>CM033642.1:251223566-251823566 GCA_019512145.1 Engystomops pustulosus | reverse complement strand
TAATATCATTTAGTTTGGGGGATTTTTATTTTATATATTTTTTAGCCATTTTTCTTCCTATGGCTCTATTTTAAGCAATTATGTTAGGTTTTTTAATCCATGACTTCTGCTTAAAGAAAATTTTCATGTTATAGTCCTCACTAAGTGTTCTCCATTACTGTAACTCAGAATACTATATAGGTAGGGACAAATATTTTATCATTTTTGGTCATTGTAAGTAAAGCAGGTAAAAGTTCATGTTGCAATAATACATTCCTTTGCATTCTAACAAAATTGACTTCAGTGGACGTTGAAAAATCTGTCGCACAGTCACATTGTTAGAGAGTATTCAATTTAATGCTAATCCAGTTTAATAGAATAGATTAGATCCTAATACTCATCAGTAAAACAAGTATTCAAGAAGATTCTAAAAATAGACAATATAAATCTATTATTTGGAGGAATTTGCTTGTAGCTAAAATATGTTGGTTAATTATTGCATATAATTAGATATTTAGCAAATTGCAAGATGTTTAAAATTGATTTTTAACATCTCCTGCTATAATAGTTTCCTGCAGTGGTTTCTTTTTTTACTGGTAAGTTGGTGATCTACCTATATTCTGCATCAACTTAAAAAGTATGTCCCATCAATGCATAGGAAACCTAGGAGACTTTATCTCCTAACTATGTATGAGAACCTGGAATAAGCTTGTAGAGACAGTTGGAGGAAATATCATATTCACAGGACAAAAAATTAAAAAACCTACTGTATTGTATGGTGATAAGAACTACAGATGGAGCCAAATACAACTGGCAGCTTTAGGGTTAAAGGAAATCTACCATTTGATTTTATACATTATGAACTAAACATGCCTTGAGAATGCTGTAGCTACACTGATGCGGAAATATATCCTGTTTAATCCCTGATCCGAGTGGTTTTGCTGAAGAAACTTTTCTAAAATTATGATAATGAGGCTCTGTTACTCCTGTGGCCGCCCTGGCGCTTCTCTTACCCTAATTGCACTGCTCCAGCCTTGTCCTCCCAGCATAAGCAAAGAATATGTAATCACTGTGTTGCCCCTATCAGGCAGAAGTAATCAATTGCTGCACCATCCCCCAGCTGCTGTGTATGAGTCATCCAGCTCAGATTGATTAATCCTGTCTGAACCATTCAGGAAGGTCCGTGTAATGTGTTATCAGTCTATACCAAGCTTTCCCAATTGTTTTTTGAGTAGAACCACTCGGTTCGGAGATTAAACAAGACACATTTCTGCAGAAGTGTAGCTACAGCATTCTCAAGGTATGTTTGTTTCACAATGCATTAAAACAAATGGTAGATTTTCTTTAAGTAAACAGGTTCAGGAAAGCTTAGTTTGACATCTTACTTGGTATGAACAAACTTGAACAATATTTCTGTTTGTGCCAAATATTGTGGGTTCTTGTCTGGTGGTAGAGCTCAACCCCCGCCGGTAATAACATAGATCAGTGCTGGCAATGATTGAGTTTGTTACCTGTTTAAGTGCCACCAGAAAAACCTGATCCTAAGGAGAATGATGGCACATACAAGCTGCCAGTATTTGAATGGGTTGCAGTAGCCTAGCCCGGACCCAAACTTGCATCTGCTTATCTCTATTTTTCACCCTTGATTTCAATGGGTTTTGTATTGTGAAATTGTACTACGGCACATTGTCTGATTCAACTAGAGATGGCTACATCTTTATCTATGTAGGATATTTGGTGAAAGACAGCTTAATACAAAGTGAGCATTCTGGAATAAACCTACTATTTATGTGTATTTGTACACTAGACATTGAAAGTTTGACCTAATAATTTAAAGGAATTGTCAGGCTTAGAGGTTGTGGATCCTCTGAACCACAAGCCACTACCTGGGACCGGAGTCTAAGTGGCACCCGGTTTTCACCAGAGCATGCCGCAAAGCGGGTTGGACTTGCTGCGGCGTGGTACCGCCAGGTCGTTCCACAGGCGTGACTTGTCCGCAGTGGCAGCCAAGGTCGGGGTACAGAATCGGCAGGCAATCTCGTAGTCGGGGACAGGCAGGAGGTCAGACGGGCAGCACAGGATCGTAGTCAGAGTTGTAGCAACAGGTCAGGATAGGTGGCAAAGGAGCGTAGTCAGAAACGGAACCGGGGTCACAACGGGAAATCTCAAGAACAGCACTAGGCATCAGAAACAGCTTTCTCGAAGGCGCAAGGCACAAAGATCCGGCAAGGGTAACAGGAAGAGGCAGGGTTAAATAGTTCAAGGGGGAAGGGGGTGGCGCGCGTGCCCTTTAAATTTGCTGAAGCTGCCGCGCGCGTGCCCTAGCTGTCGGGGACGTGCGCACACAGCCGAAGGGGGCGGAGCAACCGCGGACTGAGCCAACGCCGGCGGGACAGAAGCCGGGACCCGTAAGTGGCGCTTGCGGAGCGCTGGCAGGGGACAGAAGGCACAGGTGAGCCCTGTGGTCGCGGGACCACCCGTGACAGGAATATTTTAAAACTGGCTACCAAAATTAGGTTTGAGAGAGGTTTGATACCCCCATAAATCAGCTGCTTGAATGATTTGAGGGAGTAGTGAGGGCCTCTACCACGACTGTGATATCACCTCTATCAGTCACATGGTCTGTTTGTTGGGCTAAGCTACATACGATATTAAAGGAAATCTACCACAAGGACTGTAATCCAAGCACACTTACATGCCAGTGTATGACCCCTTTGATAGGATTCACTCTTTTTTTAGCTTCCTAAACCCTTGGTTTTACCAAAAAAGGCTTCAAAAATCATGCAAATGAGCCTGAGGAGCTCCGGGCTCATTTAACAACTTTGGAGCTCAGAGCCTTTCAGTTTAATTTCCATGATTTTTTATAGCCAGATATAACTACCCAGTAATAAAGCACATAGCATATATTAACAATAGTCAAAAGTGACCACGACCTCTAAGGGTTAAATTTCAATCACTAAAAAGCTTTATAAATTGAGTGTTATATTGCAAATAACATGACTTGTGTCAAAATTTTAGTTTCTTTTTTCTTTTAAAGAGTTAATTAAAATGATTTAATGATTTATAGGTGCGATAAAATACAACTTGTTTGCACACACACAGAAAAGAAGACCCTTATTACAGTCTATGAGGATGAGGGGGTGACACAAGAGCTTACAGTCTATGAGGATGAGGAAGAAACACAAGAGCTTAGAGTATATGAGGATAAGGGGGTGACACAAGAGCTTACAGTCTATGAGGATGAGGGGGTGACACAAGAGCTTACAGTCTATACTATGAGGATGAGGGGGTTTCAGTGGGCCCTGGGTGAAAGAGTCTCAGTGGGCCCTTTTAACAGTGAACTCATGTGGGCAGCTGCAGCCTCTATTAATTATTATGCCCAGTGCGGCAGTGCCCCACTGTCAATTGCCCAGCCCTGCCTAGGCTGCAGTCCCTATTAATTATCAGGCCCAGGCTGCAGCCTACATTAATTATCGCGGGCCCCCACGATGTACCACGTGAAGTCATCATCACACTCAGGCACATCTACGCAGTCCCGCTGAGCTGCGATGATCTTGCTGGCGCCGCCCCCTGTCAATTCCGGTAGTCTTAATCCAGTGCTAGCTGAGAAACACTCATTTGGCTGTAAAGTACGCCATCCTTTCACTTTTACTTTGCAAAGATAATCTATCACTTAGTACCCCAATCCACATAAACCAAAGGGCATTGTAATACATTATAACCATTCATTCTATAGCTTTCAAATTAATCATTAGGTTTTAACATTTCTTAGTACAAATATAGAAAACATAGTGAGTCATTACTGGTAAATATAGACAATGGCTCCTACATTATCATTATGATCAGATAAGCTCATGAATGATTGCATTATTATATCCAGTTGCTGTCATTCGCCAAATGTAAACATAATGGATGGCCCTTATTTTCAGGTGTGGACTATGAAAACAGTCATTTAGTTATCAAACTTTTCTTTATGCCTCAAAGCCATATTAAACTGTATTTTAATTAATAATCAGAACATTTTATTTCTTTTTTCGGAATTTAAGAGGTTTTCATGAATGGGATTTTTCTTTTTTTATGGGTACTTTTTTTTAATTGGTGACATCATATTGACGTGTGCACACATATGAAGCGCAATACAGGCCACAACTAGAACAGACTGTGTCAGTCCCAACCTTGCTGAGCCTGTGAAACCAACAGAGGTCGGCCCAGTTTGGATCCACCACACTGGACGCGAGATAAGACTGAGTTAAGTTTAAGTTGTTATTTTTACACCGCCTAGGACCTATGAAAGAACAAGTTCCTCAACATCATCTAAGTATAGCTCTAAATTGTTGTTTAATATTGCATTTATAATTAGATATTTAGCAAATGCAAGATGTTTAAAATTGTTTTTAACATCTCCGCTATAATAGTTTCCTGCAGTGGTTTCTTTTTTTACTGGTAAGTTGGGGTGATCTACCTATATTCTGCCTCAACATTAAAAAGTATTTCCCATCAATGCATAGGCAAACTCTGGAGACGGGCAATCAAACACAAGCCTGGATGATTTTTCTCTTTTCCACTTTCACAAAAACTTTTTTATTTTCCTTGAAAAACCTTCTTTTATTTCCTTAAAAAGGTACAATGATGGGTTCAATGAGGAGCCCTGCAATGAGAATCTTTCAGGGACCTTACATATTCTGAAATATAGAATATAAAACTTTAGAAATAGGGACAGATGTAGCAACTTGACCTAAGTTGCTGAAATGTGATACCTTGTTACATAACAATAAAAGACTTTGTAAAGTCGTGAAAAGTTGAGTTTAAGACTGTGCCACATACCTCAATTGATAAGGTTAAGCACAGCCATTGACTTTATGAATTCTAAATAGATACACAACTAGTATATACAATAAAATCATGCACAAATTAAATAATTGTAACAATACTTTTCAATAATCAATGGTACAAGTTTGTAGTTTTACCGGTATTTTCGGCATTAGGCGCACCGGAATAAATGCGCAACAGTCCGATGTGGCTTATATATGTATAATTCCATATATAAGGCGCATCGGACATAAGGGCAGGGTCGGGGGCGTGGCGGAGGTCGCGGGGGGAGCGGGAGACCCGACGGAACGCGATCGGGCGGGAGAAGAGAGAGAGACGCGGAACGCGGGGAAAGGTGAGCGGGGAAGGTGAGGGAGAGGTGGAGAATGGCATACTAATAGGTCCACGCTACCGGAGACAGCAGATCTCCAGCGGGAACTGCCAGACCACGCGGCAGAAGTGTTCGTGCCGCGTGGTCTGCAGTTCCCGTGGAGATCTGATCTCCGGTGCGGGGACCTATGTAAGTAGGGTCGCTGCCCTCATATAGGGCGCACCGGACTATAGGCGCACTTTGGATTTCAAGGAAATCCAAGCTTTTTAAGTGCGCCTTATAGTCCGGAAAATACGGTATGTCTACTTAGCCTTACCTGAGCTGTATCCTTAAAGGACATCTACACCCGATTCTGGTAGTAGGGGTTCCTTTTTAGGTGCTCTTCCATTTAGGGATAGGGGACTGTTTTACTAGTTTTGTCAAGGGCTGAGCACCTTTCATACTCAGCTGGTGTTTGCTGCACAATGGAGCAAACAACCATACGCTAACCCCCGCGATCAGAGCTAACCCTTTCACCACGCCGGCAAGGTGCCCCGGCAAAGAGTGGACGCAGCCATTGGGTTGGATCGTCGCTCCTGAGGCATAATTGGGAGTAGCGATCCATTGATATGACAGCCTTTTGTAACCCAAAGTATGTTTTAGGCTATCTATTACAATGTGTGATTTGCACAATGTAATAGATAATGGCAACATCCCCATATAATGCCATAGTAGTATGGCATATATGGTAGGATAAATCAGACAACCTAGGGTTAAAGTAACCTAGGGGGTATGAAAAATTCTGAAAGTAAAAAAAAAAAAAAATTAAATTAAAAAAAAAAAAAAAAATCAAATCATCCCTTCACTTGAAATGATATAAATATAAATAAAGAGAGAGCACACTCAATGCCCAGGCTCTCATGTCACTGGTGTGATCCTAATTCCCTAACCAGGGAGGAGGAGGCTTTAAAGCAGGGGACGTGCATAAATTGATAGTTGGGTAAGCCGAGAGGCGCTCAGGTGCCTCAGCCTGAGAGGCCTCTCGGCTGTTTACAAATGTAATATTTCATTATAAGTACAGAAAACGTGTTGAAGAAAAATCCCCTATCTCTAGACAGGACGAACAGCTTAACTAGGACACTTACCAGCAGTAATCTGGGGTCAGTTGTCCTTTCTCTTATGTATGTACGTCCCACCAACTACCACCCATTTCATAGAGATGTGTCAAAGTTACCATAAAAATTCATAACATGATAACTTCAGAACACAGTCTTAACGTATGGGTGGTTGAAGCCTAGTTATGTAGTTTCCCAAGCGACACAAATTATTATCAGCAAAGATCCCCAAATAACTGGACCATCAAATGAAACCCAGACTTCTTCAGTTACATGACCTTCAGAATAGGTGCTATACCATATATATAAGTAAAAGAAAAATGGCAGCACCCCGAGACTTCAATGTGAAAAAAGTGAACTAGTTTATTCACACATGTGTCCAAACTAGTTCACTTTTTTCACATTGAAGTCTCGAGTGCTGCCATTTTTTTTTACTTACATGGCATGGACTCTGTCTAAGTACGGGGATGTGCACACTGGCCATATTTATTTTTCTTATTTGAGCACTGTATAATATGTATACATACATATTCAAAAAGAAAATGGAATAATGAATACACCAACTGTCCTTAAATACAGAAAAACCAGTGGATCTGACAGATCAATATGCCACTTTGAGCCTATTGCAGGTAAATAGACTGAAGGGAGGCTAATTGGTCCTCATGACGAACCTGACTTTTTAGGACACTTCAGTAAAGTTTGGAAGTTTCAATGCACAGGGGAACATAGGTTACAATAAGATAATATAAATCAAATCCCCTAAGTATTATTTTATCAGTGGCTAATTGGATTGCCTGCAGCCCTCAAGGAAACACTTAGAGATGACAAAGCTTTCAATATCTTCTGACAGAAAACAATTTATTTCTTTGTACCCAGTGGTACGAAGAACTCCTTAGGCCAAGAATACAACACTGTTCTATATGATTTTCTGTTATGTGCTTCCACCTTTGCTTATTGGAAGCTATGGAGTGTAGGGAGAATTTTCAGATATAATATTGACTTGATCTGCTGACATGAGGACTTCAGGTCCTATCCCATGAAGAAAACCTTGTCCGTATGTCCTATTGCACAAATTGCTGCTTATGTGAGAATGGGCCATACCCATTCCACCTTCACTAAGACCACTACGTACACCCAGATTTATTATAATTTGAAAAATTTAAAATTTAGCATCAATCACTTCATCCTCTCCTAACAAGGGAAACATCGGAACTGATGTCATCACATTGTGAATTTTTTTTGCAATTTTTACTTAAAAAGTCACAAATGAAACCTAAGACATAGCAAGATATGCCGCATCATCAAGCTGACTAAGCCAATTATAATTGATCTGATGTTCTACTGACATCCATAGAGCTGTTAAAGAGGACCTGTCACCCATTTATCGGCATAGGAGCTGCTTACTAAAGTAAGCAGCTCTAGTGCTTGATCAAACACCGCAGTGTTAGAGTGATAGCATTTACCGGAAACCTCCGGTAATGGTATCAAAAAACACCGGTGGGTTAGTGTAATCATCGGACAGCTTGCAAAGCCTGTCCGATGTATTCATGAGGGGCGGTCGAGGCGCTGCCTCTACCCGGACCGCCCCGCTCGCACCATAGGCCGGCATGACTGCGCGCGCGCCAGGCAGCAGTCACACGCCCCTAGTCATGCCCCAAACCCCGCCCCCTCATGAATAGTCGGACAAGCTTTGCGAGCTTGACGAATTAACCATACCCGCCGCACGTTAGATAGCGTTACCAGAAGCGCTTGCTCAAGCACTAGGAGCTGCTTACTTTAGTGCCGATAAATGGGGGACAAGTTCTTTTAAGCACTCCAAAACTGGAACACCATACACGTGCAATGCTAGACAAAGTTATTTTTATGGCAGTAGTGGATTATATGAGGCAGTTTGGCGGTATCCACAGTGCCCAGGCCTACTAGGGGTAGGCCATGACCAATTTGGACATTTGAAGTCCACCAAAGTCCTGAAACCACAGATTGAAGAAAAAGAAGGACACATTTCCATTCTAGTCCATATGTAGAAAGGATTCAAACTGATAGGAGCTATAATATTCAACAGCCCAGGGCCCATGGCAGCCTAATCCCGCCCCTGCAATAGTAGCAGTAGTGACCAGAAATGTAATGACCTAAAACTCTTAAAAAACACACCACTCCTATCCAGTAAAACACAGTGAAAATCCAATGGCATCTTGAGGCAGTAAAAGTTTTTTTCGGTTATTAAAGATATTATAAATCAACTACCTATTAAATGCAAATTCTGGCCACCACTCCACAGTTAGCATGACAGCGCAAAACCTGGCGTACAGTAATATTCTAATAAATGTGCATATCCTGTAGGTAGAAAAGCAAGTGGGGGACGTCAGACAGTGGGCCTCTCTCATGTGTACGTTCTTTTGCTGGTTATAGGCCCTTATGAGTAAGCACACGGATAGGCAGCATTTTGCAAATTTGCTTCTACTAAGAAAGTATTCAGAGATAGAAATTAGAAAAGTTGAAAAGGTGATTGAAAGTTTGGAAACAATTTGCAAATTGCTCCAATGTCTGGTATATGCTCTAGGTCTCTAAAAACACAGATTTATATTATAAAAACATCTATCTTGTTTGTCAATTTTATAAGATAAGGCTTTATCCAGGAGGGAGGCACAGTATCTGAGTGACAGTGATTGTTATGCTCAAATGTAACAGAGCTGACAGTGTTTGATAAGTCAGATGTAGCAGAGCTGACAGTGCTTGTTATAGCTCAGTAGCGGGTGAGGGTGTCATTGTGGTTATTTGCATCTCAGGGATCTCATAATCTCTTCTTTCTGTTCTGTCTCATCTATCTTTTTCAGATGTTACATTTAGAAGACTGTTCAAAGCTGAATAAAATTGTAGAAAACTTGCACCCTGATGATCTAAGCATTGTCAGCACACAGCATCTCATAGAACAGAGGTATCATGAAGTTCCCCGCCTACCCTCTGGAATCTTACACTGACCATCACTGAGTGATAGGAGCTTAAAACAGCAATAAAATTGTAAATGAAGTGGATTAAATGAGCATATGTGTAAGCATCACTAGGGGATTACAATTTGGAAATAAAGAACTTTTATTCATGGGCAAACACCTTTGACAGGACACAACTATAAAAACACAAGTACATATGATAAAATAATGATGCTTATTGAATCCATAGACATTCACACATTTTTTCATTTGATATATTCTGCATTATTGCAGTATTTTTGGTCCAATGTGTACCTCTTACAGTGTTGGACTGGGATATCTTGGGCCCAGCCTTAAAATCTGATATGGGGCCCACACTGCTATAAGTTTGTTACTAATCTATTATTATATAATCATATAAATACATAGGATAGTTGAGATATATTGTGATCCTGCAAAGTAAACTAAAGCTAATGCCATATTCTTGAATAAGCTAAATCTGAGTCACTCGGAAAAAGCGATTTGGTGAGAGCAGAATAATATCCAGCTTTACTACAGGAATTCCAGCAAACCATCATTTAAATCGGATTAAGTGGTGAGAATGAAATACTTGAAGGTCAAGACAATATTCTGAATTTATGATGCCACGCATGGTACCAATATCATGCAATTGTCCCACTGATAACAATGGGGAATATTGATTGATGCCTGTGCAATGAATAGATGTAATTATTAAGAAGGCGAAGGACAATCTCTCTGCCTCCTGTGCCGGGTTAAAGCCATGTGTGTGCCTAGATTTTGTTACAAAACATTATGTGATCTCTATTCATTTAAGAGGTTTCAGGTCACGGAGCAAGAATAAGTACCTACTGTTAACATAAATCCTATTGGCCCTATTGCTTTGCCAACCATAATTTCATGGTTGCCACAGGGAACGCACCGCAAGGATTTCTATTTAGCATATCTTCATTTTCATTCTCCCGATATTGAACATTTTCTACATTAATCTATTCAAATTGTGTTCGTAGGCGATAAATAATCAGATTTCTTTCCTTTGAGTTTAGTGAGAAAGATGTGTGTTAAAAGCTAAAATTGTCTATGATATTGTGATATGACTAAATTATCTGGTACAGTGCTTGAGTGCTTGATGTTACTGAAATAACTTTAGTTTAAAGTGGTTGACCACAATTTATTTATTGGGGGTCAATTTTTTGGAAAATCCCTCATGTATGATTCAAAGTGGAGAAACAGGTCTCCATCCTAATTGTTCTTACCAGCACAATGAAAACAGATGTCCCCCACTGTGTGTGGCCCCTGGTGCCACAACAATAGGTTACCTCAATGAAGAGAAAGGATATAAACAGTACCTTGATATGGCCAATACACATAGAAATTTCCTCCAAGTCTATATAATACCTTCTGATAGCATAGGCTAGCTGTGCGAGGATCAAATTGTTGGGCCCCTAAAATCAGCTATTAATCCTTAGCAGTGTTGGGTGGATCCAACCCACAAAGTTTGGGCCTGTGCCAAACTTTGGAGGTTCAGGTCTACAATCCTGAATTCGAACTTAAGGGGTATTCTCATCTTGGCATCACTTCTGTTTGATAAATCTGCCATATATATACATTTATTCAATTAGATGTTATTAAAAAAAAATGTTCCTGTGGAAGATAATTCTCATAAATATAGCCATGTTGTCCCTTAGAAATTAGATGGCTTCCTCGGATACGGCCACCCTCTGCTGCAGTGATTGCACACAGAGAAACTAAAGGTTTTTTATATTGAAATGTCTGGGGTATGCAGGTCCCACAGCAGTCCTTGGTATAAACGCTGAATCCATGTGGTCAGGCAGGACTCTATTAGCCCATGTCTGGCCACTGCTGCCAAAATGTGACGTGTCGTATCCGAGGAAGCTTTTTGTTTCTAAGGTACACATGACTACATTTATGGAACATATCTTCACACAGGAACATTTTTTTATAACATCCAATTGAAGAAATTTTTATATATGGAAGATTGTGAAACTGAATGTGAATGCCCAGACGAGAATACCCTTTAAGGTCAGAAATTCGGGTCCGGGTTCGGCTGTAACTATATCCCCTAACATCGATTGTGGATGATATTTCTTTATTGCCGCTGGCAATGTCACAATCCTCCCTGAAATGGTGGTAGCCCTACCAGTTTGGATCATGGTTAATAATAAGACATCAACTACCGAAACATTCAGAAAAGAATTGAATACTACCATACTGATAAAGAGACCTGAATAGTCTAGAAAACTTGCAATTGTCAACAACCTTTTAGTTAGCCAAAAAATGTATTGACAGATGAGACCATCAATTTTTATCTGTTTAACTACCGGTTAACACGTACAAGAATCAATAAAGGAGTTTCAATGGATCTATTAAATTATCAATGGTCCACTTTTAACCATATATTGTTCATCCCATTCTTCTTTATCGTTCTTTCCAATTCTCTGTTGCTGTCACAGAACAGAACAATGCATGAAGAAAAACGCTGATGGGAACTCTATTGCTTAAGAAACCTAAATATAACAAAAGTCAATGTATAATGTAATGGGGGAGATTACTTACCGTCCGACTGAAGTGCATTGTCGGACGACAATGCCCTGTGCCGCGATTTCACCAAGATCGTGCCTGTGCAGTGTGTTGCAGGTCGCCGGAGTTACTTTCTCTTCCTGGTGCATGTAAATGTATTGTCTTGCAACACAATTTGAAAGCTAAATTCAGCGCTCAGTCCGAATGAGTTGGATTCATCTGACGGCACCCCCTTCCCCAATTCTGTCGCATGGAGCAGCGCAGCTGTGCCACACTCCTAGTGTGGGCACAATCCACCACAGACACTGTTAAATACCGTCAAAGCTGTGCAAATCCCGAAAACTTGGGAACAGTCCGACGAAAGGTGATCCGCGACCCTTAGTAATAGACCCTATGTTTAATTTTTGTGTATGGTAAGGCTTTACACACTCCCCCTCCTCCAAGGAATGTATTCACTCGCCACTAGCTTCAGTAAAGAATTCAACATTAAGAATTCAGTGCTGAAGTAATCATCACAACATGTTGAGATTATCTTTTTAGAGCCACCGGGGGCTCTATTGTGTATAGTGTGACAATACCATGAGTTGTCAGCCGTGAATACCCTCTTGTGAAGAGCTTTGATAGCTATGTTTTTTAATATAAGATGAGTAAGGTCTCATAACATGCCAATACCCATAATATACAACAGTATATAGTACATGTCTTTCCATTCATTATCCTCCCAGGAGCTTATAGTTAGTATTGTGTACTTTGCTGAAAGCACTGATCAATTATACACCAAAATCGCACTCATCGGTAGACCATCCACTTATTTTACACATTATATTTCATACAAAACAATGTTTGTCCATTGAGATGTCTGAACATCTTCTGTATATACCATTATTATCTGAGACATTAAAGGTTTTTATCACTATTATTGCAATTTACCATTGTAGAATGCAGTGTACATGCTGTTAGTGCCAGATCTAGAGTTGAGCTGGTAGTCGTCTAGGTCAACAAACCATGATCAAAATCTGTAGTCATTAGAGTCATTGATTATATTTTGTTTAAGATTTAATGTTCCCAAATCCATTTGCAAGCTGTGAACTGATCTTGAGAGTTCCATTATAAACTCTATTGCCAGCATGCACCAAAAAAAATCTTATTTTGGAATTTACAAATCGGAATCATCTCGTATCATATGAAATGGTTTTATTTCTTAAAGTATCCTATTTTCTGAGTAAAATGTTTTAATTAAATTACAATTCAATTCTGATAATACAATAGTATAAGGAATATGCCCTATGAAAGGTCCTTTTCAATAGCATTTAAAGGACATCTATAATCCGGATCAACGTTTGTCAATCAAGCTCACAGACATACTGTGTGTGTCCACCTCTGGCAGGATCTGCTCTTCTTTAGCTTTATGTTTTCTTATGCTGTTTTAAAGCTTTTAAAATTATGCAATGAGCCTGAGGGCTCCCTAGGTGTAATGGAGCCTGGAGCCCCTCGACTAATTTGCATAACTTTAAAACCTCTTTTTTCATGAAAAAAGGGCTATATAAGCTACCACACCGTCCTGTGTGTGTGCTTGATTGGCAGTCTTCATCCTGATGGTAGGTGTCCTTTGAACAATTCATTATATTTATGACCAAATGTATATCAATAGTGTTTAGTGGAAGCAACCAATTCAAAATCCCACCCTCCCATCAAAAGGTCAATGGATTTGTCCTCTCAAGTGTTAACTGTAATGTGGACTGTAAGGAAACTGCTGGGTGGACTGGAAGGACAGACATGGATAGTGGAGTACAAAGGTTAAAACCCCTTCCCAGCTAACACCTATATAAGCCAGCCAACCCTAAGCTGCAGGTTACAACCTGGCCAAAGTGCAAACATGGAGACAAGACTGAAGAAGAAAACATAGAAGAGATGTAGACATAATGGGTCCGAAACCGAAAGGGCATGGCCGTACAGAACGAAGGGAAAAAAGGGTTAGGAAAAGGCGTTTCTTTCATCCATAAACGGTAGGACAGCAGTGGATAATATGAGTTGGGAAGAATTGTTCATGTCAGCTAACTTACCCATAGGAAAAACAAGAAATTAAGAATGCTAGGAAGGAAATACAGCAGTGTACAGACTAGCAAGGACCAAATTTAACCATACTTTACAAATAGTGGATGGTGAAGCAGCCTAAATGGGTACAATGTTATAGTTCCTTTCTGGCAAGTGTTTTTCCAAGGGGTTGTCAAAGTTTTCAAAATTTTTTTGCTCTTTCACTATTATTATGTTAGATAAACCTCAAAAATCAGCCTACCTTTAAAGCAGGTTGACCTGGATCATTTTCTGGGGGCACACAGATCACTCTATGATTCTCAATCCTCTAGAAGTGAATCACTAGTAAAAAAATTCTACAAAACATTCTGGCACTAAGAATAGTGTTGGTCATTGATCTTCTTTGTCAGTAGAACTATTAAAAATTCTAGATTAATCAAACTTTTAAAATTTAGGTCTCTAATGGTGTCATGCAGCATTCAAACATTTGAAAATTAAGGTTGATATTGTCATTTGTTTTATATTGACATTGAGCCATTTCCCAAAGAACACCCCATTGACCTGAAATATTATGCACAATCAAAACAGAAAAAAGTTGGAGCATTAAAAAGGAATCACATCAACAAAAAATACATTATTAGTACCAACAATAGCAATAACAAGACATCAAATGGTATAAAAACACTTAAAAAATACAACCCAATGGGTGTGGTACATGGCTACCAAGGGCAGTATCCCTTACACTCCCCATCCACAATCAAGAAGTAGCACAGGTAAACAAGTGTTTATGAGCAAAATAGAATGAATAGTCTAAGAAAACCTCTTAATGGCAACAATGCAATAAAGTGCTCTGGGCAAGACAATGTAGTATAAAGTAAGACTGAGCAACCCTCAACTGCCTATAAAAATACCAGAAAGAAAGGGAAAGAAGGAGCCATGTGGTTTGGTAATGGGGAAAAAGCCAGGGAGGGGAAGGTCGGACTGGATGGGGAGTGGAAGCAAGCCCACGCGTATCGTCACCAAACTGGTGACTTCTCAGGGGTAGTAGATCAATTCATGACGATGTCTTGTTTAAGTACCGAGTAGTAGTCCCCCGCCCCGGGGAAAGAGGCTGTGATTGGCGAAACACTTACCCACAGCGTCCGGCGCGGGAGTCCTGGCAACAGCGTGTGCGCGGACTGTATGAGATGACCGGAAAGTCGGTCGTCACATGACTGCATCTGTGACTAGGTATGAAAGTAAAAAGCATTGCAGTGAGCACCGATGTACCTATGAAAAGTATGTGGATCAGGTGATTTTTCTATGATGATCGTCAATGAGGACAGTGGAGACAAAAGGTAAGGATGGTGTAATAACTCATAAAGATAAAAATAATAAACGGCACAAAATAACATGAGTTTTTTCGAATCCATACATGGATTAAGAAACCGGGTAAATGTTTCATGCAATTAAGCGCAGTGTCTAGTGCTGAAAAAATGATAATAAATAAGCGATGCCCCTATAAGTGGGCAAGATGACGCATGAGGTAATCAAAAATGCAAAACCATGACAAATCTAAAATAGAGACCACAACCCCCCCAAAAAAATCCATATGTTTGGGTGTGTGACACATTATAGTGAGGACAGCCCGATTGGGGTAACCAGTCATGCGTCGAATGAGCAAATCACCTTAATCGGACGATGAAATCATAGAGTACGAAGATAGATATGGACGACTAGAGTGTCTAGTGTGCATCAGATAAGCAAATCACATCATCGGAGCGAAGAAAGTTATGAGAGGCTACAATAGGTTATTAAAACACCAATGTGCTTAGAAGTCGGCGAAAGCAGAACCACTTGCTGGCCATGACGCTTAATATGGTTGGCGTGTGGAAAGGTATGAAACATGCATGAAACGGGACTACATCAAATCAGATATGATCCCCAAAATACTATAAGGTTCAAAAACAAAAGCGCTTCATCAGTATTCGGGCCAGGCCGTCCCTAGGGCGGAGGAACCACAAACCGGCATCGGTGTAATTCGTTGTAACTTGATATATTATGATGAACAATCACACAAACATTACATTACAATAACACTCATACAAACAAATTTTAAATAACCCATTTATCTAATCATATTTTATCAGAAAATAGAATTAAAGTTTTGATTTATCCAACTTATTTGGTTTATTCCCTGCATTTACTTATGAAACTTGTTTGTTTCAAATACAATTCAATTTCATAAGGTGATGGAGATGATTCCTACACCACATTTTTTGTAAGAACATTATGTTCTGGGATCATTCTGCTAGTGTCAACAAGTTTAACAGTTCATCATTTCTGGCATAAAAAAGGTGTGTAACATAAGAAGCCTAAAGTGGTAATGTGAGTCTACAAAAATAGACTCAAATTCCATTATGTATTAATATAATAAAAGCTGCATCTGCTCTTAGACCATTCATTAGGTATAAATATATATAACATTAAAAACATGATGCATATGCTTGGCTACAGTTTATTGAGTTGAAGTAAGCCGAAATAATAATAATAACAATAATACATTGAGTAAAATGAATATGATGGTGTTGTGTAATACCGGGAGTACTAGTGGTAACCAGTGGTAAACTAAACTAAATAGAGGCCTTTATTACTCCTATATGAAACCAAAAAGTAAAAGGTTATTAAGGACATGCGTTAACTTTTTGAACTTTTGTATAACAGGATAACAAGGGTAAACCCTCACCCCTAACATTGCTTGGATTAGTTTAGAATTCCAAATCTTAACTAAAGTAATTCAATATAATATCACAGCATTTGGCAATTCTGGCAAATAATGTATAGCCAACCAAAACACAAAAAATAGGGAGTCATTTTGATTGAATTAAAGGGGCTACAATGGATCCTTTTGTCGTGGATGTGTGGGGGTCCCCTCACTGGGACCCTCAACGACCAGCAGTTGGCCACTATCGTTTGGGTAGGAGCTAACTTTTAGTGCCTGGAAACTCCTTTAAGTAAAGCCAGTTTCTCTGTGCCTTTCTTTGCCTCTTACTCTAAAATGTTAACTGTATCTGAAAACATTGAGAGCTCCTCCAGCTCAGACAAATAAGAAGAATAATAATTAACTCTTCCATTCCTCCAGAATATCCTAGAAGGATCAGGTTGCATCAGATTATCCAGATACTTCCTGTAAGAATCATCATTATTCATGAGCTTTCAATGTTTGGTGACCGAAAGACAAAGTAAATTAGAGAGTTCATTGATCATCTACACTATTATTTAATTTTAAAAGTTTAGTTACACTTTAAATAAAACATAAAAACACATGATCATAAGGCGACGTTCATGACGTGTGTGAAGCTCTAAAAAATGAGGGTTCAGGTCACGTTCCCTACAGCATAAACTGTAAGGATATCTCCGTTCATTTCATTAAGCTTTCACTATTATAGATCAAAACAAGGTGTGGGCTGCTGCACTCTATTCACCATTATTATGGCAACTGGAACAGAACCTTACAAACTTTGGTGTAAAATTCAAACTACATATGCACAGTCAAAAATGTACTTTACCAGATAAACCATTTACCAATAAATACTTTATAAATATTTTTTTCACGATTTGACCGTGTTGGGTACTGAAAGGAGTTGGATTAGTTTCCCTTCTCTACTACTTTTATGGTCATTGGCTTCTCTTTGTTACAAAACAAACATTGTAGGGAGTTTTGCCTACTGCTAACAAAGGTGATGGGAACAGAAAGGTTTGGGCTTTCCTCTTTAACGGCTGTTACATGGTATGTGTTGTGTCCTACGCTGTACCATGTTTCCTGGATTGAGTACCCCAAGATAGGTGTCCCAAAAGGATAACTTTGAAAACACAAAAAAATATGTTTTTTATATAACATGTGCAGTTTGCCTGTGGAGTGTACAGGGGTGCCGATTCATAAAATCTGCGCACAGTCTTCATTTCTTTAATTGATGCCCCTTAACTGTCGGGAAGTGGTGCACCATTTTTTTTTTGTTCACTTTGTCATGCTTCAGATTATGGCGTAGACAGAATGTGACGCAAACTCCGACTAAGCACTTAACTTGCGCCTTAGGTGCACATTTTTATGCCTATGTCAGACCCATGTGCATGGCGACACAAAACTGGCAAGTGGACACTTTATAAATACATGTACAACAGTTTGCAGTTCTTTCTAGTGCAAAGTCAGACAGAAAAACTGACGCAAATGTGGCCTATGTGATCTGTGATGAGTTAATAATGTTATGATCATGATCTACTTGTGGCCACCAGACTTTCTAAGCGTTTTATTTATATCATCATATTGTGGTGAATGTGTTATTACTTAATTTTCATTAGTTAAATAAAGTGGATATCAGTGGACACATGTGGATATAATGATTATAAACCACAATGAAATTGAACTTTTAACACCCTCACTACAGTATAAATATCCTATAATTAGTTTGTTTCAAGATGCATGGAATATCCTGTAAATTATTTTCTTCCATCAATGTAAAAATGCTGATCGCTTAGTTAATTTCAGCCGGCATATCATACCAAATCCTCCAGGTTTAAGCAGGGTTTTTTTTCCGACTCGTGACCCAATTTTCCATGGTAACATTATAATCATGAGTTTCAGAATTTAAAGGATATAATTTAAACATCATTCATAAAGCTTTAATGGTCTTCGCTGGCTGTTGTGAATAGATACATTAGAAAATGCAAAAGGAAAAAAAAAAAAACATAATAACTAAAAGAAATACTAGGGGGAATAGCGGAAAAAAAAAATTAAAAAATGAACGTTTTATCTCACTGGAAGGGAAACACGTTAGATGCACATGTTTCACTGTAATGATATAAGATGGGAGAAATATTGGCACCTTCTCATCTCCCACTAAATGACAGTAAACTGTCACTGATAATTGTGAACATGCAGCCATTTTTTTTCTTTGTTCACCTGGGATAACAAGATGTTACAGGTCAGAGCAAGGGTAGTGACATCGAAATAGATGGTGAGAGAGCATGGAGTCAATGTCCTTACTCTAGCCACAGAAGAATGTAACAGTATAAAGATACAGCACTAAAGTGGTATACAATAAACACACCATTATAAACACCTAAAAAACAGTAAAAAAACATAACAAGAAGCAAAAATTGCTTAACTAAAACTAATATTCTGGGCTAATCAGTCGTTTCACACCGCAGGTGGAGAAAAGCTAAGCTCCATGTTCAATATCGTCCACATACGCAGTTATAAAAACAGGGAATTTAATGAAGTGCTATCACTTGCTTAGGAAAACAGCAATGTAGATAAAGTAATAAAACCTTCCTTCCATTTCGAAATAATTATAGTAAATGTGACTGTAAATAGTACACGGCTCAACCCAAGCAGCAATGGATTAACTCATGTTTCTAAGCACAGGCCACTTGTTAGCACAGAATTCAAAGCAAGATTGGGCATTTCATAACAGAAAGTGAAGCGGAGTTAAGATACTTAAACATAGAATATGGCAGAGGGATAGATAGATGATAGATATTAAAAATATATATAAAAAGAGATTAAACAAAGATAGGTAGTGAGATAGCTAGATTAGATAGATGGAAATAAAGGAAAATCCAAAGCATCACCGCAAATGAGGGATCCGTTATATAAAATCCCAAAATAGCATCACTCCAATGTAATCAAGTTCGAAATAAAAATTTTTGCCAATATGACGTTGTCGGTGGTGGCTCCACCAAAAAGTTCCTTAGAATAAAACTTGCACCTTTAAGTAAGTTACCTTGGAGAGTGCTGCCTATTGGGGATTTTTTTTAGACGATAGAAAGATACGATGACTAATTTAGTTAAAATAGCAGAACCTCCAACTTTAAAAAGTGAAAAATGGACTAGGGTATTCACCCATAAATTTTAGTAAATGAGTAAAAATAGATATTGAAAAATTAGTAATTATCTAGAATCAGGATGATACATAATATAGATAGAGTACAGCAGTGCTGGGCTGGTCTGTATACTAGTGGGGCAGGCTGGGCTTGCTGTATACTACTGAGGCTGGCTAGCTGGCTGTATAACCACATGGGGCAGGCTGGCTGTACACTACATGTGGCTGCTGGCCTGTATACTACAGGGGGCCTGGCTGTATACTACATCACGGGGCTGGCTTTATATGGGAGGGGGGGGGGCTGTGACCAATGTATTTTTCCTCCCACCCCCCCCTGCCTCCCCTTTCTCCCTTCAGCCCTCCCCCACTGCTTAGCTAAAATTAGGGGTCTCGGCCTTATCTTGGGTCGGCTTAACTCAAGTATATACGGAGATAGATATTTATGGTGCACCTTTAATATCGGTGCAACAAATTCTGTGGAATTTGCAAGATAAGTTGTTGCATTGTCGCCTGAGCAACCCATTTCCATGCAGGATATTTGTTTTGTGTACGGTGCAGCCACGCCACCTGTGTCTCTGACACTTCAAAAACCTGAGGAGCAAGCACCGAGTAAATGTGACCATAGTGTCCAGCTTCAAGACAGCTGAGAACAGCTTATTACGGGAGATGCTTATGATAGGGGCACAAAGATAAGACCATCAAAATCTAATTCTTGGAAAGCCTCTTAAAACTCCTGAAACAGCACTACAATATCTTGCTACTTCCTCGAATGAACTGATTTTAAAGTCATCTGACTTTATTTCTCATGAAATAACTTAATAATTATCACAACTTTATTCAGTATTCTAATAGTTGTTGCCTTAAAATGATAGTTTAAAAAAAAAAAGAAGAAAGATTAATTTAAGTACTCTTAAAGAGTTTCCAAAGTTGGGAGCGTGAACAGCCTGGTACACTTTGGGTTACGAAAGAGTTGTATCATAACAACATGAAAGAAAGGCTTGTGGACACTGTGGAGCTGATAGTATTAGATTTTGGATGGTTAGAATTTTGAAAAAGGCTTTGTATCAAAACACTGTGTATGGGACCAAGAATAAGATTAAAATTATTCTTAAAATGTACAAAAAAAAATTTTTGAAGATTTTCTGATATTTTATAAGTGAAAGCATAAAGCTGTCTTGTATTTCATCAATCTTATCAACTTGCTGCCCACTCAAAGGAATAAATCATAGCTTGTGACCCCTTAGCACTGCGGACAGTGAAAAACTGGGTCTTAATAAAGTACCCACTCATAGATTCTTAACTAGTTTGAGCAAATCCAAATGGCAAAATCAAGTCCGTGCCGAAATTTGTCCGTCAAGTCATCCCAGAGCCAAACCCTGAATTCATGCACCACTGCACATTTTAATCAATGTTGGTGCATGCACCACCTGCACAAATACTGGAATGCATGGTGTCGCCATTTAGGATGGGCTTTTGCTCCAAACTTTGTTGGTCCGTTGCATCACAGCCTGATTTCCAGTTGGCTTATAGGAACAACATGTGGAATACAAAGAAGTGAGTAGTAGCCATGCATCCCTAAGTGAGGACGATGGGGTATGTGTGAGGGAATGAAGAAAAAATAAAATTAAAAACAAAGTCATGTTTTGGGATCTAGAAGGAGTTTATGCACGATTCCTAGGACCTTTTCTAAATAATGGTTTTGTAAATTCAATTCCGACACAAAACAAAATCTTCTGAAACTGTCAAGCTTCTGCACGGCTTATCTTAGCAGATTTGCATCTCTAGTCTATATGTCAAATCACAAAAATTGTGGAAGCTTTATGCTTGCAGTGAGTACCCCTTGGCTCCATTTGGTGCTACCTCATAAAACACTCTTACGTATCTTTTGACCGGATACAGAAGACATCTCTAGGGTTTCTCATCTAACTTAGAACAAAGTATTGTCAATTGTCAAATCAAAAATGTCCTGATCCTTTTTCTTCTGACTAAGTGAAATAATGGCTGAGTATTTTTTTATTTCTGTTGACTGGCAAGATTTCCTGATTTTAGTCAATATGGAGACATATACTGACCACTTACAAATACTATTGTGATAGCAAGTAAGAAAAGAGAGTGTGGTATCTACTTGATGGAACTTTCTAAAATTTTCTCTTTGGAAAACTTTAGTTCTTTTGACCACAGGGCATTGAAGAGGACTCCAGCATTTGTATAAACTGAGATCAAGCAGAGCTTATACGATAATTCCACCAGAACATTTTAAATGTTAAAACGTTGTGGATTCCATCTTAAACATCTAATATAGGTGATGAGATGGACTGGAGGAATGAAGAAAGAAACAGATGTGTGGATGGAATCTCAATGTTCCAGGATCCTTGGTTTCTTAGCAATGAAGATACCCCATAAAAAGTTCCTATCTATGTATGACAGGGGCCTTCGTGAACTCTTATACATTAAGAACACAATCTATATGATACCTAGGGGATAAGTTTTTATAAGGACTTGTAAGACCATGTGTGGGTGTGAAAGCTGGTCCGATAGCGATCATACTTTTCTAATAAGCCTCATCATGCTATCGCCATGATGCAGCTTACGGGCAATCAAACACAAGCCTGGATGATTTTTCTCTATTCCACTTTTCACAAAAACTTTTTTATTTTCCTTTGAAAAACCTTCTTATATTTCCCTTAAAAGGTACAATGATGGGTTCAATGAGGAGCCCTGCAATGAGAATCTCTTCAGGGACCTTACATTATTCTGAAATATAGAATATAAAACTTTAGAAATAGGGATAGATGTAGCAACTTGACACTAAGTTGCTGAAATGTGATAACTTGTTACATAACAAAATCAAAGACTTTGTAAAGTCGTTGAATAGTTTGAGCTTAAGACCTGTGCCACATACCTCTTAAGATATCTCAATTGATTAACGTTAAAAACAGCCATTTTTGAATTCTAAATAGATACTACACTAGTATATACAATAAAATCATGCTACAAATTAAATAATTGTAACAATACTTTTTAAAAAATAATGTTACAAGTATTGTAGTTATTATGTCTATCACCCTTACCCTTAAGTTTGTGTCCTTAAAGGACATCTACCACTAGATTACTTGTAGTAGCGTGTCCTTATTAGGCTGCTCGTTCCATTTAGTGGATAGGGGGACTGTTTTTTACTAGTTTTCTCAAGGGCTGAGCCATCTTCATACTCAGCTGGTGTTTGCTGCACAATGGAGCAAACAACCATCGCTAACCCCCCAGGGACCTTACATTATTCTGAAATATAGAATATAAAACTTTAGAAATAGGGACAGATGTAGCAACTTGACACTAAGTTGCTGAAATGTGATACCTTGTTACATAACAAAATAAAAGACTTTGTAAAGTCGTTGAAAAGTTTGAGTTTAAGACCTGTGCCACATACCTCAATTGATTAATGTTAAGCACAGCCATTTGACTTTATGAATTCTAAATAGATACTACACTAGTATATACAATAAAATCATGCTACAAATTAAATAATTGTAACAATACTTTTCAATAATCAATGTTACAAGTATTGTAGTTATTACCGTATTTTCCGGGCCATTAGGCGCACCGGAATATAAGGCGCAACAGTCCGATGTGCCTTATATATGTAATAATTCCATATATAAGGCGCATCGGACTATAAGGCGCAGGGTCGGGGGCGTGGCGGAGGTCCGGGGGCGGAGCGGAGACCCGACGGAACGCGACGGGGCGCGGAGAAGAGACGCGGAACGCGGGGAAGGTGAGCGGGGAAGGTGAGGGAGAGGTGGAGAATGGCATACTTACATAGGTCCCCGCTACCGGAGACAGCAGATCTCCAGCGGGAACTGCAGACCACGCGGCAGAAGGTTCGTGCCGCGTGGTCTGCAGTTCCCGTGGAGATCTGCATCTCCCGGTGCGGGGACCTATGTAAGTAGGGTCGCTGCCCTCATATAGGGCGCACCGGACTATAAGGCGCACTTTGGATTTCCAAGGAAATCCAAGCTTTTTAAGTGCGCCTTATAGTCCGGAAATACGGTATGTCTTTAGCCTTACCTGAGCTTGTATCCTTAAAGGACATCTACACCCGATTACTGGTAGTAGGGGTCCTTTTTAGGCTGCTCTTCCATTTAGGGATAGGGGGACTGTTTTACTAGTTTTGTCAAGGGCTGAGCCCTCTTCATACTCAGCTGGTGTTTGCTGCACAATGGAGCAAACAACCATCGCTAACCCCCGCGATCAGAGCTAACCCTTTCACCACGGCCGGCAAAGGTGCCCCGGCAAAGAGTGGACGCAGCCATCTTGGCTTGGATCGTCGCTCCCTGAGGCATCATTTGGGAGTGGCGATCCATTGATATGACAGCCTTTTGTCACACAAAGTCATGTTTTAGGCTATCTATTACAATGTGTGATTTGCACAATGTAATAGATAATGTGCAACATCCCCATATACTGCCATAGTAGTATGGCATTATATGGTAGGATAAATCAGACAACCTAGGGTTAAAGTACCCTAGGGGGTATGAAAAATTCTGAAAAGTAAAAAAAAAAAAAATATTAAATTAAAAAAAAAAAATTCAAATCATCCCCCTTTCACTTGAACTGATATAAATATAAATAAAGAGAGAGCACACTCAATGTCCAGGCTCTCATGTCACTGGTGTGATCCTAATTCCCTGACCAGGAGGAGGAGGCTTAAAGCAGGGGATGTGCATAAATTGATAGTGGGGTAAGCCGAGAGGCGCTCAGGTGCCGTCAGCCTGAGAGCCTCTCGGCTGTTTTACAAATGTAATATTTCATTATTAAAGATACCAGAAAACGTGTAAGAAACAATCCCCCTATCTCCTAGACAGGACGAACAGCTTAACTAGGACACTCTACCAGCAGTAATCTGGGGTCAGTTGTCCTTTCTCTATGTATGTACGTACCACCAACTACCACCATTTCATAGAGATGTGTCAAAGTTTACCATAACATTTCATAACATGATAACTTCAGAACCACAGTCTTAACGATATGGGTTGTGTTGAAGCCTAGTTATGTAGTTTCCCAATGCTGACACAAAATTTATTATCAGCAAAAGATCCCAAATAACGGGACCATCAAACTGAAACCCAGACTTCTTCAGTTTTACCATGACCTTCAGAATGGTGCTATACCATATATATAAGTAAAAGAAAAATGGCACACCCGAGACTTCAATGTGAAAAAAGTGAACTAGTTTATTCACACATGTGTCCAAACTAGTTCACTTTTTTTCACATTGAAGTCTCGGAGTGCTGCCTTTTCTCTTTTACTTACATGTGCATGGACTCTGTCTCAGTACTGGGATTGTTGCACCTGAGCCCATATTTATTTTTCTTATTTGAGCACTGTATATATATGTATACATACATAATTCAAAAAGAAATGGAATAACTGAATACAGCAACTTGTCCTTAAATACAGAAAGAACCAGTGGATCTGACAGATCAATATGCCACTTTGAGCCTATTGCAGGTAAATAGACCTGAAGGGAGGCTAATTGGTCCTCATGACAGACCTTGACTTTATTAGGACACTTTCAGTAAAGGTTTGGAAGTTTCAATGCACAGGGGGACATAGGTTACAATAAGATAATATAAATCAAATCCCCCTAAAGTATTATTTTATCAGTGGCTAATTGGATTCCTGCAGCCCTCAAGAAACACTTAGAGATGACAAAGCTTTCAATATTCTTCTGACAGAAAACAAATTTATTTCTTTGTACCCAGTGGTACGAAGAACTCCTTAGGCCAGAATACACACTGTTCTGTATGATTTTCTGTTATGTGACTTCCACCTTTGCTTATTGGAAGCTATGGTAGTGTAAGGGGAGAATTTTCAGAATAATTATTGACTTGATCTGCTGACATCAGAACTTCAAGGTTCTATCCCATGAAGAAAACCCTTGTCCGTATGTCCTATTTGCACCAAATTTGCTGCTTATGTGAGAGTGGGCCATACCATTCCATCTTTCACTACAGACCACTTACCGTAACCCAGATTTATTATAATTTAAAAAATTGAAAATTTAGGCATCAATTCACTTCATCGTATCCTAACAAGGGAAAACATAGGAACTGATTTCATCACATTTGTGAATTTTTTTTGCTATTTTTTACTTAAAAAGTCACAAATGAACTTAAGACATTAGCACATGATATGCCACATTCATCAAGCTGACTAAGCCATTATAATTGATCTGATGTTCTACTGACATCCATAGAGCTGTTAAAGAGGACCTGTCACCCCATTTATCGGCACTAGGAGCTGCTTACTAAAGTAAGCAGCTCCTAGTGCTTGATCAAACACCGCAGTGTTAGAGTGATAGCGTTACCGGAAACCTCCGGTAACGCTATCAAACACTGCGGTGGGGTATAGTGTAACCATCGGACAGCTTGCGAAGCTGTCCGATGTATTCATGAGGGGGCGGTCCGAAGCACCGCCTCTACCCCAGACCGCCCCGCTCACTCCATAGGCCGGCATTGACTGCTGCGCGCCAGGTGGCAGTCACCGCCCCTAGTCACACCCCAACCCCGCCCCCCTCATGAATACGTCGGACAGCTTTACGAGCTGTCCGACAATTACACTATACCCTGCCGCAGTGTTAGATAGCGTTACCGGAAGCGCTTGCTCAAGCACTAGGAGCTGCTTACTTTAGTAAGCAGCTCCTAGTGCCGATAAATGGGGTGACAAGTTCTCTTTAAGACACTCCAAAAACTGGAACACCTATACACGTGCAATGCTAGACAAAGTTATTTTTATTGGCAGTAGTGGATTATAATGTAGGCAGTTTTGGCGGTATCACAGTGCCCAGGCCTACTAGGGGTAGGCCCATGACCAATTTCTGGACATTTGAAGGTCCACCAAAGGTCCTGAAACCACAGATTGAAAGCAAACAGAAGGGACACATTTTCCATTCTAGTACCATATGTAGAAAGTGATTCCAAACTGATAGGAGCTATAATATTCATACAGCCCAGGGCCCATGGCAGCCTTAATCCGCCCCTGCAATAGTAGCCAGTAAGTGACCAGAAATGTAATGACCTAAACCTCTCTAACATAAACACACACTCCTATCCAGTAAAACACAGTGAAAATCCAATGGCATCTTGAGGCAGTAAAAGTTTTTTTCGGTTATTAAAGATATTAAAATCACAATACATATTAAAATGCAAATTCTGGCACCACTCCACAGTTAGCATGACAAGCCAAACATGTGCGTACAGTAATATTCTAATAAATGTGCAATATCACTGTAGAAAAGCAAGTGGGTGGACGTCAGACAGTGGGCCTCTCTCTATGTGTACGTTCTTTTGCTGGTTATAAGGCCCTTACTAGAGTAAGCACACGGCTAGGCAGCATTTTGCAAATTTGCTTCTACTAAGAAGTATTCAGAGATAGAAATTAGAAAATTGAAAAGGTGATTCAAAGATTTGGAAGACATTTGCAAATTTGATCCAATAGTCCTGGTATATGCTCTAGTTCTCTAAAACACAGATTTATATTATAAAAACATCCTATCTTGTTTTGTCAATTTTATAAGATAAGGTCTTTATCCAGGGAGGGAGGCACAGTATCTGAGCTGACAGTGTTTGTTATAGCTCAAATGTAACAGAGCTGACAGTGTTTGATATAGCTCAGATGTAGCAGAGCTGACAGTGCTTGTTATAGCTCAGTAGCGGTGTTGAGGGTGTCATTGTGTGTTATTTGCATCTCAGGGATCTCATAATCTCTTCTTTCTGTTCTGTCTCATCTATCTTTTTCAGATTGTTACATTCTAGAAGACTGTTCAAAAGCTAAATAAAATTGTAGATAAACTTGCACCCTGATGATCCAAGCACATTGTCAGCACACAGCATCTCATAGCACAGTGGAATCATGAAGTCCCCGCCTACCCTCTGGAATCTTACACTGACCATCACTGAGTGATAGGAGCTAAAACAGCAATAAAATTGTAAATGAAGTGGATTAAAATGAGCATTATTGTGTAAGCATCACTAGGGGATTACAATTTTGGAAATTAAAGAACTTTTATTCATGGGCAAACACCTTTGACAGGACACAACTATAAACACACAAGTACATATGATAAAATAATGATGCTTATTGAATCCATAGACATTCACACATTTTTCATTTGATATATTCTGCATTTATTTGCAGTATTTCTTGGTCCAATGTGTACCTCTTACCAGTGTTGGACTGGGATATCTTGGGCCCAGCCTTAAAATCTGATATTGGGGCCCACCACTGCTATAAGTTTGTTACATAATCTATTATTATATAATCATATAAATACATAGGATAGTTGAGATATATTGTGATCCTGCAAAGTAAACTAAAGCTAATGTCCATATTCTTGAATAAGCTAAATTCTGAGTCACTCGGAAAAAGCGATTTGGTGAGAGCAGAATAATATCCAGCTTTACTACAGGAATTCCAGCAAACCATCATTTAAATCGGATTTATAGTGGAGAAATTACTTGAAGTTCAAGACCAATATTCTTGAATTTATGATGCCACGCATGGTACCAATATCATGCAATTTGTCCCACTGATAACAATGGGGAATATTGATTGATGCCTGTGCAATGAATAGCATTGTAATTATTAGGAAGGCGAAGGACAATCTCTCTGCCTCCTGTGCCGGGTTAAAGCCATGTGTGTGCCTAGATTTTGTACAAACATTATGTGATCTCTATTCATTTAAGAGGTTTCTAGGTCAGGAGCAAGAATAAGTACCTACTTGTAACAATAAATCCTATTGGCCTCCTATTGCTTTGCCAACATAATTTCATGGTTGCCACAGGGAACGCACCGCAAGGCTTTTCTATTTAGCAATATCCTTCATTTTCATTTCTCCCGATATTGAACATTTTCTACATTAATCTATTCTAAATTGTGTTGCTGTTAGGCGATAAATAATCAGATTTCTTTCCTTTGAGTTTAGTGAGAATATGTGTGTTAAAAGCTATAAATATGTCTATGATATTGTGATATGACTACTATTATCTGTACAGTGCTTGAGTGCTTGATGTTACTGAAATACCTTTAGTTTAAAGTGGTTGACCACAATTTATTTATTGGGGGTCAATTTTTTGGAAAATCCCTCCATGTATGATTCAAAGTTGAGAACAGGTCTCCATCCTAATTGCTTCTTACCAGCACAATGAAAACAGATGTCTCCCCACTGTGTGTGGCCCCTGGTGCCACAACAATAGGTTTACCTCCAATGAAGAGAATAGGATATAACAGTACCTTGATATGGCCACTACACATAGAAATCTTCCTCCAAGTCTATATAATACCTTTCCTGAATAGCTAAGCTGTGCGAGGATCAAATTGTGGTCCCCTAAAATCAGCTATTAATCCTTAGCAGTGTTGGGTGGATCCAACCCACAAAGTTTGGGTCTGTGCCAAACTTTGGAGGTTCAGGTCTACAATCCTGAATTCGAACTTAAAGGGGTATTCTCATCTGGGCATTCACATTCAGTTTGATAAATCTGCCATATATACACATTTTATTCAATTAGATGTTATAAAAAAAAATGTTCCTGTGTGAACATAATTTCTCATAAATGTAGCCATGTTGTCCCTTAGAAACTAGATAGCTTCCTCGGATACGGCCACCTCTGCTGCAGTGATTGCACACAGAAACTAAAGGTTTTTGTATATGAAATGTCTGGGAGTTACTGCAGGTCCCACAGCCGTCCTGTGGTAATAAACGCTGAATCCATGTGGTCAGGCAGGACTCTATAGCCGATGTCTTGCCACTGCTGCCAAAATGTGACGTGGTCGTATCCGAGGAAGCTTTCTTGTTTCTAAGGTACAACATGACTACATTTATGGGAAATTATCTTCACACAGGAACATTTTTTTTAATAACATCCAATTGAAGAAATGTTTATATATGGAAGATTAGTGAAACTGAATGTGAATGCCCAGACGAGAATACCCCTTTAAGTCAGAAATTCGGGTCCGGGTTCGGCTTAACTATATCCCCTAACATCGATTGTGGATGATATTTCTTTAATTGCCGCTGGCAATGTCACAATCCTCCCTGAAATGGTGGTAGCCCTACCAGTTTGGATCATGGTTAATAATAAGCATCAACTACCGAAACATTTTCAGACAAAGAATTGAATGCTACCATACCTGATAAAGAGACCTGAATAGTCTAGAAAACTTGCAATTGTCAACAACCTTTTTAGTTAGCCAAAAAATGTATTGACAGATGAGAACCATCAATTTGTATCTGTTTAACTACCGGTTAACACGTACAAAGAATCAATAAAGGAGTCTCAATGGATCATATTAAATTTAATAATGGTCCATTTTAACCATATATTGTTCATCCCATTCTTCTTTATCGTTCTTTCCAATTCTCTGTTGCTGTCACAGAACAGAACAATGCATGAAGAAACGCTGATGGGAACTCTATTGCTTAAGAAACCTAAATATAACAAAAGTCAATGTTAAATGTAATGGGGGAGATTTACTTACCGTCCGACTGAGGTGCATTGTCGGACGACAATGCCCTGTGCCGCGATTCACCAAGATCGTGCCTGTGCATGTGTTGCAGGTCCGCCGGAGTTCACTTTCTTCTTCCTGGTGCATGTAAATGTATTGTCTTGCAACACAATTTGGAAGTTAAATTCAGCGCTCAGTCCGAATGAGTTGGATCATCTGACGGCACCCCCTTCCCCAATTTCTGTCGCATGGAAGCCAGCGCAGCTGTGCCACACTCCAATAGTGTGGGACACAATCCCACCACAGACACCTGTTAAATACCTGTCAAAGCTGTGCAAATCCCGAAACTGGGGAACAGTCCGACGAAAGTGCGATCCGCGACCCTTAGTAAATAGACCCTAATGTTTTATATTTTTGTGTTTGGTAAGGCTTTTACACCCCCCCTCCTCCATAGGAAATGTATTCACTCCGCCACTAGCTTCAGTAAAGAATTCAACATTAAGACATTCAGTGCTGAACGTAAATCATCCACAACATGTTGAGATTATCTTTTTAGAGCCACCGGGGGCTCATATTGTGTATTAGTGTGACAATACCATGAGTTGTCAGCCGTGAATACCCTCTTGTGAAGAGCTTTGATAGCTATGTTTTTTCTAATATAAGATGAGTTAAGTGTCTCATAACATGCAATACACAATAAATATACAACAGTATATAGTACATGTCTTTCCATTCATTATCCTCTCCCAGGAGCCTTATAGTTAGCTGATTGTTGTACTTTGCTGAAAGCACTGATCAATTAACACCAAAATCGCACTCATCGGTAGACCATCCACTTATTTTACACATTATATTTCATACAAACAATGTTTGTCCATTGAGATGTCTGAACATCTTCTGTATATACCATTATTATCTGAGACATTAAAGGTATTTTATCACTATTATTGGCAATTTACCATTGTAGAATGCAGTGTAACATGCTGTTAGTGCCAAGATCTAGAGTTGAGCTGGTAGTCCGTCTAGGTCAACAACCATTGATCAAAAATCTGTAGTCATTAGAGTCATTGATCTATATTTTGTTTAAAGATTTAATGTTCCCAAATCCATTTGCAAGCTGTGAATCATGATCTTGAGAGTTCCATTTACTAAACTCTATTGCCAGCATGACACCAAAAGAAAAATCTTTATTTTGGAATTTACAACTCGGAATCATCTCGTATCATATTGAAATGGTTTTTATTTCTTTAAAGTAATCCTATTTCTGAGTAAAATGTTTTAATTAAATTACAATTCTAATTCTGATAATACAATAGTATAAGGAATATTGCCCTATGAAAGGTCCTTTTCAATAGCATTTAAAGGACATCTATAATCCGGATCAACGTTTGTCAATCAAGCTCACAGACATACTGGTGTGTGTCACCTCTGGCAGGATCTGCTCTTCTTTTAGCTTTTTATGTTTTTCTTATGCTGTTTTTAAAGCTTTTAAAATTATGCAAATGAGCCTGAGGGGCTCCATAGGTGTTAATGGAGCCTGGAGCCCCTCAGACTAATTTGCATAACTTTTAAAACCTCTTTTTTCATAGAAAAAAGGGCTTATAAAGCTACCACACCGGTGTGTCAGTGTGCTTGATTGGCAGTCTTTCATCCTGATGGTAGGTGTCCTTTGATGACAATTCATTATATTTATGACAAATGTATTATCAATAGTGGTTTAGTGGAAGCAACCAATTCAAAATCCCACCCTCCCATCAAAAGGTCAATGGATTTTGTCCTCTCAAGTGTTACTGTAATGCTGCTGTAAGGAAACTGCTTGGGTGGACTGGAAGGACAGACATGGATAGTGAGTACAAAGGTTAAAACCCCCTTCCCAGCTATACCTACCTAATAAGCCAGCCAACCCTAAGCTGCAGGTTACAACCTGGGCCAAAGTGCAAACATGGAGACAAAGACTGAAGAAGACAAACATAGAAGAGATGTAGACATATATGGGGTCCGAACCGAAAGGGCATTGCAGTACAGAACTGAAGGGTAAAAAAGGATTAGGAAAAGGATAGTTTTCTTTCATCCATACACGGTAGGACAGCAGTGGATAAATATGAGTTGAGGAAGATTTGTTCCATGTCAGCTAACTTACCCATAGGAAAAACAAGAAATTAAGACTGCTAGGAAGGAATACAGCAGTGTACAGACTAGCAAGGACCAAATTTAACCATACTTTACAAATAGTGGATGGTGAAGCAGCCTAAATGGGTACAGATGTTATAGTTCCTTTCTGGCAAGTGTTTTTCCAAGGGGTTGTCAAAGTTTTCAAAATTTTTTTGCATCTTTCACTATTATTATAGTTAGATAAACCTCAAATAATCAGCCTACATTTAAAGCAGGTTGACCTGGATCATTTTCTGGGGGCACACAGATCACTCTATGATTCTCAATCCTCTAGCAGTTGAATCAACTAGTAAAAATTCTACAAAACATTCCTGGCACTAAGAATGTTAGTTTTGGTCATTGATCTTCTTTGTTCAGTAGAACTATTGAAAATTCTAGACTAATCAAACTTTAAAAATTTCAGGTCTCCTAATGGTGTCATGCAGCATTCAACATTTTGAAAATTAAGGTTGATATTGTCATTTGTTTTATATTGTTACATTGAGCCATTTCCCAAAGAAACCCCATTGACCTGAAATATTATGAACAATCAAAAACAGAAAAAAGTTGGATGCATAAAAGGAATCACATCAACAAAAAAATCATTTATTAGTACAAACAATAGCAATAACAAGACATCAAATGGTATAAAAACACTTAAAAAATACACACCCAATGGGTGTACATGGCTACCAAGGGCAGTAATCCCTTACACTCCCCATCCACAATCAAGAAGTAGCACAGGTAAACAAGTGTTTATGAGCAAAATAGCATGAATAGTCTAAGAAAACCTCTTAATGGCAACAATGCAATAAAGTGCTCTGTGCAAGACAATGTAGTATAAAGTAAGACCTGAGCAACCCTCAACCTGCTCATAAAATACCCAGAAAGAAGGGAGCCATGTGGTTCTTGGTAATGGGAAAAGAGCCAGGGAGGCAGGTCGACTGGATGGGGAGTGGAGCAAGCCCCACGCGTATCGTCACCAAACTGGTGACTTCCTCAGGGGTAAGTGATCAATTCATGACGATGTCTTGTTTAAGTACCGAGTAGTAGTCCCCCGCCCCGGGGAAAGAGGCTGTGATTGGCCGAACACTTACCCACAGCGTCGGGCAGGGAGTCCTGTGCACAGCGTGTGCGCGACTGTACTGCGGATGACCGGAAGTCGGTCGTCACATGACTGATCATGTGACTAGGTATGAAAGTAAAAAGCATTGCAGTGAGCACCGATGTACCTACTGAAAAGTATGTGGATCAGGTGATTTATATGCATGATCGTCAATGCATGGACAGTGGAGACAAAAGGTAAGTATGTTGTAATAACTCATAAAGATAAAAATAATAAACGGCACAAAATAACATGAGTTTTTCGAATCCATACATGGATTAAGAAACCGGTAAATGTTTCATGCAATTAAGCGGCAGTGCTCTAGTGCTGAAAAAATGATAATAAATAAGCGATGCCCCTATAAGTGGGCAAGATGACGCATGAGGTAATCAAAAATGCAATACCCATGACATAAATTACTAAAATAGAGAACACAACCCCCCAAAAAACAATCCATATGTTTGTGTGTGTGACACATACAGTGAGGTACAGCCGATTGGGGTAACCAGTCATGCGTCGAATGAGCAAATCACATAATCGGACGATGAAATCATAGAGTACGACGATAAGATATGGACGACTAGAGTGTCTAGTCGTGCATCAGATAAGCAAATCACATCATCGGACGAAGAAAGTTATGGAGAGCTACAATAAGGTATATAAAAACACCAATGTGCTTAGAAGTCGGCGAAAGCAGGAACCACTTGCCTGGCAATGACGCTTAATATGGTTGGCGTGTGGAAAGGTATGAAACATGCATGAAACGGCGACTACATCAAATCAGATATGATCCCCAAAATACTATAAGGGTCAAAAACAAAAGCGCTGCATCAGTATTCGGCCAGACCAGTCCCTAGGGCGGAGGAACCACAAACCGGCATCGGTGTAACTTGATATATTATGATGAACAATCACACAAACATTACATTACATTACACATCATTACAAAACAAATTTTTTAAATAACCCATTTATCTAATCATATTTTATCAGAAAAATAGAATTAAAAGTTTTTGATTTATCCAACTTTATTTGGTTTATTCCCTGTATTTTACTTATGAAACTTGTTTTTGTTTCAAATACAATTCAATTTCCATAAGGTGATGGAGATGATTCCTACACCACATTTTTTGTAAGAACATTAATGTTCCTGTGGATCATTCTGCTAGTTGTCAACAAGTTTAACAGTTCATCATTTCTTGGCATAAAAAAGGTGTTAACATAAGAAGCCTAAATGAGGTAATGAGAGTCTACAAAAATAGACTCAAATTCCATTATGTATTAATATAATAAAAGCTGCATCCTGCTCTAAGACTATTCATTTAGGTATAAATATTATATAACATTAAAACATGATGCATTATGCTTGGCTACAGTTTATTGAGTTGAAGTAAGCAGAAATAATAATAATAATAACAATAATACATTGAGTAAAATGAATATGATGGTTTGTGTAATACCGGTAGTACTAGTGGTAATACTAACATAAATAGAGGCCTTTATTACTCCTATATGAAACCAAAATGTAAAATTGTTATTAGGTACATTGGTGCTAACTTTTTTGAACTTTTGTATAACAGGATAACAAGGGTAAACCCTCACCCCTAACATTGCTTGGATTTAGTTTAGAATTCCAAATCTTAACTAAAAGTAATTCAATATAATATCACAGCATTTGGCAATTCATGCAAATAATGTATAGCCAAACAAACACAAAAATAGGATGTCATTTTGATTGAATTAAAAGGGGCTACAATGGATCCCTGTACTTGTGATGTGTGGGGGTCCCATCACTGGGACCCTCACCGACCAGCAAGTTGGCCACTATCGTTTGGGTAGGAGCTAACTTTTATGTGCCTGGAAAACTCCTTTAAGTAAAGCAGTTTCTCTGTGCCTTTTCTTTGCCTCTTACTCATACAATGTTAACTGTATCTGAAAACATTGAGAGCTCCTTCCAGCTCAGACAAATAAGAAGACTAATAATTAACTCTTTCCATTCCTACAGAATATTTCCCTAGAAGGATCAGGGTTGCATCAGATTATCCAGATACTTCCTGTAAAGAATCATCATTATCATGAGCTTTCAATGGTGTACCGAAAGACAAAGTAAATTAGAGAGTTCATTTTTATCATCTACACTATTCATTTATATTTTTAAAAGTTTAGTTACACTTTTAAATAACATTAAAACACATTGAGCATAAGGGACAGTTCATGACTGTGTTGAAGCTCTAAAAATGAGAAGGTTTCCAGGTCACGTTCCCTACAGCATAAACTGTAAGGTATCTTCCGTTCATTTCCATTAAGCTTTCACTATTTATAGATCAAAACAAGGTGTGGGCTGCTGCACTCCTTTATTCCACCATTATTAATGGCAACTGGAACAGAACCTTATAAACTTGGGTGTGAATTCAAACTAACATATGCACAGTCAAAAATGTACTTTACCAGATAAATCCATTTTACCAGATGAATACTTTAGGATTCAGATTTGACCGTTTAGTACTGAAAGGAGTTGGATTAGTTTCTATTCTCTACTACTTTTAGTGGTCCATTGGCTTCTCTTTGTTTACAAACAAACATTATTTAGGGAGTTTTGCTCTACTGCTAACAAAGGTGATGGGAACAGAAAGGTTTGGAGTTTCCTCTTTAACGGCTGTTACCATGGTATGATGTTGTGTCCTATCTGTACCATGTTTCTTGGTTGAGATACCCCAAGATAGGTGGTCCAAAAAGGATAACTTTGAAAACACAAAAATATATTTTTTTATATAACATGTGCAGTTTGCCTGTGGAGTGTACAGGGGGTGCCAGATTCATAAAATCTGCGCACAGTCTTCATTAATCTGATGCCCCCTTAACTGCTCGGGAAGTGTGCACCATTTTTTTTTTGTTCACTTTGTTCATGCTTCAGAATTATGGCGTAGACAGAAATGTGACGCAAACTCCGACTAAGCACTAACTTGCGCCTTTAGGTGCACATTTTTATGCCTAGTCAGACACTGTGCATTGGCGACACAAAACTGGCAAGGACACTTTATAAATACATGTACAAACAGTTTGCACGTTCTTTCTAGTGCAAAGTCAGACAGAAAACTGACGCAAATGTGGCCCTATGTGATCTGGTGATGAGTTAAATAATGTTATGATCATGATCCTACTTGTGGCCACCAGACTTTCTAAGCGTTTCTTATTATATCATCATATTGTGGTGAATTGTTATTACTTACATTTTCATTAGTTAAATAAAGTGGATATCAGTGGACACATGTGTATATACTTATTATAAACCACAATGAAATTGAACTTTAAACACCCTCACTACAGTATTAAATATCCTATAATTAGTTTGTTTCAAGATGCATGGAATATCCTGTAAATTATTCTCTTCCATCAATGTAAAAATGCTGATCGCTTAAGTTAATTTCAGCCGCATATCATAACCAAATTCCTCCAGGTTTAATGCAGGGTTTTTTTTTTCCCGACTCGTGACCCAATTTTCCCATGGTAACATTATAATCTATGAGTTTCAGATTTTAAAGGATATAATTTAAACATCATTCATAAAGCTTTAATGGTCTTCTGCTGGCTGTGTGAATAGATTACATTAGAAAATGCAAAAGGAAAAAAAAAATAATAACTAAAAGAAAATACTAGGGGGAATAGCGGAAAAAAATTAAAAAATGAACGTTTTATCTCACTGGAAGGGAAACACGTTTAGATGCACATGTTTCACTGTAATGATAATAAGATGGGAGAAATATTGGCACCTTCTTCATCTCCCACCTAAATGACAGTAAACTGTCACTGATAATGTGACCATGCAGCCATTTTTCTTTCTTTGTTCCACTGGGATAACAAGATGTTACAAGGTCAGAGCAAGGGTAAGTGACATCGAAATAGATGGTGAGAGCATGGAGTCAATGTCCTATCTCTAGCCACAGAAGAATGTATACAGTATGAAGATACAGCACTATAGTGGTATACAAATAACACACACATTATAAACACCTAAAAAGCAGTAAAAATAACATAACAAGAAGCAAAAATTGCTTAACTAAAACTAATATTCTGGGCTAAATCAGTCGTTTCACACTCAGCAGGTGGAGAAAAGCTAAGCTCCATGTTCAATATCGTCCACATACTGCAGTTATAAAAACAGGGGAATTATAATGAAGTGCTATCACATTGCTTAGGAAAAACAGCAATGTAGATAAAGTAATAAAACCTTCCTTCCATTTCGAAATAATTATAGTAATATGTGACTGTAAATAGTACACGGCTCAAACCAAGCAGCAATGGATTTAACTCATGTTTCTTAAGCACAGGCCACTTGTTAGACAGAATTCAAAGCAAGATTGAGGCGTTTCATAACAGAAAGTGAATTGCGGAGCTTAAGCTACTTAAACATATACATGTGGCAGAGGGATAGATAGATGCATAGATATTAAAAAAAAATATTAAAAAGATATTTAAAATAAGATAGGTAGTGAGATAGCTAGATAGATAGATGGATAATAAAGGAAAATCCAAAGCATCACAGCAAATGAGGACCGTTATATAAAAATCCCAAAATAGGCATTACTCCAAGGTAATTCAAAGTTTGAAAATAAAGTTTTTGCCAATATGACGTTTCGGTGGTGGCACCACCAAAACGTTCCATTGGAATAAACTTCACCTTTGAAGTTACCTTGGAGTGCTGCCTATTTTGGGATTTTTTTTTAGATCGATAGAAAGATAGATAGATATTAGTAAAAATAGGCAGAACTCCAACTTTAAAAAGTGAAAATGACTAGGTTTATTCACCCTTAAATTTTAGTAAATGGAAAAATAGATATTGAAAAATAGATAATTATTAGACAATAGATGCATAATACTATAGATAGATACAGCAGGCTGGGCTGGCTGTATACTACAGGGGGCAGGCTGGGCTGGCTGTATACTACTGAGGGCTGGCTAGGCTGGCTGTATAAAATTAGGGGTCTCGGCTTATTCTTGGGTCGGCTTATACTCAAGTATATACGGTAGATAGATATTTATGGTGCACCTTTAATATAGGGTGTGCAACACAATTCTGTTGGAATTTGCAAGATAAATGTGTTGCATTGTCCGCCTGAGCACCCATTTCCATGCAGATATTTGTGTTGTGTCAGGTGCAGCCACGCCACATGTGTCTCTGACACTTAAAAAACTGGAGCAAGCACCTTAGTAAATGTGAACCATAGTGTCCCAGCTTCAAGACAGCTGAGAACAGCTTATTACGGGAGATGCTTATGATAGGGGCACAAAGATAAGACCATCAAAATCTAATTCTTGGAAAGCCTCTTAAAAACTCTGAAATCAGCACTTACAAATATCTGCTACTTCCTGAATTGAACTGAATTTTAAAGTCATCTTGACTTTATTTCTATGAGAATAACAATAATATTATCACAAACTTTATTCATTATTCTAATATTTGTTTGCCTTAAAATGATAGTTTAAAAAAAAAAAAAGAAAAGATAATCTAAGTACCTTAAGAAGGTTCCAAGTTGGAGACTTGAACACTGGTACGCTTGTTGGTTACAGATAAGAGTGTCGTATCAATACAAAATGAAAGATAAGGATTGTGGCACACTGTGGAGCATGATAGTATTAAGATTTGGATGGTTAGATTTGAAAGCTTTTATCAAAACACTGTGTATGGGACAGAATAAAGATTTAAATTATTCTTAAAAATGTAAAAAATGGAAAGATTTCTGATATTGTTATAAAGTAAAAGCATAAAGCTGTCTTGTATTTCATCAAATCTTATCAACTTGCTGCCCACTCAAAGGGAATAAATTATAGCTAGTGACCCCTTAGCACTGCGGACAGTGAAAAACTGGGTCTTATAAAGTACACACTCATAGATTCTCAACTAGTGTTAGCAAATCCAAATGGCAAAACTTCAGTCCGTGCCGAAATTTACCCCTTCAAGTCATCCAGACCCAACCCTGAAATTCATCACCACTGCATTTTAATCAATGTTGTGCATGCACACTGGCACAAACATACTGGATGCACTGGGTGTAGCCATTTTAGGGATGGGCTTTGCTCCCAAAACTTTGTTGGGTCTGTGCATCACTAGCCATGATTTCAGTTGGCTTATAGGACAACATAGTGGAATACAAAGAAGTGGTAGTAGCCATGCATCCCATAAGTGAGTGACGATGGGGTATGTGTGAGGGAAATGAAGAAAAAATATAAAAATTAAAAAAAATCATTGTTTTAGGGATCTAGAAGGAGTTATGCACCGATTCCTAGGACCATTTTCTAAATAATGGTTTGTAATGATTCAATTCCGACCCAAACAAAATCTTCAGAAAACTTAGTCAAAGCTTCAGCACTGCTTATCTTGCAAGATTTGCATCTCTAGTTCTATATGGCAAATCACAAAAATTGTGGAAGCTTATCTGCAGTTGTAGTACACCTTGGCCTCCAGTTTGGTCTACCTACATAAAACACTCTTACGTATCTGTTTACCGGACTACAGAAGACATCTCTAGGGTTTTCTCATCTAACTTCAGAACAAAGTATTGTCAATTTTCAAATCAAAAATGTCTGATCCTTTTTCTTCTGACTAATGTGAAATAACTGGCTGAGTATTTTTTATTTATGTTGACTGGCAAGATTTCCTGATTTTAGTCAATATGAGACAATATACATGACCACTTACAAAATACTATTTGTGATAGCAGAAGAAAAGAGTGTGGATTCTACTGATCGGAACTTTCTAATAATTTTCTCTTTGGAAAACTTTAGTTCTTTTTGACCACAGGCAATTGAAGGACTCCAGCATTTTGTCTTAAACTGAGAATCAAGAGATGCTTTATACGATAATTTCCACCAGTACATTTTAAATGGTTAAAACTTGTGGATTCCATCTAAACATCTAACATGTAGGTGATGAGATGACTGGAGAATGAAGAAACAGATGTGTGGAATCTCAATGTTCCAGATCCTTTGTTCTCAATGAAGATACATTAAAAAGTTATCTCATGTATGACAGGGGCTTGTGAACCTTATAACATTAAGAACACATCTATATGAACATAGGGAAAGGTTTATCAGGACTTGAATCCCAAGTGGGTGTGAAAGCGGTAGGACTAGCAACATACTCTCTAAAGATTCCTGATGTATCTACCATGACAGCGTAACTTCCATCATATGCTGGTACCCGAGTGGCAGCTTATGATAAATTCCCCCACTAGTCTGTATGTGTATGGGGCAGTGAAAATTCACAGTAGAACGTTTATTGTCGATGTATATTTTTTTAGCTGCTGTATTGTTTTTAGAATAAAACAAACAACGGGTAAGTTGTTTTCTGCAATGTGTTTCTTTTCATAAAGTATAACAACAAAGTTGGACAAGATGAGGCTTTGCCGACGGAATCTACAGGGCCATCACCTGAGATCAGTGCCACCCAGGTGGTATGGCACTGTGGCGTATAGAGTTCAGCAGCCCATCAACCAGCTTTATAGTTGAGTTGAATTGAGCCCGAAAACCAAAGGTTCTGTCTTCTTTCTATCCTAAAAATACCCATGGCTAAGGAATGGAGGCAGCATCATGGTTTCTGCTGACTTTTTATCCTTGAAGTGGCAAAGGGAAAGGTGAGAAGAAATGACCATCAGGAAAAAGTAAAAAATAATCTTCTATAAAATAAAAGCAAACATTAGTATACTTTCGATTTCTATATTATATGCATAAACTATGTTATTTTTTTGTGTAATATTGGAAAACACTTCAGGAGGACAGAAGTGCAAAGAGGTCATAATATAAATGAAAATAATAAATGTAATGCAGCACAGACAATGAAGTTTTAGGAAAAAAATCAGGTCAATAACAATGTCCAAGTCACAATAAAAGCTATTCCTATGTCAAACGCTACTATTTTCACCAAAAATATTCCCTTCCACCAGATCCTTAGAGATTTCCTTTGAAGTTCCTTTATTAACTGGAGGAATGATTTCCCACCAGTGTGCACTCTTGAACTCCTTTATGGTCTATAATCTTGTGACTGGGCTACAAGGAAATTAACAGAGAAACAATAACACCTCACAAAGGTGAGGATGGATGACGACAAATAGCTCTAACAGATCACTGGTACATCATCCTTCTACTCATGATCACTTGGTAAGAAGATATAATGTTATTGTCTAGATAAAAGACCCCTAAAGCAGAAAGGAATAAAAGCATTTTGAACTCAGAGTTATAATACGTTTTGGCAGTGGAAACAATGGCTTAATCGTGACCTGGGGACCTTAAATCACAAGTAGATGTTTTTTATGGCCATTTTATGATCCTTCTCACCTTTATAACCTCTCTTTTTCCCCAACTGCTCATCAAATACTTGCTCTTTTTTATACTCAGACTTTTTGTCTTCATTTTTACAAGGGTATTGTGTTCTAAGTGTAGATTATTACTTTTAAATTATAATTATGATCTATTATTGCCCATAAATGACTTCTCTACAACTATTCTTCTTTGTGCACTGAGTATTTTACCCATGTAATGCTACACCAAATAATAATTGACAGACACTTGTACTTTACAGAATTAATCTATATAAACCCAAAGATAATTTGCTGATTACTATTAAGTACAATAACACCTTCCTACAGTCTAATACTTTAATATATAGTACCTCCACAGTATCTATATTATAATGCTCCACTTAACAGCGACCCACTATCCACTCTGCTCCAAGAACTCCACATGTACCTGTTCCTCATTTCACTGGTCTCTGCTGGTTATATTGGTATCTTGCTTAATTTTTTGACTACTCTTTTCCTTACAATTCTGTGCATCTCTGCCAGCTTGGTTTTGACTTGGCTATCCATTTGGCTCTCTCTGTCATCTTTCATGAGCATATTCAGAGTAGGAAATGTTGTCCAGTTGTCCCCTGTGGGTAAGTGCAGTGTGAGCAGATAGGCAGGGAGAGGAGTTATGGCTGAGCTCAGAGCTTACCCCTCTTTCTCTTTCTTGACAAACACAATGCACATCAATGCTCCAGTAGTCTCTACATCATTTGTAAAATGCCTTAATAGTCAATCAAGTTAAAGGGTCATCACAAATGTCCCTTGTAGACCAGTGCAGTGATAGTCAACATCTATTAATAATATATCCTTGAAGACCCTTTAAGAATTTATGTTTTGAAAAAACACTACTTAAGGCCACCAGTCCAATGTGATTCCCAAACTATGCATACACAGTATATTTGCTAAATTTCCCTTCACCATTTGATACATTCAATTTTGATATGTGAAAAATTCAATTTTGTATGATTCCAGTAATTTATGCATGGAGATGTTTTTTGTTAATATGCTTCTAAAGTAAACCATGAAACCTATTAAAACCTAAAAAATAACAACACATATTGTTTAATTCATACAGAGATTATTAAATCCTTTCACTGAAAGGAGAAAACTTGGCCCATCGTCTCTAGCCTTGGCATGCCACACAAACCAAACCATACATAATTAACACATGAAATCAAAGCCTCTTTAAAAGTAAATGAAAAGTTATAAGCCAACGGAATGCAGAGATACATTTTAGAATATTTAGTGCCAGACACTTACTAAGTGCCCCCAGACATCAGATATTTGTCTTGAGATATTTATATGAAAATACGTTTTTCCAAAATTAGTAACCAAATATTCTAAAATAGGGCAAACATATCAGCTAAAAGCTAAAACTTACTCAGTAATTTAGACCCCTACATATACCGTATATACTCGAGTATAAGCTTACCCAAGTACTGGGGAAAACTATTGACTTGCCCCCAGTAGTATACAGCTTTCCCCCAGTAGTATACAGCCTGCCCCCAGTAGTATACAGCCTGCCCCCAGTGGTATACAGCACTGCCCCCTGTAGTATACAGCACTGCCCCCAGTGGTATACAGCTTGCCCCCAGTAGTATACAGCTTTCCCCCAGCATTAAAAAACTCACCCTCCGGTGGACCCGATGTGCAGCGCTGCTCCCCCGATGTCCGCGCCGCTTGTCTTCAGGCTTCCGCGCCGCTTGTCTTCAGGCTTCCGCGCCCGTCTTCTTTCTTCTGCTTGGGGGAAAGACATGGCTGTTATCTGCTGACTGATCACGGATAAGTTCCAAAGCAAAACATTACCATAGTACTTAAAAATGCACCCAAATATTGGATTTAATGTCCACCTGTCTTGATGTCATCAGGGTGGGGGTGATCAGTAACAATGACAGACTCTCCAAGGTCTTCATGGTTCTCACAGAACAATCGATACTAAACCTTCCAGATGGAAGGGAAAAATGTAAATTCCAAAGATGCTTAGGTGTTATGGCTACAGCAACAGCAACACAAATTCAGCCAACTTTATTTGAAATTCTGGGAACAATCAGCTTAATAATAAAGAATTCACATTTATGTAAGAATTTTTTTTCAGGTAGCATTAAGGAGAAACTGGTTAAAGGGAATCTACCACCAGCATGAAGGATTGTAAACCAGGCACACTTACATGCTGTTGTGTGTCTAATATGACAGGATCCCCTCTTCTTTTAGCTTTTTATGCTCTTGTTTTTACAAAAAGGCTTTGAAAACTATGCAAATGAACCTTAAGGGGCTCCAGGCTCCATTGACAACTATGGAGCCCGGAGCCTGTCATGTCAATTTGCATACTTTTTAAGGCCTTTTTTGTGAAAGCAAGGGTATAATAAGCTCAAATAAGAGTGGATCCTGCCAGAGGGAGCACACACCAGGATGTAAGTGTGCTTGGTTTACAATCCTTCATCTTGGTAGTAGATTTCCTTTAATTATTACATAAATTGCAGGAGATTTATCTTATATCAGTAATTTGTTTGCCAGAATGTGATGAAACATCTAGCCTTACTTACTTAGCTTAGCTTACTGGCTCCGGCCTCCTGTTTTATTCAGTGGGATGTCTGAGCCGGTGTAATATTCTATGTCAAGTCTGCCTTTAGTGCTATTAAAAGTGTCCGTTCCGATTGTCAAAAACGTCCCACACTGGCCAGATGCATCAGCTGCCACACCTCCCAACAAACCTCTCCACACCCACACGGCGGAGGGGATGTAAAGGGGAGAGTAAAAGCAATGTCCAACAGTTTGCAAGGCAGTGTGATTCTTTCTGGGCTTGCCCACCAGAAAACTAGCATACAAGTCCTGATAAATGTCCTCCATTGAGTATTTAGTACACACAAGTAGGAATATGCACTTTGGCTCTGTCTACAATTGCTATTCGTGTTCTATGTGACTTAAATAGTACTCAAGTGATAACTTTAAAAGCTACTGAGATAAAATCTTAATAGTGTATAAAAAAGGTAGGGGTTAAAGATGTTTTTGGAAAACAATTGTAAAGTTAATAAAGAATTTTTTAACTTTTAAGACCTTATCTAAAACCAGTGCAATAGACCAGATAAATATTCAATTCCATTTCCCTACAAAGTCGTAAGTTCTTTTTTACTTCAAAAAGTTTGTGAACAGAAAAGATGCAATGAACTAAGAAGATACCAAGTAAAGAAATAAGTAAAATAAGCCTGAGTGGTTCCCTTAATATTGATGTGCTATCTTAGAAGTGTCTGAGTCGTATTTAGCTTTCTTTGTCTTTTCTCTGTCTAGCCAGTGCTATTTACATTACGAGATTGCTTTATTCTATGTAAGCCCCATACTTATCCGCTCTTCCTTTATCTTGCTCTAATCTGTTGCATATCCTTCTTCCTTTATGAGTCTCAGCTTTCTCTGAAGAGCTCTTTCTTTCTTGGCCACAAAGCTGTGTCACATCAGGAATAATTTCCTTTCCTGTCTTTGGTATTCTTCCTACTAAGCTTCTCCCTTCTTTTGGTCCTAATTGAAAATATGTTTCTATTTTTTTCAAATAGGAATTAATGTAGACCAAAGAAACTAGTGAAAAGAAACAAAGATAAGTATAACAAAAAATCTCAAGCCCCAATGTACATGTAATCCTATTGCATCTGCATGGTTCCTTACTAGAAGAAGAGTATACAGGCCAAAGAAAAGACCAGAGAGCTCTCCTATAGTAGCATTGTCAGTAACAGCCATTTGGAGTGACAATAGAGTTGTAGGAAAAAAGGCTCACCAGATGTAGTTGCGATAGGGGAAGTTTATTAGGGGAATGGAACTGTAACATTTCTGACTGTTTGGGCTTCAGAACCATTCTCAGTCTGTAAAAGAAAGCTGAGGGTGTGCTGATGAGTTTTTTTTTTGTTCTTAGGTGACATTCTGTCCTTACTGGTCTGACCACTGTTTTATTCCTTTCCTGACTGTATGAATTGATTTCCTACATAATGATTTGTCTCCTGTTGATTTTGTTCTGGGTTGCAAACAGTTAAGGCAACTAAGTCCTCCTTCTCTTATGTCAGGGAGCTGGCCCAATCAAACTCTAGACCAAGACTCTTGCATCTCTGCCATCACATAAAAGGTCTGCTTGACATTATTTGAAGCTGGATGGAATTTATCTTGACTTCTGTATTTTGGATTCCTTGAAACTTTGCCTGTTTTCTGACCATAGCTTTTGACTATAGATTATGTACTGCAATGTCCTCTTGAGACTGACCAATATTTGTGGACCTTTCTTCTGTTTGTTATGTACAGTATTTGCCTTGCACTTTAGTGCAGGAAGGAAATGCTGGCCAGTTGTCACCTACTACTTAGGGTCGACTGGGACAGCTATCACTGGAATGGATGTTGCGCACATTACTGGTGCATATGTAAAGGAAGGGGATGGAAGGGGATGTGGGAGGTCTGACAGAGCAGCTTTGAGAAGGTGGAGTAGCTGGGCTGGATCCAATAGCTCTACTGCCTCCTTGATTGAATATTTCAAAGAAGACAGGGAGAAAAGCTCAATTGCATAGCCCAGCGGCAAAGTACATAAACCTTATTAGACACATTAGGCCACCTTTACAGTTTTCTAAAAGGTTCGGCTTGAGGTTTATTTAGTAGGTTGGAGGTTCTATTTAACCCCTTAGTGACCAAGCTCATTTGTGCCTTGATGACCAAGGCCTATTTTTCAAAACCAGCATGTGTCACTTTATCCGGTTATAACTTTAGAAGGCTTTAACTTACCCAAGTGTTTTTGAGTTTATTTTTCTGTTACATTTTCTACTTCAAAGCAGTGGTACATTTTGATTGATATATTAAACATTTATTTATGAAAAAAAGGTGAATTTGGTAAACATTTTGAAAAAAATTGCTATTTTTAGAACTTCAAAATGTTTTGGTTTTAAAATCTGATAGTCTTACTACCCAAAGTAGTTACAAACTAAAATTTACCATATCTCAGCTTTGTGTTGGCTTCATTTTAGAAGTGTCCTTTTGTTTTATTACACCGTTAAAAAGATCACAAATCGAACAGCATTCTCTCAGATTTTTTAAGAACATTTTAGAATAAATCATTTTAGGGACCATTTCATTTCTATAGGGGTTTGGAAGTTCTGTTTATAGAAAGCCTCCAAATATCACCCCATTCTATTAACTTCACCCTTCAAACTATTTAAAACAGCAGGTAGGTAGCTTATTAACCCATTATGTATTTTAAAGAAATGAAGGTTTGATTTGGAATTTGTCATTCATACATTTATTTAGCCCTAAAATGTACCTACATGAACTGAATAAAAGTAGAAAATGCATCTAGGAATATATGGTTCAGTTTTTTCCTAGCGAGGGGACACCCCACATGTGGATGTAACCCGCTGTCAGGGTATACGGCAAAGCATGGAAGGGAAGGAGCCATTCAGCTTTTGTAGGGAAGGATAATTTTCAGGTGCCATGACGTGTTTGTAGAGCCCCTGAGGCCTCGTTCACATGTGGCATTTTGTTTGCGTTTTGAAACAAGATCCAAAAAGGCTCCACCTGCGGTCGCACTTCGAAATAAGATTCCATTTACTTTGCGTTTAGTTAACGTGTTGGAACACAATGTTACCAAAATATGGTATCACGAGTGGAGCCTTTGGATTGTGTTTCCAAACTTAACCAAACTTAACCTCAGGTACCACAAATCCTCAAAATGTGTAAATTATTTATCATGTGGTATCGGGAGCATTTTAACCCCTTGTCCCTTGATGGGCTTTTTCCATGTTACGCTCCCCACTTTCAAAAATCAATAACTTTTTTATTTTTCTGTGTACAGGATTATGTGAGGGCTTATTTTCTGTGTAAAAAATTGTATTTCCTAATGACAGTATTTTATATTCCATCCCTTGTACTGGGAAGTAGAATTTAATTAAAAATGTGGTAAAATTGACAAAAAAATTGCTCCATTTTCTTATGGGCTCCGTTTTTACGTCTTTCACTGTAAACTCCTAAAAGCATCTCTAGTATATTTTTTTGGTTCAGTACCATCACAGGGATACCAAATTTATATGAGTTTTATTAGGTGTTAACAGATTTTACCGAAAATTAAAAACTTATGTACCCCCCAAAAAGTATTACCTTTAACAATTTTGGAGTTGGCTAAGATGTCATTTTTTTCTGTCATTTTTTCATATTTGTTGCGAAATGGCAAAAAAGTGGCGATTCGGTTATTTGAAACACATTTTTCCGTTACTGGGTTTGTGTTTTTTTACTTTTTTTTTTCACATTACTAGTATATGAACTAGTGATCATGTGATACATGCAATACATGGTTATTGCATTAGAAGTGTCAGCCTAAGCAGATGGCTGGACCGAGCAGGTGATGGCAGATTGCAGGTAAGTAGACGGAATCGCGTCGCGGGGTGCCAGGAGGAGAGGGGGCCCGCAGATCCTGCAGTCACAGCATTGACCGTGGGATCAAAGGGGTTAACACGCAGATCGGGACAGAGTTCCAATCCGAACTCTTAGAGCAGGGTCCTGGCTGTCATATGACAGCTGGGGCACTGGTCTTTCCTGCACGGGGGGCCCATAAAGACCTTAGGTTAGGCCGATGGAGAAACCCATCGTTCTAGCCTAATGCCTCTTAGTGCCCTACAGAGAAATCCGGATGGGTGGTCACTAAAAGGTTAATATGTATTTATTATTTTTAATATTTTGAATAAATTTTAATCCTTTCTATATTAAGATATATTTATATAGACTGGGAAATATTGTAGAAGATTGGACACATTCCACTGAAATACTGTATTATTACATTGTATTTGATGACTATTTTAAAGTTAAATAGAGTAAAGACAATCCACCTTTCTATCAAGCATTAGTGCCCAAATGCATAACCGGCACACGCTGGGTAACAGCTTTGCAAACGGCTACAACATTCTGTTTAATTATACCAAACATTCCAATCACTTCTATTTTCACTATGCCCTTATTAAACCGTAAGCTTCCTGGCCATAATTTCCATCTTGACAACTTTAATTGCATCATTATTGGCCTACCTTAGACAATCAATAAAGCATGTTACCGCAGAGCTCTTCTCTCTCATTTGGCTCTTAATGTAACTCATGTGTTTTGACCATGGATAAAAGAACATTTTACATTCTTTAGGGCTGTGGGTTTTACAATCATCTACAATGATCACATCTTCCATTGTAAAAATCTCTCAAAGTACCTTTCTATTAAGAAAAACAGTAATGGAATAATAACAGCTCATCACCGTCTCACTTAAAAAAAAGTCCAAATGCTCTCCACTACCTCTAAAGTTAATTTTAATCTAAAAAATGAGACTTTTTATGCACAAAACATTCAACAGGTGGAGTGAGGAGAGAATTTAACAAATGTTACTCCCCATGGAAGTGATGCGAGAGAAGGGGTCATCTTTACATATGGGGTATATTTCAAAGCTAAACTTCTTCATGGAGAAAGGTTCTTATACTGTATGTAATGTGCCATATTCTGGGGTGAAGAGGTGGCAGTAGAAAATCAAAGGGGACAGCCTGTGTGGGAAGAACAAAAAAAAATATCTTAAAAAGTAATTGAATCCTTCATACTGTAATATTGCTTGCTGCCTGTCCCAGTTTCCTCATACATCCCGGTGTGCTCTTTGTCCATGCACTTTTTTCCTGGTAACCCGAGGGCTTTGTGCTGCCTGACCCGGCTTCCATTCAAACTTTTATGTAGTCTGCTTCGACTTTGAACTGCATGTGTATACGTACGATACACCGCTTGGCTATGTGCCTCAACTTGTATTCTATTCATGCTTTTCTTGCTGTGCCAGTCATGAAAATCTTTTCAAAAAGATTGGTGTGTTGTGTCTTTCTGAAGGAGTTATAAAACGGCAGCCAAGGATCAAATGAAATATCAGTCATTGTTTTAAAAGGAACAATGCAGATGTTGGTTTCAAAGAATGTTATAATTGTGGAAAGAGCGACTCATGTTAAGAAAATAAAACATGATAGAAAAAAATGAAACCTTATGGATTTTTTTGTTGTTACAGCTGGTAACATGGGAAAGCTCAATGTATACGCAGCATCTACAGATTTTGCGAGCAGCATTTTTCGTGCTGAACCAATATTCCTAAGGATATTCCTAAGGAACCAATAATAAAACTGAAGACTAAGGCATTTGATTCTATCTATGAGATTTTTGTGAGGTCTTTTATTAACATGAATCAAATTCTGGAGGTTTTAAAGAGACAAAAAGACATGAAATAGTAACAGTTTAAGGGAAGCCATCACCACAAATTACCTACCCAAACTACCTGCTATGTTATGTAGGGTTGTGTCCACACATGCCTTCCATAACATTGATGTTATTGTGTCCAGCTGCTCCTTTCTAAATTTGAAGATTAGGTGCCTTAGTAGAGAGAACCAGCGCTCTGGTTCCACATCTTACTGGATCCAGGAATGACTTGGTGAACGTCAGCCTCAATTGAAACAAACAAACAAAGGGAGCAGCTAAACAATAATAGAATGGTATCGGTGGCATCTGTGGACACAGCCTTTAGACCACATCACTTTTCTCCTAACGTGGTGCCCTTTTTATAACGCAAAAATTGCCTTTTTGGACACAAAACTTTTTGGACACTTTCAGCAAAAACTTATGTTTCCATTTTCCAGTGCTTTCTATATTTTGGCTTCTTTTCCCTTTGTGTGTCTTTTGACAATTTATTTGCATTGTGATTCTGTACTTCATTGCCCTTTTGGTTTTGATCATTTTCTGTACCACTATGCTTCCGTTTTTGTTTTGTCTTGTTTGTATCTCTGTGATACCACTTTGTCAAAAAGGAACGCCAACAAGTTATAATCTACATTTTAGAGTGGGTTGGGAAATTATATAGGGACAGCTGGGGGAGTCTAGCTTGATGGCTCACTATCGTGTCTCTCCTACCTTTTCATCTGTGTCCATTACTTTATGGCAGCATTACAATGGGCTAGTTTAAAGTTAAGCTAAGCTTTAATGTTAAAGATTAGTTTAGAATGTGGGTTGGTTCACAAGCTTAGAAAATTGCTCATGGAATAGTTTTTTTTACAGGGAAAACATTGGAATTCAATAGTACAGTTTTAATGGGAATCTAGGAATAAAAATAGAGCATTCTGAATATATTCACATAGGGATATTCAGAATCTTAATATGTTCAAAGAAGGAAAGATTGGACTTTATGTATGTCCACCACAATGTTCCCGTTTCTATAAAAAAACGGCTCTAATTCAATAAATGCCACTCTGATTCACCCCGGATCATCATTACCTAGCTGTCATCTCTCCTTATGTCATTCATTTTTTTAGCAGCTAGGAACTTAACCGATATTTTCCAAAAGACATTCATTGATAGTGACAGAACTCATTCAGACAGAAGCAGCTTCTGCAGTCCTAATTTATCTTCCCAAAATATAGAGCGACAACCATATTTTGTAAATGTAAGTACATTAAAAATACAAAATAAACATATTATGGGTCTGATGATTACTCGGGCTGCCAAGTTTCTGAGGTTTCTGTTTATTCGATTGGCTTTATTGAAAGTCATATAAGTTTACTGTAGAGCCATGAACATTATGTAAATGGGAAAGTAGGCATATTGCCATCCGTGTAGCCTCATAGACTTCAATACACTTAAGAAACGGCGCTTCTTTTAACTGATTTGCAAGCGGCTTTGTATGCAGTGTAGTGAGAACTACCACATAGGGCTGTAAGTAGCACAGCTCAGATTAATGGCTGACATGGGAACCCTTCTGGCAGGATATCCCACAGAGTTCAGACAAGGGTAGCTCAATATGCTTAGGCAGTATTAAAGTTAATTAGGAAAAGATTCACCTGCAGCTATCCAAATCCATATCTCTCTTGGGTATCAGATTAAGAGCTAGTCTGTGCGTAGACGGAATCAGATAGCAACACTTGAGGCTTCAATGTCTAATAGAAGTGTTCAGTGGATTCGAGCTGCCAAGATATCTGTTTATTTGTTCACATTCTCCTCCAGCGATTCTGCTCCTTAGAATTCCTCAACATTCTGTTCTTTGAAAAAAAAAATATGTTAATTTTATAATTATTTAACTAATGTCTGTGTCGGCTTATAATAATATGAGCATAAATTATAACAAGTAATAACCTTATTTCTTGACTCTGGTCATGGATTGAAATAATGAGATGCTTATGGAGGGTTGTAGTTACATTAGTTTGTAGTTTTCGAAATGTTTCAAAATTGTCAAAAATCTGCCTCTGCACTAAGTTTTCAACCTACTCAACTCAGTCATCCTTACTCTGGATTTGTCATGTGAATCCAGATGAGGTAGACAGATTTAGACAGAAGTGAAATTTTTTTAAAAAAATTTAGGTAAAAGCCAGTTCCCTACTGTGCAGGATAAACTAGGGAACTATTTGCAACTTATTTTCAACTTTTTAGGTAAAACATTGCAAATCCATATCACATTAACTGTTCATACCACTGTGAAACAAAATTTACCAAGCTACCAGAGCAACAAATGCTCAAAATCCACCATACAAAGGACATCAAAGACACTACAAAAATTAAGATAACAACATTGAGCGTTGGAGGAGTTGTTAGAAGTTGCAGTTGAAAAATGAGTTTATTTAGGAAAGCTATACAGTTAAAAGTAGACTTTAGGACCCTATTGGGCCCTTGCTAACCTAGATACAGGTAAAGATATGGTGGGGCAGGGATGGATAGAGGTCTTACATGGTATCATGCTGTCTATAAACATTCTATAGCCAGACTACAGGGCACCGAGTATATGAGTAACATTTGCAAAAAAAATCCCTAAAAAACGAAATCTTATTTAGTCTACATAAAAATCTACCATGTAGTTAATATAGAATATTCTAAAATATACTGTAACATATCTTAGTCTATTCTTTGCAGCAGTTTAACCTTTATGCTGAGCATACTATTGAATTTCTTGTCTTACTGATGGATATGTCTGTTAGGATCTGTCACTACATTACACCCCGCTCCACCTCCCTCATTTCTCACCACATCCCACCCTACGCCTTTCATTCCACCTCCTATATCCTTACAAATCAGTTAATATGCCACAAAAGAGTTTGAAGCAAAATATTTTATATTTGAAAAGAAAAGTGGCTTCCCTAGAAATGAATGAAAAAAAAAAATCAAAATTTGATGAATACAGCTTTTTCATTAAAAATACAGATTTTAAGTAATTGAACTATGTTGATTTAGTTTTTTTTTGCATTGTCTATTATAAAGAGTGTACAGAACTTTTCATCCAGAAAATCGAACGGAACTTGTTAGATGAAAAATGTATGACAAAATCTCTCATGGAGCTGAATTTGCTGAACCTGTGTATATGTATGAAATTGTAATGAGATGTCATCAATGCTTCTGTGGGTATAATTTCTAGGTGTCCCAGAACTTTCTTCCCAAAAGTCTCCCCAAATACACTTAGATAATATGATAAAGCTTTTCTTACAGGGGTTTACTCATGAAAGAAAATTCTGAGATCTTAACTCCTAGTGATACATAATAGTGAACATAATTTTTACCCCCATACATACAGTTTTATTGCTGTTTTAGCTCCTATCACTCAGTGATGGTCAGTGTAAAATTCCACAGTGTGGGTGGAAACTCTCTAAGCCAGGGGTGGCGAACCTATGGCACAGGTGCCAGAAGCGGCACTCTGACCCCTTTCTGTGGGCACCCAGGCCATCACCCCAGAATGAAGTTCACAAGACAGAACTCAAAGAATCTGCCTGCAGAATCTTCCTACAATGATAGATGAATTTGCCCTCCTCCTTCCAACTGCGTTGGTGTCCTTGGGAGGCTGAAGGATTGAAAGTTGTCAATGAACAAGGAGAAATACATTACAGCTTAAATTGCTCCGCTGGCACTTTGCAATAAATAAGAGCCTTTTGGTTGGAGTTGGGGCACTAAGGCTCTAAAAAGATCACCAACACTGCTCTAAGCAGACACATTATGATACAGTGTGCTGACAGTCTGGTTACATTATCAGGGTACAAGTTTATCTACACTTTTATTTAGATTCTGAAGGTTCACTAGTATTTGACACATAGAAAAAGAGAGATGAGACCGATCAAAGATGATCATTGGTAACTCAGCTCAGCTATATCACTCTCACAGTCAGCTCTACTGTGCCTCCTTCTATTGATATAAAGATCTTATCTTTCCTGTAGATTGTAGATTTACTCTCCTCACTTTGCTGTTTGCCAAAGGAAAATGTGAGAGCATCTGTGTGTATCTGAGCTGGTCTTGAAATGTAGGTGGGAAGAGCGAATGCCAAGACACTGCATAGTCAGTCAGGAAAATCTATTCAGAGAAGAATTAGTCCTGCCTGACCCTAAAGTCAGAATATTTACAGTTGGATCCCAGGGCAACCAAAATTGTATTCACCAGGATTTATAGAGACAGGTTGGAATTATATCTGTGAAATGCTGTATTTTTGTTAATAACAGTAAATTAGAGAATGTATTATTTTGTTATCCTGGGTATATTTAAGAATGTTGGTAGGAATACCCCTTTAACATGTTAAAATATTGGATGAACTGATTTCTTGAGAAACAATCCTTTTCCAAATGGGTGCTTGTTATTTCTATATAACTTAAAGAAAAACATTTCAACAACCACTTCCCTCATATGGTCATACTGAGCTACCATGGCATTGTGTAGCTTCAGGTGCAAGAAAACTTGCCTATGTTTTGAGTATTTGTAGACATACTTACAACTAAGGTTAGGTAAATTATTTTTTGGTGATTTTTTTAACGCCTATTTTAAATTTTTGAAAGACGTAAATAATTTATAATTTATATAAATGTGCTGAACATTAAGTAGTCTACCTATGCAGAAATCTGTAGTAACTGTCGTGGAATTCCTTATTGGTTATTACATGTATACAATGTATCTCTACCTGTAACCAATAATTGTCTTCTAGTCACAGGCCCCAAGTCAGCTGTAGCAATTCTTATGAATTCTGTAAGCATCTCTGTATCCTATTTTCTTCAGTGTTCTCTCTGATAAGGAAGTTATCATTAGCTGCAGTGACTTGCAACCTTAGCAACAGATCAGACTACAACAATCTTTTTTAAATTGTGTAAGATTCATTGTGTTCCAGAGAGCAAAGGAAGAATAGAGAAATGCAGTGCTCATAACAGCAATTATAAGAAACATTTAATGAGCTTTACAGAAAAATATGAAAAAAGATAAAACAGGACTGATTATTTATGATGTAGGTGTGTATGGAGGCTGTATGCATTGAGGTATATGTCAATAATATTAATTGCTTCTTTGTTATTGTCCTGGTTCAGAATATATCCCTATATATACAGTAGATATACACTGTATCTGGCAGTATAATTTCAGTTTAACCAATATCAGATTAAAGTATCTTGAGCCCATCAGATACAATTATTCTGGGGCCCCAACCTCTAGCAGCCCCTAGGAAAGAAGCCCTGGTAGCTTCCAATTTTGAGCTGCTATACCTCTGTACCTCTGGTGACTACTATTGTTGTAAAGAACCTGTCCAGCAACAATTGAACCACAACCAGGCTTGGCGCTAGCTGAGTAAATGGTGGCAAACTCACCCTGCAACGTCCCTGTGGGCTATGGCCCTGCCTACAATAGATAAACTGCCCTGACAAGGGTCAAACCACCATCAGGAACCTAACTAACAGTCCTTGAGTGACCCTTACAAGGTGACAGCGAAGGCTTACTTCGTCTGGAAGCTGATACTTGGTGGAGCAGATAGGGTAACAGGAATTTGGATATAGACCAGTGTTCAAACTGGTACATAGAAAACCAACACAAGTCTGAGACAGGGAAAATGGGGTCACACCGAGAGATATACAACACAAATGGGCAAACAGCAGATACAGACAGAGAAGCAGAATTGGCCAATAATGGGCCATAAAGTTACAGAATTGTACAGAAATAGAATCGTCGGTAGGTGAAGCAGGAGTCAAATACACAGGATAGCAAACAACAAGATAGCCAAATCATCAGACTGAATAACCAGCACTCTCTGAAGGAACTGTGCAGAATATAAAGGGATCAATGGACAAAGCCTCCAGCACTGACTGGTTCAACTGTCCATGACTCAAGCAGAGCTCAAACACACACCCAGCTTTCCCAAGGAAAGATCAGAAAGGGATCTGTCAATAACAGGCAGTTCTGGATGTTGTTTTCTAGCACAGTAGCCTGAAACCTGATCCCATTCAGAACAATTTGTGTATTCTGACAATAGTACTAGAGAGTGGGCCTACAGGAGGGTACTCTGGTATCCTCTGATTTTCTCGACTGTTGTCATGTGCCCACAGACAGAGAGATATCCACCCATTTTAAAAAGCGGGGTTCTGATGAGGATGTTTAAATATAAGTTGAGTAATGGTAAATCAAAATTTCTAATTCCAATTCATGACATAGTTCTGCAGCATCTAAGGTATGTATTACAAGGACTATAAATGATTTACCACATTTCCAACCATATTCTCTAACCACGTTCACATGTAAAAAAAAATCATAACATTCCAACAACTTATTTGTAATTATTTTTTATTAATAAGTTTATTTACAATATGTAATCCCAAAACAAGATTTAAAGAGGACAAATAAAGTCTACTGAATGTCATCATGGTCATCATAGCCCTTAGACTTTTGATGGAGGAGAAGGGTGGCCACTGAAGGACTCTTCTTCTAATTCTTTCTATCTTTTAACGAAGTGTACAACTCATGGATTGTATCTGCTGCAGTCTAAAATGTCTACAAATGAACTATAAAATGAATGTGCTATAGCTCTTTGACATGTTCTGTAGATTTATACATTTCCATTTGCCTTAAGGGTCCACCAACAAAGAGTGTTGACAGCTTACGCAAGTAATGTCTATCACACATCATACACCAAATGGAGATCATTAAAGGTGTTTATTTTGATGTGTGCTGTTGACTTGGTGATGACAGAGGTGTCATATCTGGCTAGCATTTGCATGCTGGGTGTTACATTGATGTTTTAAGCTCAATAAGTAGACTTATTGGACTATTAATCAAGATTTCTCTTTTATTTAGTATGTCATATTCAATTAATCTTACGAAAGGCAAATTAAGTTATGCCATTCCAGTATGCCTAGAGAAAAAAGTAATGATTTTATTATACTGAGTTACATTTTACTTGTAGAGGATTGGTGCCAGATAGTTGGGGTTCAACTGTAGGATTTGGGGAACAGGTGATGGACATTATCCTTGATGAACGAAGTACTATTAAACATGCTTACATGCAATTCACACATATGAAACTGTGCAAGGTAACAAGTCCACTTTATCACAATGAGGAGACAGGGAGCCTTTTGATCCCCCATTCTCCCAGTAGTCCAGCGGAACCAAAAACTATTAATAGTGGAGAAATGTTTTTCATGGGACACCTCCTCTAAGTTTCTTTTACACAGAACAAATCAGTCAATGGGAGTTTTTGAAGTCTTATATGTTAAGAGAAGAAAGCTAGTATGCATAGGCATGAAATATGAACAAAATTTTATTGAAATATAATTATTCATATTACATACATCAAGGAAAACCTTAAAAACAATAAAAAAGTGTGGAAACACACATTCAAGAGCAACAAGTGGATCAAGACGAGGTGAGTCGATCCACATACAGCCATAGATATCTATAATCAATTCCCACTGAATATGAAAATCTAGTATCTACATGCCCTAGGAAAAGCAGAGACTCCTGCAGAAGTCCCTATATGAGTCACCAACAGTACCCTGAGGTAGAATGCTGAACAAACAATAATGTAATCTAAACCATGCACATGGGTCACAACCTGGGTAGGTGCAAAAAACAGCCAGAGGGAGGTGACAAGAGCCTAGGGAAAGGGGAAGATACAGTTACCAAGTAGAGAAATGGCTGGAGGCACCCCATGCGTTCCGTCGCACTCCTGCGACTTCCTCAGGGGTAAGTGCCAGGTTGTTGGAGGGTCCTGCCTTTTAAGGTCCCGAGGTGACCACCTGCTCCAATAAGAACGGCGCATCTGCACCAATTAGCAGCCATGTACTGTGTTATCGCGCGCTAAAAGTTAAGTGCATGCGCCAAATCCTATGCGTCTAAAGTATCGCGATATTATGTGCGCTCATGCATGGGTAGCATAACACCAAATTTCGGCGCCTAAATAAAGAAAGTAAATCCACAATATCTATACAATAACCAGTGTATATAGTGCATGGTCGTGTATGATATAGTATATGAATCTTATTTAGTGTTATATCTACGCAAGCCTAAAGAGTGCAGCTATAAGACCTAGATACATATGGATAAAAACTGTGCAGACTTTGGATGGAGGAAGAAGGGGTGGTCACCCCAGGATGCGGCAGTACCCCAAATATTTAAAACATTAGAATTGGTAGATAAGATCTCGGAGAAGGTAAATACCTTGATGTACATAGTAACAAAAGTTAGATCATGGTTATTGATACATTGATGAATCAACAAAAAGAATAATCAAAAATAGTAAATGTTAAAGGATGGGTGGATAAAGAGGATCCGAGAAGCTTAAAAGCTATTTAGAGGATCTGGGCAGAATCTGATGGTGAATTCAGTTTGAGACGGATGGTTACCCATTTTTTCTTTTTTCATTTTTCCATTTTTTCATTCTTTCTCGTGTCGAGGGTCATTCTTGGAGGTATATGAGGGTCCTGTGGGAGAGGGTGTATTTCGACAGTAGGTTGGCCTCAAAGAAAGAATGGGAGATAGTAAGGCCACATCCATTTTTTGAAGTCTTGTACCTTGTGTTACAAAACCCTTATTCCATTGTCTAAAAATTTTTTATAAAAATGTTAACTGTGAAGGTTGTTAAAATTTAAATCAATCAACCGTCATCAGTTATCAAATCTGTAGATACAAAAAGAAGGTATAGTACATTGAGGTAAAAGTTTGTGCCCACCATGACATATTATACCCAACATATCATATTGTTTCCGAGCCCATGCTTCGGAGCAAGAGACAGGCACACACCAACAGACAGACTCCCGCTGAAATGCCTTGGTTGGTGTTAACACTGTTAGTGGACATTAACCCCTTAGGTGGTACAGTCAGTGGTGACTGCAACAGCTAAGAAATATTCAAACATGTTTTCCAAAGACGAAAAACAATGCCTCTTTTTGCCACCTTGAAAGCCTAATAACTTGAAGTGGTATTGAGCCGAACCAGTTTAACTATTTCAGAAGGAACAGATTCTGAACTGTAGACAGCACTGTTTCGACCTGGTTAGGTCTCTTCAGAACAGAGTAGGGAACTAGTTTGACTCTCACTAGAGTGAGAGGCTATTGATTAGGGTCAGGAAGTAAGAGTTCTCCTTATGGAGAGTTTACCAACTAAGGCCAATTTTCTGAAGACATTCTGAAGGACACCCCCCCTCGGCATAAAAAGTCTGTGTTTTGTAATTCAGTGTTCAAAAAGATGCACACACCCCTGATGAAAATCACAGAACACGCATCAAACTAAAAAGTTCTCAACTAGATTTGGCAGAAAAATAAATAATTTATGATAGCGGCAATACAAAAAAATTATGATTTTTTTTTTAAAATTGTGTTTTCATCGTATAACACAAGAAAGACTGTATATATAAGTTATGTCTGGTCTGAATATTACTGACCTGTAGAATAGAGGTAACATGTTCTTTATGTAAAACATAATGCTCTGTAGTAACAGTTATTAAAATTCACTGTATAGATTGAGTCCCGTAATGGACACTACCAAAAAGTAAAACTCATTCTGCAAAAAAATAAAACAATTTCTCAAACAACAAACAACACGGAAAAATCAAAAAGTTACGGCTTTAAGAAGTCAACAGGGATTTCTTTAGTTACATCTTCCAGTAGATAAACATGCAGTGTATATATTTTTTGCATATTCCATGTTTTTTGGTGAGAAACTAATTTAGTAAATACTTCATATTCTTGTCCACCTACTATTCAGCATGTGGTCTGCTTTTTCATCTTCCTTTTTTTTATATAACAAGTGGGTGGGGGAATAAAATATAGATTGTAATGTTTACCTGACCCACATTCTTGGACCACATTGGCTGCTCTATTCGTTAATGGATGTCCTACTGTGATAAATTCTCAATACCAGGGGATGCCTTTTAAAGCCAAGCAAGATGTCACGATGGTATAACTGCATTATCCGAAGTCTGCACTCAGACCTAAGACTGTTATGGATTCACGATAATCACAAAATCATTAGGTATCTTTCTAAATGACCCTGGTTTACAATACAAAGACATTTGTATGTTATTGAATATTAGCTATCAGGCTTGGATTAAGACTGCCATGGGCTCTGGGTTGTATGAATATTATAGACCCTCAAGTCTGGAGTCACTTCCTACATATGATACTAGAACCAGCTTTTTGGGGAATGGATGATTTGTCGTTTCTGCCTGCTTTTAATTTACAGTTTCAAGACCTTTGGATGACCTTTAAAGGTCCTGAAGTGGCTCTTGTGTCCAGGTGTATTGACAGCAGAAACAGATGTATGAGGATTTTGGTGAAGGTCCTTCTCTGTATAAAATTTGGTGGGTGATTTGGTTGGCCATGTACCCCCTTGTTGGCTTGGGCTCCAGTTTACCGCCAAAGCCTCCTGTATTATAATCCACTACTGTTAGCTTTTCATAATAATCACATCTGTAAGTGTTGACAGCTTAGAACTATACTTGTTTTTTTTATAGGTCTGCAAAAAAATCATGTTTTGCTTAAATGTGGTTTGCATGTGATAACAAGAATAGTGCAGGGTTTAATTTTTTTCCTCTTAGTCTGCACATCTGTGAAATAAACAGACATGTGAATGGACCCATATAAATCAATGGGTCAGTATGGTATGAATAGAATACTGATGATCCCTAAGGTATGTGCAATGCGTATGGCCCTTTTTTGTCACACCGAAACGTTGGTAATGGAATGAAGACACCCTACTTCACCTTTACCATTGGAGTCCTGCCTATTCCTTGGAGTATTGATTGGGGACCTTTGCCCATGGTCGTCTGGATTTTGCACCCTTTATCTGCTTTGCTGCTCCAAATCTTCTGATACATAACTCTTATAGGCAGTGTGCTGTTTCAAGGGTTTATGTCGATTTCATATCATTGCCCTATATGTTTTTTTTGTAAATTATTTTTTCCCACTGTATACACTACTTATAGCTCTACTTATAGCACTAGCTCTGATTGTATAGAAAAGTACACTTCTCCACAAAACTTTTAAGAAAGTAAGGACCTCAAAAATTTTGAGTAAAGATAATGCAGTGTTATTTCTCAGGAAAGTCTATGCGTGTACGATGCAAGGGGACATGCAAGGGGACATGATTGATGTATATTGGACATGCGCTTGAATAGCAATAGCAATGTGCATTAAATTTAGTAATAGGTATAGCTCAGCCGCTTCTCATTATCATATTGATGAAGGTGCTTTCTACACAAAATGATTGACTTATGCTTTAATCTTGATAGCTGGAGCTAAAAACTATTTTTTTTTCTGAGACCTGTATTCATTTTAGAGTTGTTTAATGGACTTTCTATAAAAGTTTCTGTGTTCGACCTTATTTCCTACTTTACATTAACCCTTTATAATGTTACTATACACCAATTGCTTAGTATTGTCCGAGTCCGAAAGGCCATTTTCATGTTGCAATTCTAAGTGATAGATATTTTATCATCTTGGTGATCCTATTACAAGGTGGTCCAACTACATGAAGTTCAACCTAGTACAGGCAGTCCCCGGGTTACGTACAAGATAGGGTCCGGAGGTTTGTTCTTAAGTTGAATTTGTATGGAAGTCGAAACTGTATATTTTATAATGGTAGATCCAGACAAAAAAAATTTTGGCCCCAGTGACAATTGGAGTTTAAACATTTTTTGCTTTAATGGGACCAAGGATTATCAATAAAGCCTCATTACAGACACCTTACAGCTGATTATTGCAGTCTGGGACTATAGTAAAGCATTCAGAAAGCTTCACCAGAGGTCAGAGGGGTCCGTCTGTAAGTATGGGTTGTCTGTAAGTCGGGTGTCCTTAAGTAGGGGACCGCCTGTAGTGGATAACAAGAAAGGGTGTATATTGTACCGCATATGAAAGGAGCAGCAGATCAGGTCTACTCCATGGTACTTATGGAAGAAGCTGAATACTTTTAAGCATTTGGCTTTCTCCTGCATGGCCAGCTATTCTTTGTTAATCTGGGGACACTGCAGACCCCAGTTTTGTGATTCATGGAGGCCCCACCACTGGGACCCTACTGATTACCAAGCTTTCCCCCATCTTGTGGTTACAGACAACTCCTTTAAGACTTTTGTTGACTAAAATATAGTTGCTCCAAAGTTAGCAATGGCAAAGTAATATAGATGTATCTTTCCAGAACTTTTCCTTTGGCTCAGTATCATTCAGTTGGAGATTTAATATACGCTTGTGCATCATGCGCAAGCCAATGATTAAACCCTGCCCCTCTTGCCGGTTGGATCTATCAGGAGCCTGCGGCTGCACTGCCTGTCAATTCTACACCAAGTATTGCACAGTTCGTTGCACAGGTACAGGCAGTTTGCAGGTGCAGAGCAAGATGTGCACCAAGAATTTAGATTTTTTTTAAGGTATACCAGAAAATTTGCAAACAAGCCCTTATAAATCTTAAATTAAATTTTAATTTGACATGTGTCTAAATGTCGCCACATGGTGGATTGCAACCAATAGAGGATGTTGAGTTTGTTTGTTGAGTAACTGTAGAATTTAGTATAAGAACCTGAGACAAGTCTGTATAACATTTTTTTTTTTTTTAATAGATGCTAAATTGAACTTGACAGCAAAGGCATTCAGTAAATAGCCATCCTACTAGAATCAAGCTTCTTGGAGTCCTTTCTATCAGATTTCAATCTGCAGTTTCAGGACCTTTGTTGAACCTTCAAAGGTCCTGAAATGGCTCTTGTCCAAATGTGCATTGAGAGCAGCACCAGATGTATATCTCATTTACAAATTTGGCACATTGTTTGGGGCACCATGAGCCTCATAGAAGCCTTGGGCCCTGGACAACTGCCCAAACCGCCTATATTATAATTTACTACTGATTTAAATTTGCATATTTTTGTGATATCATAAAGTGTCTTGCTTTCCTTTTCAAGCAATTTACGGCTCTAGTTGTTTTAAATATAATATTTAATTTCTAAGTCAGTTTAAGATAATTTGAATGACATTCCAGTAATATGTATGCTTTATTTTCTATCATTTCGAGGATTTTTTTTTTTTTTTTTTTTAATGTAATGTGTATTCAATTTTTACTTATCTATGGTCTGTTATATTGGCAAAAGAGAATTCAAGTTAATAAAAATTGATATGAGAGATAAAGAGTTAATGCTAACGGTTTCTGCCCAAAATCAAAACCTTTTGAAACTTTATCAATTTTTATATTGACTGCTGGCTTGACTTCCATCAAACAGTTGAACTGTTCTGCTCTCTAGAAGCAATATCAGCCCATCAGCCGCAATCGGTGAAATATGTGACTAAGGGTTATAGTCTTAACATTTAATTCCATTGCATTTACGGTGTATCATAAAGGTGTCGTTTTGCTGGATAACATCTGTAATGCAAGATTAAACACAGATTGGACACTGGATTTAGATCATTGATTTCTTGAATTAGTAGTGGCTGGAGTTTGCTGTCTGACAGATTTGTTATTATCACACAATCAGTCACTTCTGCTTAACTCAACTGTTTGTTACAAAGTATAAGGTTAATGTAGGATACAAATACCTTTTACAAACAATCAAACAGATGCTGCCGATTTCAACATAATGCACAATGGAATTTCGAAAGCTTTTCATTACAGAACTTCTCATTGAGGATTTTTTTTATTCTACGGTTTTCTTACTTTTATTACATTCCATCTTTTCAAATAAATTCAATGGGAATTTTTTACAAAGGAATACTAAAAGGATAAGGGAAATTTATCATCCCTTAGAAGGGTAACTAAAACCTTGCAATAAGCTATATTGTTAGTACGATGACGTGGTACGCATTTTGTTGGGTTTTCTGGCTCTGTAATGACTATAAACATGTAGTCTGGAGAACTGTACTAGCTATCAAACCAGTGATACTGTGAAAAATATGGACTCCAGTATATATTTATTGTATAATATTCATGCTATTTGAGTAGTGAGGTTCAACACACATTTTGGAGGCAGAGGCAGAAAGTTTTTTGGGTAGTGTATCAGATACGCTTCCGTTTCAACTCCCCCTATAAGTGAACAAGAGATGCATCTGCATTGCTACTCGACAAACGATACAATATGGATGGAGCAGTATACTTCTAGCTCCGAAACTAGAGTTGTGGTACCGTGGCACAACTACATGTACAGATCGGCAAGTTTAACGGGTGTTACACCTATATCAATCAATTAATAATAGTCTTTGCTATAGGTAGGTGGAAGCCCATGGTTATTATATTTTAAACCATTTCAGGATTTCAAGGCAATTCTCCAGGGAACACTTCACAGTCCTGTGACATCACATCAATTAATGATATTCATGGGATGGGGCAGGGTCGGCTACATATTTCAGTAGGCCCCTGGGCGACAGAGCCTTAGTGGGCCCCTTGGCAGTGAACTCACATGGCGGCAGTGAACATTCTCCTGTTTCCTAAAATATTCCCTTGTTTATCATTCCAAAAAGCCCCCTCATTAATATTTAATATAAAGTTCACCTCACCCCCTATTTAGATACAGTACATACGTTAGTAGCAGACTCCCTCACCTCACCCCCATGGATTCCTTATATAAAGCCCTATGTGGGACCCTCAGCAGCCCTGGGCCACGGCACTTGCCCAGGTAGGGCCTGTGCTGGCTTGGGCCTGGAATGGGATAAAACTGGATTACCAAGCACAGCCACTGTACAATGTATGGAGCTGTGGTTTGTAAGTGATGCAGAGATGAAACTTGGTCCCCTCAAACAAGCAATTGGTGGAGGTGCCAAGTGTGTGTCCTCAAATGATCTTACAGTAATCACCTTGGAGATAGAAAATCAATAAATAAATGCTGGAAAATTTCTTTAAGAATACACAAAATTGACCCATAAAGCAACAATGTGCAGCTATGAAGTTAGATATTTTTTAACATAATTTCATTTAACATATAAACCAAAGTGATAGACGTTACTTTGTGTAAAAATTAATACAAAATCAAACAACTAAACTGAATCTAATTTCATAGAGTGAGTCATACAAACATAAGAAAAAAAAAAACATTTTATTTTGTCTACCAGTAAAACTGATTCGCTTCATAAAATAAGTCACTCATGTAGAAAACGACCTTATTGTGGATATCAATAAAATTGCCTATTTATTATTTTACAGTAGATTAGACTGTTTAATTCTCCTCAAATCACCAACTGTTTTATTGCAACAATAATAAAAAGCTATTATTTTGCCCTTGAAATATAAATACATGTTTTCCACATTCCGGTAAAATAAAAATTACCACAATTAAGCATGGAAGTTCTTACTCACTATGCAATAAGGCAATTATTAAAACGGATAAACATGCTCAGACAATAAATGCATGAATTGTGTGCTCACAAAGGATGCCTCAATACAGACAGAACAAAGAAGTTTTGTAGAAAATCCTGCGTCACATTGAAGTAGATCGTCAATTGTTAATAATATTGGTAATTGCTGCCTACGTGATCCTGAGCTTGTCATTTACAACTACTTCATTCAAGGCCCATTGGAAGCTGAAAGAGATATTAATAGGCGTTGAATAGGAAAAGCTATGGCCTTTATGTATGGCAGAGAACAGATGTGTCCAACCGTAAAGGGGATCTTTAGGCTAAACATTATTGTTACCAGTCCTAAGAATATGTAATCAAAATCATATCAGTGGGGTCGAAAATCCAGTAATCTGTTGTTGTCAACAGTAAAAGGAGCTTGAAAGCTCTTCTCTGTGTAGTGGTTACTACAGATCCATTCCCATTCACCAAGGACATCTACCACCAGGATGAAGGATTGTAAACCAAACACACAGACATATTGGTGTGTGCCTCTTCTGGCAGGATCTGCTTTTCTTTTAGCTTCTTATTCCCTGTTTTTTACAAAAAAAGGCTTTTAAGATTATGAAAATAAACCTGAGAGGCACCAGGCTACATAGATGAATGGCTTTATGTAAATGAACCTAAGGGCTCAGGCTCATTTGCATACAGTCTTTCACCCTGGTGGTAGATCTACCACATTCAAGTGATTCAGCAGTTCAGCTACTTACTTTTTTGTTGTGGAGATTAATGACTAATCCTGCTCACTCCCCCTCTCTGAGTCTCTGTCAGTAAAGATGGACAGTGAAAGTGGGCGACACCATGAGGAGAGTCACAGAGAGGAAGCTGTATATATATGCTGAAGCTTTCAAAGGAACCAAAGACACAGAGTTTGCACACCGTAATTTCTGGTGTTTGCTTATATGACGCTGGCAATGTCTGTATCTATTTTTGCAATTTCCTCCACTATATACATGTTCTTCTCATTCGAGAATGTTTTTGCTGCGGCATTCAATGGACACCTGCAGCTACCAAGGCTCACAAGATGTTCCTCTACATGCTGTTTTTGTTGTTGAGGCATTACACATGTAAGGCTAAGGAACACCGCAAAATTACTGCCCTATGTAGTCATGCCACTGTTTTCTCTTTCTAAAGACTTTGAATTGAACTACATGACAAATCACATGTCACAAAACAGTAGTATACAACCTAAATACAACTGAAGTCATGTCCAGGAAAAAATATATGCTCTCTTTTCATTTTAAATCAAATTGACCCCTTTTTCAGGATAAACAATGCACAGATAGTTAGCGTGAGCCGAAGATTTTTTTTTTATTAAAGTATTTTTCGATTTATGTATAAACAACCAAAATAATATTCAACACCAAAAAGAAAAATTAAAAACATCAGTGCTGCCCAATGGAGCCTCTTGCAGTATCTAGTCGCGATCCAGCGGCGCGTTCTCCGGCGAGGATTCGGGTCTGCCGGGATTCACTAAGGTCCGTGCGCCAGATATCCACCAGGTGTCACCTTCTTCGTCCCGGTGTATGTGAATGTTGTTCTTGCCACACAAATTTATAAAAAGAATTCAGTGTTTTTTCCAAATCCGTCGGTTTTTCTGATGGCCACGCCTCCCGATGGCGCCGATGCACCACAATCCGATCGTGTGCGCCAAAATCCCGGGGCAATTCGACGTAAATCGGAAATATTCCGGAAACCCAACGAAAATGCGCAATTAGGACCCTTAGTAAATGAGTCCCAATATTTAAGATTTTTTTCACTGATTTTTCTTTCACAGTTTGATTCAACAAACATATTTGTAGATAGCAAACATACCTATCTTAAGGTTTGTAGAAAGTTTACAGAAGGACTTAAGGGGAAATTTAGAAAACATTGTCCCTTGTAGAGAATGGGAGGTTGGACATTGAGGGGTTACGGGCATTTCATTAATATAGGCGATTGTTAAGCTTCACAGATTACTGGAAAATACCATTTACTGAATTGCTTTTTCCCGTTAACAATCTATAATGTTCAGAGTCTGGAATTAGCTAGTTGTCAATATCCCCACACTGGATCCATCCAATAATAAATCCTATGGTTGGTTGCAGGTAGCAAATTTTATAAGAACATTTTTGTTAGGGTTGAATGTGTCAAGCATGTAAATGTGCCGACAACTAAATTTCCAAATAGATCGAGAATGTCTTTGCCGTGACTCTCATTTATTCATGAGTTGTTTAATCCAGAGTGGTCCTGGAATCAGTAGGATTCTTTACAAAGATATTGTGCTAAGCTTCATTTTTTTCCATATCACAAGCCCTGTGGCTGTTTCAGGATTTTTTTTGATTTACTTCCCTAGATGATGTGTTTTGTTTATCTCCAGGAGTAATGGTAACTGCTCAGTGGAAATCTAACTCAAAAGAGAGACTATTACAATGAATGTACTTGGAACCTTATTTTCTTACCTACTTCATCACCCAGAACTTCCCAATATTCACCAAAAAACAAGAAATGTGTAAAAAACCTATGTAAAGATCCAGGTAAATACAACATTAAAGGACATCTACCAGCAGGATGAAGGATTGTAAACCACACACACTGACATACGGGTGTGTGCCCCCTTTGGCAGGATCTTCTCTTCTTTTAGCTTCTTATTCCCTGTTTTTTATATAAAATTTATGAAAATGAGCCTGAGGGGCTCTGGGCAAAATAAATGTTAACTGTGCATGGAGCCCCTCCGGCTCATTTGCCTAATTTTTTTCCTTAAAAACAAGGACATAGGAAGCTTAAAGAAGAGCAGTTCCTACCAGAGGGGGTACACACCTGCATGTCAGTGTGCTTGTTTTGCAATCCTTCATCCTGGTGGTAGATTTCCTTTAACTGATCAAAGCCAACCCAAGAGACAGATGTATCCATTGTGATCTGGGATTTTTGTTTTTAAAGAAGGCAAATCATGCTTCTGCTCCAGTTCTTTGTATCCATATAGGTGTTGCTTCACTGATTCTCCAAATTTGTATTTTTTTCTCTAGCCCCCACCATTCTTGTACCATTTATTTTGGAGCCTAATATCTTTATTAGTTTTTTTACTGTCAGGTTCATAATCCGCAGTTGTCTACTCTGTTTCAGAACTGCCCGGCTGACAGAATAGACCCTACTTGACTTGTGTTCAACTCACCGCCACAAATATTGACCACTTAAGTGCTGGATAGTTACGCCCGGAAACAGATGCTAAACATAATCACACATGAGTAGCATAGAAAAACCCTCCATTTTATTGTTGAAATGCGCATACAGTACAGGTCAAGAGGGCCATCTTACTGACACATTTTGAGTTTCAAAGAGTCTTATCCATGAGAGTGGAAACCCATCGGTCCGTTTAAAAATTGCAAGCTCTAGATTCAAAATGGCACCTTTCACCTTTTTTTCAGTTATCCACCTATTTTACAATAAGAAAAATACAATGGATGATCGTGAACTATGAAACAATTCCTCATGGAATAGCTCTTTAATTATGTTCAATAACTACACATGTTTTACAAAGACATGCCTTATTATTCCTCTTCCTCATACCTTGCCCACTGTGAATAGAGATATTTTCTGAGTTGAAACCATGAGCTCCTTCTTAATTCTCCGAGGTCTGGTGAAACCAGTGGGGCGATGTACGTTCTAACCAAATTCATAGGCTAATTTCTTACTCATCATCCTCAGCCAATAAAACGACAGAATTTTTGTTTTATATAAACAGGAAACTGCATGGTAAAAAAAATGTAGTAAAACTTTTCTAGTATATGGCTGTGTGAGCTTGTGACAGGTTAGAGGATAAATCATGTCAGCAGTTAATAGTACTCCTTGTAGTTCCCGAGGATTAATTAAGTAGTGTTCTGACTGCAGGCATTGCTTAATGAAATAGTGTGGGTTGTATATGAAAGTGGAACTGTCTACTGTTTTTTAAATTGCTATTTTCCCTTGACTTGAAAGGAAATGTTCTACTTTGATATATTGTTGGTATTAATGCACATTCTCTAGTACAGATTTTTTATTCATGCCCAACAATTTTAAGGTTGATAGGCCTTTCTACGTAAGGGTCAGCTCAGAGAGCTGTATACATACTAGTTGCCGAATAGCTCTAGACTGATGTAAAAATAATCAAAAATAATGAAAATGTGTGTTTTTTTAAATAGATTTAATACAATTTGTGAAAAATAGTTGAAAGGATGCTGTTTGTTTTGTTGGTCAGAGACAGAATGATTGGGGTACACATTTATATAGTCAGTGTCAGACCTCACAAGGTAGCTGGTTACTTTATTTTGTCCCCAAAATAGCCAACCAAAAACATGTGTTTTATTAGTAGTGAATAATGTTGAGAGATATTAGAAAGAACACTGCACTTTTTGTTGAGTAGTTGCAGTAAAATTTTGGTAAAACTTTATAGACCTTTCAGAGCTTTCAAGGAAGATAGTAACTTTCTATTGACCCTAAAAAAGTCATTGACAATGTATTTTTTTTAACAGTCTCAAAGAATGTTGAGAGATAGTTGAAAATATGCTACACACATTATAGAAATACTACAAAATTTATAGAATTTTTACTGTATAGCGCCAGGCCCGAGGGCATTGTGAATAACCCAAGGATTCAGACAACATCAAAGAATAAAGTTTCTGTGTCAAGCACTGCCCCCTCAGGCCCTCCACTAAGCATAACATAGCATATCACTTTTGCCTTGAGGGTTCCTTTAAGACACAGTTAATGATATCATTCAATGTATGTGAAACATATGAATCAAAACTTTTCTTTCTTTCTTTCTTTCATAGCTTGACTCAAATTTGCTTAAAGTTCTTAAATTAAAGTGCATGTTGTATTGCTATGTGCACTCACTATACTTCATACAGGTTATATACATACAGCTTTAATTACCCTATACAGTTGGATAATAAAATGGGGAGATCTTTTAACTCCTAAATTTATTTTTAAAATATATATGGAGGCAGTTCCCGGGTTATGTACAAGTTTCTTGTCAATTGGATTTTAAAAATGTTGGATTGTCATAAGAACCAGGATTAACAATAAAGCTTAACAGACTGCCTTGATAACTGTTGTAGCTGATTATTGTATCCTAGGGCTAAAGTGCAGTAAGTTACCAATTACCAGAGGTCCGTTTGTAATCATCTGTAACTTGGGTGTTCTTAAGTCTGTATATCCATTGAGTGGCTAGGATGACATCTGGATGCTGTGTCTGGCCAACCAATGTCTTTCTTCCCGGTACATCATCTTTTCAATTTAGAAATTTGCAACAGGGTATCAGCTAATATTTCCATGTAGCTAAGTATACAGGGATGGGTCTCAAGAATTCATTTTAGCGGCAGGCCCTAGTTGGGGAGTGGGCCAGCACAGAGTGTTCCTGCTTTGCACCTGACCAGTAGCTGTAACCTATGTTAAGGTTAAAGAAGGTTATAGAGGCAATTCTGGAATTGCACAGTACTGCAGCCGGGCACCAGGTATATCAGGAGGGTGAAGCCTTCTGATTTATCTGGCGTGGCAGAGGGTTGGGGGTCTACATTATACAATGGTGCAAGATATGCTGATCTCCCCCACAATAAAGTTTGGGTAACCACTTAAAAGATGATCATACTTAAGTCATGATCTTCCGTAAACCTTTCACTCCAAATTGATTGCTCAAAGTCTACAATTTAGATTTAGAATTTATATTTGTTCAGATTTTTATAAACTAAGAGATCTTCATTCCATCAATTCTTTGAAAGGATTCTGTTTACAAACACCACAAAAACATCGTCCTCTTATTTTTCTGCAGGGATAGGAGACAGCGGGAGACGGTGTATTATCAATTTGCTCCTGCAATAAGTCTGTGTAGCACAAATACTAAATTGCCTTGGGTGTATTCCACCACATAAAGGTGAATAAGGATTAGGTACTGCTGCTGTATAATTCACCACATCAAGCAGCACTGCATTGCTGGAAGGACACGCAGCTTGACACTAAACAATATTTATAGAAAACAAAAATATATTCATGCAGTATAAGGACACAGAAAGTACAACTGGCGGTGCACCTTGAAGTTAGAAAGGTTATTAAAATGAAAAATATACATAGTCGTAAAAATTCTCAGAGAGGTGCAGCTTTGAATTTGTTGGGAGAAATTGGAGACACATTATTGAATAACGTTCGTAGGGAAAAAGATATTTGAAAAAAGATTTTTTTTTCCAGGGAATCATTTAATGTTTACTTTTAATGGTTGCTGGCCTACCTAGGGCTGAACCCCCCCCCTTAATTAAGCTCTAAATTGAAACCATTTAAATGCAATATCATGACATACTAGCGAAAAAGTAAATAGCGATTGTTATACAAATTATTAACATAAATAGCAATAAATTAATGACTGGAAGTCAAGGGCAGTTTAAGAAAGTCTTGGGCTCTTGGATGTAATGTGAGGGTCTGACACTAGTCTTATATAAATGGGGTAAAATGTCAACTAAAGACAAGTCTTTATGAGATACATTTTAGATGGTTGTGGATATTTTTTAGGATATTTGGAAAATACAGATACTATACAGATGCTTTCAAAAATAATCCTCAAACTGATACAATACTACACATACACTGGGGCACATTTATTTAAAGGTTGAGTTCACAGAAACCAAATTGTCTGTCTATAATGCACTGTGCCGCGATTCACTAAGATGGTGTGCCGAAGTCATGAATTTGTCGCTTCCCCGCTCAGGTCAGACAGAGTTCACCATCTTTTTTGTGGTGCTTTTTAGGGCTTGGGCTTGCAACACAATTTGAAAGTTAAATACCGCCCTCAGTCTGAATCAGTTGGACTGTCTGATGGTATGCCCCTTAATTTGTATTTCATGGAAACAACACAGCTGTGCCACAAAAAGGGTTGCGCGAAAACAATGCACAGTCCGACAAAAGTGCGTTTGTGACCCTTATTAATGAGCCCCACTCAATTGACCATAACTATTATTGGGTAAGGTTTTTGTGCCATGTAAACACTGAGTTGACCATAACTATAATTGGCTAAGGTTTTTGTTCCATCTTCCATCATAGGATGGACACCAACAAAATTTTGTTAAAATAATTGATGTACGGTCTTTAAAAAGCTTTCAACAGAGCAAGGAAAAAGGATTTGCCAGGTATTCTTCTCTGCCTCCCAATTCCAGTTCCATAGTATGTTCAATCTTCAGTATACCCAGCTCAGCCAGAAGTTCCACAGGGTCATAGGATGAACTTCAATCACACAGTTGTATCCTTGGACCACTTTCAACGTAAGAGAAACTGACATACCACGCAGGGGCGTAACTTTAGGGGGTGCAGAGGCTGCGGTCGCACCTGGCCCCAAGAGGTTTAGGGGGGCCATTATGGTGTCACTTTCCCATATGAGAAGACTATTACTATAAACCATAAATTATAGTTGGGGGCCAGGCACAGACTTTGCACTGGGGCCCATCAGCTTCTAGTTATGCCACTGATTCCACATTCCAAGAGGGCAACTGATTGGGTTCCATGACCGTGGGCACTTCCAAGTATGAAAACCCCCATTCACTTGAAAAAGCATGCCAGATTGTAAACCTTAAGACTGTAAAACTTCTCATTGAAATCTGCACCACAAATACACTTTTGTTATATTTTTGAATGAGGTAAGTACAGGCGGTCCCCTACTTAAGAACACTCGACTTACATACGACCCCTAGTTACAAACGGACCACTGGATATTGGTTATTTATTGTACTTTAGTCCTAGGCTACAATAAACAGCTGTAACAGTTATCACAGGTGTCTAACTATAAAGCTTTATAGTTAATCTTAATTCTTATGACAACCCAACATTTTTAAAATCCAATTGTCTCAGAGACCAAAAAAGTTCTGGCTGGGATTACAATGATAAAATATACAGTTCCGACTTACATACAAACTCAACTTAAGAACAAACCTACAGACCCGATCTTGTATGTAACCCGGGGACTGCCTGTATTGATATTTTTTGTTTTGCAACACAGGCCACAGGGTGACAAGGCATTCTGCAAAATTATTATTGCTATATTTTGTGATGTTGGCAAACTATCATTGTAACGACATCACTCAGCCCAGGTGCTAAAGTGAAAAGACAAAAATCAGTACGATGTTATGAACCAATTTCTGTCATAGACGTGAGCCCAATATTCCCCAGTAAATAACACACCTTACCTAGTAATAGAAAGAATCATTGCCAAACCCTTTACTGGAGAATTAATAGTTGGGACACATACAGCAGTTTTACAGAAAAAAAATGTTTTCGGTGCTCCCTGCTGTCGTTTTCATATTGTTTTTGTACCCAGATAGCTGTTTCGTTGCCATTGTAAGTCGATCCTGCTTTGCTCTTATATTCTGTTCAATAAATAGAGACTAAACAACACATTTACTTCTCGCAGACTAAAAATCAAACTGATCCTCATAGAAAATACCTGGTTGTTTTAAAAAATATTTCAACCTTTAACCATGATAGGTTTTTTTTTTAGTTAATAAAAAAAATATATATACTGATATACTCGGATATTATATATATATCTGAGGTTTTAGATCTATTGTTTATTAAATCATTCCTTCTGTTATTGTATCTTAGTTCAATTTGTGTTCTATATTCTTGCTCAAAGAAAACTATTGATACATTGTTCACCCTATAACTTGTCAAGTGGTTTATGCTGCTTTATTCAATACTATGGGAATGCCGGGGGATAGTCAAGAATTTTCGATCTTCCCATAGTTGAATGGAGTGGAATGGGGATGAAAGAAGTGACACTAGATCTTACAGTCTATGAGGATGAGGGGGTGACACACGAGCTTACAATCTATGAAGATGGGGTGACACAAGAGCTTACAGTCTATGAGGGTGAGGGGGGGCACAAGAGCTTACAGTCTATGAGGATGTGGGGGTAACACAAGAGCTTACACTCTATGAAGATAAAGGGGTGACACAAGAGCTTACAGTCTATGAGGATGAGGGGGGGCACAAAAGTTTACAGTCTATGAGGATGAAGGGGTGACACAAGAGCTTACAGTCTATGAGGATGAAGAGGGTGACACAAGAGCTTACAGTCTATGAGGATGAGGGGGGCACAAAAGTTTATAGTCTATGAGGATGAAGGGGTGACACAAGAGGTTACAGTCTATGAGGATGAGGGGGTGACACAAGAGCTTACAGTCTATGAGGGTCTTAATGTATCAGATGTCTATAACATTCTATAGCCAGACTACAGGCCACCCGAGTATATGAGTAACATTGCAAAAAAAACCCTAAAAACGAATTCTTATTAGTCTACATAAGAAAATCACCATGTAGTTAATATAGAATATTCTAAAATATACTGAACATATCTTAGTTATGAGTTGCAGCAGGTTAACCTTTATGCGGAGCATACTATGATTTTCGTGTCTAAGGATGGAGATGGTCTGTTAGGACTCTGTCACTACTTACACCCCCCGCCCTCACACACCACTCCCCTCATTCTCTCTAATCAAATCATCCTTCCACAGATCGACTGTTTTTCATTCCCACTTCCTATATCCTTACTAAATCAGTTAATATGCACAAAAGAGGTTTGAAGCAAAATATTTAATATTTGAAAAGAAAAGTGGTCCCTAGAAATGAATGAAAAAAAAAATCAAATTTGATGAATACAGGCTTGTTCATTAAAAATACAGATTTTAAAGTAATTGAACTATGTGATTTAGTTTGTTTGCATTGGTCTATTATAAAGAGTGTTACAGAGAACGTTTCATCCAGAAAACTCGAACGGGAAACTTGTTAGATGAAACAGGTATGAAAAATCTCTTCATGGAAGCTGATTTGCTGAACTGTTGTATATGTATAAATTGTAATGAGATGTCATCAATGCTTTGTGGGTATAAATTTCTAGGTGTTACCAGACCTTTCTTCCAAAAGTTCTTCCCAAATACACTTAGAAAATGTAAAGCCCTTTTCTTACAGGGTTACTCATGAAAGAAAATTCTGACGACTTAACTCTGAGTGATACATAAAGTGTGATACACATAAGTTTACCCCTAAACCGTTATTGCTGTTTTAGCTACGATCAACAGTGTTATGGTCAGTGTAAACTTCCACAGTTGTGGGTGGAAATAAATCTAGCCAGGGATGGCGAACTATGGCACAGGGTGCATGGAGCGGGCACTGCTGACCCCCTTTCGGGGCACCCCAGGCCCTCACCCCAGAATGAAGTTCACAAGATTCAGAACTCAAGAATCTGCCTGCAGAATCTCTAACCATGTAGATGAATTCCATCCTCTTTCCAACTGCGTTGGGTCCTTGGGAGGATGATGAATGGATTGAAAGTTGTCACATGAACAAGCGAGAAAGACACTTAAAGCCTTCAAATGCTCCGCTGGCCATTTGCCCCCATAAATGAGCCTTTTGGTGGACGTGGTGCGGGCAGGCTCACTAAGGGTCAAACATGATGACAAACCCTGCGTCTAGCAGACAATATGATACAGTGTGCGACCAGTCTGGTTACATTATGGGTACAAAGTTATTACACTTTTATTTAATTCTTGAAGGCTTCACTAGTATTTGACATAGAAAAAAGATAGATGAGACGATCAAAGATGATCATTCGGTAACTCAGCTCAGCTATATCACTCTCACAGTAGACTACTGTGCCTCCGTCTAATTGATATAAGATCTTTCTTCCTGTAGATGGTAGATGTATCTCCTCACTTTGCTGTGTTGCCAAAGGAAGAAAAAGTGAGGAGCATCTGGGTGTATCTGAGCTGAGTACTTGAAATGTAGGTGGGAAGAGAGCCGAGATGCCAAGGACAACTGCATTAGTCGTCAGGAAAATCTATTCAGAGAAGAATTAAAGAATAGTCCGCCTGCACCCTAAAGTCCGAATATTTAAAGTGGATCCCAGGGGCAACCAAATTGTATTCACCAGGTTTATAGAGACACGGTTGAATTAATCTGTTGAAATGCTGGTTATTTTGTTAATAACAGTTAAAATTAGAGAATGTTTATTTTGTTATCTGGGTTATTTAAGAATGTTGGGTTTAGGGGGGGGCGGGGGATACCCCGTAACATGTTAAAATTTGGATCGAACTGATTTCTTGAGAAACAATCTTTTCCAAATGGGTGCTTGTTATTTCTATATACTTAAAGAAGAAAAAAACATTTAACAACCACTTCCCTAATCTGGTATACTGAGATACCATGGCATTGTGTAGCTCGGTGCCAAGAAAACTTGCCTAGTTTGAGGATTTGTAGACAATATTACAACTAGGTTACGGTAAATTATTTTGGTGATTTTTTTAACGCTCTTTTAAATTTTTGAAAGACGTAAATTAATTTCTAATTTATAAAATGTGCTGAACATAAGTAGTCATCCTATGCAGAAATCTGTAGTAATGTGTTGGAATTCCTTATTGGTTATTACAGGATACAATGTATCTCTACCTGTAACCAATTAATGTCTTGTCACAGGCCCCAAGTCGCGAGCAATTCTTATGAATTCTGGAAGCATTCTGTATCCTCATTTTCTCAGTTTCTCCGATAAGGAAGTGATCATTAGCTGCAGTGACTTGCAACATTAAGCAAACAGATCAGACTAACACAATCTTGTTAAATTGTGTGTAATAAGATTCATTGTGTTCAAGGAGAGCAAGGACGAATAGAGAAAATGCAGTTGCTCATAACAGCAATTATACGAAAGGAAACATTGAATGAGGCTTTACGGAAAATATTGGAAAAAGATAAACAGACTGATATTTATGATGTAGGTGTGTGTGGAGGCTGTCTGCATGGGAATGTGATAATATTCATTGCTTCTTTGTTATTGTCCTGGTTCAGAATATATCCCTATATATACAGAGCTATACACTGATATATCTGGCAGTATAATTTCAGTTTAACCAATATCAGATTAAAGTATTTGGACCCATCAGATACCCAATATTCTGGGGCCCAAACCTCTAGCCGCCACTAGGAAAGAAGCCCTGGTAGCTTACAATTTTGAGCTGATATACCTCGTACCCTGGTGACTTACTATTGTTGGTAAAGACCTGTCAGCAACAAGTGAACCAAACAGGCTTGGCGCTAGCTGAGTTAAATGGGGCAAACTCACCCTGCAACGTCATGTGGGCTATGGCCTGCCTACAATAGATAAACTGCCCTGACAAGGGTCAAAACCACCATCAGGAACATAACTAACAGTCCTTGAGTGACCCTTACAAAGGTGACAGCGAGGCGTATTGTGGAAGCTGATACTTGGTGGAGCAGGATAGGGTACCAGGAAGTTGGATATAGGACCAGTGTCAAACTGGTACATAGAAAACAACACAAGTCTGCGACAGGGAAAATGGGTCACACCGAGAGATATTACAAAACAAAGGGGCCAAAAGCAGCTCCGCTACAGCAGAGAAGCAGGAATTGGCCAATAATTGGCCTACAGTTAAGATATTGTACAGAAAAGAATCTGGTAGGGGAGCAGGAATCCAAAGTCACAGAATAGCCAAACAAAAGATGGTCAAATCATCAGACTGAAGAACAGCACTCTTGAAGGAACTGTGCAGAATTAAAGGGATTAATGGACAATCCTCCACACTGATGGTTAAATGTTCCATGCTCAAGCAGAGCTCAAACAACACCCAGCTTTCCAAGGAAAGAGCGAAAGGGATATGTCAAGAACGGGGAGTTCTGGATGTTGGTTTTCTAGCACAGTAGGCCTGAATGAAACCTGATCCATCAGAACAATTTGTGTATTCTGACAATAGTACTAGAGAGTGGGCCCTACAGGAGGGTACTCTGGTATCTATTGATTTTCTCCGACTGTGTCATGTGCCAAAGACAGGGATTATCCACCTTCAAAACGGGGGTTCTGATGAGGATGTTTAAATATAAGTGAGTATGGTAAACAAAATTTCTAAATTCCCCATTCAGTGACATAGTTCTGCCAGCATCTAAGGTTAGAATTACCAAGGACTATAAATCATCACCACATTTCCAACCATATTCTATAACAACGGTCACATGTAAAAAAAAATCATTAACATTCCAACAAACTATTTGTAATTATTTTTATTAATAAGTTGATTTACAATAGTACTCCCCCCCCCCCCCCCCAAAACACGATTTAACGAGGACAAATTAATCTTCTTACTGAAGGTCATTAATGGATCATAGCCTTAGACTTGATGGAGGAGAAGGGTGGCCATGAAGGACTCTTCTTCAATTTTTCTATTTTTAACAAGGGTACAACTCATGGATGATCTGCTGCAGTCTAAAAATGTCTACAAAGAACTATAAAAGAATGTGCTATAGCTCGTGGACATGTTATGTAGATTGATAACATTTTCATTTTGCCTAAGGGTCACACAAAAAGAGTGTTGAAGCTACGCCACGTAATGTCTATCAACTCATACAACAAATGGAGATCATTAGGGTTTATTTTGATGTGTGCTGTTATTGGATGATGACAGATGGTTGTCATATCGGCTAGGCATTGAATGCTGGGTGTTACATTGATGTTTTAGCTCAATAAGTAGACTTATTGGACTATTACTCAAGATTTCTCTTTATTAGAGTCATATTCATTAATCTACGAAAGCAAATTAGTTATGCCATTCCAGTATGCCTAGAGAAAAAAAGTAATGATGTATTATACTGAGTTACATTTTACTTGGAGAGGATTGGGGTGCCAGATAGTTGGGGTTCAACTGTAGGATTTGGGAACAGGTGATGGACATTATCCTTGATGAACGAAGTACTATTAAACATGCTACATGCATTCACACATGATGAAATGTGCAGGTAACAAGGTCCAACTTATCACATGAGGGAGACAGGGAGCTTTTTTTGATCCCACATATCCAGTAGTTCCAGCGGAACCAAAACTATGACTAGTGGAGAAATGTTTTTCATGGGACCACCCACTCTAAGTAATTCTTTTACCACAGAACAATCAGTCAATGGGAGTTTTGAAGTCTTATATGTTAAGAGAAGAAAGCTTAGTATGAAGGCTGAAATATTTTTTGAACAAAATTTTATTGAAATAATTATTCATATTACATACATCAAGGAACTTAAAAAACCAATAAAAAGTGTGGAAACAAACATTCAAGAGCAACAAGTGGATCAAGACGAGGGGGAGTCTATCCAATACAGCCATGATATCATAATCAATTCCACTGAATATGAAAATCTAGTATCACATTTGCCTAGGAAAAGCAGAGACTCCTTGCAGAAGTCCCTATATGAGTCACAAACGTACCCTGAGGTAGAATGCTGAACAACCAATAATGTAATATAAACCGTGCACATGGGTCACAACCTGGGTAGGTGCAAAAAACAGCCAGAGGGAGGGTGACAAGGGGGGGGGGGGGGGGAGCCTAGGAAAGGGGAGATTAAAAGTTACCACGTAGAGATGGTGGAGGCAACCCAGGCGTTCCGTCGCATCTGGACTCCTCAGGGCGTAAGTGCCAGGTTGTTGAGGGTCCTGCCTTTAAGGTCACGAGGTGACACCTGCCACAATTAAGAACGGCCGCATCTGCACCAAGTAGAAGCCATGTACTTGTGTTATCGCGCGCTAAAGTTAAGTGGCATGCGCCAAATCCTATGGGGTAAGTATCGGATATTATGTGCGGCTCATGCTGGTACGGCAAACACAAATTTCGGCGCCTAAAATAAAGAAAGTACCCACAATATCTATACAATAACCAGGATATAGTTGCATGGTCGTGATGATATAGTATATGAAATTCTTATTAGTGTGATATCTACGCAAGCTAAAGAGTGCAGCTATAAGACCTAGATACATATGGATAAAACTGTGCAGACTTGGATGGAGAAGAAGGGGTGGTCACCACAGGATGCGGCAGTACCCCAAAATATTTAAAACATAGAAATGGAGAATAAGATCTCGGAGAAGGTTAAATCTTGATGTACATAGTAACAAAAGTTAGATATCTGGTATTGTGATACCAGTAGGAATCAGCACAAAAAGATAATCAAAAATAGTAAATGTTAAAGGTGGGTGTGATAAAGAGGATCCGAGAAGCTGTAAAGCTATTTCGCGGATCTGTGCAGGAATCGTGATGTGAGAACCTTCAGTTTTGAGACGGATGTTTACCCATTTTTTTCTTTTTCATTTGTTCCATTTTTTCACTTCTTCTTTCTCCGTGTCGAGGGTCACTCTTGGAGGTAATGAGGGTCTTGGGAGAGTGTGTATTTCGACCAGTAGTTGGCCTCAAAGAAGCAATGGGGAGATAGTAAGTGCCACATCCATTTTTTGGAAGTCTTGTTACCTTGTGCTTACAAAACCCTTTGTTCCATTGTCTAAAATTTTTTATAAAAATGAACTGTGAAGTTCGTTTAAAATTAATCAACTACACCCGTCATCCGTATCAAACTGTAGATACAAAAAAGGTATATACAACCTGAGGAAAAGTGTGTGCCCACCATGACATATTATAACCAACATTCCATATTTGTTATCCGAGACCCATGGATCGGGCAGAAGACTGCACACACAAACCACGACCAGACTCCCGCTGAAATGCCTTGGTTGGTGTTTAATCATCTGTTAAGTGGACATTACCCTTACATCGGTAACAGGTCAGTGGTTTTGTTGGACTGCACAGTTCGAAGAAATATTCAACATGTTTTCAAGACGAAAACAATGCCTCTTTTTTGCACACCAACCTTGAAGCCTTAATTAACTTGATGGTTTATTGAGCCGACCAGTTTAACTTTTCAGAAGGAACAGATTCTGTAACTGTAGACAGCACTGTTGCGACTGGTTAGGTCTCTATCAGACAACAGAGTATGGAAACATTTTTGACTCTGACTAGAGTGAGAGGCGATTTGGATGTAGGGTCAAGGAGTAAGAGTTCTCCTTATGGGAGTTTACCAACTAGGCGCCAAGTCTTCTAACTGAAGACTTACTTCTGAAGTGAAAACACCCCACCCTCGGCATAAAAAGTCTGTTGCTTTTAATTCAGTGTTCACAAAGATGCAACACAACCCCTGATGAAATCACAGAACACGCATCAAACTAAAAAGTTCTCAACCTAGATTGGCAGAACAATAAATAATTTTTTAGCCGCAATACAAAAAATTATGATTTTTTTTTAAAATTGTGTTTTCATCGTATAACACAAAAAGGACTGTATATTAAGTTATGTCTGGTCTATATATACTGCACCTGTATGAATTAGGGTAACATGTTCTTTATGTAAACATAATGACTCTGTAGTACACAGTTATTTAAATAGTCACTGTATAGATGAGTCACCTCGTAATGGCAGACACTCCAAAAAGTAAAACTCATTCGCAAAAAAAATAAAACATTATTTCTCAAACACAAAACACACGAAAAATAAAAAGTTACGCTGCTTTAAGAACTCAACAGGGATTTCTTTAGTTACATCTGTCCAGTAGATAACCAACCAATGCAGTGTATAATTTTTTGCATATTTCATGTTTTTTTGGTGAGAAACTAATTTAGTAAATACTTCATATTCTTGTGCCACCTACTATTCAGCATGTTGCTAGTCTCTGCTTTCATCTTCTTTTTTTTTATATAACAGTGGGGGGGGAATAAAATATAGATTGTAATGTTACCTGACCCACATTCTTGGACACAGTGGCTGCTCTATTCGTTAATGGATGTCCTACTGTGATAAATGTCCAATACCAGGGGATGCCTTTTAAAGCCAAGCAAGATGCCACGAATGTATAACTGCATTATCCGAAGTCTGCAACTCAGACCTAAGACTGTTAGCGGATTCACGATATCACAAAATCATTAGGTATCTTTCTAAATGACTGGTTTACAATACAAAGACATTGTATGTTATTGAATATTAGCTATCAGGCTTGGATTAAGACTGCCATGGGCTCTGGGTTGTATGAATATATAGACCCTAAGTCTGGAGTCACTTCCTACATTAATATAGATCAGATTTGTTTTTTGGGGAATGGATGGATTTGTGCCTTCTGCCGGCCTTAATTTACCAGTTTTCAAGACCTTTGGATTACCTTTAAGGTCCTGAAGTGGCTCTTGTGTCCCAGGTGTATTGACAGCAGAAACAGATGTATAGGATTTGGTGAAGGTCCTTCTCTGTATAAAATTTGGTGGGTGATTGGTTGGCCATGTACCCCTTGTTGGCTTGGGCTCCAGGTTTACCGCCAAAGGCCTCCTGTATTATAATCACTACTGTTAGCTTTTCATAATAAACTCACATCTGTAAGTGTTGACAGCCTAGAACTATACTGTGTTTTTTATAGGTCTGCAAAAAATCATGTTTTGCTTAAAGTGGTTTGCATGTGTAACAAGAATAGTGCAGGGTTTAATTTTTTTCCTCTTAGTTGCACACTCTGTGAAATAAACAGACATGTGAATGGACCCATATAAATCAATGGGTCAGTATGTATGAATAGAATACTGATGATCCCTAAGGTATGGCAATGCGTATGGGCCCTTTTTTGTCACACCGAACGTTGGAATGGAATGAAGACACCCACTTCACTTTACCATTGGAGTCCTGCCTATTCCTTGGAGTATGATTGGGGAACTTTGCCCATGGTCGTCTGGATTTTGCACCCTTTATCTGCTTTGCTGCTCCAAATCTTTGATACAAACTCTTATAGGCAGTGTGCTGTTCAAGGGTTATGTCGATTTCATATCATTGCCTATATGTTTTTTTTTGTAAATTATTTTTTCCCACTGTATACACTACTTATAGATCCTTATAGCACTAGCTCTGATTGGTATGAAAAAGTACACTTCTCCACAAACTTTAAGAAAGTAAGGAAACAAATCAAAAATTTTGAGTAAAGATAATGCAGTGTTATTTCTCAGGAAAAAGTCTATGCGTGTACGATGTCAAGGGGAATGCAAGGGGGACATGATTGATGTATATGGACATGCGCTTGAATAGCAATAGCAATGTGCATTAAATTTAGTAATAGTAGTATAGCTCAGCCGCTTCTCATTATCATATTGATGAAGGTGCTTTCTACACAAAATGATTGACTTATGCTTTAATCTTGATACTGGAGCTAAAAACTATTTTTTTTTTCTGAGACCTGATATTCATTTTAGAGTGTTTTCATGGACTTTCTATAAAACTTTTTGTGTTCGACCTTATTTCCTATGCAGGTGGTTTACATTAACCCTTTAAAGTTACTATACACCAATTGCTTAGTATTGTCCGAGTCCGAAAGGCCATTTTCATGTTGCAACTCTAAGTGATAGATATTTTATCATCTTGGTGATCCTTATATAGTGTGGTCCGACTACATGAAGTTCAAACCTAGTACAGGACAGTCCCCGGTTACGTACAAGATAGGGTCCGGAGGTTTGTCTTAAGTTGAATTGTATGGAAGTCGAAACTGTATATTTTATAATGGTAGATCCAGACAAAAAAATATTTGGCCCCATTGACAATTTGAGTTTAAACATTTTTTGCTTAATGGGACCAAAGGATTATCAATAAAGCCTCATTACAGACACCTTACAGCTGATTATTGCAGTCTGGGACTATAGTAAAGCATTCAGAAAGCTTCACCAGAGGTCAGAGGGTCCGTCTGTAAGTATGGGTTGTCTGTAAGTCGGGTGTCCTTAAGTAGGGGACCGCCTGTAGTGATAACAAGAAAGGGCGTATATGTACAGCATATGAAAGGACCAGATCATGGTAGACTCCTGGTACTTATGGAAGAAGCTGAACTTTTAAGCATTTGGCTTTCTCTGCATGGCAGCTATTCTTTGTTAATCTGGGGACACTGCAGACCCCAGTTTTGTGATTCAGGAGGCCCCACCACTGGGACCCTACTGATTACCAAGCTTTCCCCCATCTTGGGGTTACAGAAACTCCTTAAGACTTTTGTTGACTAAATATAGTTGCTCCAAAGTTGCAATGGCAAAGTATATAGATGTATCTTCCAGAACTTTTCCTTTGGCTCAGTATCATTCAGTTGGAGATTTAATATACGCTTGTGCATCATGCGCAGCCAATATTAAACCTGCCTCTTTGCCGGTTGGATCTATCAGGAGCCTGCGGCTGCACTGCCTGTCAATTCTACACAAAGTATTGCACAGTTCGTTGCCACAGGTACAGACAGTTTTGAGGTGCAGAGCAAGATGTGCACCAGAATTTAGATTTTTTTTAGGTATATACCAGAAAATTGCAAACAAGCCTTTAAATCTTAAATTAAATCTTAATTTGACATGTGTCTAAATGTCGCCACATGGTGGATTGCAACCACATAGAGATGTTGAGTTTGTTTGTTGAGGTAACTGTAGAATTTAGTATAGACCTGAGACAAAGTCTGTATACATTTTTTTTTTTTTAATAGATGCTAATTGAACTTGACAGCAAAGGCATTCAGTAATAGCATCCTACTAGAATCAAGTTCTTGGAGTCCTTTCTATCAGATTTCAATATGCAGTTTTCAGGACCTTTGTTGAACCTTAAAGGTCCTGAAATGGCTCTTGTCCAAATGTGCATTGGAGCAGCAGCACAGATGTATATCTCATTTACAAATTTGGCACATTGTTTGGGGACCATGAGCCTCATAGAAGCTTGGGCCCTGACAACTGCCAAAACCGCCTAGATATAATTACTACTGATTTAAATTTGCATATTTTGTGATATCATAAAGTGTCTTGCTTTCCTTTTCAAGCAATTTACGGCTCTAGTTGTTTAAATAATATTTAATTTTCTAAGTCAGTTTAAGATAATTTGAATGACATTCCATAATATGTATGCTTTATTTCTATCATTTCGAGGATTTTTTTTTTTTTTTTTTTTTAATGTAATGTGTATTCAATTTTTACTTTCTATGGTCTGTTATACTGGCAAAAGAGAATTCAAGTTAATAAAAAATTGATATGAGAGATAAAGAGTTAATGCTAACGGTTCTGCCCAAAAATCAAAACCTTTTGAAACTTTTATCAATTTTATATTGAACTGCTGGCTTGACTTCCATCAAACAGTTGAACTGTTCTGCTCTCTAGAAGCAATATCAGCCCATCAGCCGCCCAATCGGTGAAATATTGGACTAAGGGTTATAGTCTTAACATTAATTCCATTGCATTTACGTGTATCATAAAGGTGTCGTTTTGCTGGATAACATCTGTAATGCAAGATTAAACACAGATTGGACACTGGATTTAGATCATTGATTTTGAATTAGTATGGCTGATTTTGCTGTCTGAAGATTTGTTATTATCACACAATCAGTACTTCTTCTTAACTCAACTGTTGTTTACAAAGTATAAGTTAATGTAGGATACAAATACTTTTACAAACAACTCAAACAGATGCTGCCGATTTCAACATAATGCACATGAATTTCGAAAGCTTTCATTACAGCACTCTCATTGAGGATTTTTTATTCTACGGTTTTCTTACTTTTATTACTTCCATCTTTTCAAATAAATTAATGGAATTTTTTACAAAGGAATACAAAAGGATAGGGAAATTTATCATCCCTTAGAAGGGTAACTAAACCTTGCATAAGCTATATTGTTAGTACGATGACGTGGTACCATGTTTGTTGGTTTTCTGGCTCTGTAAGCTGATAAACATGTAGTCTGGAGAACTGTACTAGCTATCAACAGTGAGACTGTGAAAATTGGACTCCAGTATATATTTATTGTATAATATTCATGCTATTTGAGTAGTGAGGTTCAACCCATTTTGGAGGCAGAGGCAAAGTTTGGGTAGTGTATCAGTACCTTCCGTTTCAACTCCCCCTATAAGTGACAAGAGATGCATTGCATTGCTACCGCACAACTATACACTATGGATGAGCAATACTTCTAGCTCCGAAACTAGAGTTTGTGGTACCGTGGCACAACTACATGTACAGATCGGCAAGTTAAAGGGTTGTTACAACCTATATCAATCAATTATAATAGTCTTTGCCTATAGGTTAGTGGAAGCCATGGTTATTATATTTTAAACCATTTCAGGATTTCAAGGCATTTCCAGGGAACACTTCACAGTCCTGTGACATCACATCAATTAATGATATTATGGGATGGGGCAGGGTCGGCTACATATTTCAGTAGGCCCCTGGGCGACAGAGCCTTAGTGGCCCCTTGGCAGTGAACTCACATGGCGGCAGTGAACATTCTCCTTTTCCTAAAATATTCCCTTGTTTATCATTCCAAAAAGCCCCCTCATTAATATTTAATATAAAGTTCACCTCACCCCCTATTTAGAACAGTACATACGTTAGTAGCAGACTCCCTCACCTCACCCCATGGATTCCTTATATAAAGCCCTATTGGGACCCTCAGCAGCCCTGGGCCACGGCACTTGCCCAGGTAGGGCCTGTGCTGGCTTGGGCTGGAATGGGATAAAACTGATTACCAGCACAGCCACGTACAAGTATGGAGCTGTTGGTTTGTAAGTTTGATCAGAGATGAAACTTGGTCCCCTCAAACAAGCATTGGTGGAGGTGCCAGTGTTGTCCTCAAATGATCTACAGTATCACTTTGGAGATAGAAAATCAATAAATAAATGCTGGAAAATTTCTTTAAGAATACACAAATTGACCCATAAAGCAACAATGTGCAGCTATGAAGTTAGCATATTTTTTAAACATAATTTTCATTTAACATATAAACCAAAGTGATAGACGTTACTTGGTGTAAAAATTAATACAAAATCAAACAACTAAACTGAATCTAATTTCATAGAGTGATCATACAAACAACATAAGAAAAAAAAAACATTTTATTTTGTCTACCAGTAAAAACTGATTCGCTTCATAAAAATAGTCACTCATGTAGGAAAACGACCTTATTGTGGATATCAATAAAAATGCCATTTATTATTTACATAGATTAGACGTTTAATTCTCCTCAAATCACCAACTGTTTTATTGCACACAATAATAAAAAGTTTATTTTGCCCTTGAAATATAATACATTGTTTTCCCACATTCCGGTAAAATAAAAATTACCACAATAAGCATGGAAGTTCTTACCACTAGCAATAAGGCAATTATGAAAACGGATAAACATGCTCAGACAATAAATGCATGATTGTGTGCTCAAAAGGATGCCTCATACAGACAGAACAAAGAATTTTGTAGAAATCTGCGTCAATTGAGTATCGTCAATTGTTATAATATTGGTAATTGCTGCCTACGTGATCCTGAGACTTGTCATTTACAACTACTTCATTCAAGGCCCATTGAAGCTGAAAGAGTATTAATAGGCGTTGAATAGGAAAAGCTATGGCCTTGTATGTATGGCAGAGAACAGAGTGTCCAACCGTAAAGGGATCTTTAGGCTAAACATTATTGTTACAAATCCTAAGATATGTAATCAAAACTATCAGTGGGTGGGTCGCAAATCCAGTAATCTGCGTTGTGCAACAGTAAAGGAGCTTGAAAGCTCTTCTCTGTGTAGTGGTTACTACAGATCCATTCCCATTCACCAAGGACATCTACCACCAGGATGAGATTGTAACCAAACACACAGACAATTGGTGTGTGCCTCTTCTGGCAGGATCTGCTTTTCTTTTAGCGTCTTATTCCCTGTTTTTTCAAAAAAAAGGCTTTTAAGATTATGAAAATAAACCTGAGAGGCACCAGGCTACATAGATGAATGGCTTTATGTAATGAACCTAAGGGCTCAGGCTCATTTGCATACAGTCTTTCACCCTGGTGGTAGATCTACCACATTCAAGTGATTCAGCAGTTCAGCTACTACTTTTTGTTGTGGAGATTAATGACTATCTGCTCACTCCCCTCTCTGAGTCTCTGTCAGTAAGATGGACAGTGAAGGGGCGACACCAAATGAGGAGAGTCACAGAGAGGAAGCTGTATATATATGCTGAAGCTTTCAAAGGAACCAAAGACACAGAGTTTGACACACCGTAATTTCTGGTGTTTGCTTATATGACGCTGGCAATGTCTGTATCTATTTTTTGCATTTCCTCCACTATATACATGTTCTTCTCATTCGAGAAGTTTTTGCTGCGGCATGCAATGGACACCTGCAGCTTACCAAGGCTCACAAGATGTTCTCTACATGCTGTTTTTTGTGTTGAGGCATTACACATGTAAGCTAAGGAACCCGCAAAATTACTGCCTATGTAGTCATGCCACTGTTTTCTGTTCTAAAGATTTGAATTGAACTACATGACAAATCACATGTCACAAACAAGTAGTATACAACCTAACTACAAACTGAAGTCATGTCCAGGAAAAAAATATATGCTCTCTTTTCATTTTAAATCAAATTGACCCCTTTTTCAGGATAAACAATGCACAGATAGTTAAGCGTGAGCCGAAGATTTTTTTTTTTAAAGTATTTTTCGATTTATGTATAACAACCAAATAATATTCAACACCAAAAGAAAAATTAAAAACATCAGTGCGCCCAATGGAGCCTCTTGCAGTATCATAGTCGCGATCCAGCGGTCGTCGTTCTCCGGCGAGGATTCGGGTCTGCCGGGATTCACTAAGGTCCGTGCGGCCAGATATCCACCGGTTGTCACCTTCTTCGTCCCCGTGTATGTGAATGTTGTTCTTTGCCACACAAATTTATAAAAAGAATTCAGTGTTTTTTCCAATCCGTCGGTTTTTCTGATGGCCGCCGCCTCCCCGATGGCGCCGATGCACCAAAATCGATCGTGTGCGCCAAAATCCCGGGGCAATTCGACGTAAATCGGAAATATTCCGGAAACCAACGAAATGCGCAATTAGGACCTTATAAATGAGTCCCATAATTGTAAAGATTTTTTCACTGATTTTTTTTCACAGTTGATTCAACAAACATATTTGTAATACGCAAACATACCTTCTTAAGGTTTGTAGAAAGTTTACAGAAGGACTTAAGGGAAATTAGAAAACATTGTCCCTTGTGAGAAATGGGAGGTTGGACATTGAGGGGTTACGGGCATCATTCATTAATATGGCGATTGTTAAGCTTCACAGATTACTGGAAATACCATTACTGAATGCTTTTTCCCGTTAACAATCTATAATGTTCAGAGTCTGAATTAGCTAGTTGTCAATATCCCCACACTGGATCCATCCAATAATAAATCCTATGGTTGGTTGCAGGTAGCAAATTTTATAAGAACATTTTGTTAGGGTTGAATGTGCAAGCATGTAAATGTGCCGACAACTAAATTTCCAAATAGATCGAGAATGTCTTTGCCGTGACTCTCATTATTCATGAGTTGTTTAATCCAGAGTGGTCTGGAATCAGTAGGATCTTTACAAAGAATTGTGCTAACTCATTTTTTTCCATATCACAAGCCCTGTGCTGTTTCGGATTTTTTTTGATTTTACTTCCTAGATGATGTGTTTTGTTTATCTCCAGGAGTAATGGTAACTGCTCAGTGGAAATCTAACTCAAAGGAGAGACTATTACAATGAATGTACTTGGAACTTTTTTCTTACCTACTTCATCACCCAGAACTTCCCAATATCACCAAAAAACAAGAAGTGTAAAAAACCTATGTAAAGATCCAGGTCAATACAACATTAAAGGACATCTCACCAGCAGGATGAAGGATTGTAAACCACACACACTGACATACGGGTGTGTGCCCCCTTTGGCAGGATCTTCCTTCTTTTAGCTTCTTATTCCCTGTTTTTTATATAAAATTTATGAAAAGAGCCTGAGGGGCTCTGGGCAATAAATGTTAACTGTGCATGGAGCCCTCCGGCTCATTTGCCTAATTTTTTCCTAAAAACAAGGACTAGGAAGCTTAAAGAAGAGCAGTTCCTACCAGAGGGGGTACACACCTGCATGTCGTGTGCTGTTGTTGCAATCCTTCATCTGGTGTAGATTTCCTTTAACTGATCAAAGCCAACCCAAGAGACAGATGATCCATGTGATATGGGATTTTTGTTTTTAAAGAAGGCAAATCATGCTTCTGTCCAGTTCTTTGTATCCATATAGGTGTTGCTTCACTGATTCTCAAATTTGTATTTTTTTCTCTAGCCCCCACCTTCTTGTTACCATTTATTTGGAGCCTAATATCTTTATTAGTTTTTTTACTGTCAGGTTCATAATCCGCAGTTGTCTACTCTGTTTCAGAACTGCCCGGCTGACAGAATAGACCCTACTTGACTTGTGTTCAACTCACCGCCAAATATTGACCACTTAAGTGCTGGATAGTTACGCCCGGAAACAGATGCTAAACATAATCACACATGAGTAGCATAGAAAAACCTCCATTTTATTGTTTGAAATGCGCATACAGTACAGGTCAAGAGGGCCATCTTACTGCACACATTTTGAGTTTCAAAGAGTCTATCCATGAGAGTGGAAACCATCGGTCGTTTTAAAAATTGCAAGCTCTAGATTCAAAATGGCACTTTCACACCTTTTTTTCAGTTATCACCTATTTTACAATAAGAAAAATACAATGGATGATCGTGAACTATGAAACAATTCCTCATGGAATAGCTCTTTAATTATGTTCAATAACTACACATGTTTACAAAGACATGCCTTATTATTCCTCTTTCCTCATACCTTGCCCACTGTGATAGAGATTTTCTGAGTTGAAACCATGAGCTCCTTCTTAATTCCGAGGTCTGGTGAAACCAGTGGGGCGATGACGTTCTAACCAAATTCATAGGCTAATTTCTTACTCATCATCCTCAGCCAATAAAACGACAGAATTTTTGTATATAAACAGGAAACTGCATGGTAAAAAAAATGTAGTAAAACTTTTCTAGTATATGGCTGTGTGAGCTGTGACAGGTTAGAGGATAAATCATGTCAGCAGTTAATAGTCTCCTTGTGTTCCCGAGGATTATATAAGTAGTGTTCTGACTGCAGGCATTGCTTAATGAAATAGTGTGGGTGTATTGAAAAGTGGAACTGTCTACTGTTTTTTAAATTGCTATTTTCCCTTGACTTGAAAGGAAATGTTCTACTTTGATATATTGTTGGTATAATGCACATTTTTAGTACAGATTTTTATTCATGCCCAACAATTTTAAGGTTGATAGCCTTTCTACGTAAGGTCAGCTCAGAGAGCTGTATACATACTAGTTGCCGATAGCTCTAGACTGATGCAAAAATAATCAAAAATAATGAAAATGTGTGTTTTTTTTAAATAGATTTAAACAATTTGTGAAAAAAGTGAAGGAGCTGTTGTTTTGTTTGGTCAGGAGGACAGAATGATTGGGGTACACATTATATGTCAGTGTCAGACCTCACAAGGTAGGCTGGTTACTTTATTTTGTCCCCAAAATAGCCAACACAAAACATTGTGTTTATTAGTAGTGAATAATGTTGAGAGATTTAGAAGAACACTGCACTTTTGTTGAGTAGTTGCAGTAAAAATTTTGGTAAAACTTTATAGACCTTTCAGAGCTTTCAAGGAAGATAGTAACTTTCATTGACCCTAAAAAAGTCATTGACAATGTATTTTTTTTAACAGTCTCAAAGAATGTGAGAGATAGTTGAAAATATGGCTACACACATATAGAATACTACAAAATTTATAGAATTTTTACTGTATAGCGCCAGGCCCGAGGCATTGTGAATAACCCAAGGATTCAGAAACATCAAAGAATAAAGTTTCTGTGTCAAGCCCTGCCCCTCAGGCCCTCCACTAAGCATAACATAGCAATCACTTTGCCTTGAGGGTTCCTTTAAGACACAGTTAATGATATCATTCAATGTATGTGAAACATATGAATCAAAACTTTTCTTTCTTTCTTTCTTTCATAGCTTGACTCAAAATTTGCTTAAAGTTCTAAATTAAAGTGCATGTTGTATTGCTATGTGCACTCACTACTTCATACAGGCTTATTACATACAGCTTTAATACCCATACAGTTGGATAATAAAATGGGGAGATCTTTTAACTCCTAAAATATTTTAAAATATATATGGAGGCAGTTCCCGGGTTATGTACAAGTTTCTTGTCAATTGGATTTTAAAGTTGGATTGTCATAAGAAACCGGATTAACATAAAGCTTAACAGACTGCCTTGATAACTGTTGTAGCTGATTATTGTATCCTAGGGCTAAAGTGCCGTAAGTTACCAATTACCAGAGGTCCGTTTGTAATCATCTGTAACTTGGGGTTCTTAAGTCGATATCCATTGGTGGCTAGGATGACATCTGGATGCTGTGTCTGGCCAACCAATGTCTTTCTTCCCGGTACATCATCTTTTCAATTTAGAAATTTGCAACAGGGTATCAGCTAATATTTCCATGTAGCTAAGTATACAGGATGGGTCTCAAGAATTCATTTTAGCGGCAGGCTAGTTGGGGAGTGGGCCAGCACAGAGTGTTCCTGCTTTGCACCTGACCAGTAGCGTAACCTATGTAAGTTAAAGAAGGTTATAAGGCAATTCTGGAATTGCACAGTACTGCAGCCGGGCACCAGGTATATCAGAGGGTGAAGCTTCTGATTATCTGGCGTGGCGAGGGTTGGGGTCTACATATACATGGTGCAAGATATGCTGATCTCCCCCACAATAAGTTTGGGTAACCACTTAAAAGATGATCATACTTAAGTCATGATCTTCCGTAAACCTTTCACTCCAAATTGATTGCTCAAAGTCTACAATTTAGATTTAGAATTTATATTTGTTCAGATTTTTATAAACTAAGAGATCTTCATTCCATCAATTTTGAAAGGATTCTGTTTACAAACACCACAAAAACATCGTCCTCTTATTTTTTTGCAGGGATAGGAGACAGCGGGAGACGGTTGTATTATCAATTGCTCCTGCAATAAGTGGTGTAGCACAAATACTAAATTGCCTTGGGTGTATTCCACCACATAAAGTGAATAAGGTAGGTACTGCTGGTTAATTCACCACATCGCAGCACTGCATTGCGGAAGGACAGCCAGCTTGACACTAAACAATATTTATAGAAAACAAAAATATATTCATGCAGTATAAGGACACAGAAAGTACAACTGGCGGTGCACTTGAAGTTAGAAAGGTTATTAAAATGAAAAATATACATAGTCGTAAAAATTCTCAGAGAGGTGCAGCTTTGAATTGTTGGGAGAAATTGGACAATTATTGAATAACGTTCGTAGGGAAAAAGATATTTGAAAAAGATTTTTTTTTCAGGGAATCATTTAATGTTTACTTTTAAGGGTTGGGCCTACCTAGGGCTGAACCCCCCCCCTTAATTAAGCTCTAAATTGAAACCATTTAAATGCAATATCATGACATACTAGCGAAAAAGTAAATAGCGATTGTTATACAAATTATAACATAAATAGCATAAATTAATGACTGGAAGTCAAGGGCAGTTTAAGAAAGTCTTGGGCTCTTGGATGTATGTGAGGGTCTGACTAGTCTATATAAATGGGGTAAAATGTCAACTAAAGACAAGTCTTTAGAGATACATTTAGATGGTTGTGGATATTTTAGGATATTTGGAAAATACAGATACTATACAGATGCTTTCAAAAATAATCCTCAAACTGATACAATACTACACATACACTGGGGCACATTATTTAAAGGTTGAGTTAACCAAACCAATTGTCTGTCTATAATGCACTGTGCCGCGATTCACTAAGATGGTGTGCCGAAGTCATGAATTTGTCGCTTCCCCGCTCAGGTCAGACCGAGTTCACCATCTTTTTTGTGGTGCTTTTTAGGGCTTGGGCTTGCAAAACAATTTGAAAGTTAAATACCGCCCTCAGTCCGATTCAGTTGGACTGTCTGATGGTATGCCCCTAATTTGTATTTCATGGAAACAAAACAGCTGGCCACAAAAAGGGTTGCGCGAAAACAATGCACAGTCCGACAAAGTGCGTTTGTGACCCTTATTAATGAGCCCCACTCAATTGACCAAACTATATTGGGTAAGATTTTTGTGCCATGTAAACACTGAGTTGACCTAACTATAATGGCTAAGGTTTTTGTTCCATCTTCCATATAGGTGGACACCAACAAAATTTTGTTAAATAATTGATGTACGGTCTTTAAAAAGCTTTCAACAGAGCAAGGAAAAAGGATTTTGCCAGGTATTCTTCTCTGCCTCCCAATTCCAGTTCCATGTTGTTCAATCTTCAGATACCCAGCTCAGCCAGGAGTTCCACAGGGTCATAGGATGAAATTCAACACACAGTTGATCCTTGGACCACTTTCAACGTAAGAGAAACTGACATACCACGCAGGGGCGTAACTTTAGGGGGTGCAGAGGTGCGGTCGCACCTGGCCCCAAGAGGTTTAGGGGGGCCATTATGGTGTACTTTCCCATATGAGAAGACTATTACTATAAACCATAAATTATAGTTGGGCCAGGCACAGATTTGTCACTGGGGCCCATCAGCTTCTAGTTATGCCACTGATTCCACATTCAAGAGGGCAACTGATGGGTTCCATGACCGTGGGGCACTTCCAAGTATGAAAACCCCCCTTCACTTGAAAAAGCATGCCAGATTGTAAACCTTAAGGCTGTAAAACTTCTCATTGAAATCTGCACACAAATACATTTTGTTATATTTTTGAATGAGGTAAGTACAGGCGGTCCCCTACTTAGAACACTCGACTTACCTACGACCCCTAGTTACCAACGGACCACTGGATATTGGTTATTTATTGTACTTTAGTCCTAGGCTACAATAAACAGCTGTAACAGTTATCACAGGTGTCTAACTTAAAGCTTTATAGTTAATCTTAATTCTTATGACAACCCAACATTTTTAAAATCCAATTGTCTCAGAGACCAAAAAAGTTTCTGGCTGGGATTACAATGATAAAATATACAGTTCCGACTTACATACAAACTCAACTTAAGAACAAACCTACAGACCCGATTTGTATGTAACCCGGGGACTGCCTGTATTGATATTTTTTGTTTTGCAACACAGGCCACAGGGTGACAAGGCATTCTGCAAATTATTATTGCTTATTTTGTGATGTTGGCAAACTATCATTGTAACGACATCAACTCCAGGTGCTAAAGTGAAAAGACAAAAATCAGTACGATGTTATGAACCAATTTCGTCATAGACGTGAGCCCAAATTCCCCAGTAAATAACACACCTTACCTAGTAATAGAAAGAATCATTGCCAAACCCTTTACTGGAGAATTAATAGTTGGGACACATACAGAGTTTACAGAAAAAAAAGTGTTCGGTGCCCCTGCTGTCGTTTTCATATTGTTTTTGTACCCAGATAGCTGTTTCGTTGCCATTGTAAGTCGATCCTGCTTTGCTCTTATATTCGTTCAATAAATAGAGACTAAACAACACATTTACTTCTCGCAGACTAAAAATCAAACTGATCCTCATAGAAAATACCTGGTTGTTTTAAAAAATATTTCAACCTTTAACCATGATAGGTTTTTTTTTAGTTAATAAAAAAAATATATAATGATATACTCGGTTATATATTATATCTGAGGTTTCAGATCTATGTTTATTAAATCATTCCTTCTGTTATTGTATCTTAGTTTCAATGTGTTCTATATTCTTGCTCAAAGAAAAAATATTGATACCTTGTTCACCCTATAACTTGTCAAGTGGTTTATGCTGCTTTATTCAATACTATGGGATGCCGGGGGATAGTCAAGAATTTTCGATCTTCCCATAGTTGAATGGAGTGGAATGGGGATGAAAGAAGTGACACTAGATCTTACAGTCTTGAGGATGAGGGGGTGACACACCAGCTTACAATCTATGAAGATGGGGTGACACAAGAGCTTACAGTCTATGAGGGTGGAGGGGGGGCACAGAGCTTACAGTCTATGAGGGTGGGGGTACACAAGAGCTTACACTCTATGAAGATAAAGGGGTGAGACACGAGCTTACAGTCTATGAGGATGAGGGGGGGCACAAAAGTTTACAGTCTATGAGGATGAAGGGGTGACACAAGAGCTTACAGTCTATGAGGATGAGAGTGAGATGACAAAAGAGCTTACAGTACTATGAGGATGAGGGGGGGACAAAAGTTATAGTCTATGAGGATGAGGGGTGACAAGAGTTACAGGCTATGAGATGAGGAGGTGACACAAGAGCTTAAGTCTATGAGGATGAGGAAGAAACACAAGAGCTTAGAGTATATGAGGATAAGGGGGTGACACAAGAGCTTACAGTCTATGAGGATGAGGGGGTGACACAAGAGCTTACAGTCTATGAGGATGAGGAAGAAACACAAGAGCTTAGAGTATATGAGGATAAGGGGGTGACACAAGAGCTTACAGTCTATGAGGATGAGGAGGTGACACAAGAGCTTACAGTCTATGAGGATGAGGGGGTTTCAGTGGGCCCCTGGGTGAAAGAGTCTCAGTGGGCCCTTTTAACAGTGAACTCATGTGGTGGCAGCTGCAGCCTCTATTAATTATTATGCCCAGTGCGGCAGTGCCCACTGTCAATTGCCCAGCCCTGCCTAGGCTGCAGTCCCTATTAATTATCAGGCCCAGGCTGCAGCCTACATTAATTATCGCGGGCCCCCACGATGTAAAACCAGTGAAGTCATCACACTCAGGCACATCTACGCAGTGCCGCTGAGCTGCGATGATCTGTGCTGGCGCCGCCCCCTGTCAATTCCGGTAGTCTTAATCCAGTGCTAGCTGAGAAACACTCATTTGGCTGTAAAGTACCGCCATTTCACTTTTACTTTGCAAAGATTATCTATCACTTAGTACCCCAATCCACATAAACCAAAGGGCATTGTATAACATTATAACCATTCATTCTATAGCTTTCAGAATGTAATCATTAGGTTTTAACATTTCTTAGTCAAAATATAGAAAACATAGTGAGTCATGTACTGGTAAATATAGAGACATGGCTCCTACATTATCATTATTGATCAGATAAGCTCATGAATGACTGCAAAATTATTATGATCCAGTTGCTGTCATTCTTGCCAAATGTAAACAATAATGGATGGCCCTTATTTTCAGTGTGGACTATGAAAACAGTCATTTAGTTAATTCAAACTTTTCTTTATGCCTCAAAGCACATATTAACTGTATTTTAATTAAATAATCAGAACATTTTATTTCATTTTTACGGAATTTAAGAGGTTTTCATGAATGGGATTTTTCTTTTTTTATGGGTACTTTTTTTTTACTTGGTGACATCATATTGACGGTGCACACATAGTAGAGCGCAATACAGGCCACAACTAGAATACAGACTGTGTCAGTCCAACAACTTGCTGAGCCTGTGAATACCAACAGAGGTCGGCCCAGTTTGGATCCACCACACTGGACCGGAGATAAGGACTGAGTTAAGTTTAAGTTGTTATTTTTACACTGCCTAGGACCTATGAAAGAAAAAGTCCTAATCTTGGACAACCTCTTTGAGGATTAGATATTATGTAGTAAGATAAATGTATATAGAAGGCAATACACACATAACACCTCAACATGACCAAAACCAGGTATGTTGTTGACTGTATCTAGTAAACACAAATTACACAATTAAAAAAAGCTAGCCTATCCATTTTTGTAATTTTTTTTCTTTAAATAAATTATGTTAGTTTAAAAAGTGTCTTATTATTCAGAAAACTTGTCATATACACATCTAGACAAAATTTTGGGTGTGGAAGGGTACACATATATTTGTGAGTGACAATACACATAAGACAAACTCAATACTTAGGGACACTGTTAAATGATATTATAATACTATATTCTGCACATATTCTGTACCTATTGTCAAAACACAATACAGACAGTCCCCGGGTTACGTACAAGACAGGGTCCGGAGGTTTGTTCTTAAGTTGAATTTGTATGTAAGTCGAAACTGTATATTTTATAATTGTAGATCCAGACAAAAAAAATGTTGGCCCCAGTGACAATTGGAGTTTAAACATTTTTTGCTGTAATGGGACCAAGGATTATCAATAAATATGCATTACAGACACCTTACAGCTGATTATTGCAATCTGGGACTATAGTAAAGCATTCAGAAAGCTTCATCAGAGGTCAGAGGGGTCCGTCTGTTATTATGGGTTGTCTGTAAGTTGGGTGTCCTTAAGTAGGGGACTGCCTGTACAGGGAGACGGGAGATGAGGTTTATTACAGCTTCTCCCTTCAGCGCTCCTCACAGCATCACGCTGAAGGAGCGCAATGCACGGAGGAGCAGAGCCGGCGCTGCTGCCTGCTCCATAGTCTCGGTGGTCCCGTGACCACCAGTTTTAAAGGGGTTAACCAGAGCTGCTGGATCTAATTAGACCCAGATCAGCTCTGATCAGATTCCCCAGTCACAGGTGTTGTTCCCCCTTGTAACTGAGACTCTTTTAGATGTCTGAGTGACAGGGGAAAACTTGTAAAATAAAAAAAGAAAGGAAAAAACAATGTGAAAATGGCCCCCAGGGGTCTTTTGTGACCTCATCGGGTCTGTTTGCTCAAGACTATGCATATTATATACCAAAATGACTGAAACAAAATAGGGAATTTATTAATAATAGGAAGAGGAGATTCTGTGGATCCAGCAGTCGTAATCAGTAGATTAAAATAGCATATACTTAATTAATTTCCAAAAAGGTCATAAAAAAATTTTTTCTTTGCGGAAAAAACATGGAATGCACAGAAAGTGCTAAATAGACATAGTGGTGCCTGTTAAAAAATGCATGGTAGCGGACCTACGCGTTTCGGGCGTAACCTTGCTTGTTGCCCTTATTCATGGTCTGTCTGCTTCTGAATAAAGCATGGTTCTTATGCTAAAGTGTCAGGTGCAATTGTGTTAGCACTAATGAGGATATGCGTATAGGTAGTAAGGTGGAAGGGGCGTATTTTGTATAGGATGGTGTATATAGTTTGGAAAAATAGCCGATTATAACATATTTACATAGATACATAGTATCTGATCTATTGTTAAGACCTTGTGGGTATCGTGTATCTAATTTGAGAATCCAATGTATTTCTCTGTTTCTCAGTTTGTGTGTTCTGTCTCCTCCCCGTAGTGGGGCCATAACCTTTTCTATTGCTGTTATGGATAATTTTGACATATCTCCTGCGTGCATATGGATAAAGTGTTTAGATAAACACGATATGTTTTTGAGACTGACATTGTCTTTTTTGGTAGCATCCCGTATATGTTCGGCTATTCTGGTTTTTAATGGACGTATGGTACTGCCCACGTACTGGATATTGCATTGGGTACATGTGGCTAGATATACCACATGGTTGGAATTGCAATTGATGATGGTATGAATACTGTAAATTTCCTTATCTTGGCATGATGAAAAATGTTTAGTGGGGGCCATATATTTACATATGTTGCATCTGTTCCCTCCACATGGGTAAGAGCCTTTGGTAGTTAACCATGTGGAGGGTTGGTGCGTTTTGTTGGTGTACACCGATGGTGATGTGATACCACCTATAGTGTTTGGTTTGCGTGCTATTATTAATAATGTTCATTTTGAGTTAAATTGAATATAAAAAAATATGTACAATATATTACAAAAAGCCTTTTTCCAATTTTATCTTCAAATAAAACTAAAAATATTAAAAACATCATTAAACATTTATAATGTTTTAACTAGCTCTATGTGTCCTGAAAAATAACACTGCAAAAAAAAAAAGTTATCGCCCTTAAACTGCTGCGTACAAAAATTTGCTAAAATGCCCCGTTCACTAGAGCCTTTTCAGACTGAGTCACTATTAATATTCTTCTTGAGTGTTGACCAACTTCTCTTCCATCGATACAACATACCATAATTTTATATTGTGTAATAAAGAAAATGAGTGCAGCATTATTTTATATTTCCTTCTGCACTATAAACACTATGTTATAAACTTCGTTAGGCTTCTGCAAAGATCTACAGCTCCGCGGACAAACTTTGCGGAAGACACATTGTCCAGAATCTCGATAACTCCGGTGCTGGTTTTAGTATTCAGTTCAGTGTCTCCTCGTAAAGTGGAGACATATCTATCATGTTATTATGTTTAATGTTCTCTGCATACTGCATGAGGCTTTATACTTACCATCGCTTCTATCATGCTATTTCAACAAGTGCAAGACACTTAACAATAACAATGGGCAGTTGTATGAAGTGCTATAGAGTCCAACCAATGTTTACTGAAAGGAGTCGGGTAGTAAACAGAAGGTTTGCTTATTACTTTTGATCATTTGTGCTTTCAAAAAGATTTGCTTTCTAGTGCCTTCAAACATCATGTCAATGTTTACAATCTTTGATGTATAAGTCCTTTGTAGTTCAAGCCCACATTCAAAGGTACGGTGCTCTAGGTAGTAAGAGTCTTAAAGGTAATAATTAAAGAGATTTGATATCAAAATAGCTGTAGGGATAGTGTAACATCACATCTTACATCATCATATTTATGAAGGTTACAGTTTTTACACATGACATAGTAAATGTAGTTAAAGGTTAAAGACAAGATTCTTAAATATAATTAGGATAACAAAATAACACATTCTCTAATTCACTGTTATTAACAAAAATACAGCATTTCACAGATATAAGTACAACCTGTCTCTAATAGTCCTGGTGTTCATAAATTAGGGAGAAATCCGAAAAGGAATCCAGCATCAAGTAAAAAGTGAAAATATAAAATCTGGCACTTTATTAAAAAAATGGATGCTGGATTCCTTTTCGGATTTTCCCTTATTGTTGCTTTCCATGCATCGGCTACTACCAGGACTGTGCTAACCAGGGAGGTAAGCTGAACCAAATCTTTTTTGGTTTTCCCTGAATTCAACCATGAACCTTCTGACTGTGGTCGGATTCTTCTCATGAATAGCTTCTCTTGTCTGCTCTCTGCCTCGTTCCCCCCTCCCCCTGCATTACACGATGAGCTCAGAAACAAGCACTTCCTGCCAGCAAGCAGCAGTGTGCAGATACTTACTCCACAAGCTACAGACAGATAAGGTCTTTTCTCATCTCTCTTTTTCTTTGAGTCAGGTACTAGTGAATGTTCAGAAGCTAAATAAAAGTGAGTTATTTACTGAATTATAGGAGCAATTAGCTTAGCTTTAATGGTTCAGTTGATTCACTACAGTAAGGAAAGGAGCTGTTGTTGGATTCATTTTCTATGGTAATTTTATGCCGGAAGTAGCCATAAACTGTTGATCAGTGGAGATTCCAGGTAGGTCTGATATTGTTGATTTATCTCAACAGTAACTTATCATTATCCATATGTGATCAAAGCCCTATAATTTACCTACTTTTAAGTAGGTGGATCCCTGGCAGACTTGTTGCCTTGCGGATGTGCCAAACATCCAAGTGACTGGTACAACTAGTAATTCTCTACAGTGGTGATGGAAGAATTTCCAGTATGTGGTGACATCAGTATTTGGGTCAAGCATGTTCTGACCTGAATTTGAACTATCTTTCTTTCAACGATCAATATTGTTAACCCTTTAAATGGGTTTTTAACACCCAGGATTAGTGTTTTCAGCTCCAATAGTGAGTGTTATTGGTAGGAGTGAACCGAACTGGGACTTTTGAATGAAGTCCGGGTTAATGTTCCGCAGAACCACACATGGAATGTTTGATACAAACACCAGCATTGCAGTTTGGGTTTGCTTATCACTAGTAATACCAAATAATACCAATAATTATCTACAATATCATCAGATGTGCACCACTTTCAAAGTCTGAAATGTTGATCACAACGTCTTAAAATAAAAACAATAGGATTAAACTATTGTAAGATAAGTTCTCCATTTAGCCTCCTCAGTAGGTGCTACCTTTAAGTGGCAATTAACTAAAGATATACTAAGATGCAACACCCCTTTAATTACTGTCTAAACTAGACTAGATCCATTGACACATTTGTCGCTAAGTGAGGTCTTCTCCACCTTTCCCCGGGCAGTACACATAGGTCTATCACTAGCTTACATTCATTCTTCTTAGTAGAAACAAATTGTCAGAGATGAAAGGTTTCTTCAAGATTACCCTGTAATTAAGAAAAGCACATACAAAATTGTTTTAGAAACGGGGCGGAAAACGAGGAAGCTTGAAAGGAATATTGAGCCAAATGTCTGCCTATGTGAATGCAGTCTGTGCCACTCGAGTTAATCACGCAGTGAAAGAGATGATATAAAAGGACTTCATTGATTTATTTATTGAATCTTTCGTCTCTGGAAGCCTCTTGGACTGATTATCGCACCAAGAATTACAGCTTTGCATATAAACAATTTAGAAATGCAGATTAAATGTGCATTATGAATGTTAGGTTCCCAGAGGACACCAGTGATTTGACAGGAGATATACTGTATGTTTTCCAAACGGTGAGATACAAAACGTAAGGCGCCGCTATCTACTATATCCTTTATTCCATCATATTGTTGATATTAGCACTCCTGCACATTCTAATTTATCACCCAATTGGAAAGTGCTTTATAGAGGCAATGATTCAAGCCCCCGGTGATTTAAAGGAAAACATAGTAATACAAATTAAACTATGTTACCTTACGGTTTTTCCTTTATTTCCTGCACATTTTATTTATTTTCTTCAGAGATGTATAGATGGCAGGTCGCAAAGGATAATATTGTGGTTGTGTTGGAGAAATATATTATCTGTGACTTATTTCATTGTTTGCTACAAAGACATGCACAGTATTATCAGTTATGGCCTGTCTTGCCGAAGTAATAATCTACCGGATGAGATTTGTGTCGTTGGAAGGTCTGCCTGGGATACTAAGACTAAGTTTTGAGAAATAGCTCCAAATAAATACTACGGGCACGCTAATAACAGATGAAGGAAAGTTTATATAGTTCGGGGTTTCATTTATTAAATTTATGTTGTATTTTTAAGGGTTTTGTACTTTTTGGGAAAAAATAATCAAAGCCAACAGAAGATGAAAAATAAGTGAAAAAGTTATTTCATCCATTTTTCCCAAAAAGAACAAACCCCTTAAAATACAACATAATAAACATTTAATAAATATAACTTTAAACTATATCCAACAAAATAAACTTATATGGTACTTACCTCTCTGGTAGATCTTAACAGGTTATCCAGCTGCTCTCCATCCAATGATAATGCCACATGTATTATACACATGACATATGAGAGAGGTAGCTACAGTATAATGCGTAGAAAGGAGACTTGCTGTACATTGAATAATTATTAAAGGTGGGCTTTGATATTTAATTTCATTCCTTTAAATCAATTAAGATTTATTCAAATTTATTTTAATTACCAGTAAATGTAATTGCAATATGTATACATTACTTCAACTGGATATTATCTACTTGTGTCAATCTGTTTGATTTACCATAATGTAGTCATGTGCTTCCTTAGAAAAAAGATTTTTGGCTTTGGATACAGCCACCTCTGCTGGAGTGATTGCACAAAGCAACATTTTTTTAATTTGCAATGTCTGCTAGTTATGTCCTGTGGTAAAGAATGATTAATTAAGGTGTTTGGACTAAGTATGGCTTATCTGGCCACTGCTGCTAAAGAGTGGGGGTGGTTGTATCCAAGGATAACTATCTTGTTTTTAAGGGACAACATAGCTCTATCTATGGGAAATTTAAGGAAAATTATCTTCACACAGTTAATTTCTTTAATTAAAGAAATGTATGTATACAGCAAATACACTTAATTAAATGTGAATGCCCAGATGGAAATTCCCCTTTAAGTATTTGCAGCACCAACAAGGATAGTGACTTCTTCGTTCGGAATTTTTATTTGTGGGGAGGGGGTAGAAGGGGTAGTAATTGGTCAGTTGGACCAAGTGGGGTCAATTACAGGATGAACATCAGTAGAGCTAATAGATTTAGCCAGGAGTTTTGCTGGTGGCATCTAAACAGTTTGAACCTGCATTCAGTGTCAACACTGATTGAAGGTCTTAACAGTGAGGTTTAATCATGAAGACTGGACCTTAACCCAGACTTCAGTAAGTCCTAAAGATTTTTTGTCCAGGTCCGCTCATCTTTTAGTTACGATCCCTGACCATTGACTTGGTGAGAGAAATGGAACGAGTTTGGGGCCCTATGGTTTGGAGCCTATTCAGGCATGTATTGAATTTCTGCCAGAACTGAAAATTTCTTGAAATGTAGCTGGGTCTGGGGTCCATGATGGTAGAATGACCTGAACCCCAGGCCCATTCAGGAGCCCCAGAACGAGATAACTTATTGAGAATTGCATGGTCTTGGCAGAAATTCTGCCACAATGGAAATAGGGTGCCAGGTCATTCCGAAAAGAGCTCCAAGTGGTCTAGTTAAATTATAAAGACCCAAATTTGGCATCATACATGGGACACTTTCTCGGTTCTGTAAATAGACTTCTGGGCTCACAAACTCCAAGATTGATGCTGCCTGGGCACTACAATTCTAATTACAATTCTAATTCACCAACATATTTAAGGGCTCAAGGAGGAGAAATTGAAGAAATTATCTCATCAATAAGAGCTATTTTCACATTCATTTCAGGATATTCGTACAAATATGAAAATAGGCCTAATGGTATATTTACATTGTATTTGATTATTATTTGACTTGTAATCTTAATTTCTGGCAACCCACATATTAAGACTGCATCTACAGTCTTCTCCCAACTATCTGCTATGACACACTCCTCAACCTTCCCCCTGCATGGAGATACTGGCCCACATTTATTAAAGTGTTTGCACATGTATTTATAAAGTGTCTGCACCGGTTTTGTGGCGGGGTAGCACTGTGTCTGACGAGACAGAAAAAATGTGCACCAAAAGGGGCGAGTTAGTGTTTAGTCAGACCATGCGCCAGAATTCTGTCCAACTTGCGTCACAATTCTACAGCATGAAACAAGTGCAACAAAAAAAATTGTTCAATCTGCCGGAGCAGTGCAGGGGGCACCAGATTCATAAAGAACATGCACTACAATTCAAGAATCTGGCAAACTGCACTTTGATAAATGTGGGTCACTAAGTAATCTGACATCTCAGTGAGTTTCTGTCTGCTTGGCTAGCAAGATGGAATTTAGTAGATATTTCAAAGTGTAAAGCAGAAGAGAGGACAGAGGATAATGAGAACCAAAAAAGTAGATAAAGTAGCACTTTGCTCTTATAAGATAAATTAAAAAGGTGTTCACTGGGACATTTGTTTTACGCCGATTTTGATAAAAAGTTTATGATCACTAAAATACCTAAACTTCTAATAGTAAGATAATAACTATGAATATGCACATTATAGTGTCTATTCTTAGCAGGGTCGGCTCCAGGTTTCAGTAGGCCCCTGGGCGACAAACCCTCAGTAGGCCCCTTTGCAGTGAACTCACGTGGCAGTATTCAAAATTCAGAAACTAAAACAGTCTCCTGTTCCCTAAAATATTCCCTAGTTTATCATCCTAAACAGCCCCCTGGTGGGTATTTTATATACAGACCCCTCAAGATTATTTGTCAAAAAGCCACCTAAGGATTCATTAGATACAACCCCCCTCATCCCCACGGATTACTTATATACAGCCTTATGTGGGCCCCCAGCACCTCTGGGCCCCGGCACTTGCCCAGGTATGCCCAGTTCTGGTGCCGGGCCTGATTCTTAAGTAATATAAGAGCTGAACACCTTTATCACAGCAACTGTTTCTTTCTGTAGTAGATTTCCCTGTATCCCATTTACAGTATAAATCACTTTCTAATATTACATAAAACGGGGCCAACTAACTCGCTTCTACTAAACTTAAAAATAGACAACACTGTTAACTCAACAAAATAACCAAACGTGTTTAGTGTCACATCTAAAGCCCATGGCAAATGCAGTTTTGATCTAAGACCTGAAACAAAGCATGTACAGAATCGTCTCCTTTCATGTCTCAGCGTTATGTTTCCACCTGATTTTGTATGTAGCATGCTCCTGCTTTCCGTTCTGCTTTGTACCTTCCATGTTCACGTCAGCTGGATTTTCTCCCTCTCTCCCTCTAGTAAGCCAAGGGCAGTTTCCAGCCACGAAGGATGTAACAGCTATCGAAGGAGGAACGGTGAATCTGACTTGCCGAGTTGATCAAAATGATAACACCTCCCTCCAGTGGTCAAACCCTGCTCAGCAGACCCTATACTTCGACGACAAAAAAGGTAATCGCATTTCCTTATTATAAATTCCCCTTCCTACGTTCTACACGCAACTTAAAAAGATTGTATATCCTCCCCGTTCCATGCCGTGCCTATAATATGTCGGAATATTTCAATCCTAACTTTCTATTTTGATATCTCCGACAAATCCGGGGAAGGTTTCTGACTGTCGAGATGAACATGAAAAGCCTTTTGCTGTGCGGCTTTGTAGGTCTTCTGAATAGATTCTTCTCTGAGCTTTTTGTTGAGAAATTCCTGAGATGATGGTGAGGAATACACCTCATATAGAGAATTTGTGCTCGGCACTAACAATAAGCTTTGGTGGTTAAGATTGTGGTCTCTTTCTGTGTCAAGAATAAATGAGAATGCTGCTCGAATGTTAAATAAAAAGCTTACATGCAGGTTGGAGGATGCCCGAAGGCCTGCCGGCTCCGACAATGCAAGAAATGTTAGGATAACTTAGATAGACTTATATTTCACTATCGCCTCTATATTCTACCAGATGGGAACAGAGTGGCAAAGTTTTAATACAAATTTCCAGAAATGTGCGGAGAAAGAGTAGAAAAAAAAAAAAACAACCTCCCGTTCGTTTTAGCCAAAGGGTTTGATCACAAGCTTTCACAAGAAGCAGCGAGGAATCTGGCACATTGTGGTTCAGATCATTCATGGGATTAGATAAAAAAAGTGTTAATGTGTGGATGAGTTTCTTCTCGTCTGTTAATGGTTTGCAAATATCCTCCCGCTTCTGCCGCTATTTTTGTGATGAGCTGTCAACATCGATATTGAGGACGGGATGTGATATTTATCAAAGATATCAAGATTATTGCTACAAGATTGTAAGATAGCAGGAGGAGCAATGCACATTATACACGGATATGTCCTATCTGCAGGAAGAATGCATGAGGAGGTGAGCAGATTGTGCATAGTGTCCTATCTGCAGGTAGCATGTTATAGAGCAGGAGTAGCAATGCACATTATCTATAGTGTCCAATCTGCTGGAAGAATGTTATAGAGCATATAATAAGCCTATATTAAGGAGGTATGTAATATTGCAAGAGGATCTGACCAGATTGTACACAGTGTCCTATCTGCAGGAAGCATGTTATAGAGCAGGAGAAGCTGATCAGATTGTACATAGTGTCCTATCTGCAGGAAGCATGTTATAGAGCAGGAGGAGCTGAGCAGATTGTACATAGTGTCCTATCTGCAGGCAGCATATTATAGAGCAGGAGGAGCTGAGCAGATTGTACATAGTGTCCCATCTGCAGGCAGCATGTTATAGAGCAGTAGGAGCTGAGCAGATTGTTCATATTGTCCTATTTGCAGGAAGCATGTTATAGAGCAAGAGGAGCTGAGCAGATTGTTTAAGTTGTTCTATTTGCAGGAAGCATGTTATAGAGCAGGAGGAGCTGAGCAGATTGTATATAGTGCCTTATCTACATGCAGCATGTTATAGAGCAGGAGGAGCTGAGCAGATTGTGCATAGTTTTATTTCTGCAGGCAGCATGTTATAGAGCAGGAGGAGCTGGGCAGATTGTACATAGTATTATTTCTGCAGGCAGCATGTTATGGAGCAAAATGAGCTGAGAAGATTGTACATAGATTAGTGACCTATCTACTGGAAGCATGTTATGGAGCAGTAGGAGCTGAGCAGATTGTTCATATTGTCCAATTTGCAGGAAGCGTCTTATAGAGCAGGAGGAGCTGAACAGATTGTACATAGTGTCCTGTCTGCTGGCCGAATGCTATAGAGCAGAAGGAGCTGAGCAGATTGTACATGGTGTAAAATTTTTGGGCAACAGGCTATATAGAGTGAAGATCTTAGCAGATGTCCGGCAGTACACACTGACACAATGTAATCCACACAGTAAACCTGAGCAGAATGCATCTTATGTACTTTCTGCAGGCAGCATCTTATATTATGTTTTCTCCAGTTTTTCATATTCTAATATGAACCCTGTTACCCTGTACTTTTAGAACATCCCTTTAAAGCTACAATTTTTAGTCATTCTATGTGAAGTGCACTATACCATATTGGGGCAGATTTACTTACCCGGTCCATTCGCGATCCGGCGGCGCGTTCTCTGCGGTGGATTCATGTCTTCCGGCGATTCACTAAGGCAGTTCCTCCGACGTCCACCACGACACTTTTTTATTTTAAATGCGGCGGTTTCTCCGAATCTGTCAGGTTTTTTGTACGGCCATGCCCCCCGATTTCCGTCACGTGCATGCCGGCGCCGATGCGCCACAATCCGATCGCTTGCGCCAAAAACCCGGGGCAATACAGGGAAAAATCTGCACAAATCGGAAATATTCGAGTAACACGTCGGGAAAACGCGAATCGGTCCCTTAGTAAATGACCCCCATTATCTTTCAATGCATCATGTTATAGAGCAGAAAGAGCTGAACAGATTGTAGATGATGCTCTATCTCAAGGAAGTATATTATAATTATAATTAGTATGTGTAGATGCACACAATGAAAATGCTATCCTATTTGATGGCAGCATATAATAGAACAGGAGGAGCTGAGACGATTGTACATAGGGTCCTATTATGCCGGGGCATGTTACAGAGCAGAAGGAGTTTAGATTGGAAATAGAGTCCGTTTTTGCAGACAGTACAGAGACAGACTTAGAGAGCAAGATAAAAGCATAATTTAACTCTTAACATAATATAACGTAATATAGAAAATTTATTCCAAATAAGAAACTCAATGGGGCACATTTACTTACCCGGTCCATTAGCGTTCCAGCGGCGGCTTCTCCGACGAGCGTTCTGGTCTTCTGGCGATTCATGAAGGCTCTGCGCCTAATGTCCACCAGGTGTCGCTGCTGCGCCGAGGTCCGCCAAGTTGCGTCGGAGTTCACTGATCTCTTCCTGGTGCAGGTAAGTATGGCACATGTGACCTTTTTTTTTTTAAATGCGGCGGTTTTTCCGAATCTATCAGGTTTTTGTTCGACCATGCCCCCCCAATTTCCATCGCATGCATGCCAGCGCCAATGCGCCACAATCAGGTCGCGTGCGCCAAAATCCCGGGGCAATTCAGGGAAAATCAGCGCAAATCGGAAATATTCGGGTAACACGTCGGGAAAACGCGAATCGGGTCCTTAGTAAATGACCCCCACTATCTACCACTAGGATGAAGAGTTGTAAACCAACCTTTTTCACTTACATGTAGGTGTGTGTCTCCTCTGGCTGGATCCGATCTTCTTTGAGCTTCTTTTTAGCAAAAAATGATACAACAGCTATGGATCAGGGAGCCCCCCGGGCCGTCATAGTTTTTGAAGCCTATTTTGTAAAAATGAGGGAATAAGGTGCTAAAATAAGAGTGGGTCTTGGCAGAGAGGGCACACCAGCATGTAATGTGCTTGATTTCCCTGATGCCATTGCCAGTTACACAGTTACCTCCTGTGATTGGCACTATCTCCCATTGTGGATGTCACTGGTTGAGGGCCAAACAGGTTTTAAAATTCGGGTTTGGACAAACTCGGCTGAACCTGATTTTTAACGGGTACACTCATCATTACTTATTATACAGTACAGGCAGTCCCCGGGTTACATACAAGATAGGTTCTGTAGGTTTGTTCTTAAGTTGAATTTGTATGTAAGTCGGAACAGTTTTATAATAGTAACCCCAGACAGAATTTTTTTGGTCTCTGTTTCAATTGGATTTTAAAAATGTTGTCATAATGTTGTCACAAGAACCAGGATAAACAATGAAGCTTCATTGCAGCCACCTTTAATAACTATTATAGCTGTGTATTGTAGCCTAAGGATAAAGTCCAGTAAGTTAACAATATCCAGAGGTCCGTTTGTAACTAGGGGTCATCTGTAAGTCAGATGTTCTTAAGTAGGGGACCCCCTGTATATGGAATTAACCAAAGCTGGGCTACCCTTTTAAAGGGGTTTTCAGACTAAACGTGTTAGGCCTTATTTCCGTCAGCTCCATAGAGATGAATGGAGCAGAACGGTCATACGCTGCTGTCTGCTCTATTAATATCGAGGAGCTACAAGGGTTCTGACCGAGGTACCTGGGACCCCGATCGGACCCCTTGTTCACTGACACCGCCACAGATCAGCAAGTTAGGCCCTTTCCTGTGGATAGCGCCTAACTTGTTTGGTAGGAAAACCCCTTTAAAGGCTTCTTAGCAGGAACATGGTTCAGGATGTATGTTCATAGCTATAACATTTTTAGATGAGCTATGTCATCAAACTTTAAAGAGAATTTTTTTTATATATTCAATTGTGCTTGGTATAAAACTTTGTTCCCAACATTTTCTACAGCGATAAAATCCTTTTGAAGAACGAGAAGAATACTTTTGTATTGTGTGTACATTGTCAACCCATTTCTATATTCCTACAGTGTCAGTTATAGGAAACAGCTTTAATACGTTAACAAAGGATTGACATGTAATTGATGGAACATGTTGTAAAAGATAGAGAAGAATAAAGAGTCAGTTGTGTGTCGATCACATCTTATCTAGATATAAACGTAGATGTGTTCTTTCTAACCTTTCTGTCCTTTGAAGTTTTATAGCATGTCGGTTTATTTGTTGTAATCTTTCAACTTTTTTTCAACATTTTCTAATTTTGTATTACATTACAATGTGGGTGGACACGTGCATTTATCGTGATAGTCATCTTTTGCATATGTAAAAGCAAGATAATCCTACATAAATAGAACATAAGGCAGTTTTCAATAGATCTTGATCCTCATGGGTGTGTCTGCATTGATGGCATGAAGGGTGGCATGAACTTAATGAAAGGCTGGAGCCCCATAGTATATTCAGCACATTGGGGCTCATTTACTAAGGGTCTGAATCACACACTTTCATCGGGTTTCCCGACGATTTCTGATTTGCCCTGAATTGCCCTGGCATGCGCGATCGGATTTTGGCACATCAGCACCGGCTTTCACGCAACAGAAATCTGGACAACCCCACAGATTCGGTAAAAACGCAGAATTAAAAAAAACATTTGTATGGCAAGATCGGCACTTACATGCACCGGGACAAAGCAAGTGAACTCCGGCGGACCTCGGCGCAGCAGCGACACCTGGTGGATATCGGGCACAAGGACCTTAGTGAATCCCGGCAGAACGGAATCAGTGTTGGAGAATGCGCTGCTGGATAGCAACTGGACCGGGTAAGTAAATGAGTCCCAATGTGCTTCAGTTAGGAAAAATCAAGCCTGCTGCATGATGTGCCAGCTCCTGATAATTTCCCTCAATGCAAATAACCCCTTGCTGTTTGTGGTGTCCAGGAGCTACAACTGCAGCTGTGGCTCGAATTCACTTCTATAGGAGCCACAGCTGTGGCTTTTATGGCTTTTGGCCACTACATGGAGTCAACTTCCACCAATCCACATGACCCACCATTGATGACCTAACCTAACAGGCCATCAATGCTGATTGCTTAACAACTCCTTTAAAGTAGTTTGTGTCAACTAGCATCTATTTTTGAAATTATCTTTTATAATTTAACCAAAAAGATAATATACTTATATATAATAGTTTTTCAGTTTTTTTTTAAATCAATTTTTTCAATTATTTAGATCTCCCAACTTGGGAGCAATGATAGAGAATGAATAAGTATCGTACCTTAGGGTCCACTTCAGTTATACATAATTGTATCTAGTTCTCACATTCATATTATTTAAACTTTATGTACTCCAAAGTAATTAATGTACCAATGCTGATGGATCAAAACACGCAAACAGACCAGAAAAGCCGGGCGATATGCGTGGGGCATCTGTCTCTTCCCTGACCGGACTTATTTCTATGGTAATGTAATCTATATCTAACTGGTTGTACCTTGCTTACACTGGACTTTGTCTGATGATATGCATATTGTTTGCAGGACTACTATATCTATGATTTTTTGTCCCAGTGCTTATGTGTACTTTCTAGACCATCACCCATATATTTATATAATATCTGTTTTGGTAATTTGTTGCCTTATATTTAGTCTGTGCCTCGGGGAGTTTGTGTAATATGTACCCAATTTAGGTTTTTAATTGTGTTTTAACATTGGTCATTATGTGTCATCCATACACATCTGCTTTTTTCTTTAAAAATTATAGTATCTTTTTTAGATGTGTGACTAATTTGTTTTCTGCATTGTTACCCCACACCTCCATAAGTTAAACTATAGGAACTGTATTTTAGTTTTTAGAAGAGCTTAGACTACCAAACTTGAAGAATACTGAATCATTTAGCCCAAAACCCACTAGAAATGCCTGATTTATGATAAACATGCTCATAGGGGTTAAGCCTAATCCACAGGATAGGGCCTAACTTCCTGACCGAGGGGAGTCTCAGTGATGGGACCCACACTTTTCATGAGAACAAGGGTCCGTTGTACTCCCATTGCACCCTGAGATGACCAGAGCCATGTATGGCAATTTCCATCAGCTCCATATAGATGAACAGGGCAGCCCGCACATGGATGACCCGTTGGTCCAGTCATCTCATGGTGTGATGGGGTAGATCAGACTAGCGTTCTCGTAAACCATGATGTACCACTGATCAGCAACCCCCACCGATCCATAGGTGTTCCACCTATCAGCAATCCCTACCTGTGGATATGACTTAGATTGCTACAATGGAAGAATCCCTTTAAGCCACACCAATTTTAGACCTAAAAAAATTATAAAAAATGGTAGAACTTGTGCCAATTCTCATTATTTAACTATATAATAATACACTTGTATATTTCATAACATTCAAAATAAAACACATTTCTTAATTTGGAAACTATTTAAAGGTAAAAACATTGAAAAAAGCTATAAAACGTCCACTCGGTATGTCCACTTTTTCTCTCCTATTAGTATGATCATTACATAACAGATATTATTATCCCAGCCTCAGCACAAGAAAATATACTGCACTAGAAGGCAAATATATCAAAACTAAAAAGACCCTAGAGATAGAAAAAGGAATGCTCAGCTCCAGGAAATGCCTCATCCAACTTCATGTTCTAATGTACAATGTAAAAAAATAAGTAGGAGAGATTTCCACTGTGTTTTAATTTCCCTAAAGGGAGGTTTTTACCGCCAACAAATACATTGAGAAGTACCTTGGGGAAAAGAGTCTTCCCTTAGCTAGGAATTGTGCTGTTCTTCACTGGAAGCTCCTAGGATTCCAGATTTCTTAAAAGAGGAACAAATCAAGATAAATTGCTTTACATTTTGCACTGTTAGCCTTTCCGATGCCTCCGGGTGTACCTAGCAATTGTGTTTTGTATGTGCATCTGAGTACACATTTTTAAAGGTTGCTTCATATTAAAATTTCATGATGTCTGGTGCTGATGCATCTTGGACAATGCTTAGAAATGAGATTTCCCAGTGCAGTATCAATCTAAGCCTGGGGAGTGTTTTCAGCATTGCCAAGTCGAAATGTTAACAGTGAATCTAAATACTTTTAAATTGTGATTCCTTATGAAGAACATGAAAAACTGAAACCTTTTATGAGAACATCCAAGGGGCTGATTTAAGAGATTTAATGTCTTAGGCTGGTCGTATACATTAGCTAGCTAGAAGCTACTCTACCCAGCCTTCTTATGCATAAGCATGCATGTTTTCCATAAGAAGATTAAGAGTGGTAAAGTTTTCCATAAAAAGAGTAAGTTCTCTGAATATGGTGTTTAACGCAGTAGTAATAAAACAAAAGTTTGATCCTCACCGGTGCTTGTTGCACAAGGAATGTCCCAACCATTTCCTGTTTTGTGCCACATTACAATAAGATAGAAGACGATAGCCCTCTTTCACATTACAATAAAATAGAACATGATTGGCCTCTCCTACATTACAATAGGATAGAAGATGATAGGCCAGTCCCACATTACAAAAAGATAGAAGATGATAGACCTGGCCTACAGTACAATAAGATAGAAGATGATAGGCCAGTCCCACATTACAAAAAGATAGAAGATGATAGGCCAGTCCCACATTACAAAAAAATTGAAGATGATAGGCCAGTCCCACATTACAATAAGATTGAAGATGATAGGCCTGTCCCACTTTACAATAAGATAGAAGATGAAAGGCCTGTCCCACATTAAAATAAAATAGAAGATGATTGGCCTATCCCACATTACAAAAAGATAGAAGATGATTGGCCTATCCCACATTAAAATAAAATAGAAGATGATTGGCCTATCCCACAGTACAATAAGATAGAAGTTGATGGAACGGTCTCACGGTATAATAAGATAGCGGATGATAGGCTGGTCCCACAGTACAATAGGATAGAACATGATAGGCCAGTCTCACATTATAATAAGATAGAAGATTATAGGCCTGTCCCACATTACAATAAGATATAAGATGATAGGCCGGTCCCATAGTACAATAAGAAGGAAGATGATTGGCCATCCCACAGTACAATAAGATAGAAGATGATAGGCCTATCCCACAGTACAATAAGATAGAAGATGATAGACCTGTCTCACATTACAATAAGCAATAAAAAGTTGATGGGCCGGTCTCACAGTACAATAAGATAGAAGATGATAGGCCAGGCCCATCTTACAATAAGAAAGAAGATGATAGGCCGGTCCCATATTACAATAAGATAGAAGATGATAGGCCAGGCCCACATTACAATAAGATAAAAGTTGATGGGCCGGTCTCACAGTATAATAAGATAGAAGATGATAGGCCAGGCCCACAGTACAATAAGATAGAAGATGATAGGCCGGGAATCTTACTGCAAGAGCTGTGTAAGCTTACCTCTACTATGTATTAACAGATTCAAGTTTCTTTTTATAAAGTAAGTAGAGGAGAAAATGAACAATAATTCCTCAAGCCTATGCTGTCTGTGTCTCTAATCAAATCAAATCTTATTCATCAAAATAACCCTCAGCTCTTTGGGTAAAAGAAAAAATACTACAAATACATGAGGTGCCAGATTGTCAGTCGACTTCTTCTGATATCTTGAAACCATCTGCCGCAATAAGAATATTTGTAACAATGTGCTGACATAGTAACCAACACATTGCTTTCCTTAATGTGGCCATCACATGTGTGGCTCCATCTGGATGCGCACAATGCCTAACTATATAGCTGGTGCCCATTATATGAGGGAGTGTTTCGGTGTTGCATTCTGTTAGATAAATTGAACAAAAATTCTTTATGTCAGAATAAAAAAAAATCCTGTGACTTAACCAAACAAGTCAGAGTGAAACCATACAAATAGAATAGGGAAACCCAAAAATCACTTGATTTTATTTTGATGCTTTCTATGTTTCATATCAAGTTATTATTACTGCCCATAGCAAGACTTTCGGACTGAAGCCAAACTCCAAGTTTTTGTATGGCGCCATATGTCATAGAAGATCACAGGAGTTACGGTTTAGCAACAGTTGCAAACACTGGAAAAGATAATATGATTTCTATCTGAATTTTAATAACTCTACGTTTGTTTGCCTTCAAGTATTAAGAACTGGTGGAAGATATATTGATTTACCTTTCGCTTTAGGGCATCCTAGTGAAACATACTCTGGAATATTAAGACAGAAGATGAGGGTTTTATAATGATAGTGCTGATGTGTGTGAGTAGGCAGTATTTTGTGCTGGAGTGTAGGCGTTTGGAAAATCTCAGTCCCTTCGTTCTGCTTTCACAATGCTAGAGTTCAATAGAGAATGAATCTGATGTGCTGAAATTTGATGATGTGAAACAGTGATTATAGGTTTACAGCAAAAAGTAATCCTCCCTATATCTTAATTTTACACACACCATCAATTTTAGTTTTTTTTTCTTCTTTAAAAACAGAAGTGAAATTACAAGCAAAGCTACTGTTTAGGGGAGTTTTAGATTGCGATGCTCAGTTGTCTGTAAGTAAGGTGGGAAAATGACTCTCTTTGCTTTCATGGAGGCTGACAGTAGGTTAAGAAAGCTATCACGCTTCCTCATATTAATTTTGTAAAGTCTACTGTTTGGTGTTTGGGTTGAAAAGATTTTCTAGTAGTTTAGTACTGTTTTTGAGAATGTGTGATTATATATTGGCAATGATGTACAATATTAGCACTTTAGATTTGTTTTTTTAAGTTTCGAAAGAAGTTTGGGCCCATTGCAGTATAATGTCTATAACATTATAAATAATATTAACAAAAAGCAGGGTCTCTTTAGAACAGGAATTTAAGCAAAGTGGGTTCATTCAAAGTTCATACCTTGGTCGAGGTTCGGCTTTAAGCCCCCCCTCCCTTCATTTACCCCTGCAATCAATGGTGGCACCAATCATGGTAAAGTCATTAGCAGCATTTAAAGTGCAAGATGCACCTGGGCCGCCATTTAAGGGAGGTATCATTGCTCCCCAATTATGTAATTGGGAGCACTACTCCTACTTAGCGCTGCTAGCATGCCAGTGCTGGTTTCCCTGTGTCCAGGTTATTTTAAACGACTCTAACTATGCCAGTAACTTTTAAACAGTTAGCACCCTGTTACTGGTGAAGGGTTTTTGCTAGGTACCAAACAAGGTTTTAAAATTTAGGTTAGACCAAACCCATTCAAACTCAAATTTTTATGGGTTCGCTCATCACTTCTCATTGACCGGTAAGGTTTTCCCAGTACTATAGATAAGTGATAACTTTCTAACATGATCAAATTTGACTCAATTTTAACATGAGCGTTATCTTGCCAAAAAAACTCATAACATTCATAGAATGTGTGATTGTACTCTCTAACGTCCCCCCAATCTTTCCTTAACTCTGCTGCCACCTTTACACCATCTTTATGCACGGCTGGCAGAGGGTGGAGAGGGGAGAGAGTTGGAATGAGATAAAAAGGTTTCTATTAAAAATATGAAAAAAAAAACTATTTTTCATGGCAGCAAAATGGATCCGTTACTAAGTGGACTGTTTGTGCTGTATGATCAACGAGGGTCCCACACACCAGTATCTGTTGGGGGAAAAGGGTTTTAGTGAACTTAGTTGGATTTCTTCCTTGATTATGGTGGAAAAACAAACCCCATTATACACTTTAAAATAGATGGAAAGCTCCTTCAGATATCAATCTTGTACTACAGTACTTCTCGTGGTGCTCATCTCCCCAGGCTTTGTAGGACAATAGCTCCATCGGCACAAAAGTTCCCATGAAAAGCATGAAATCATTTAATTCATTTCACTCAGACAGCATGATAGAAAATTTCTGACATGGCTTTTACAATGATGGCCTAAAAATGAAGGATGGGGCTGAAAAGAGGAAAGAATTAAGCTTTTGAGTTAAACCATGGGGGATTCCTGGAATATTTACTGGTGTATTGGCTCATTGCTTAATCAGATGGCAGAAAGATTTTCACAGTTTGACTTCTTTTATCCTAATTTAAAAGACTATTAACCCAGAGTAAACTATATTCTTAAAGTTTTTCTCCTCTTCTGGTTGACTGACATGCTACGGTTACTCATTCCAATTGTCAAAACTTTTTCTATGATAAGATATTTTATTCATTTGTTCTTTTAGGGCATTTTTTCGGCGGCCACATTATTCTATTTAGCAGAAATGTTAAACATTTTCTTAGTATCAGCTATCAATTATTTAACAGCACGGTGCAATATTTATCTTCAGTGACCATGTGAACGTCATTATGGAGGACAGATTTAGGTTACGTCGTCCCGCGGGTGAAGGAAAATAATATCAATCGGTCTTCCATTTAAATAATGTATTTCCATAGCAACTTGGCTTTTACAGAAGAATGTGTCACTCCATTCATAAATTAGTATTATATCTTAAACTTGGATAAAAATGTAATAAAATTGGCATATTACGACTGGCTACAGCATTCACCTTGAAATTTGACACAAATGACATTTGCAGTTGTCTCCTAAATACCTGCTCTACTTAATCAATGTGTCAGAAGACACAGGATATGAGAGAATTCCTCACTATTGGCGGTAAAATATCCCCTTAATAAATCTTAAGGCTATTTACCATAAAATGAAATAGAAATGGCATTTACAGATGTGTCCTTTCTATTTATATCCACTATTTCTGAATATTTATTGGGGGAATACATCCCAGAGGCTTGTTAGATCTGTGTAGAATAAATTTCATGCAGAGGTTTTGCAGTTGTGAAGTCAGCTTGACATATTCATATACTTTTGGAGAAGACATATTAGAGAATGTAAGGCAAGACTATATGACAATATAATTTAAATAAAATACTGCTATATTTAAAGGGAGATGAGCAAACCTGTTAAGCTTCAGGTGTGACTGAGCTCGGCCAAATCGAATCTGAAGGTTCTACTTGGGTTTATCACTCACTCATCTTCACTGGTAACACTGACGATAGCGGGTGTAACCTGGGAAATCCTCTGGAAATGGCGGTATGCATGTCAACACCAATCACGGGTGTTAACAGGATTGACATGAGCCAAATCTGGACCCACAATGCTCAATAAGAACCAGAACATTGCTGGTGTGGGAAGTCTGTCAGTTTGTAGATCACTCCCCAATGAAAACTAGCACTTCATAAACTTTTCATACACTATTTTGTCCAGGTGATCTGGCTAAGCTATGCCTAGGGGAACAAGCCAAATCATTTTTTTTTCATTAAGTGTCCCTTAGCTCTACCTGGTGCAACACTCTTCCTTTTATTCTATACTGTGAGGAGGAGGAGAACAGCTCAGGGGCGTGTATTGTCTCACCCATGAGAGAAAAGGGTGACAGTCTTTTTGTTAACTAATCTTGTAAGCTGTCATGCTATCATTTTCACCCTGCATCAGTTGCATGAGAATATACTCTGCTAATACACCCATTATTTTATGCATATCAAACCATACACCACTTTTCAAATCCCCTTTAGTAATAAGTTGTATAAAGAAGAGACAGGTCAACAAAATGAATTACTTTGCCTCTGATGCACATAGAAGCTCATTTGCATATTGAAAACACTACATTTCCTCTTTAATCACAAATGTGTTAGAAACTGGAAATATAGAGAGGAATTTATCATACGCCAATGCTGCTTAGGCCTCTTTTTGTATTCGTCGGGCATTGTCGCCACCGGGTAAAATTAGTTTTGCGTAAAGACCTTCAAACGAGAGTTCACAGGTTTTTAAAAAGTACACAGTCATGGGGCAGGAACACCTAGTGCCTGCCCACTCCACTGGTGGAACCGCCACTCTACACCCTCCCTACACACCCATATGGTGCAGAGGTGGCATAGTTGCTATTATAATCGCAAGTTCTTGCAGTTCACAAGAATTTGAGATTATTTCAGTACATCTATGGCCGAAACTGGTGTAGAAGCACTGATAAATCTCCCCTATATATCTTGTGTTAGTCATGGAAAAGCGGATATAACTGTGAATGTTACTTCCCAAAATCCTAACTATTTCTGTTTCCTTTTTAAAAAATATTTCTAGGAAATGTCTAGGACATTCGTTCTTAGAAAACTAAGTTAAGATTATTGAACATTAATATTCTCCTAGTTGGAGGCATTTTGTCCTGTGCCATCGGACACAGACAGCACTAAAAAGAAATTGGTATAAAGACCAACTTCTAACTGGTAACACCAATTATTCATAAATAATACAGGAACAGTAAAAATCATATGTTTCAGAATGATTTGATTATGGTTACTATAAATATTTACAAAAAAGACAATAGGAGATTGGAGAATGTTGTCATTAGCTCATGAAGGCAGAAGACAAAGAGCCAATGACAAATTTAGCACCACTAAATCTGTATAATCAGAATTCATTTAAAAATCTATGCCACCAACGTTTTTTTTTTCCATTCACACTAAGTTAATAATAAATGGAGTAAATGTAGCTATTATTATGCTAAAGAACTGGTCGTGAATGTCTCCTATTGTTTTATGCTAGGACTATTGAGAAATGCTTATAAGCCTGGAATGCCCTGAAGAAGTAAAATCTGCTTAGCACTATTTTGTTGAAGTTAATGACTGCACAGTTGGGTCTTTCCTCTAGTGGGGCCAGCGGAGGATAACACAATCATTTCCCAGGGCTGTTCTAGAAGATGAATAACATAGAGGTTTATGCCTAAACATTGCCAGAAAGAAATGTAGAAGCTCAAAAGGAGGAATAAAAGAATGATAACAAAGCTTCATACAGACTTTCTGCCTCTTAAATCTTGTTCAGTTACCGTTCATTGAAGGAGGGAATCAATTATGTTATAATTGTTATTATAATGGTTAATAATGATAATTAGAACAAAATAATAAAACTTGTAAAGTTAAATTGTTTTCTAATTAACTGCTGTAAATATTCTGAACTGATAAAATTAAAGTAAAAATTCTATATTTTTTTAAACAACTTAACAGTTCTTGGGATGTAGAACAACTTTGCCATGACTTCTTTTGTGCAGCCGTGTTTTGCTATCCTCCTCAGTTTAGCCTGTCTCTCCAGTAGTGGTGTCTCCTGGCTGTCCTGATTTCTATTGTGAATATGTTGAGTTGTTTACACATAGGGTTTCACAAAGGGAATGGGCTGCTGCTCCATGATCACACTGAAGGATAGTGCTCTCTGTGTGTAGCTGATCAGAAAGCTATGTTTGCTGCTGTGTGATTGCATACTTCTCTTACAAATAATAGTGGGGTAAAAGTCACTCCATCTCAGTCTGTGATTATGCAGAACCTTCTCTCTCTCTGCAACTCATGCTGTGTCATATATTATTCTGCAGTCCCTCCCCCACCTTCTGCTCTCCAGACACTTTCAACACAGCAGTTAACTCTTAGTGCTCTAGTTTCTACTGTTTATTCCACTGTATGTGCACTTTCACGAGATGAAAGCTGCCAGGCTAATCACTATATACATCCTGTTTGTACACTATACAGTGTTCAGTGGATTTACTTGTATGCATATCACAGGATTTACTGCTGAATTTCTGAAGAGAACACAGGCATCATGGAAACTGCAGGCATCCTAACTTTGAATAAGCTTCAGGGTAGATACAGGAAGAGGTTAGTCTCCACCCACTTCTCTGCTTCTGAGAAATATTTTTGACAAGCAGGAGAATCCCATATGACAATTCGGTAAAGATGATTAAGACATCTAAGTTACACTTTAATCTTTACAGAGCTGTATGAAGGCTTGTATTATTTCATTTTTTATTGCAAGCTACAAAAAGGTGTAGTTTCATTGGCATTTATTAAATCTATAAATAGCATATTTGATTTTAATTAAGCAAATAATGAATCAATGTAATTATTACATTATATAAAAATATGAGTGATACATTCCATTTAATATTTTATCTTTTTTTCCATTCGATTTTAAGCTGCTAAAAAAATTCGCCGTAAGACCTCAAAAAAGCAATAAGCTTTTAAGCTTACTATAATAAAGCATTTGAATATAGCATCAATTGACTATAAATCCTAATTTTTAAAAATGTTAGATTTTTCTGACGTTTATATAGAGAACAAACTATCACGAGTGTAATGATTTTGTAGGTTTTTCTCAAATTAAATTCTGAAACACTAAAATGTATTGCCTTCCAGACTTTTGTGACCCAATTTAAGATGAATTCCCAGCCCGTTCGGTGTCGCCAGACACGTCAAGAGGTTCTCCTGTGATGTATCCTGTGGCCAACTGCCCTTGTGTACAATTCTATGCCAGGCCTGCCAGGCTCTTTAGGCTTGAACAGTTGCAGGCTATAGCAAGTACCCACCTGCAGGGCAGGACGCCTCCGTCATGGCACACTCCGCTGCCAGTGGCAGTGTGGAGGTGGCATAGAGGGCAAAATAATCACAAAACCCAGTAGTTCTCAAGGTATAGAAATTATTTTAGGGCTTATAAGCCAAAATGGCATCCAAGCCCTGATAAATGTCTTCCAATGACCGATAATTGATGACTTAAAGCTGAATTTAATAGTCAATGTGGTGAAGACAGAGATATATATATTTATAGTTACATTATGCGTCTGATAGAAACCACAGCTCTGTCTTCTGCTCCTAACTGCTTGCCATAATTGCTGAAATTTAACGTTACACTGATCAAGGGCAATAAGATCAGAATTCTTACTCATAAGGTTACATTGGAAGTCAAGTTTAATCTGCTTTTCTGAAACATGGAAATGACTTACTGTCTCGTAGCAGCATGTCGCACCTTTGTCCCTTATCATAAAGCAAGGTCTTGTGTTCAACTTTATATCTGATGAAAACAAAGTATCACTCCGAGGGCTTAATGTCTTCAGAACAGAGTGTAATTGAAAATGAATTAAAAGAAAAAAAATGTCCCTTACAATAACTGTTATTGGCAACTTTAGAACAATTTGGGCAAAATAACTTGCAAAAGCTTTAAACACTTTCAAAATGAATCTGCTCATCGCCGGTCACCGCTGTTACCGCTTCCCTATAGAGCTGATTTACTGTTTCGAAAATGAGACCATTGTTTTCCAGTAAGTCACTGCATCCAATAGGCACCTAACATACATTTTTCACTTGAGAAAATGGTTCGCAAAGATAGACACATCATTTTTATATTAAGTGTAAAGTATATAGTGAGGAGAGTTCCTCTACTGTAATAAAAATAGATAAGCTGATGTCAAAATTGCAGTTAGCTGTTGTATGGATGATTGTTTCAGAGTGTGTCCTAAAATAAAATAAAAATTGCCAGTAAATGAAAGTTTTGTAAATTTTTTGGTCTGTCTATCAAAGCTACAAAAAATCTACCTGGTCATTTTTTAAATATTATTTCATTTATTATCATTATTATTATTATTATTGTCCTTGTTATTATTATCATTATTATTATTATTACAGCTATTACTATATTACTTGTGAGATCAAAAGTACATAATGATGCAACTAAAATGTTCGAATGGATATACTCATGGCCAACTCATTAGAGCCAACAATGCAAATAAAAGTGACAATTGTAATATAATATAATACCAGGGACCCCAATGAGGCGTAAAACTGTGCTGGACAGGACCTTCTTATAAATCATCAATTTTGGATTGTGTCATTTTCATGCACCTGTGTAATCACTCATATACAGCCAATGTCTGGATAATTCCTTATAGAATTCTTTCCCTCAATAAACTGTGTAACCATGATATTTGCTGTTCAATGTGTAAATTTAAGTTCTTCTAGTGTACTGTATGTTATTTTAGTTAGAAAGATAGAAATACTGTAGAGAAATTCAGATAGAGATTAGATGCTATACTTATGTGGGTTGTCCTGCCTTAAGATATGTAATACAGTTTAGTAAGCCTTCAGACTAGAAATCAATGACAGATTACAAAACCTGTGGTTGTTAAGACAAAAGATGGTTAAAGGGAGGCCTCATTACAATGTACAAATGTAAAGTATATGGATCTTTCCAATGATTTTTTTGTACCTAGGCTTGTGGTTAAAGGGAACCTGTCACCAGGGACCTTATTTTCAATAAAGACAAGTTAGAGAAGCCCTTCAGAGCTGCATTGCACAGATGCTTTCTGCCTTCTCTAAGAATTTGCATTACAATATAATTGTATGTTATAACTTGCCTTGCACCCTGACAGAATCATCTGTGTAGTCCCATGGGATGGGCTTTGGTTTGGATGCATTTAAAAAAAAAACTACATTTGACTTGTCTGTGCTGGAGACTGCTCAGCTCCCTTCAGGTCCCCTTCTTTGTGATTCTGTACAGCTCCTCCCTCTCCCACTGATGTCAGCTCACCACGCTGTGACCTCTGTGAAGGAGCAGGATGGAGGAGCTGCACAGGAGCTCAAAGGTAGGAGCTTAGAGCTGAGCAGTCTGTAGCACAGAAAAGTCACATGTTGTTTTTTGAAATGCATCCAAACCAAATCCCAACCCCTGGGACTACACAGAGGATACTGTCAGGCTGCAAGGTAAGTTATAATGCACAATTATATTGTAATGCAAATGCTTAGTGGAGGCAGAAATACATATGTGCAATGCAGCTGTAATGGGCTTCTGTAGCCTGTCTTTAATGAAAATGAGGTCCCTGGTGACAGGTTCACTTTAAGTCTAGAGAAGGGGTGGTTCTACCATTGCCATAGATAGAGTATTTTTTTTACTGTAAGAACAGTGAGATTGTGGAACTCTCTACCACAAGAATTTGCAACAGCTGCAAAATTTTACATGTTCAAGAGCGACCTAGATGCCATTCTGGAGAAAAAAAGTATCAAAGGTTATAGGAGCAAAACCTTAGTAGTTGATGTCGATCCAGGACCTTTTTGTCACTGCCACATTCGATATTGGGAGTAAGTTGTTCCCTACTTTGAGCCAAATGGCATGAGCCTCTAAGGGATTTTTTTTTTACATTCCTCTGGATCAACAATGTATGATTTATAAATTGGACTTGAAGGACCAATTTCTTTTTTCAGCCTTATCACCTTGATAGTATGATACCATCAAAAGTGCTCAGCCTCTTTAAATAAACATAGTTAGAAATTTGTATTTGTCTTATGTATCCCCCACGGCTCCATTCCGAATTCTGTGATAGATTGTAGCTGTGGCCAATCACTTGATAGAAGTTCACTGTTACAATTAGTTATTGACTTCATTGGATCTCGTGTTGCTGTGCGGTGGTCAAACAGTTAGCATTCAGAGAGCAAAAATAGACAAATGATGTAAACATGGCAATTTTTATACTCACACAAAGGACAAAATATTTTTAAATATATTTTTCGGGGAGAGTTTAGTAATACATCTTTAAAACATGCCGAACATTTAGTAAACAAACATAATCTTCAACAAGTCATGAAACACTCAATCTTCTAAACTTTTGCCAACCGCAACCTTATGTTTTGCAAATCTTGATGATAATACCTGCATGGTTAATGCCCAATGCTCTTATTATCTCCTAACTGTCAGCAGACTCTTTCCAGATTAAAGCTGAACCTCTTAGCTAAAAGCGTGAGAATGGAAAGAGATAAAATAACACAAAACAAGATTAAGAGAAAGATGTTCTAGAGCTAGATTTTTCTGCCAATAGGTTTATAGAAGGAGTAGACACCACAGTGTGAATCACTTACAAAAGGAACCTCTGACTAGATTTTGCTTACATGTCAACTGGAAATGATAATGACATTAGAAAAGATGTATAAAATCACATAAGGCATAACTACATAAGGTAGAATAATGCTAAAGTGATGGTCCACTTATGACCGCATAAATAATATGCAACAATTACCTCCTGGGGACAAAAACTTGCTAGGTATCTTCTTTATCACTTGTTCTCAGCTATTCGGTCTTCGATAAGCCAACGTAAACAATGTACACTGAGTTGGAAGCAGATGGCTCCATGCTTTTGGTAGTTGCATTTTGTCCTACCTGTAGACTGAACTCTTAAGGATGGGCCATACAGAATGGGTTTCTGTATATCAAAGCAACATTCCCCAGGAAGACTTAGGATGAAGAAGAGGAACTATATGTTAATGGTGCATTCCATCCATTTGGGGAAAATGACGGCTACGGTAAAACACCACTTTCGATATTTTGCTTGCTGCAGCTTGTGTGCAGGTGCAAGGCAGGAACGTCCCTTTCTAGCCCACTCCCCCGATGGCCTCACCCTTATGTCACACCCCTTCACATCCTCTTGCATTGGAGCTGGCATAAAGGGTATTTCCTATTAAAGGGAATACTAGTAAAGTGTAGTAAAGATTATTCACCATTATTTTAGGGCTTTTACACCAGTTTTCTAACTCGCATTATCTTCTTTTTTCCTGAGTTGAGGTGATACATTTAAGATCCAAAGAAATGGCACCTGCAGCAAACATTTACTTGTGTGGTGGTCTCTTTAACTCCTACCAGGCACACCACACACATACACTTAAACTTCCACTTGTGTGGTGGTCTCTTCACCTCCTACCAGAAACACCACACACACTCAAACCTTCACTTGTGTGGTGGTCTCTTCACCTCCTACCAGGCACAACACCCCTCAACCTTCACTTGAGGTGGTTTCTTCTCACCTCCTACCAGGAAAACACACACACTCAAACTTGTGTGGTGGTCTCTTCACCTCCTACCAGGCACACCACACACACTCAAACCTCCACTTGTGTGGTGGTTTTCTTCACCTCCTACCAGGCACACCACACACACACTCAAACCTCCACTTGAGTGGTGGTTTCTTCATCTCCTACCAGGCACGCCACAAACACTCAAATCTCCACTTGTGTGGTGGTCTCTTCACCACCTACCAGGCACACCACACACACACACACACAAACATCTGCTTGTGTGTGGTGAGCTTGTAGGGAGGTGAAGAAACCACAGCATCCCACAAAATGCTTTGTACAATGTAATTAATTTCAGAAATCTCCTGCATTCTTTGTACCAAAATGTACCATGTCTGGATTTTTATTTGAAGTTTCTATAACATCTCCCCAATTCAGTTCAAACTCTAAATTTCTAACTATCTTTTCCCATGGCTACTTGCCCATCTCAACCACATCTCTTCCTGACCTTCTCGTGTAACAACATGGCAGCCTGCCATACCACAAGTCAAAAACTTACTTTCCGAGTTGAGATAGGGAGCCTGATTTACTTACCATCATTGTATTACAGCTCAGTGTTGCATATTGGTTTAAAAGAAGACAATTTGTTGTCTCCGAATTCTCCATAACGCTATGAGATTGAATTGTGGCTACAAGGAACCTAAAAAGATTTTTTTATAGAACCTTGTAATTTTTATCTTTGAAAAAAAAAACTTGTTTTTCATTTTCCCCCGATATGGTATATTGTTCTAAATTTCATCCTTTGAACCTCAGAAAGTTGATTGAAAGTTTGACAATATAAGCCTTAAACTCTGTAACCCATATATAATTCACTTTTTTCCCTGTGACAATATTAAAAAGGGGGCATACATAAATATTTGACAAAGAAAGTGCTTCAAGATTCCAGTATTTGATGGAAGATCTTGCCATTATTTATCACTGCGCGGAAGTGACACAAATCCTTTATGCCGCAATGATGCAAGGATTACCTTATCTCCGACTCTACTTAAAAGATATTGTATTATTACAGTGCCTCCAACATGCAAGCTGTTTTACATATCTTTATACAAACATTTTACTCTTGAAAGAATTTGCATTAAAATCTTTAAAAAGTCTGGGAATGAAATGTGCAGGTGTTCGGTATACAATGAGCCATTCTCGATGATTAATGTGTAAACATTCAGTATTAAAAATCCCCAATGATATTATGCATTTAACCTTGAACAAGAATAAAAATCTCAAAGTGGTAAAAAAAAATTTCACCTTCTTGGATTTTAAATGACATTTTAGAAATCCATTCGGTATGAAGCAGTTATTCTTCTCTACTTGAAATGCTAAACAGGCAGATGGATCCGTGTATACAAATAATTGATTTAGTAGGACCTAAAAAATGTAAAAACATCTCCTTCATGTGGTTGTTGTAATGTAAGAGAATATAAGCTTCTGTTCACATTAACGTCTTCCAGTAATAATGTAACCATGATCATTATGTCGAAACTAATAATATTGAATACATATGAATACCGTTAAGGGGGTTATCCACTTTCAGAAAGTAATTGATATTGTTTGTGTAGTGAAAAGTTTTACAATTTTCCAATACACTTTCTGTATCAATTCCTCATGGTTTTCTGGATCTCTGCTTGCTGTCATTTATAGAAAGATTCTGGGGCAGATTTACTTACCCGGTCCATTCGCGATCCAGCAGCGCGTTCTCTGCGGTGGATTCGGGTCCGGCCGAGATTCATTAAGGTAGTTCCTCCGCCGTCCACCAGGTGGCGCTGCTGCGCTGAAAAGCATCAGAACGCGCTGGAGTCCACCGAGCTGGGCTGAGTGAAGGTAAGTGCAATTTTCACAACACTTTTTTTTAAACAAATGCGGCGGTTTTTCTGAATCCGTTGGGTTTTCGTTCGGCCACGCCCCCCGATTTCCGTCGCGTGCATGCCGGCGCCGATGCGCCACAATGCGACCATGTGCGCCAAAATCCCGGGGCAATTCAGGGAAAATCGTCGCAAATCGGAAATATTCGGGTAATACATCAGGAAAACGCAAATCGGGCCCATAGTAAATGACCCCCTCTGTTTACTTTGGGAGCATAGATATCTTTCCATGATCTTGTGATGTCACACAGGAGCCGTTATTATCACAAAGAGTAATCAGAGCCCTGTGATAATAACGATTCGTGCACCTGCAAGTCCATCAGAAGACAATGGATAGATGTCTATCCACTGCAAGTAAACATAGACGCCTTCTATAGAGTGACAGCAAGCAAAGATGTAGAAAATTGTGACTAAATGATACAGAAAGTATATTGGAAAATTGTATAACTGTTCATTACGCAACCCCTTTAACTGCAGCACCCATTGGACAACCCCTTTAACTGTAATGAGTTCTGTAGGAATGATGTTTGGTCTACTACTCAACTTGTGGATCTGTTAAAAAAAAAAAATTTAGTCAGGGGGCTCAAAATCTGGTGACAGACTCTATATCATTAACACTTGTGGCATCCATGTTCCCAAAAACCACTATGGGAAGACCCAAGCCACAAACTCTTTTTTTATAGACACATGGATCTGTGAAAAACACTTGTATGTGCATGGTCTATTGGAATGATTGTGGAAGATTTATCAATGCTTCTATGCCAGCGTTTCTACGGAACCATATGATCGCAATTTTTGTCATGTGGGCGTGGAGGGGCACAGCTGTTGGCAGAATGGACAGGCACATGGTTTTCCTGCCTGGTGCCTGTGCAACTTTTGAAAATCAGTGAACATTCACCGGTGGCATCCCCCGTTCAGATCTAGCATAGTTTTGTCCGCCAGCCATAAAGCAGATACATTATGAGGTCTAAGACTCATGTTGTAGCTGCTATATTCAATGGGGGGGCACAACATTAACATTCGCCAGAGTATGATAAATCTTCGTATGATAAATCTCCCCCATAGTGTCAGTGTGTCATTTAAAAAATTAAAATGGCAAACTGGATGGATTCTAAATCCTTATATTTATTCCAAACCATAGACAGGGATTCCTTAAAGGAACAACAGTGACATTATGCCACAAAAGTCCAATTGGCATAAAATTTTTAGGTTTTTGTTTTTACTTTCCTATTAGTGGTTAACACAGGTTCAAACATTGTGAGTTTGGGCCCGGAACCCTGATACAAACTGCAGCCGGTTCGTGCCCGCATCCGTCTCAACCCCCCCGCTAATAACACCCGTGATCGGGGCTATCACCAATCGCGGGTGTTATTTATTTAGATCCGACTGGAAAAGCCACCAGTAGCATTCAAATTAATGTGTGCAATGACCACCAGCTCTTTTCAGCTGTGGTGCATGCATGCCACCATATTAGGGAAGGACCAGCGCTTCTCTATGATTTCACGGAGTGTGACGAACCTCACCAAAATGGCACTGCGCATAAGTCATGGCTGGTAAGAGCCGGCTCACGACCCACATTATTCTTAATTCTGCTGGCCTCTGTACCAGCAGCAATAACCAGCACCAATTGCCAGTGTTATTAGCTGTGCTGTTGAGCCAGAAACAGACTGACTGAAGTTTGTGCCTGGGGTCCAAACTCAAAACGTTCAATATGGACCCAAACTTTGCTGTTCAGACGTGCTCAACACTTACAGAAAGCAGCACCATTTGCAGACCTGAACATGATTTTTAAATTTTGGTCTGGTCAAAATTAAAATTGATGTATTTGATCCTGCCTAGGACTTTCCAGATTCTGCAGTCGGTAATAACTATAACTAGCTGACATGCATTTATTTAATTTCGATGATGTTAATTCTAAATATTGTTCCTTTCAATGTAATGTAATAGCAGATGCAGGCAGTCCCAGGGTTTTGTACAAGATAGTTTCTTTACGTTTGCTTTTAAGTTGAATTTGTAAGAATTGGTATATTTTACAACTGTAGCTCCAGACAAATTTTTTTTTGTCCCTGTGGCCATCGGATTTATAAAATTTTGTGCTGTCATGGGAACAAGGATTATCAATAAAGCTTCTTAAGAGACACCTCACAGCTGATCCTTACAGCCTGGGACTACAGTAAAGCATCCATAGAGCTTCACCAGAGGTCACCGTGGGTAGAGAGGTCTGCCTGTAACTAGAGATCGTATGTAAGTCGAGTGTCTTTAAGTAGGGGACCGCCTGTATACAGAAATCTCAATAGATGTTCACCCTCTAAACCTCACTCTTATTTGGAAGAGGACTAGCTAACAAAATAACAAAAGTAAGTTAAAGGGCATCTACGACCAGCACGAAGGACTGTATACAAAGGAGCCTGAGGGGCTCCAGGCTCCAAAGGGATTATTAGAGTCTGGAGCCCCTCAGGCTCGCTTGCATACAGTTCTTCATCGTGGTGGCAGATGTCCTTTAAACACAACCATAGGCTGTTACCTAGTTGTTTTGCAAAATTGGAACAAATACTTACAAACCTGTTTCTTTGGGCTAATCTTTATATTTTCAGATGTGATATTCTTTAACTATTCTGGCTAAGAACACATTAAAGAAATCTGACCTGAGATACATAATGTTCCCACTACAGTGAATGGCTTCTGTTGTAGATATGATAATAAAGTGTTGCCAGAAAAAGAGATATGAAAAAAAATCTCAACTTGAAATTCTCATGGAAATAAAAACACATGTTCCTGCAGATTCAGCACAGCTTCCAGTGCGCCTGAGATCGTATCTTGGTCTTTCATACCTCCCTGATTTTCTACAGTAGACTCTCATGCATCTGCAACAAGTCACTGATAATTTTAAATGTCTTTTGACAGTTCTTAGATCAGATTCTATCCACTTCTTACAGAACTGTCTTTTCTACCTTAAAAAAACTTTTAAAAACATATTTTGTTTTGGCATAGTTTCATCTGTGTACTCAAGTCCTGTGACAGAAAAGAGATTTTTGTCGAAAATGAGAAGAATTTGATACTTATTTTATGGTAAATACAAAGTCAACTTTTCCTATGTACAGATATTTGTGACTTTGAATCAAAAATCAAAGCAGGAGAGCAGCACTCCGTGACGTTCAGTGTTTATTCATTCATTCACAAATGGCAATACAATGCAATGTTTCGGCTAACTCCATGTAGCCATTTTCAAGCTGCTTGAAAATGGCTACATGGAGTTAGCCAAAACGTCGCATTGTATTGCCAATTGTGAATGAATCAATAATTACTGAACATCACGGAGTGCTGCTCTCCTTCTTTGTTTTTTGATTGCCTTGGAGCTTTGAGTCGGGCCCATAGAGCTTGCGAGCAAAGAAAGGAATGCCAGCTCACCTCCACCTTCAGTGTTGAGTACGGCACGGACCTCCCCTTCTGCCCGGGGGACATAAATAGCGCAGTAGAAAAAAGTTCACGGTCCAGCCAGGCTCCAAACACCAAATTATACCCCACGCTCAATTCTTAGGAATCCAAACCAAAGATATCGTAGGGACAAGTCCCAAAAAGTAGGTTTTCTCTCCTCTGACCAGGACTCCTCTGAAAATCTGACCCAGGAATCTGAATCAGAGCAAAGTGTTTCTACTCCTAAAAATGTGTCTTACTATAAGAAAAAAAGAAACAGGAAGCCCTCAAAAAACGCAGAGGGGGGCGCAAACACCGAAGGAACCCATGGCATCCCCTCTTGGACACTCAGAAGCAAAAAACCAAAATAACTGATTTAGATGTAGTCAATTTATCTGGACATACTCTTTCTCCTACTCAGATCAAGGTTCTTTCATTGGGGTTAAATTTTGTACCTGATAAAGATTTTGATATGTATAATACCATCTGTGATATCAACAAATTTGTTAGAGATTTAACTGTCAAACGTCACTTTTATAATGCAGAAGAGGGATCTACTCTCAATCCTATAAGTCAACAAGTAAGTGAAAATATTTTTTCTACTCTTGACTTCCGGGACCAATGTACACTGTATAACCTGACATCCCTCAATGACAATGATGCATTTTCTATGTGTGATAAACCATCTAATGACTTTAAGGTTAAGAACCCAAGGTTCTACCCAATTAACTCCCGGGCAGAATGTATGGACCTGTTTCAGGAGAGGTTGGAGCGCGACCTTAAAATGTTACATAACTCTCTACATGAACACAGGGTTCATAATCTCCCCCCTCCTCTGAGACAGGCCCTTAAGGATATTCTGAACTGGCAAGATGTCATAATTAAGATGTCTGATAAGGGGGGCTCAGTTGTGCTTATGGATAAATCCATGTATAAAGAACAAATTCTGGTGCTCCTTAATGACTCTTGTACCTATAGAAAGTTAAGAGAGAACCCTTCCAAATGTTTTAATGAAGAGTTCAGGAAATTACTTGTGGAAGGTGTGGCCTTAGGTGCCCTTACACAGAGCCAGTCTGAGCAGATTTTCACGGAGGACCCTGTGATACCCATAATCCATGGTCTTCCAAAAACACACAAAGGGATCACACCTCCACCTATGCGTCCGATTGTCTCGGGCATCGGGTCCTTCAGTGAGAAGCTGTCCAGTTGGCTTGATTGGGTACTGCAACCTTTAGTACGACGAGTTCCTGGTTTTCTCCAGGACTCACGGGATGTATTGCGGGCTTTTGACAAAATCGATTGGAAGACCAACTTCTGTTGGCTCAGTTGTGATGTGGTATCACTTTATACCTCTATTCCCCACAACATTGCTATCCGGGCACTCCAATTCCACTTGGATAAATACACAAATTACACACCAGAATTCAAGGAGTTTGTGGTCTCAGCCTGTCATTTCCTCATTACACATAATTTTTTTATGTTTGACAATTCTTTTTACTTGCAGACAGAAGGGGTGAGCATGGGGGCGAAATTTTCGCCCTCTCTAGCAAACCTCACGATGTCGTGGTGGGAGGAGCTTGCCATTTATTCCCCCGATAATATTTTTTGGGATTGCATTGAGTGGTATGGCAGGTACATCGACGACATTCTCATTATATGGCGTGCGGGTGTGCCTGCCATACCACTCTTTGTTAATTACATTAATGATAATGGGTTTAATTTGCGTTTCACGTATACACATCATCCCTTTGATATATCGTTCCTTGATCTATCTTTACACGGCACTGCAAATAAAAAAATCATCACCAAATCTTACCGGAAACCGACGGCCGGCAACACAATTTTACATGCCGACTCACAACATCCACCACATACTATACAGGCCATACCGATGGGGGAACTGATAAGGGCAAGAAGAAATTGTAGTGATATGTCAATCTTTCATGAGGAAGCTGTACAGGTGTGTGATAGATTAAAGAATAGGGGTTATCCCCACTGGACACTCAATAGAGCGTACACTAAGGCCCGTAACAGAAACAGACATAATCTCATCCACCCACAGCGATTGGATGTGTCTGACAGAAAACATCGGGACTTTTCCCATATACCGACACTAGTCTTACAATACAGTCCCCAATTTAAAACTATTTCTAATATTGTTAAGCAACATATTCATTTACTTAAAGCAGATCCCATACTTGAAAAGATTCTTATTAATGGATGCCAAGTAGTCTCCCGAAGGGGCCAAAGCTTGGGGAACTTACTCTCCCCCTCATTGTTTTCTATGCAACCTAAATCAACTTGGCTCTCCACCCAGGGCTTTTTCAGATGTGGAGCTACTCGTTGTCAGACGTGTAAATTTGTGGAGAATGGAAAAAAGACATTCTCTTCCAACGATAGCTCGAAAATATTTACCATCAAAAAATTTTTGAATTGCAATTCAGCAAATGTGATATACATCATATCTTGTAATACCTGCAATTTGATGTATGTCGGACATACCTCACGAAAGCTTAAGATTAGATTTCTTGAACATGTTCGCGACATTGCAAATCCTAGTGGTCGCAATCTCTCAGGTGCATCGCAACATTTTACGGCGGTCCACCAGGGAGATGTCAGATCTCTTACTATTTATGCCATAGAAAAAGTCCATGCAAATGCAAGGGGGGGGTAATATGAGAGCCCGTTTGGCTAACAGAGAGGCTTTTTGGATCTTTTCTTTATCAACTTGTCATCCCCATGGTCTCAATAGGAGAAGAGAATTAATGTACCATTATTGATTCTACAGTTCCCATGGTCTTCCCCCAAAAAATGCGTTAATTTAAGAATTAACTATCAATTTTCGACTGGTAACCTTTGTATACCTTCTCATGATGGTCTTTGGGCGATGTTACTATACCGTTATCCATCTATTACCATCATCTCATTCCTTTTGTCCGCAAAGTTTTCTTTTAATATTTTTTATTTCTTGATAAATTTTAAATATTCACTAGTAATTTTTGCATGTCTACACTTTCATATTCAAGTGTGCTCATTATTATTTTCTTCTTTTCTTTTTTTATTTTAGATTTAACACCCTATACCTGTTGCAGGAGGAACATCTCGACCTTGCCGCGGGGATCCACGTCCAGTCCCCCTGAATTTGTTTCGTGGCGGCCTTTGGCTTGTGATCTTCGCTGCGACGCCGATGTTAGTTCCTCCCACCATAACCTCCGTTCCACCATCCTCTTGGAATCTCATGTAATTTGTGTTCTGTACTGCTATATAACAATGAAGTTATGCTGGCCATGGTTGCTTAGCGATCCTAGACAACATATGCTCCGTATCACATGAACGGGACCTGTCATGTGACTTATATCATGTGGTGTGGCACGATCGGTCCACAATGCTAGATTCGGAGGGATCAGCAGTAATGTTTAAACAGGTTTTTATGTCTTTATAACTAATTGACATGCAATTGTTTAAATATGGCATTAGTTTATATCTATAAATGCTGAAATTGCTAAAATTTTATGCTATTATTAGTGGATGTTAACGGAAGTGGGCGGGGCCTCCCGGAAGTAAGGGGAGGCATTCACAATTGTACTGGGCTTTAAATGCTCAAACTTACTAGTGTTATGTAGCCATGACTAAGGACATAGCTAATGTCCGAAACGCGTAGGCACTGATGTCTGTCCGAGTGGATTTTAAAAAACTTTTTGTATTTGCCATGAAATAAAGAAAATTTGGTGTTTGGAGCCTGGCTGGACCGTGAACTTTTTTCTACTGCCCCATAGAGCTTGCACCCAATTTGGATTACAATCCGGTTTGTTTCACCGTGCCGCCCTCAATTTCACTGTGATTTTGAATCATATGAAAGTGAATAGTATTAAAGGGGACATTATATATTTATACAAAAGTCCAATAACACTGATTGCAAAATCTTCAAAGTAAAAGTAATCTAGGCATAAAATAATATTTCCCATCTGTATTGACTCCTTTTGGTGCTGCTTATCTACTGTATGTTTCTGGGTCAGCCTTGGGATTGAATGTCTCCTCCACCTCAAACAATATTTCCTAATAAAAATGTCCCTAATACATCTCCTGCAGGAGGAGTCAATGACTAAGCAGAAACACACTCATTAGGCTAATGTACATATTGCTTTACATTTTGGACCCTATGTGACCCAATACTATCCAAGAAAACTCGTAGAAAAGGGATTGAGTTTTGGACCTACCCAATGCATGCATTTTGCTATAGCCTCTTCTAGATCTCCAACATATGTTAAAATCTAGAATGGTCTTCTGTATAATACTATATCTTCTAATAAATCATCTACAGTACCCCGCTACCAGAGGCATCCAGTGCCCTACGTAAAGCCTAGACCAGCATCATTGTTAGAGAGCTAATGATCCAATAATTGCCAAAGCTTTGCCGAATTTTCAAAAAGATTCACTTCTGGATCTATTCAGTTTCAACCAATGTTGCTCTAGTTGTCTTGGAAATTGGAATGTAGTCACTCTCGAGACTAAAAGCTCCTTTATAGTATTAATTTTTTTACAATTTTTATCATTTTCCTTCCCACCTTCCTCAGCTCTGGGATGAATGACAGCAGAAGGTAGTTGACCTTCCTAAAGAATCATATGAAACTGAAGCAGAAAAGATTTGTTGTCTGAATTGCCAACTCTAAGAACCAAAATAGATCTGATTATATCTAATTGTGGACATTTGTTGGCCCCCAATAAAAAATATGTACCAGACCCTCCAACTTGGATGTGTGGTTCGTGATACTGGTCTTCTATGTCATGATTCTGCAGTTCCCAAGGCTCCATGGATCATGTACAACCACATTCTGTAGACCTTCCCCCATTTACGCACCTAATAATGGGGAATGTAGTTGCTAGAGCAACTGTAAATTCAAACAACTGGATTATTTCATTGCAAAAAGCAAGTCATAGGTTGCATGTAGGAGCCACTGCTATAATATAGCCTTGGTTATGGGTGGTGGAAACAATTTCATGTTCCAGCTGGAGATCTACTGAACTTTAATTTTCTGATCTGACCAGGGGTCTGCCCCTTTAAAATAAACAGCATCTTCCTCCAAGCGTTATTTATTCCATACCGTAACTATACCAGCTCTGTTGTCTGTTCTATGGTTTCTCATTCCAAATCCCATTTCCTTCTCTCTGAGAAAACATTATTCTTAATAAATTCTTGTTGCTGCAAAATATGCAGTTTTGGAGTTCATTTTCTTGCTGCAAGGAGAATGAATGATACAGAGCTTTCATCACGTAATCTCCTTTATTGCATCTTTTTATATATTCACTGTGGATAAGTAATTTTACCTGTTATTATTTCCCCCCTTATCATGGAGGCTGATTTCTAATAATATATATGCAATGAGAAAATACATTGCATTTGAATCATTACTTTCCTGCGTAGTTTGTCAATGTGTTACTCAACATGAGACAAAATTACGAGCTGTGTCAGTGCAATTTCCTCCTGCTAAGGACATTTGAATATTGTAATATCGTACAAGGACCTCAATCGGTATTTGTAGACATTGACCCCCATTTATTAAGGTGTTTGAAACTGTTTTTTTTGTCTAACTTTGCACTGAAAAGAACATGCAAGCTGCTTGTATATTTATTTAAAAAGTGGCTGTGACAATTTTGTATCCGGCAAGACAGAAAAAAGGCACCATAAGAGCAGTTGCACCAAAACTGCAGTGCAGTTGGATCATACACCACAATTATTTCCGACGTGCACCACGATTGTGTTTGTGCCACAATTCTAAAGAAAATGCGCCAAAAAAAAAGTGGTGCAGGGGGTGCCAGATTCATGAAGACTATGCAACACATTTCATGAATCTGGCGCACCCTGAACCCTCTACAGGCAAACTGCACATAGTACAGTTTGCACTAGTTTTGATAAATGTGGGCCATTGTCTAGATATTTGCCTCATGCACTCATCGCAACACAGTGGGACACATTTGAGACTTTTCATGGTACTTGTACTTAATTGCTACTTTTTGAGCGCCTAAAAGAGACTTCTTTCAAAGTTCACCATTGTCAAGTTTTCTGCAGTGTTCCGAAAGCTATCACCTGAATCCAAATGTGAAAGTGGTTTTTTTTTAAAAGTCACAAAAAAGTCACCAATTTAGGTGGAAATCTATGGCTGCCCCTGACCAGGCATAGAATTTAGCTGGGAACCGATTGTGACTTTAGGAGACTTTTTGCGACATTTCTTTGAAAAAGTTGCAAATTCACTAAAGACCACATATATTTATAAGGCAAAACTGCTAAGATGCATCTGATCAGCAAAAAACAAGAAAAGTCCTAAAAAACATACAGACAAAGCCATGTCTGGGCGTTCACATTTAATTAAATGCATTTGCCATATGTAAACATTTCTTCAAAAAAATGTTCCTGTGTGAAGATAATTTCTCATAAATGTAGCCATGTTGTCCCTTAGAAACGAGATAACTTCCTCAGATACGACCACCTCACATTTTGGCAGTAGTGGCCAAATATGTGCTATTGAGCCCGGCCTGACCACCTGGCTTTAGCAATCATTACTACAGAATGTCTTTGGGACCTGCAGCAACTCCTCGGACATTTGACATTCAGAAACCTTTTGTTTCCTTGTGCAATCACTCCAGCAGAGGTGCAATAACATCTTATTGAAGAAATGTTTATATATGGCAGATTAATGAAACTGAATGGGAATGCCCAGACGTGAATACCCCTTTAAGGTACAAGTGGCCTAGTATCAGTTTAACTGTAGCTATTTTGTATGGGAATGATAAAGGATCTAGAACTCCTCTTTAAAAATAGATCCCTTACAATCAAAGTTTATCAACTACTGGAACCCCCACCATTTCCGTTTTTGGGGTCCATGCCACATACAGTTTTCAAACTCAGATACAATTGTGTATGCATGACTTTATTTTAACTCAATTGAACAGATGATATAGGCAAGTATTGGAATAGGTGATCTCTGTTAATGGAACAGCCATATCACAAATAGTATCAAAAGTAGATGGCATCCCATAGTGTCGTGCACGTGGACGAGTGAGCAATGCTGTAGACACATCAGGGCACATCTCAGCACTCACTTTATAGTGAGTATTGGGATCTCTCCTGATGACCTACTCATGCATGTACAGTATAATAAGGCTTCATTTTCAAACATTAAGGATGCTGTTTAAAGAAGTTGTGATTGAAAAACAACTTATTTAAGTGTAAAATGTAAGTAACATGATGAGGAGGACTGTTTAAATAATAATTCTAATTGAACCAGGAAATGTATTGGGCGATTAATGGTGCTAATACCGGTTGTGAATTTTGACATTAAGCTCCTTGTTAGAGAACAGTAAAATATAATATAACCATTTAAGAGCATATTAGGTTCATTCTGAAATTTCACCCATAGGCCAACTAACTTTTGTCAGTAGTGTATATATAATAGACATACAGATGGCACCCATATAGGATAGACAGACATAGGGCACCTCTGTAAGATAGACAGACGGAAGGCATCTATATAGGATGGACATAGGGGACATATATAGGATGGACATAGGGGACCTATATAGGATAGACCAATGGATTGCACCTATATAGGATAGACAGAAGGCGGGTGCACACCTAGAATAGACAGAATATTGTAAAATATTTCTTTCTAAAGCTGCTCATTTTAAACCAGGATATGTATATTTAGCCAAAAAGAAATGAGAGAAAGCACACATCTCTATCATGTACCATAGTGTATGTGCACTGCGTACCCACACTTGTTTCCTATAGGCAGGGCTACGATGCTCCAAAGAGCAGTACAAGAGATAGTACAAATATCAGGGAATTACAACTTTTTCTATTGTCTTATACCTAATTTTTGTTTGCCTTTTATTGGAAAACACTGAATTTTCTACAAACGTTTGCAATAGAAAATGGCTGTAATATTTTTAATCACCATTTATAGGTGAAGAATAAAATCTAGTCATTTCTTTGAGGATCATTTCTCTTTTCATACCAATGGTGCTTCAAGTTCATATGAAAGTCACATTTCACAACAGACATAGGTGTTTGTATGTTCAATATTGGTCATGCTTCTTAAATTCATCAAAATGGCCTAGCTAACTTTTGACCTTGCCTATGCCATCATTCTCCAATCCCTGGTCAGCTGACTATACAGTTTCCTTTCACAATTTCCCTATGGGACAGCTCTAAAGGTCCTGAGTTACTCAATCCCCTGCAGCTACAGTAACTCCCTGGACCCTAGAGAACCAAAGGTGCTTACTCCACACAACATAAATTGCTTACTACTATTCAATTAAAAATATATACATATTGTCTGAAAATTGTATTCAATATTATATTACACCTTGACCTTCAGTGCTGCTGTACCTTGTGCTCCTGGGTCTTCATTCCTCAGAGGCCTTTACTACTTTTGAAAATACTAGACCTATGGTCTTTTATATGGTCATAATCCAAACCTTCTTCCCATGGCAGATTTTGATGAAGCTCATCTTTATGTATTCTTGACATCTTCTTGACAGTGATGGTGGACCTTTTAGAGACCAAGTGCCCAAACTAAAAAAGTTTCTGTATGGCAGTTGAGGTAGTAATATATTGCTCCCTGCTCCAACACAGCTTTTAATCATAGAAAGAGACACAAAATACAGTAAAGAGAAGATAAAGAAATTTGGATTATCATTGTAGTTTCCATCCAAGATCCCCTGAACAGGAAGGATTGCATGGCCCAGAGCAGGAGCTCCGAGGATAATCCTGGTCTATCCTCACTTTCCCCCTCAGGATGTGTTGCTTTAAAATAGCGCTGAACATGGCACATCCTGGGCTGTCTGGGTGTACAGCAGGAGGCCATGATCCTCACCTTTGTAGGTTCGCCACCACTGCCCTAAAATACAACATTTTATGTAGTTTTGGTTGTGGTACACAAAAAGTTTTTATCATGTAGCACTGTTTGTATAAACAACTTGATGGTCTTAAATAATATGTATTTGGTATGAATTTGACTACTAATGACAAAAAATGTTCCGTATTTTGTGGACTATAAGACGCGCTTTTTAGCAAGAAAAAATCTTGCTAAAAGTCCCTGCGTCTTATAGTCCGGAGGTCAGGAGGATCCAGCACTGCCAGACCCTCCTAACCGCTGTAAGGGAGATCGGGTAATGCCCTGATATACAGCTGCACCCGATCTCCCAGAGAGGAACCTCCTACAGCTCTCATCACCTCTCCCCGATGTCCTACTGGTACAGGACCTGTGGTGATGTCAGAATCATGTGACTGATCACATGTTTCTTACATCACCGCAGGTCTCATACTGTCATACTGCGCTGGGACAGGGTAAGAAGAAGAGGAATTGGGGAAGTATGTGTGTGTGTGTACGTGTGTATAGCTGAGCTGTGTGAGTGTGTATAGGTGTGCTGAGTGAGTGTGTATAGGTAAGCTGAGTGAGTGTGTATAGGTGAGCTGAGTGAGTGTGTATAGGTGAGCTGTGTGTGTGTATAGGTGAGCTGAGTGAGTGTGTATAGGTGAGCTGAGTGAGTGTGTATAGGTGGCATTCTCATCTAGGGCATTCTCATCTAGGCATTCATATTTAATTTAATTCATCTGACTTATATATACATTTCTTATACATTTACCTGTGTGAAAATAATATCCCATAGATGTATTTTTATGGTTCCTTTGAAACAGAGGACAGCTGTCCTTGGATACGACTACCACTGCTGGAGTGCAAAATACAAATAGTTTTTGCAAATCAAGTGACTAAGACTTAGTGAATGTCCCACAGCCACCCTATGGTAATGAACTCTGAATCCAGAAGGTTGGCACCTCAATATAATATGAGTGGCCACTGCTGCCAGAGTGTGGGGGTGGTCATATCCAAGGACAGATTGATCAAATTAAATATGAAAGCCCAGGTGACAATACCCCTTTAACTTGTGGCCATAAGGTTATTTATCAGGACTTCTTTACAAGAATACTGGTGCAGATGCCCAGAAATAATTACAAATGCTAGAAAATCACTACTATTTTTACCTTAATACTGCTCCAGGCAAAGGGGTGGAGGGGTGTAAAGATGGAGCAGTCAGTGGTGGATTTCCTATCCCCACACTGACGCATTTTTCAAGTAAAAGTGCAACAACTAAGACCTGGCATGGAAATAAAACACTACACAGTTGGACGCCGAATACATCAAAAGGGCACAGCCTAATGATGTTTCCAGCTGTGCCGGAGGGGCGATAACTTTTTATACAATTAAATATAACCCCCATTGTTTACAGGGTTTTAGATATTATACAATTTAATTTAACAAGAGTAAAATGTACAAAGCCAACTGCTTCTGGTTGGCTTATCTAGTTCCAATCTCATTGGGAATTTTTATATTCTTGTTTTTGATGCCGTTTTTTTTTTTACGGATAAAAAGTTGTACATTTTTGAAAATTCTTCCAAACACTATTTTAAAAGCATCACACAAAGCAAGTAAACAAGGCAATTTGCAAAGCAGAAAAGCTGTTTAACCAACTGAAACATCTCAGCTCTATAACTCCACTCCGCCACTTCTTTCCTCTTAAACCAAGGATAAATTGTATGTTACAATTCATACCACAATGCAGTTGTGACAACTGAGAAATATTCATTATGCTTTACTTGTCTTCTTTCAAACAGAAATAGGTTTTCTCGCATCTCGCCGATTCACGTAACAAAAGTCGAAAAAAAAAAATATATGTACTTTATGCTGTGGGATTCTTTTTGATCCTATATTACAGTATATAGTATGTTGCCTCATTGTGAGTGATCTAACATCATGGGGTCGACTGATCAGAATTTGCCTTAGGAAACGCTGGCACAAAAATAGACTTGCAAAAAAAAAAAATTGTACTAAATTTATGAAATGAGAATACCCTGTAGCTTTCTATTGAATTAATCTTCCTTAGTGTATTTTTTTCCTGTGGCGGCTTTCAATTTTATTCCGATATGCATGTGAAAAATTCAATTATTTTAGATTGCTAATAAAAAAAAAAACAGCTTTGCTATATGTTTACTGTATTCCAGTGATGCCACATATACTGGTCCAGGAATGTGTGAACTTACATTAACATTGCTTTCCATTTCTATACACTGTATGTGACATTATTAGACAATATGATCCGCATAGCAAATGCATAGTTTAACATTGCTATTTTGTCTACTTCCCATCAATCCCATGACCTAACGTGCTATAATAATCATTTCAACAATTGTATGGAGCTTTGCATCAATTCACAGCTGAACCTGGGCTAATAGATGGAAGTAGATGTAGTGATTCTGATGCATCAATAAAAGCTCAGATTAAATATACAATGATTCGATTTCATGTGGTCGGAATATGGAGTCTATAGCTCATCCAACCTGTACATTGTAATATTCATGAAGCTACCAGATTTGCTGGTGGAGACTATAGCATAAAACTCTACCAGTTCAGATCTGTTCTCCAGGTCCGAAACTGTCGGAGTCTGCGCCCTTATTTACTAAGAGACCGGAGCCTCTTAGTGGATATGGGTGTTGAAGTACCATACTCACCACCCCTCCTCTTTATGTCTTGCACTAGTCTTGATACTTCATAAAACTTACACTTAGTAGCACGGAGCACTGAGGCAAGATGTCCGGTGCTCCAGGCTGCTAGTTGTACATGCCCTCACCACCTTCCTCCTGGAAGGTGATGTCACGAGAGGAACTTGAATTCATGCCTCTTTAGTGACGTCACCTCCCGCTCACAGCGTGGGAGAGGGAGGAGGTGACGGTGTGCATAATTAGCATCCCAAAGCGCCGGACATCTTTTCCCATGCTCTGTGCTGCTAATTATAAGTTTGTATAGGTGATCCCAGTCAAGCTTAGTAAAGGACAGCACCGGGATCAAGATCAAGAGGAGCTCAGGTGAGTATTTGTAGGTGTTTTTTGTTTTTTTCTAATGGTTGATCCTATAAAAATAGTGTTCAAAACACCAGTCTTAATGAATTCCCCTGAGTGCCTCTCCATGAGTCAGGTTTCTTTGGAGAAAGGAAGGGTGAAGAATGCTCACCCCCCTCCTTCCTACACCAGGCCATTTGCATGAGGCTGCATAAGTGATATGACCATATTTTTGACAAAACATGGTTATGGCATACTCTTTTAGAAGATATGTTTGCTAAAATGATGCTTCCCAATAATTATGTTGTGAACTTAAAGGGAACCTGACACTAGATTGTACCCCTTTAAACCAGCAAATCCCTCAGGTAGGGTATGAAATGTCCATTGTTCTTTTATTTGAAAACTTTCCCATTTTCCCATACAGAATTCTTCTCTGTAGCTCACAGAAGCATGATCCATTCTTAAACATGATAATCTTATCTTTAATATGAAAACAAGCATGTTTCTAGGTCCTATAGAACCAAATAAAGGGATGTCTGAAGTGACACTCCCTGCAGCCTCTAAACCTGACTCAACTCGGACAAAATCTGACTCTTCTATGCTCATTTTCACATGATTTTGGAGAAGATAAACAGAGGGAACCAGAGGAGGTAAATGTATGATATATCACATGAAAGAGGTAATTGTAGAAAGGACATTTCATGGCCAACCTTAGGGGGCAAGTATTTAATGGAGTTAAATCTGGTGAAAGGTTCAATTTAAAGCTGATGGTTGGTTTTATTACCATGTTGTGTCAATGATTGAATAGAATTAATGTAAAATTGGAATATTAAACATAATTGTCCCACCATTTATCTCCTATTCATTTATCTTTGATCCCTGAAGATCAAAGACCCTGAAGAAGCCCGCTTGACCGAAGCACCAAAAATTCATATGTGGGAATGCTAGGTAGCACAAATGTGGCAGTGGTTAACATGACTGCAATTATTCATTAACACCACAGACTGTGTTATCACGTCTTGTTCAGGGGTCTAGCCAGTAATGAAAACCAGTGCTATATCCATAGTGCCGTCGATGTGGATGGAATGCTGAGTACAATTGTGCATATCTGATTATTGGAGGTCGAAGCAATATCTTGTGGAAAATTAATCAGTGCCTATGGTAGGGCCACCCTTAACTTTTCTACACACCAATCGGTTCTGAATTCATGGTGTACCTGTAGAGTCATGAAAGAACAATTTTCATGTATCTGCCTCCCTTTCAAATTAGGATCATTTATTTTGTTGTGTAGATAGACATCTGTTAGATATAAACACTTAAATCCCTTTCATTTTACAAAAAGTGAGTTTAGTCTTCATTTCCTAGTAATAACAAATGATAAATGTAAACCCGTGCTCGCCACGCTCAGCGTGAATTATTTTTTGAGCTCTATTAAAAGGTAAAAAATCTCTTACCTCGGCTAAATTTTTCAAAACTAAAACTTTTAATGTATAATTCAAGTTATCTCCTTTTCTAAACACCACAGTAGTTTTTTTTTTACAGCCACCTGCTATGAGTTTTCATTGTATTTTCGAAGTGTGTCATTTAAACTTATTCATCCATACTCTACAATTTGTCAAAATTAGCTTTTCTGATAATTGTATATTAGCGTTCCTATTCTCTTGGCATTTCCAGTGTTTTAGAAATTGAATTCTAACCCCATGAACAATCTACTGTTCACTCAGACATCAAAAACATCTAATTTGAAAACATATTTATTTTCTAACCTTTTTTTTAACTATTGTAATAATATTATATATCAAACTGTAGAATAGAATGAAATCCAGAGACTTAAACAATGCCTTTCTACATTGGTTTATACATTTATATTTCTTAAGGGAACTTTTATATTTTTCATATAAAGAAAGTATTTTTATTTTAACTAAAATCTGGAAGTTTTACTTGGAGTACCATAGGGATATAACAAGTTATCTCCAAAAGACCCCCTCATTAAGAAGACCATCTCTTTTACAAAAATAAAATGTTTATACTTGTGTATAAGCCAAGTGCTGAAAAACCCCTATACACAAGTATAAAAGAATAAACTTACATACTCACCTTCTGGCACTCCCAGATGCTTCTCTTATTTCTTCTCTTTGCGTGTAACAGCTGGCAAAGACGTGTCCATCCGCTCTGTTCCGGCTGGCAGGGCGCATAGGCATGTCTCTGCCCGTTGTTACATGCAAAGAAAAGAAATAAGAGGAGCATCTAGGAGTGCCGGAAGGTGAGAATTTAAGTTTATTTTTTATAAACCGAGTGTCTGCAGGGGGCATTTCATCTGTAGGGGGGACTAGCTGCATGGGATATTTCATCATCAGCAGTAGGGGGGTGCTGGCTGCATAGGGGATTTTATCATCAGTAGGGGGGCCTAGCTGCATGAGGCATTTCATCACTGGGGAGGCTGGCCGAAGGGGACGTTTCATCAGTAGGGGTCTTACAGCATGGGGCATTTTATCAGAAGGGGGGCTAGCTGCATGTGGTATTTCATCAATAGTGGGGGCTGGCTGCATGGGGCATTATATAACTGTGGGGGGCTGGCTGCATGGGGAATTTAATAACTTGGGGGTGGATGCATAGGGCATTTCATTACTGGGGGAGGTTGTTACCATTGCATATCCCACACTAGGCTTATACTGGAGTCAATACATTTTTGCAGTTATTTGTGGCTTATACACAAGTATATATGTTACTTGTACCTTGTTGCCTGTTAGACCTTTTAAATAATTTTATAGCAGGCAAAGAAACCTGGAGTTTGTTTGCCCTTTTAGACAAGTGATATTAAAAGTGTAACTCTGTTTCAAAAATATTTTTTCCAAACATTTTCTGTTCTAAAGATCAGAAATCCTACTCTGGAGCAGTGACATGGGTGTAAACAAAGCACTTCCCTTTTCCTTTAAGCTGAGTAAGGCTATCCTTGACTTGAAGCAAATTAAGGCTGCCCACAGTTCCCATGATGTCTTGTGTTATCTGATCAAATAATGCATCAGTAAATCAAGTATGATATCTATAAAAAAAATCCTTTGAACTCTGCATAGTATATGTATACAAACTATATATAGAATTGCCTGGCAGCTTTCGTCTCATGAGGAACCACTGAGCATATAATAAGTAGTATAAACAAGCAGTGAAAACGTCCTTTCTGCGATATGTGGGGACTGCTACAGAGGAGTGTATAACAAAGCTTGAGGTGAAGTGAGAGACAGAGAAAGTTCTGCAGAATCACTGACTGATATGGAGGAACTGATATGGAACAGGGGAGATCTTATTCCTCTCTATTTTCAGGAATCTTCTGCATCAACAGATATGCACAGTCCCACAGGTTTTCGGCTAGCTACACACAAATAAAATTACATGACCTCTCCTCCCTCCACTGTGAGACTGTATCTATATAAGGTCTCAAAGGAATAATCAGCACAGTCCTGGGGACACAGCTACTGAAGACATAGGCTAAGCAGAGGAGGACAGCAGAGAAAGTACTTTATGTAGGTAATCAAGACAAAAGACAAAGTTTGCCAACAACAGCTTAAAAATATTGGAGTTACGCTTTAATATAAAGACGTAGCTATCCTTAACTAGGATGTGTCTACACAGTAATATCATAAAGCAAAAACTGTTGAAAGTAATGTAAAATATTTAACATTAAAGCGGTTGGCCACAAGTTGCAAAGTTCATGCAGTTTATATTCCCTAAACAGTTAGAAACCTAATGTTCTTACATTCTTAAACTTGTCCTGCTGTCTTCTTTAGGTTTTGGGCAAATAAAATAATAGCAGAAGCTTTTCTGGTGTTCTGTGGCTACTAGTCAAGGAGATCCAAGCTCTTTACTCCTGACTCATTCCCCATCATGAATAGAGTTGGAATAACAAAGACAGTGAAGAGAAGAACTTACATGGGACATGATCTTTTTCAGGGCACTATCTACATGCAGGAGAAGAATGGAAATACAGCTGATCAAGTTTCCTAGGATTCTGCACACTTTTGACTTCAGTTCACTTAGTACCCAATTCCTTACCCATGTGTGTTGAGGTGTGCTGACCTTGGCCTTATCAGGTGCAAAGTGTATGGGCATGTGTATTGGGGGCAAAGAGGGCTGAAGTCCTTCCTTTTCATTACCTTTAGAACCCTGCACATCAACAGCTTTGTGGCCTTATACCGAGCTTCTTAAAGGCATGCAGGTGGTTAAGTGGTCCCAAATCAATCGACAGGTTCCTTCTAAGCATTGCACTGCGTCTGTTATTTATATTATGTTATTTCTTTTTCTGTTTTTAGTTGGTCTAATCTCTTTTTCAATCTTCTGTAGTCACAGTTTTATATGTTTTTATTAAACCCAATATAGTTGGTTATAATAAAAAAATAATGCTTTGAAAAGTCTAATTTTAATCACATTTGGGCTGTTAGTTATTACAAAAAAAATGGCTTGGGTAGTGTTCTTTTCTGTCCACCAGACTGAGATGTTACTGTGATTATTATGATTAGCTAAGACGGATCTTTTTATAAGAGTTTCTGCCTGATAAAGCAGACTTTTGTCTTGTAGAAATTTGGTAGTCAGAACATACAGTGGTTATGGGAGTAACTGATTCACTCCTCATCCCGAATAAAAGCACCGTATAGTAAATCTAAATAAAGGGATTGTGATGTGATGCATAAACAGCAACAATAATGTTTTTTTAAACATAAGTTTCTACTTACTAAACACAAGCATTGAGGTATAAACACATCTGTGCTCAGAGAGGAGATACAGATACAACTCTAATGTATTTAAAAACGCATTTCAGTTGCATCTTGTGCACACATTCCTCAATATACATGCATGTTTCTACTATCATCAATACTGATGTGTGTTTTTTTTTTGGCTGCGTTAAGCCTGAAGCATTTGCTGTTCTTTTCGAAATGCAATGAAAGTGTAGTCTGTAAACATTTCCTAAAAATATAAAGGTAATATTGTGGTAGAAAGTGGGCCCACAAAATCAATCTCAATGGTGGGCTCTAGGCCCCCCAGTCCGATCCTGTTCATTGATATCTATCTGTCACGGTTCGGCTGGGCAAACCGTCACAGAGTCTTTGTAGAAAGAGTCTGTGGACCCTCTGGACCACCGTGGGGGATGATGGTACTGGCCGCAACCCGGAACTGGAGTCTAAGTTGCCCCTGGTCCTCGCCAGAGCCCGCCACAAAGCGACTTTGCTGCGACGGGGTGCCACCAGGTCATTCCACAGGTGCGACTAGGCACTAGGAAGCAGGAAACAGGAACCACAGGATGGCATGCGTACCACATGGACAAATCACCAGAGTAGAACCGCTGGAAGGATCACAGGAGCCGGACACAGGAATGGTAGGATGAGCCAATGCTAGGGCACGTGCGGCCTAGTGTGGAAGCCAGCGTGTGGCCTGGACGGGGACCAAGTCGCATCAAGAGCCAGGAGAGGTGAGAACAGGCCGGGGGAGCTCCACACAGGAGGGCATGGGTGCACCTGCGATCTGTACCAAGGATCGCAGGTGTAACAGTGACACTAGTCACCACATGCTGTTTCATAAACTGTGTACATTCGCATGAGTTAGTGCCTAGGTTGGGTGTCAAGTGTACATCTTTAGGCACAGGTAGCAGAGTTGTATGTGGCATACTGTAATAGCATTCCAAAGTTTATCCTCTAAAATGTGTACACAGGCATCCAGCTGGTGGTGGGCTTGTGAAGAAGTCAAAACAGCTTTGAATTAGTTTTATAAATGGAATATGTTAACCAAACTTTAGTTAAAGTTTACACTTATAATCTCGATTTATAATCTTGGACAACTTAATATATCATCAAGATGGTGTTGCTGGCCGATAGACAGTGGATATTTGATCTTCCTGAAGGGGAAACATCAATTTAGAATGTAAAAGGCTGGATAATCTAATAATGTTTTCTGCAGAGAGTCTTAGATCAGATTTAGTAAACTAAAAAGTTTTCTATGCATTGTTCTCATATTAGGACCCTCTCTATTAATTCAAAACTTCCTAATAGGTTATACAGGCAGTCCCCGGGTTACATAGAAGATAGGTTCTTTAGGTTTGTTCTTAATTTGAATTTGTATGCTAGTCAGAACAGCTATACTATATAATTGTAGCTCCAGACAAAAAATTTTGTACCATTGAAAATTGAACTGTCACAATATTTTGTCTGTCATCGGAACAAGAATTATCATTAAAAAATTATTACAGACCTTACGGCTGATTATTTCAGCCTGGGACTGAAATAAAGCATCTAGAGAGCTTCACCAGAGGTTGCAGGGGGCAGAGGGATCCATCTGTAACTATGGGTCGTCTGTAAGTCAGGTGTCTATAAGTCAGGGACCACCTGTATGGATATGTGTTTTCTATGTGTGACAGGACTTTCAACAGTTTTTTTTTCTTTTCTTTTTGAGGGAAAAGATGCATTAATACAGCAATTTATATTTTTTTCATGTAAAATACTTACACACCTCTTTTGTATCCATAAAGAAGTATAAAGAGCAAGTTACATATGAAAGAAGAAAAAAGTCCCCGCTCATTAGACGTGGACTATATAGCTCACCTGTCATCCACATCACATGTACTCAGCTTCTTCTGTAACATCTTAACTCTCCGGAAACATCAGGCTTTTCATGCAAATATGTTCTGACACACTGGATGGGAACTATGGGTTTACACTTAAATTGCTGTTAGAATATGTTTTATGCAAAACTGGAAGTTAAGTAGAAGCTTATCACAATGGAAAATTCTGCAATCTAAGGGATCCAGTTTATACTTCCTTTAGTTTTCAATTTATATTTCCTTGCAACAATGTCAATAGCTGTTTCATCATTAGACCCTTTTCAAAAAGTTGGTTGTTAAAAAAAAACAACTATTTGAAAAAACGAAAAAAAAAAAAATCTAGAAATACTCACCTCCACTTGCTGTGCCTCTTTCTCCTTATTTATAAAGTGTTGGTGGCACAATTTTGGAGGTTTTTCGACACTTACAACTTCTTAGGCATAAAATTGTGGCTACGCTTGTGAATCCTTTACTTTTCTGGCTCTTCTAGTTTTCCGACTTGTTTTGAGGCTCAGAGCAGCTACAATCTGGTCTATGGGGTTCGATTTCACCTTCTTGAATGTGGTGTCAGTTCTTAGCCTTTTTGTTCATGCGCCAAATCATCAATCCCTTGCGCAAAAACCTTACATTGCACTGAAAAATGGTAGCAAAATACGACAACACTTTTTTACGTTTGTGTACACTCCATGTATTTATTTTTATTCAACATGGAATAAAGCTTTTAAATTTTTAACTGGTCAAGCTGGAGTGACCATATTTGCTTCTAAGGGACTGTCCATATTTCATTGAATAAGAATTACTGCAGTGCTATTTTATTTTGGATACCACAGCAGAACCTGATGGAACTCTTTATAAGTCAATGGGTTTTAACGGGTGAATTCACATTGAATAGAAAATTCAAAGTATTATGAGTTATTTATATAGCAAAAAATATGTATTCTATTATTCAAAAACTATTTGAAAACATACAAGTGGCAGCCTAATGACAGATGATATTAAGTCTGAAATCAACTCTTGCCCCCAGATTATTGTGAATTCCATGCCCAGGAGATATACAACCTGCCAGACCATATTATTATTACATTATTCAACAGATCATAGTAGTTATCTATCAATAGTGACAAATATCATACTGTTAAAATCCATTAAAGGAGTTGGTAAGCTTTATAATGGCTGAAAACCTAAGTCCCATGCTGTGTTTCATTTCCATTTGGCTTGGAGAGCTGCTGGTGCTCAAAAAATAGTTTTCTGTTACCTGTTTTGCAGTGGTGAAAAAAATTACATGTCAAAAAAGAAATGGTCAAAATGAAATAGTTTGTATGAAAGGCTTGGGAAAAAACGACTGGAACTACTATTATTCCTGTATTATTACTGTAAAAAATAATATTTATAATAGCATCAACAATTATAGTATAATAATAGTAATACCGGTACTTTGTTTAACAAAACTTCTAATATCGGCCAAGAATATTCATGCAAAGAGCTGCCTAGTGCTGATTAAATGTAGTAGATTAGTTAGGCTCACACCGGCATCTCGGCTACTCCCACCAGTGGACAATAGACCCCATTGAGTTACAGTAGGGGAATTTTGGACTCAAGTTATTGAAAGTTTAACTGCTAGTATAGTCTTTCCACACTCTGTACTACTCTCTCCAGTAGTAATAACCCCCCTCCAAAACAAGGAAAGGCTCTGAAATTGGAAAAATGAATCTGATGAAAGAGGCACTAGAACACTATGAATTGGAAAAACTTTCGAGGCACTATTTGCAGTTTTTCTGTGTATAGTGCTGAAAACGCCGGATAGAGGATTTCTGGCACATATTCTACATAAATCCGATGCCCTCTGCACTGCCCAGAGTCAACTATTCAAACCATGATCCTGAGCAGGGCACATTTTTATTCCTTATTTATTTATTTTTTACCTGTCCCGGGATTCCAGAGGTTTCATAGTGAGTCCCATATATATTGTGCCGGTCTCACAGTTTAATCTTTACTGTAGCTTTACAAAAAGATGTTTTCAATTACAGTTTATCAAAGATCTTTTTGTTAATCCAATTAAATCAACATCATGATAAACCAAGTAATGCAAAGGCTGATTAATGAAAACCTAAAATAAATAGGCAGCAAATATCTAGAATAAATATATTTATATGGTGATGATGTATCATTGTTTCTACGCCAATTTTCGGCATGAAAAAGACATAAAAAGTTTGCAATTTCTCCAGCCAAAGTCAATTCATTGAATAATGCCTGGTGCAGGGCCTGGAGGGAGGAGCAGAACTCTTTTTCATTGTGTTCCTAGAACCTTGCTAAAAAGGTTTAATCTAATGAATCAGCTGTAACTCGACTGTTCCTTTAATAAATTGTCCAAATTGTTTCCATACTTACAAATTTAAGATTAAATTAAGATTCAATAAAAATGTTACCATAGAACTGAATTATTATTATTGCAGTAAATATGTAACAAGAAAAAGCGATGCAAAAAATATGGCAAAAAATGTACTTTATTTAGTCATATGCAATGAGTAACAAACACCAAGAAATACAAAAAATCTAAAATCACTTAAAAAGTGCTACCATGAGCACAATTGTCCCCAGAAGGGTCAGGGAACAAAGTCCCAGACCCGGCAGTAAGCCACAGGCAGACAAACACCCTCCCTAAGTAAACCCCCAGTTCTGCATGAATACGACAACCAGATCTTAAGACAAATACAAATATTCAAGTGGTGTTACCTCAAGCAAAAGGGTAGATATAAGGAGTAAAAAAAAAACCTGAGTAGGTGCGAGGCAAAGCAGACGGGGGAAGAGGGTGAGCCGGCTGTGGGAAATTATTGCAGTAAAGTAAAACGCTAAATTTCTCAACAGTCAAGAAGAATTTTCAGCTTGACATATAATCTTCGTATTTACATTACAGATCAGGATATTTTCTATTTTAATAGGTAAGATATCAGGGGAATTGGGAAAACAATAGCGGCTGATGATGCTTCTAATAATTATGCAAGTCATTTGACACTTGTAAAGGGGGATGCATGAAATAGACCTGGTGCTCATGGAAATATATAATTTTCCTGCTGAGGAATTACACAAGAGGTTATAAATGGAATCTTCTAGCTTAGTTTTACAGTGTTTTTCTTTCTGTGGAAGTAATTTTGTAAAATATTTGTAATAAATGAATCCACTATATTCTGATTTAAAGGGACACTAAACTGAAAGTAAACTACAGTGGTGATGAAAGTAAGCGAGAGAAAAACTTGCTAACAGTAATGTCGGTCTACATCTTGGAAGACATTCTTATAGAAATGTAATTAATTTCTAGTAACGCATGGCCTGTAATTGTTGGTTGATTACTGTGTTATTCTGTTATCCAAGTTTTTTAATCCATTATTTTAATGTACCTTTGACTTGTATAGACTATACTATCTTAAAGGGTGGGTATCCCGTGCCTGGGTTTACCTATCCCTAGACATTGTACGTTGGTACTTTTATACTATAAAACTTCAATAAAAAGTTGATGTTAAAAAAAAGAAATGTAATTAATGTCCTTGTAACCTTTGATAAGCGTCTCTGGTTTCCTTGGTAAGCTGCAGTCATTTGCATTATAGCCATATGGGAGTCCACAAGCCTTCAGCCCTTTCAGGCTTCTGAGTCTTGTTATATTGGGGGCAGAGGTCTAGCCTGGTGTATAATACTACTATAGCATACAGCAAGATGCTACAGTAAATGTGCCAGACCGGGAGGTTCCTGGGCCTCTTGCCAGCTTTTCATGCCTCCACTTACCCACTTGAAATAATGGTGACACAGGGTGAAAAAAACTGCCATACACAATGGTTATGTCCTGGGCACTAATGCTACAACCATAACAGGGAAACCTTAAACATCATCTATCACCAGTTGATGGTAGATTAGTCCCACTTACAAGCTCCTGCGCAATCCCTCTTCTCCGAACTTCTTTTATCATTACCCTGTATGCCTCAATTTCAGCAATATAGAGATATAAAAATGATGCCAATCCATCTGAGGCACTCCGACTTAAGTCATTGAAGCTCATAATTTTTTCACTCCTGCATTACTAGTCTAAACCCACCTGGTCCCTGATGTCCTCTTCTCTCTGAACTCTGGGTGGGACTAGGTGGGACTGGTCCCGCCCAAAGTGCAGGACTGGAAGAGTAATGTGGAGTGAATAAATTATAAGACGAGGCACTTTGGTGAAGTAAGCTGAAGTGCCTCTCAGTGATTAGCATACAGGCTATAATGAAAGTACGTGTAGTTTGGAGAAGAGGCATTCCTCAAGAACTTGTAAGTAGGACTAGTCTACCATCAGAAGAACTGGTGGTAGATGCCCTTTAAGGTCTCATATGATGTAACTCTCCAATAGCTATGCTTTTCATCATCCAATGAATGTAATACATATTATAAGAAAAAGCTCACTCAAGTGCCAGGGCAACATTTCATCCACTTACTTCTTTATAACATGCATTTTCTTGGAGTGAGCCTCAGATGCCGCTCTCCATGAGATCTGTGAATGCGGCAAATTAGAGCAAGTGAACTGTACACTAATTATGTTTATTACTGGTCTACTTTATGTTGTAGATTTGATTTCAGACTTTGATTCAAGTATGTTATTCCTATTAATGCCAATGAATTTCTGTTAAGCCTGAATGGATTTGGTGCTTAAGGGATGCTGTAGGTAATTCCCCGGTGTTCTATGCATTGATGATTGAGGTCTTTTTCTTAATAAGATGTTGGATAGTAAACGTTTCGAGAAATTACCTTTTTACATGCATTTCAGATAAGCCGTTGACTCATAACTCCCAATCATTTAATCCACATTATGGAAAAGTGATACAATTATTTCAGCAGTTGAAATCATGTCCCACAATTTCTTGTCAATAATAATCAGTGTAAATTAGGTGCTCCATGTTTTATTGGGTAAAGCACACAAGAATATCACACAATTTCCGGATATTTGATATGGCTCAATGGTGGTTATTCATTCTGAAATTATGTATTTATGAGAATTTGTACAGAGAAAAGTCCAGAATATGGGTCATGAGACTCATCCTTAATCCAAATATAATGGGGATCAGTTTGAGGACACACAGGTTACTGTCATTGGGAATGATCTGTGTTAGAGCTTCATATTGATGAGGTCATAAGGAATACTTTTGTTAAGTAATGTGTGATGTTCAGAAATTGGCTAAAATAAGTTATTGACGCAACTCAAAATGAGTTTTATGATAAAAAAACTAAAAATCCTCATTATAGGTAATATATTCCACATGTAATGATTTTAGTATATTTTTTAATCATATTCAACCACGTTTATCAGGGCTTATATACCTGAAAACTGCCGTATAAGCATTGAGAAGGCACAATTCATGTCTGTGTGTTATTTCCTTCATAACACCACCTCCACGCCAAGTGGGTGTGGGAGTGTGTGAAGGACCGCCATCGGAGGTTCAATTTTCTGGTGCCTAGGGGTTTTATGAGGAGGTTGGAGCCTTCAGATAGATCCGGCGGCTCTTCACACACTGACGCATTCAAAGCATATGATAAATGTGCCCCATTGATATGTTTTGCCTATGTGTTGCCAAAACAGTAAAACAGAGAATAAATAGTAAATTGTGTCTTATCAAGTGAAGGTATTGAGTCAAAGGACAGGTGGCAATGGAGTTCAGCAATTTTATTATTTGTTATTTTAAATTTATCTCTCATGCTTTTATATCTTCATTTACAGAGGGTTTTTCTAGTCCTTAAGCCTTTTTTATGCTTACGAACTAAGGATAGACCATCATAGTATTATATTGGTGGGTTTCGAGACCCAGACCATATACTGATCAGCTGCTCCAGACTTCCAGACGTATAAGTTGTTTGGAGCCAGACATAGGCCTTCCCTATGTAATGGTCATGCTGAGATGCTATACCTCAACTCCCATTCACTTCAATGACAATCTATTAGCATCAAAAATTGCCAGAAAATATTTTCATGGAAAATAACAACAAATTGTTATACCGGCACTGACATACAAGATAGGTTCTTTGGGTTTGTACTTAAGTTGAATTTATATGTAAGTTAAAACAGGTATATTTTATAATTTTATAACTCCAGGGGCTAAAGTAAAACATCCAAAGAGCTTCACCAGAGGTCATAGGGGGCAGAGGGGTCCGTCTGTAACTAGGGGTTGTCTGTAAGTCAGGTGTTCTAAAGTTGGAGACTGCCTGTATTTTTTTTTAATCAATAAGCCTTCAGATTTATTCAAAGGTGTTTTTTTGTGTTTCATTCAGCACTTAGGGACAACCGGATCGAATTGGTTCGAGCTTCCTGGCATGAATTGAGCATCAGCATTAGTGATGTCACGCTGTCAGATGAAGGCTTATACACGTGTTCCTTGTTTACAATGCCTGTCAAGACTTCCAAAGCTTATCTCACAGTTCTAGGTAAGTACTTTTAAATGATAACAGACTATATTAAAATAGTAAATGTGCCAATAGACTCTTGATGCATATGCCTCTTGATGCATTTGCAAGCTCAGCATGTTTGACCTGACATGTAAAATGTTACATATCCAACATCCATGTCCTTTTTTTCTTCTCTTAAAAAATCAAGACCCATCAGTTATTCCCACTAATATTTCTATGGGGGCCAGGGAAAGAATCCCTGATGCATTTAATTGTGATCCAAAATAGTAGCCGACATATTGAAATTGTTTTGATAAGATAAATTATTTCAAACTAGAGCAATGTACTAATGTTTTTTTGCCAACATACTTTTTACCACAAGGTAACACCCAATTTTCATTCCATTGAAATACAAATTGAGAGTAGCAGTTGTAACGGGTCACACAGACAACAGAACTAAAAGTCTCTATGAGAAGAGTCCGGAGGAAGGAGTCAAGGTAGTGGGGCAGGAAATGCAGATAACAGTCCAAACTTGAGATTACAGCAGGAAACACAGAGGAATGCTGGTAACGCTGGCACACGGAGGAACACTGGTGATGCTGGCATGGACTGTAGATTCCGCTGGACAGGAACCATGAAAGGCACAGCAGGTCACAGGAATGGTAGCAACACAGAGGATCGCTGGTAACGGTGGAACACTGAGGAACACAGAGGAAAACAGGAAACACTGGAGGGCTTTCTCTTAGTAGGAAATGATGCTGAAGATCCGTCAGGGAGTGAACGGAGGTTCCAGATTATAAAGGCGAGCCAGATTAGCAAAAGCCAATCAGGAGGACGCTGCCCCTTTAAGTCTTATAGAGCCGACGCGTGCGCCCTAGCAGGAGTACAGCCAGGATTGTGGAGAGGTGAGTCCAGACCGGGGAGCGGGACAGCGGCAGCGGGGACCGTGACACATGGATCTGTGACAGTAGTACAGCATAAATTGGTTGAAAACTTCAGGATTGTGACCAAAGCTGAAAATTTTTTTTTAAAACATTCAGCTCTCAAATCTTTCAAAAAGTTAGCCATTAGGGGATTGCAGGCTACCAGCACATAGTTATGCCCCCTACCCCTATATCTACATGGGGGATCTGTTTCTTTACATTAACTATTATGGAAAGAAAAAGTAAGCCCTCAGATGCCATGGACAAATTACAGCTCAACATCTTAATGGGCTCCCATGTCATTCATTAGTTGAACCTGCCACCAGGTCTACCTTAAAAGGTAGATCCGAGATGGTAGGTTTCCTTTAAGGGTTACTGTTCAGTGATTCATGCTGCTATTTATCTACCATCAAAAATCATATATTTTCTTAATCCATCGTTCACTCAATAAGGTTTTGATATGGTGCCAAGTGACCAAATTTGAATACACAAAAACTCTATGTTTTATGTTAATACTGTGTTTTTGTTCTTGTGTTGCAGCTCTTTTTTATTGTATTCTTGTGTTCAAGTATTCAGTTATACTCAGGGGAAAGTAGTTTGGCTTTAGCCTAACTTAAAACCTTGCAACTATATATTCTTAAGGACAAAGCGGTCATAAAACTCTAAAATTAAGGAAAGTTTTATAGCGTCTTTCTTATTTTTTTGGTCATAGTGTTTTTCTAGGATCCTGCCATTTCTACTGCAGACTATTCGTTTTTGTTGTTTTATTGAGAGCACTTCACCATTTATACCTCATTCCCTAAATGATCTCTCCCTTTTTTTCCCCTCTGAGGGTTTCAGTGACACTAAAAATGAAAGAGATTCATCGAGAAAGCCGCGGAATAACACTTAAACTCCACACTTTATGAGATTCATTGAATGTCAGCGGCTGAATCAGATGAAATTGCTAGAGTTTATTGGAAACACGCCTATGTTCCTAACCTGTTATACAATTTGAAAGATTGATTTTTTTTTTTTGCTGCCCCTGAACTTCGCTTGTTTTTGGAATACCGGGCTCCTCCACTTAATAGGACTAATGCTGGATGCCAGTCATATTAAAGTTAATCCAGCTAGTGAATTGGTTTTGTGCATAGTATGTGAAAGCTGGCTTTTTTCTAAGCCCCATTGAGACTATTTTACAAAAAAATCTTTAGAAGTTTGCCATTAAGGACAAAAACTACCCAATCTAAGCAGTGTTTTGCAGGATAATAACTTCCTCAGCTTAATGCTTTTCCATAGAGACCCATCTTTGGATCCAAAGTATAAATGTCTTGCTAAATCCTCCGCATGAACTGATGGTTCGGCATTATACAGACACCGCTAAGAAAATAAAGGTTTTCCATATACAAGCTGCTCACTGTTTGAATATGTTATTATCAAAGTGATTTAGAAGCTTTTGTTATACTTACTATTTATTTAAAGCTTTCTGCCTCCCTTATTAACTGAGAATCTTTTATTTTGTATTTTCTTCACTGAGAATTTTTATTTTTTGCTGTTATGACAAATGAACTACGGTATATTTATTTTTACAATTATATTATTTATTACATTTATTAATTTTTTATATTTATCATTGCACTTTTTTGCATTGTAGGAATCAAAGTTTATAGAGAGTTTATTTTTATTGATTACTACAATTATTATTACTTTTATTACGATTTAATTAATCTATAGTTTACCGTTTACAAATTAAGCATTTTTCATCCATCATTTTATGTGATATTACTTTTCATCTTGGTCTATATATATAGAATTCAAGTGTGCAAAATAAACCTCAATAATAAAAAGTATCAAAACCAAGATGAAAAGTAATATATATAAATATATAATAATATATTTATTGACATAAATAGATATATTCTCTCTTTGTGAAATTTTTCATTATATAACATGCATTTGACATTTAACACTTGTGTGTACTTTATATTGGCTTAGGTGTTCCTGAAAAGCCACATATTTCAGGATTTACGTCCCCAGTTATGGAAGGTGACCCAATCAGTCTGACTTGTAAAACCTCTGGAAGCAAGCCAGCTGCAGATTTAAGATGGTTTAAAGGTGACCAAGAAATAACAGGTAAGATACAATAAAACATAAGTCTCTATTTGTCATCTGGTTGTTTAAAAATTGTCCTTAAAATTCTGGTGGCTACTAAGGCTACCAATGACTTTACCTTTTTCCTCATTGGCTACTGTATGTGCCACTTTTATTTTAATTACTGTTCAGTGATAGACAGAGAATGGGTGATGAAGGGACATCTGCAGTGTAATTCTGAAAGACTAGTTTTCTTTGACTATCCATTTTTTCACATTTTTGATTCTTGATATTTATTACATTAACTTGCTATTCGAAGATCCCCTTGTTGAAGTTATATTACCGAAAGTCCATCATTAATTTTTACCATACCTGAGCTTTACATCGGTCAGCTGTTCTGGCACTCTTGGAGGGAATGAAGCCAGAGGCAGTATGCCACCAATGTAAACTGGAGTCTACCAGTGTCTTGTGATGCCAGTAAGTTGATTGATGCTTCTTGGGTCTCAGTGTTAGCCCTACACATATCTGTGATCAGAGATAGATCACTAGTATCAAAAGTGAATAAAGGGCAAAATGAGTCAATGAAGTTTTACTGCTAACAATAAAAGAAGCTTACAGACCCAGCAGAAATAGGTTTATATATACAGGCGGTCCCCTACTTAAGAACACTCGACTTACATACGACCCATAGTTACAAACGGACCTCTGGATTTTGGTAATTTATTGTACTTTAGTCCTAGGCTACAATAAACAGCTGTAACAGTTATCAAATGTGTCTGCAATGAAGCTTTAGTGTTAATATTGATTCTTATGACAACCCAACATTTTTAAAATCCAATTGTCACAGAGACCAAAAAAGTTCTGGCTGGGATTACAATGATAAAATATACAGTTCCGGCTTACATACAAACTCAATTTAAGAACAAACCTACAGACCCTATCTTGTATGTAACCCGGGGACTGCCTGTAATGGGGAAAAATTGGGCACTGGAAAAATCGGTCTTTCAAGGTGAGGGTCTTCTCAAAGTGGTGGTGTTCTGGAGAGATTTCACTTTATATATATGCAACATAAAAAAATAGATACATAAGCATACCTAGTGCAGCGAGAACCTGATTTGCAAAAAGACAAAATCTATGGGAAGGATTTATGTATCATTTTCCTATGTTTAAACACCCCCACCCTTCCATTGTGTCTAATCTATCCAGATGATTCAGCCTGATGATAAGTCAGATGGTTAGCTGTGCAGACGGGAGCTCTTTGCCGGTCTTCCTCATGTGGAATTGCACTACGACTTGTGTCAGTCTAAAGGTACTGCACCGGTGTGCTGCTAGTAATGCCCAGCAACAGCCCACTCCACCCCATCAAAAATACCTTCTTTACAGAACATGGAATTGAGATAAGGGGGAAATAGTGATAATTCCTGGCCATAAGCCAAAAAACTTTCATACATGCCCTGATAAATATGACCTGAATTTTCTTTGAAACAACCAATTAGTGGGAAACAGGAAAGCCTTGTTTGGAAAACTTGTAAAGTGCCGGTTTTATTTTGGAGCTGCTAGCCTCCCTTAATGGCTCAAGAGAACAAGACCTTTAGGAGTTAAATTCTAAAAGATATCTATGAATTTCTTTCTGACATTGGAGTTTATTTTATATTCCTTGCCATAACCAGCGGTTTGTGCAATGGTCATATCTAACAATGCCATTATTTTGGGGATTATTATAAGATTTCAGCTTTGACTAGATATTGTATTTCATTCTATCTGTGTTGAGGGTCATGGCTTACTGAACCATTATTACCAATGCTTATCTATCTCCAGTACTATGCACTCACTCAGGATCATTGTAAGTGTTTTAGAGGGCTGTGAAAGTATTGTAAATGGCATTTTACATTTACCTTAGGAAAAAAAGTTTTTTTTATATTCCTGTAAGTATTTTTCTCCTCTATTCTTGTATCCTGCATAGTTTAAGGAACACTCTGCTACCATTAATGCGTTTTAATAAGGTTCGCTCAGTGGCTTCTGTCTGTCACTTATCCAGAGCTAAAACCATGGTTAGGAAAGGAGCAATGTGTTTTCATACTGTTATAATGATCCTTTCACTGAACCTCTGACTTTTTTTTTTAATATAGACGTTGAGAAAAAACAAGAACGAGATAGCAATGGAAAGACATTCACGGTTATCAGCGTTCTGGACTTCCGAGGGGATCGCAAAGATGACGGAGCAATTGTTAGCTGCAGGGTGGACCATGAATCTTTAAATTCAACACCTCACATCGCAATGCAGTCCTTAGACATTCACTGTAAGTACAGAGATGGACTGGATGAGTAATGATAAGTGTATAAGGGTTGCTTCACACAACACGTCAAGTGTGTAAACAGCACGGAGATCTAATAAAATAGGGCGTGTCACAAATGCAACAATTTTGTGCAGATTTGTCATGCAAAATACTTAAGGATTTAAAATTGACATCCTGCTGATGAAAAATGAAGCACCGCATGCCAATTTCTGTGCTAAAAAGTTTTTACTTGAAAATGAGTGCGTATGGATGTGAATCCATAAGTCATTTTCAGCGACCCATGTAGTAAGAAAATAATGAGTAGATGTACACTGGAATTTAGCAGTTTTTTACACTTTTGAGCACATGGAACTTTTTGGATGGTACCATGTTTTATAGAAAGAGAACTGACTTTCACAGCTTTTCAGTAGTTCATTATGCAATTTTCATACATACATTTGATATAAATGCCCTGCATCTCAAAGTTCACTTTCGAAAAAATGACAAGGGCCCTCTATTGTGTCAATAATAAAGACGGGAGAAAACCATGATGGAGCCTTATAATTCTGAAACTGATGAAGACTAATGACTTAAATTACCCAACTTCTTTAGCACTGTCATCAAAATTTTTCTATTTTTAATCCCTATTCTCTTATAGAATCCTTTAAAGGGCTCAGGTCAAGTTAGTAAGTTATAACTAAACCATAAGTGGTATTTCCTGGAACCGTGGGTACCAGGAAAGAGCCATTAGGTTTCCATCAACCATCTGGTCATATCTTTCAATATTTTACCAAAATATAAAGGTCAATTTATAAACAAAAATATTTGAAGTATAGCAACTGTTTGGTACCTACACTAAAGAGATTTAATCAACTTTTTGACCATGTCTGTATGAGTATGCACTTAATTTTTTTCAGCATAAAATTTGATTCACACAAATTCAGTGTGACATTTTTTGCGGCTGTGAATTGGTGTCAAGTGGACCTGGCAACAGTGTGGGTGGTTTAGCCACTTAAATGGCACCGTCATTTAAAGGGTAAACACCTGTGAAATGAGCCAGTACCGATTTCCAGTTTAACTGATGTTTGAACTGTGATGTTTGAACTGGACTTCATTGAAAGTTTTGGGTTGGATCCAGGTGATCCAAACCCACCAAGAGTGGTATGAACCCAAACTTTGTGGTTTGGGACCACTCATCACTACTGCTAAGCTATTCTATACATTTGAATAGTGTTTTTTGGAAAACACATGATAATGTGCAAGCCCTTTCAACTAAATGGAACAAAACTATTTAGCTCAAATTTAATTAAAGTTTTTCTGTATCTATCCTAATGGTGAAAACCTCAAAAGTGACTGGTATAAAAAGTTAAAGTGTATTACATCTTCCCTAGTTAGCATTCCATTGACACGCTTTGGGGAATCGGATTGGCACATAGCATAATTTAGTTGGTGTAAAACTGCCCATGGACATAAAATAAGATCTTCCAACCGACAATTAAAATGCCTGATTTCCCCATTAATGCGCTCATTTGTGCCGCTCATTAGAGGAGCATTGAATGAATCGCTTCACGGCCAGAGGATTGTTATGGTTATACATAACATACTATTGATAGATCTAACACCTTACATCACTATGCTGGCCAAGTCCTTCCGAGACGCCGTGCTCCAGAAGTCATCTAGTAAGTCAACGTCTCAGCTTTGTTACAGAATTTCCAAGGTTTTTGTCTAAGAATCATCAGTTCGATGCCTTTATATTTTTAAAATAATGAACTCATTAATATTCTGAGGAAATAGGATGTGAATCTGTTCTCTTCGTGAGCTCATTAAGAAAATGTGCTTTTTTTCTGACCATGCATTGCCTCAGGGGACACATTTCCTTCCCAGATGAAACTTGCCCCATGGATAAAACAAGTGTTAATAGAGGGCAGTAAGAGGATGTTTTGATGGACTAGAAATAGCCATTATAGAACCAAAACATAGTCATTTACTAGGTTCTTCTTTATGTCCAGCTTGTTTTTCGGTCTTCTTATTTATTGTGTGTCCTTATGATAACAAACATTAGTAAAGAAGAAAAGCATCATCCTAGAGAACGAGTGGTTCCATATGTACATGTCTGTTGAAGGGAATTTACCGCATCCAGGTTGGTTTGAGTAGCTGGCATCAAGTGTTACAAACTGCATTGGCTTTAAGAGGGTGCCCATTTAGTTTCACGCTACTTTATGCCAGAGCAGGGAGTGATAGTCTTCCTTCTCTACCACTTGAAGCAGACCTTTGCTTTTGCCCGCCACTTCTCAATATAACTGTACTATAGGTCAAAGAAATATCAAGCATGTCCCTGTGTATCTATCATAGCCTCATGTCAAGTGAACATAGAAATACTGTAAAATGATGTTTTATTTTTTATTTAATATTTTAACCCTCCAGCTGACCCATGAAGAGGCAATAAAACAAAAAATGAGTTGCTTTTTAAGTAAAAGAGGAGTCCCACTAACCACCTCAACGTAGAGCTGAAAATATGTGCTCGGACTTCTACATAAAATAGCAAATTTAAATCAAAGAAGAAAACATAGAGAGGAATTAATTCATAATGCTTTCTTAAAATACATAAATTTAAAAGGAACCTATCAAGGCATTTTGGGACATTAACCCACCCAGAGGTCCCAATGGGCCGTTGGTTTAGTATCCCAAATCACCCTGTGAGAATTTTTATGTAGGCTCATTAAAAAAACAAACACTTATACTCACCTTGTCCCTTATCCCATTGGCACCCGTGCGTTCCGGCAAGTGAAGCAGATGTAGCATCCCTGGATTTCCCTGCACAAGTGCTGTAGGTACAGCACATGCTCAATAAAGCCAGCTTATTATCTTGGCTTCACTCACAGCATCGCCAGAGGAGGTACTGGTACAGGATCTGCAGATGTGAATTTGATGTGCCTAATCGGACTTACATCTAGGTGAGTAAAAAAAATGTTTGCTTTTGTTTTACCCACCTGCAGCCTTCATGCAGGTCGATTTATGACCCTAAACCAAAGATACATGCGGACCTGTAGTTAGTTTAGGGTCCCAAATCGATCTGATTATACAAGGAAAGACTTAAAGATTGGAGACAACCAGGCAGTGTGTTTGTACGACATGGAGCAACATTTGAATATGGTGATTCTACTTAAATGTGACTGTTAAAATTTAACTTTAAGACGTAGAGCAATGATATATGTAAATGTACACCAGGAAAGATGGTAAGGAAAATATAAAAAGGATAGTAGATATCAATTGTTATTGTCTTTGTCTATTTTGACAGCACATCCCCACAATGCCTGACACCGTTGAGAATCTGGTGGTGTCCTCCCCTGATACACATTTCAACCGCACTGGTTTTTGTCAAGGGTTGACACTGGGGAATTTGAGGTGGAGTTTTAAAGCCAGGCGACCAATCAGTGAACATCAAACTTAAAGGGGCAATCAATTAATAAAAAGTTTTCCCCAACTCTGTCAGGTAAAATTGAAGAGACATTCTCCATGTAGTGTCAGAAGTGAGTCACTGCAGGTGCCATTTAATAGAATGGTAATGGACTTTCTGTGACCTGCCCTGACCACTACACAGAGAATGGAGCTGTCTGCTTTCTGCTTTGTTCTCTGTGCATTAGCTGCTGATCCGAGGGTACTGAGACTCCCACCAATCTGATGCTAAAATTATTTTCTGGAATATTCTGGCTTCACAATTACAAAACCTTTTTACACTTTATATATTTATATTTAGTAGATTTGTACAAATAATAGACTTTTAATTAAAAAAAATATTGCCGAAAAAATCCCATTATATTATGGAAACCCCATTTACAGAGGACCTGACACCCCCAAAAAAGACCCCCACCCAACATGCCCCCCATAATCCTCTCCGCAGCCTTTTTCAATATATGTTAAATTTATTTTAATTTAGGTTGTGAAAGTTGTCACTATAACATTACTTCTTCACAGATAAACAGCGAACATACAAAAAGTTTTTTTTTTTTTGAGGCAGGATACAGTATAAAAAGCATAAATCATAAATCCGGTCCTTGTAGTCAGCAAATAGAGAGAGAATACATAAGTTATTTTAAGGATACTGTCAGTTTATCTAGGTTACAGTGTGTAGCATTGGGAAATGCAGGTTTCGCTGCTCTGGACGCTTCGGTTGTTTTCAGGCCTGGCAACTAATTTGTGTGGTTCTTGCTTTCATGTTCTTATTCCCTTAAACCATGCTTAGGGTGCAGTCATTTTAAAAAATGTATCAAAAGTTTGCATATTCTATGTCTCTTCAATACTAGGCTGTCTCTGCACTGCAGGGGGGCCGATGGAATCAAAGAGAAAGTCATCCAAGTCAGACTCATTCCCTGCTCTGCCGAATTCACAAGCTGCTTACATGATATAGAAAGATAGAAAAACATATGTAAAGGCACCAGATAACAGAAAAGCAGCTGTTCTACTATGTATCAATGTGTGGATATAGTATTTATGGTGGGGGGTGGATTTACCATCACTTTGTCAGGTTTCTTGTACTATTATTTTAGACTTTTTTGTCACAAGTTCGTCTCAAAATGTAGTTAAATAAACCAGACAAAGTGGTGCCAGGGTTTCTGGCGCACATTTTTAATGAATCTGGCACCCCCTGCACCAACTTTTTTTGTGCATTTAACATATTGGTCCACATTTATCAAACTGTACCATGAGCAGTTTGTCTGTAAGGTGTGTAGTGTGCAAAAGATTCATGAAAAGTGTTGCACGTTCTGCATGAATCTGGGCCCCCTTGCACTTCTCTGGCAGAATGCATTTTTTTCTGGTGTGGACAATCCAACCGTGCACTGGAATTCCCCTTTCAGTGCACATTTTTTTGTCTCGTAATACATGGTGCAGCTGCGACACAAAACTGGTGCAGACACTTTTTAAATTCTGTACATGTGCAAACAGTTTGCATGTTCCTTCTAGTACAAAGTGTAGATTGTAGCAAGGCCCGACTGTGCAATGTAATTCTGTTGGACACTGCATGTCCTAAAGTCCTCAAAGATAGATAAAGATAGATAAAAAGCTTTATTTATCCCTAAGGGGAAATTATTGCACCACAGCTCAACAATAAAACACATACCTCAAATATTACATTATAAATTAGGAAGGGAAATCATTTCAATCCTCTTTGGTTTAGGGCCCAGGAGCAATAGCAGACTTTGAATTGATACTAGATCTGATGTCAACGTTAAAGGTAAAGGGTATTAGGACTTTGCATTATGTTTGCTTTGTTCATTTTAGACCAGCTTATGCCTGCATTGAAGTTCAAACCATAGAGGTTACAAAAGGTTGTGCAAGATCAGTTGCTCTTTCAAGGTTCATCTGCTGAAATTTGCAGTTTTTGGTTTAACCTTCACTCTGATTAATCTTGTGTAAATCTTGATAATAATTAATCTTTCAGATTATGTTTGATTTCTTTATTCAGAGATGCCACGTGTACAGTCCTACTTACTGTGTATCTCCATAGTCCTCCAATGTCATCACTTTTCTCAAAGCACGTAGGGTTCAGACCTTCATCCAAGCAACATTTGATAGCTGCAAGGCCACTGGAACCTGCACCAATTATTGCGACTGTCTTTGCCATAGCTGAAATGCAAATAAAGTAGGTAAAATACGGATAGAACAGAAAGGCAAACTATGTTGGACTGAAACATAGATATTACGTTTTCTGTCTTGTTACAATCGCTGAAACAAATTGTTATATGTAACTAAAGCCATTAAAGTTTCCACAAGATAAACCCTGTTACTCACAAGCAAGTGTGAGATTTACCTGAACTGACTTGCCCTCTTCAGTTCAGCAGTTGTAGGATTGGTCTGGTAGATCCCTGGTGCTTGTTTGTCTCTCTTGGGCAGACTCTCCGCACTCCTTATCCTTCTAAATACATGACAGGGAACCAGTCACCAGTATGGGAATTTTTCAACAATTACTATGGAAACGTATGCAATTGGTAACCAGCACCCATTGGGGCTCATTTACAAAGGTTTGTGGATCACACTTTTGTTGAACTGTTTGTCTTTTTCAGAATTTGCACGGCTTCGACAGGTATTTAGCAGGCGTCTGCGCTAGGATTGTGTCGCACACAATCGTTTTTTGGTGCATCTGCGCTGGTTTCCTTGCAACACAAATTGGCTGTATACTGGGGGACATGTGCTTTCTGGCTAAATACTGGGGAAGCTATGACCAATGCAATTCCCACCCTAGGCTTATAATTGAGTCAATAGGTTTTCCCAGCTATTTGTGTTGGCGCCTCGGCTTATACTCGGGTTGGCTTATACTCGAGTATATAAGTATTTGCCCACATAGGCAAAAAATGATACAAACTGCACTAAGGCAATTTGCCCAGATAATCTAACAGTGTTGTACGCTGTTTAATTATACGGCACAACCGGCGCTGCTTTGGGAAAATGTGTCGCAAACTATGAATAAGTACTACCACACCCCTTTAGGTGCACAGCTTTCTAAAGTGTCTGATAAAATGCAACTGCGACATAAATGCATGGGCAAGTATAAAAAACATTTTTAGTGCAAACTTAAAAACAGTTGCAGACACAATAAAATATCTGGACAATTATCTCTCCTGCTTCTACCCTCATAGTGCTCCCTTTGATAGGCCCTGGTTATAATAAGAGTGCAGGCTTGGAATCACACATGCTGTAAGCAATGTTTCAGCGATAGATAAGACTGAATGCCCAACTTTGTATTCAGTTTGACTGTGTGACTACAAAAATTATAACAAATATCCCCCAAAAAACTACAGATACAATTACAGTCAAAGTTTTTTATATAATGAACAGGATTAGAACAAGGCAAACTTTATACTAATGTAGCACAAATACACAATGCATAGAAACCACAAAAGTATTAATGTGAGAGCAGCTTCATATGTGGTAGAAACTGTGAGAGACGAAAGACTCTTCCTTACCTTAGTGGCTTGTTTGTTTCAGCGATGATGTTCAACTACTGACCGTCTTCCTCCTTCCTTATTAGCCGATTCTGATTTGACAGCTCTCTTGCACCATCTGTTGCACAAGCTGTGAAACTCTATTCAGCTATCGCACACAGTATAATCGTTTTATTGTAATTCTGTTCCAAACTTTTTTTTCCGATTTTTTTTCTTTACTTTATTTTGTGCATTTTTAAAAATCTTTTTTACTAGCGTCTTACTTTTTTTCCCTCAAAAACACTGTGATCACCATATTGGTATTTCTGAAATAAAATACTGTGCTTTAAACCACTAAATTTTAGACAAATAATAAATGCTGAAAAAATCTTGTCAAGCCAAACAATGAAAAAGTTAAAACTGTTAAAATTAATGATTTACCCAAGGGAAAATCTGTGAGCATATTAAACAGGAGATTGCCCTTTTATAATGCTTAAACACATATGAGGAAAGTAAAGGCAAAGGAAAGAATTACCCAAGCACAAAGTCAACACCAAATTAGAATTTAAAGGAAATATACAGGCAGGTTTGTTCTTAAGTTGATTTTGTATGTAGGTCGGAACTGTATTTTATAGTTGTTGTCCTGGCCAAAATTTTTTGGTCTCTGCAACAATTGGATTTTAAAAGTGTTGGATTGTCATTAGAACCAGGATTAACAATAAAGCTTAATTGCAGACACCGTTGATAACTGTTACAGCTGTAACATCCAGAGGTCTGTTTGTAACTATAGGTCGTCTGTAAGTTGGGTGTTCTTAAGTAGGGGACCGCCTGTACTATCAAATTCAAGCATCATAAACCAGAGACACATACTCATAGATCCAAGCACTGGGATTGTGGTAATATTCTTATATTACTTATCAATGACCTCCTTCCTTCAAAATCAACTTTTATGATTATGTTAATGAGCCAGCATGGCTCTTGGGGTGTTACTAGAGCCCATTCATGCTCTAGTATGTGCATCTTGAAACTGAATCCAAAGGCTTCACCTGTAATCATATGTTGAGGCAACATTGTATTTCATGCAATGGCAACAAAATATTAACTCAGGAGGTGATCAATGGTGAAACCTTTGGATTGCGTCTCAAAATGCAATCAATATACACCGTGTGAACGTAGCCTTAGGATCCTTAGCAGGGTCATGCCAACACTGCTAGGGGGCCCACATAAGGCTAATGAATCCATAGGATGTGAGGGGGGCTTATATAAAATAACCATGAGTAGGCTGTTTGGTATGATAAACTAAGGAATATTTTAGGGAACACGCCCAGGGGCCTATTGGGCCTATTGAAACTTACAACTGAACCTGATCCTTAGGATAGACCATCAACATTTTTAACCAAGAAAGAATAGACTTTATTATCTCCTCACATGATTGAAGTCGGAATAGGTGACCTGATCACCTCGAATCATGCACCATTGGAGAATATCTATGGTACACCTCAGTGGTACACCTGTCACATGGCGCTTCTCTGGTTATATGACCTTGGGGTTCATCCTGCTACTTCAGAAATGGTGGCTGGAAATTTGTCAACAACATATTTGGGAATCTGATCTAGTACACACAACATAGATTTCAATGTGTGCAGTGTTACAGCAAATAGTACTACAGCTAAAAAAATATGAAATAAAAACCTAATAGGAAAGCTGGCACCTTAAGACAATAATAGAATTGTATATTTAATGATCATTCATAAAAAAAATGTAATAAAAAATATAATACATAAAATAAAGAAATCCGTTAGAACATAGGGTATCACATATATGTCATTCTATAGACTGTATATCCCACTACAAACCATGTGAGTTAATCCTTATTTGTACATAGAAGATGGCATACCATGTAACTGAATACATATACACATGTGTACAAATAAAATGCTTGAAAGATTTGGAGGTATGAAGAATCAATATAACCTATATGCAACTCATTTTAGTTATACATAGTTGTCTATGTAATTGCAGAAGGGGTTAAGCTGCCTATGTACTTGTTTTTTTAAGGCTTTAAAAATTATGAAATTATGATGCGTCTGAGAGGCTCAAGGCTCCATTAATATATATGGAACCTGGAGCCCCTCAGACTCATTTTCATAATTTTAAAATCCTTTTTATGTAAAAAACAGAGCACTAGAAGTTAAAAGAAAAGCAGATTCTACCAGAGTGGGCACACAACAGCATGTAAATGTGCTTGGTTTGCAATACTTCATCCTGGTGGTAGATGTTCTTTAAAGAAGTTCATGACAGTATTGCAAAAATTGACCTGGGCATTAAAGTACCAATGACCCCTGGTCATGAAAGGGTTAATTTAATATATTCTAACCATTGAGAATATCCTGGTCCAGGAGGTCCCATAGACAGGCAATGCTAAATACCCACTCTGTTCAGCATTAGCTCTAGCTCTTGAACACCATAAAGCTGTTAGCAGAGAACCGATGACCAACACAGTCTTAAGGCTGAACCATGATTTAGGATTTTCATGTAAAATCCGGGTCTTGGTTGGCTTTATTGTTCTATCCCACTGTGTAAGAATGGCATTCCTGGCACCGCTCCATTTCCCCGGCCCTCTAAGCCGAAGCTGGTACGGTGTGCATGGTCCAAAAAGCACATGCCATGCCAATCTTGGGTCACTAATGAAAAGATATATTACGTTTGGGTGAATTCCAATTTCCCTTGAGATATCATTAATGTAATCTATGTAATGTGTTTGCAGAACTTGAGTCCTCCCCACACCAAACCTAAAAATAATAAAAAAATATAATTAATGTATTGATAACAACAATGTGCAGTATTATCAGGTATATTTTCATTTTACAGCTATTTACAAAAGTTTAATCTAAAAACACAAAGGCATGTGTATACATATAGGCGCACATGTATATTTAGTCTGGAATTGCATGCCTAACAATTTTTCAGCGGGTCAGATGTAGTGGCATTCCAGGAGTTAAAGGGGTATTCCAAGAATAATCATAATTCATATTTAAATATAAGCTTAAATTAAAAGCTAATAGTTTATAGTAATTAGTTATAATAATAATAATAATTGCTTTTTATAAAAATTCGCTAATAATTAGTTGTTATTAGTTGGAGGAGCTTTTACTGAGAATTGAAGGATCATGGGAGATGTAGTTGTAGATTGTGAATTGTAGATTTTGGGGATAAATCTGCCTATGTTATAAAGCCCATTAAATTTTCGGAATCCTAAAAGCAAACTATTTAAGCGCCAATTTGCGATTAATGACATTAAGTTTTTTTGTATTCATTTATTTACAGCATTATGTTTTTTTTGCATCAGAAGTTCATATTCCCAGAATACCCCTTAAAAGGAAATCTACCACCAGGATCAAGTACTGTAAACCAAGCACACTTACATATTGGTGTCTGCTTTTCTTTAAGCTTCTTATGCCCTGTTTTTTTTTTTAAGAAAAGCTTTCAAAATTGTGCAAATGAGCCTAAGGGGCTCCAGACTACATAGATGTGAATGGAGCCTGGAGCCCCACAGGTTCTTTTTTTTCTTAAAACAAGGGTATATGAAGCTTAAATAAGAGCAGATCCTGCCAGAGGGGGCACACACCAGTACGTCAGTGTGCTTGATTTACAATCCTGGTGGTAGATGTCTTTAAAGGATTTTTAGTGATTTTGCAACTTCTTTTTATTGTAAAGTTGTAACAAAATTGCAATTAACTCTAATCAAATTCCTACTCCTGGTGCAGTACTCCTGTGTTTAGCAATTGCAAATTTTGCTATAGATCAACAGACTCATACACCAGATTTAACACCCTCTAAGATCAAATCAAACACCGCCGTCTAAGATCAATTCAAACAATCCCAGCCACCTCCAAAAAAAATATGGGCAAATTTCCAGATTAAAGATAAATTGGTGGCATATGAGTGAATTTTATAGTCCTCATATTACTGTTATAAGTACACCAAAGCCTATACATAACATACACACTGCTTCATGTTTTTGCTTTTTTTAGCTGGGGTCTTTTAAAATTGTTGTAGTTTGGTGATTAGAGATGAGCGAATCCGAACTTTAGGTTCGGCATGCTCTGTTTGGCAGCTTCACGTAACCCAGTCATGTTGTTGATGGGTTGCAGAGCAGCCAATCAGGCAGCCTTACGTCCCTAGAAACTAGGTATGGCTGCCATTGGTCAGGTGTGCCTAGTTGCTAGGGGTATAAAGTTGCCTGATTGGCTGCTCTGTAACTCATCAAGCAATATGTCTGGGTTTCGCAGAGCTGCCGAACAGACGACACTGAACCTAAAATTTAGGTCTGGTCATCTTTATTGGGGATCGTAGACCTGATTTGGTTATTTGTTTATTGATTTATGTTCAAGGGGAATTTGATGGGTTAAATATGTTGATGAGATGGTGTTAATATGTGGACCAACATGTAGCTTAGTTTTATTATACACAATCTAAACTACTGGCTGAGGTGAAAAGAACAACAATATTCACGCTTAACCATTCAAATTCTTTCTCAGAGAATTTGCTGATTAGCATCCGAACAGTAGGGCAGATAGTGATAAAATATTTATTGCTTATCTTTTTGCATCGGTGATGCAAGAGATTTTTGGAAGACTGCATACATATTTTTATTCACAATTCCAATTCCAATTCCATTCACACTGAACAAATGAGGCATAAATAGCACAAAAAAGAAAAAAAAATCCAGCTATATGCAAAATATGATTCAATTAAAATAATTAATTAAAATTTTAAAAAAATCACTTTTATGTGTTTTGAGCTCTTAGTAGTAGCTTAAAACATGTTAATGACTCATACCATTTATTCTTCTTGTCCTTGCTTTTCAGGCAATGGCTTTCCATCTTTTTGACCGATGGTAGTTTAGCAGCACCTGGTGTTAAAATAGGATTTAAGAAAGAAAAGAAAGTTTATCTCCTACCAAAAAGCTCCAGAAACGTAAAAATGTTTATTCCATTGTTTATAGATTTTACAGGTTCAAGATAACTCAACCACCGTAAAAAGCTCACATTTATATATATATCTCTCTAAAATGTACTAAAATGCCATCTCACCCATCCATCATTTTGAGAGACAAAAAGCCAGAGCTCAAATTCTAGAAGTCCTTACCTTTAAAAACTCTGGCTGCCCATCGAGCCTGTATTTCAACAGTCGGCATAATTGCTCCAAGGGGTTGAACTAGTCCTAGGAAAGCAAGGGTTGGCTTTTCCAGATAAATTGGAAAGACATATTTGTATAAGGATACATCATTGTTGTTAAGGTGGATTATATCATTGTCAAGAAAAGGAAATGTCGAACTGTATCCTGTAGCAAAAATGACTTCATCCACATTTGCCACAGTTCCATCTTGAAAGATGACAGATGTATCAGTAAATGACTCAATACCAGGTTTGACTATGATAGATCCCTGAAGTATTTGGCTTGGAAGGTAATCATTTACAACTGGATGTTTTAGTCTGTCAATGAAAAGAAAAAGAACAGTAATTTATGAAATTGTGATCTGTCATGAGAATATAAACACCAATATAATACTGTACTGACCTTTTAAGCTTATTGCCCATGAGCAAGTTTCATGCGTCAAACTCACATTGTCTGCTTGGTGGAATGTCCAGCCCGAAACACTAAGAAACCAAAACTGAACTCGGCATGTCAGTTCAGTTTTGGTTGCTGAGCATTCGCTTGTGGGCAAAAGGCCTTAATTACATTGGTTACAAGATCACAATAACATCCTTCTTAAATAGTAAATGTATATGTAAATAACATGCAAGAAGTCATGGAAGGAGAAGAAGAAGGGCTATGTTGGAATGTCCTATCCTGACTTTATTGACTTCTTACAAGTCAAAAACAGCTTTAGAAGAGTCAAATGTTGGATATCGGCTGCTCAATGTAGCTTATAAGATGTTATATTAGCTGTGTAATCCATTATTAAAGCCAAGAGGGAACAAGGCAGTGTGACACCTTGCCATTCTCACTCTAGGACTCCTTATAGACTTCTGAATAATGAGGAATCTCTGAGAATACAGAAGCATTTCATTGCGATCTTGTCACCATCCTAGGTGACAGGTTGGTCACAGTTAATGGCCCAATTTCCTCATGATATGTTTACTTTAAACATTGTTAATTATACAAAATGATATAATAGTCTAAAATCAATTTTTTTTTTAAACTTTACTCACATAGAGCCGCATACTGCTTACTTGTTCATGAAATGAATAAAACAATGTACTTTTCTACACGTTGGTGCCAAACTGTCTGATTTTTTGCTTCCACCCTGATGTACATATACTGGATAATGTGATCTGTGATCTAGGACTCTGTGCTGGCTCCATAACACTATTACAGGCTGTTTTTTAGCCTAAATAAGGTAACCTCCACCCCTTTGGGTATCAGGACACTTGTGGGCTATTATTATACCGATTTACTACTTTAAGGGAGCACATTTTTTTCTTTTTTATATATATTTTTTATATATTAGAATTTTGGTCTTTTGTTGTGGTGTTCATTTTAACTCTTCATAGTAAATTGTTTCACTTACCTAAATTTAGGTTCCAAGCCTAAGTTTGTGTGGTGAAACCAGCTGCTCATAACTTTCTCACTGATCTTAGCAGCCAAATAGCTTGGCAGGAAATTTCTCATCCCCATGGTATAGCGCCTCGACATTGTCATGTCTATGGGATATCCACCATGGGAAATTCTGCTGACCACCCAAGATCCATGTCTGGTACTTAGGAAAACCTAGGTAAATACAAAATGTAAGTATAGAACATGTGTAACAAGAAAAGTTTAAGATTTATTAATCTTAAATAAATAAATTAAATTTAACTGATTCAGCTGGTTTAGTCTGTAACATTACATCTTGAGTGGCAATTCCATTTTGCACATTTATTTAATCTCTAGACAAAACAACTCTAAAGGAAGACCATTGTTTAGACCATTTTTATAACTGATATTTGATTAGGACAACTGGGGTTGACTTCTGGGGTACCATACACTTATTGTAATCACCATTAAAGGCCATTCTAATCTAAGAGAATTCCAAAAGTTGATAGATTGGTTTTCCTTTTGGGACAAATAATGCAATTTGATATATTCTAAGAAGTCATAACATTGAATTCTGTGTGGGAGTGTATTATGTAAATTGAGTGCATCTGTAAATGGCTAATGGATATGTAAAAAATTATAAAAGGAAATACTGCTACCTGTTTTGCTATATGGCTGAGCTCCACAGAAATGTCTCCAGCTGAATTTCCTGTTCCCACAACCACCACTGTTTTCCCTTGATAATCCTCCCATGTTTTGTAGAAACGACTGTGAATGTAGCGGCCTTTGAAATTTTCTAAACCTGCAATGAAATATTGAACAAAACATCTCACAAAGAGTTGAAATCAGTAATGTTATGTTCAGCTGATTTTTGGTCAGAGTTGTACTTTATGTGACCTTAGTTGAAGATTTGGCTTTAAAGGCAACCTGATATCAGAAACTGGACTAATAAACCACTACCAGTGTGTTGTCAAGCAGTTGAACAGCTTCTTGATCATGTTCCTTTCATGGCCCAGGGTGGTGGCTTCATCCAGATAAGTAACTTTGAAGTTAGATGTAAGTGAGATGCATAAAGTCAGGGAGCAGGAGAGTTTAACATTAAAGTCAAGCTCTCCTTACCTCTGAACACCTCCTCCCATGTGATTGAAATCATGAACTGGACTTCAAGAGATCTGGTCATTGATGTCCCTGGATGCAGGGCCATCAATTAAAGTGAAGGGGGCATTTTAAGACTAGGAAAGCTTGACTTCAGTGTTACACTCTTGACTTCAGAAAACCAATTTTCATCTCACTGCAAAGTTTATTTTCTGGATGATGCCACCACCCTGGGCCATGAAAGAAACATCAGGAGTACAATAGGTGGGTGAACATGTGTTCCCAACCTCTTCCACCTAGTGGAGCATATAAGGAAGTACACGTGGTGGAAAACTATGTTAAAAAATGAATGAATTTTATTAGAATCAAAACAGTAAAATCCACACGTAGTGGAGGATCAAGAGGATAAGTGTATCGATACAAAAACCGACAAAGAAGAGGGAAAATTGGGCTATGGTGGTGCGCCCAATCAGGTGTGTGGGGCAGGCGGTCCCTATAAAACCCTAACGGGGTGGTGTCGGGACCTGATGTGCCCTGCTTGAAATGCCTAAACTCGGGGCCACAGCCCTATGCGACTGCCGCCCCGACTGGAACCTCACCCTTCGCTCGGTCACCTAACCCTAAGATGAGTGGGAAGAGGAAGGGGTGTGCCAGGATGCGTGAAGGGGGGGGGGGGGAAATAGCCTTACGTCCTAATTGGTCAGAGGTCGAGTGGGTAAGTCCTGAGCGGTCAGAGGACAGTGTTAGAGGCAAGGGGAGATCGTACTGGTTCGTAGGGAGACAGTACTGGTCTAGGTACCCGGATAAGGATAAGAGATAGCGTAGATAGGCAATTCTCCAGGGAGACAAAGTTATTGGAGTTCTTGTAGGTCAGGATTCCCTACATGCCATGTTTCGCCTATATGATATAGGCTCCTCAGGGGAAATGTGACCAGAATTATGGGTGCTTGTCGGGGATCGGGTATCCGGGGTGTGCTTGTATGCACAATGGACCAATTATCTTATTAGGAGGGTTTGGGGGCGTTGATGTCATGCGGTGAGGCACGGTTGCCTGCCGCCCGAGGGCACATGTGGTGCCTGCTGTGCGCTGATTAGGACGCGTCCAGAATGCGAGGAGTGAGTGAACTGCACGAGATAATTGGTCCCTTTGCATACAAGCACACCCCGGATACCCGATCCCCGACAAGCACCCATAATTCTGGTCACATTTCCCTGAGGAGCCTAGTCATAATAGGCGAAACATGGCATGTAGGGAATCCTGACCTACAAGAACTCCAATAACTTTGTCTCCCTGGAGAATTGCCTATCTACGCTATCTCTTATCCTTTCTCGGGTACCTGACCAGTACTGTCTCCCTACGAACCATACGATCTCCCCTTGCCTCTAACACTGTCCTCTGACCGCTCAGGACTTACCACTCGACCTCTGACCATTAGGCGTAAGGCTATTTCCCCCCCCCCCCTTCACGCATCCTGGCACCGCCCCTCCTCTTCCCACTCATCTTAGGGTTAGGTGACCGACGAAGGGTGAGGTTCCAGTCGGGGCGGCAGTCGCATAGGGCTGTTGGCCCCGAGTTTAGGCATTTCAAGCAGGGCACATCAGGTCCCGACACCACCCCGTTAGGGTTTTTATAGTGACCGCCTGCCCCACACACCTGATTGGCGCACCACCATGCCCAATTTCCCTCTTCTTTGGTCGGTTTTTGTATCGATACACTTATCCTCTTGATCCTCCACTACTTGGATTTTACTGTTTTGATTCTAATAAAATTCATTCATTTTTTAACATAGTTTTCCACCACGTGTACTTCCTTACATGAAAGAAACATCATCTGGAAGCTGCTCATTGCTGGGACACATACTGTGCTATTTAGTTTATAGGGGCAAATTTCGAGTTGACAAGTTTCCCTTTAATTTACCTGGGGAAAAGATTTAGCTGCTGCCTTACCCATGTCTTTCAATACATTGACTGAGTTACTGTACATTTATTTATTTGGTACCCAGGGAATATACATTTAGATTTTCTTAACTAGCAAGTTTTGTCAATGATTTTCTGGGACAGTACACAACCTTCTTCTTTTTGGCACTCATGTGTGATTCAACCATTTGTGGTATCCAACTGTGTGCTGTTCCTTTGTGGTTTTTTGGACCTAATGGTGATTTAACCAGAAGTCTTTGTTCCTTTCAAAACAATTATAATAACCATAGGGGGCTTTAATCCGGTCTTGAATGCCTTTGGCATACAAGGCATAAAAGATTGGCAATTCCCAACGCATAGCCAAGAAGCTGTAACTTTTGAATGGTTTTTCATTCCTGCATGCCAATTCTCTCAAAATCAGTGTTGCTGGGCAGGTGAAGACCGAGCAGGGACACGTCCGTACTGTGCCAATACACTTTATAAAAAATCTACACAGACTGACTATGGGCATAAGTGTCAAGAAATCTCACCCATTAACTATGTCTCAGAATTAAAAACTGTATCTAGGAATACATGTTGAAATCAAAGAAATAGGAACAATTTGTGATGAGCAGTGAACGGTAATGGAAATTTGATATGCCCTAAAACTTACTCACGCTTTAGTCTAAGCCACAGTTTTCACATATTTAAAGGAGCTTGTCAGCTAAAATTGATACAATAACCCACTATCAATTTTGTTTGTGAAGAAGCTTAAAGGTACCTGTCATCAGTTTTCATCACCATTTAAAACCGCAATTATAGGTTCCCATGGCAGTTTTGTTAATGTTTCTATTCACTGTTTTACTATAAAAACCCATAGCTCTTATTTTATTTAATCAATTTTCTAAAGAGTAGCAGACACACCGTGCCAAAACTCCACCCGAGTAACAAGTGGCATGTTTTCTCTTCAGTCAATGGCCCACATTTATCAAAATTACGCAAACTCCACTATGTGCAATTTCTCTCACTAATGTACCAAGTGCTTCCCATCATTGAATACTGCGCACGTTCTTCAGGAATCTGGCACCAATTGCACTGCTTGGGAATGTGCAGCAACTTTTTTTTGGTGCACCTTTAATGTAGAGTGTGTGACACAATTCTGTCAAGTTGTCCAGTATTAATGTGGTGCCACGTCCGAATCGCAACCAAAGTGCCCCTATAGGTGCAGAATTTTTGGTGGCGGGGTCCAGAGCACCGCACACAATACTGGCGCAAACACTTCTTAAATACATTGCAAGTAGTGTGCACATTCTTTTCATGAAAAGTCTGACAGGACGGGTGCAAACACTTTAATAATGTGAGTCAATATGGGACTCAACCAACATTTCCATCAGCTTCCCTCATTCCCTTTCCCCTCAATCCTGGAGAAGCTGAAGGAGTTATTGACCAAGTCACAGAGTGATTTGGCTGTAAAAAACAATTCCTGAATGTTTGGAGATGATAACTATGTCCGAAAGTGACTGAAGACAAAATACGCCCCATGTGAAATTGATCAAGTCTGTGACATCAGTGCATTGGGTGACTTCTTAAGTATGGCCCATGGCCATATACATAACCTTGATAAACCCATGCACCCCCGTGTGAGTGACTTACCCAGAGTTAAGAGCACAACTTTGCGCAAAAAAAACCCTTGCTGATGTCTGCGTGAGTGCTGAATAAAGAACATTAAAATGCATAGAATCCTGAGTTTCTTTGATTATTAGATTTTTGTCTACCATATTATTTTCTCCTTTAAACTTAATGCACACTATGGCCCACCATTTTATCAAAAACAGTGCAAGCTACATAGGTGCATTTTTTCCCTGTGTAGTGTACAAAGGGCGCCAGATTTCTGATTTTGTAGCGCACGATCTTCATGAATCTGTACCCCTTGCATTTGCTGCAACAGAGAGCACCCTTTTTTTTGATGCCCCGTTTAACACAGGGCATGAGACACAGTTTCTGTGGGTCACCGCATGTTAAATTGCACAATGTCCTACTGCGCCAGAGAACGCCCCTTTCTGAATTTTATGAGCGATAATCCATGTGCCACACATTTTGCACTGAAAAGAAATGCAGGAGCTTTATAAATTGGGCCTCATATTGAACTGGTTACAGGAAATCTGGTCTGGATGATAGGATTGGTCTTCTAAAAGAAGTGAAAAGCCTGGAAAGCTTTTTTCCCAGTTCCTGCATTACACAGCACTACGACTGGAAAATACAATGTTTCAAATGATATTTAGCTCTTTAACCTATACTGTACAGCAGTATCATTACAATGCTATCACAAAGCTCTATTACAGTACAGAACTACCCCAGTTTCAGGTGTGTCTCCCTCATGAACCTATAAAATTCTGGGAGAGATATTTTATAGTTTTACATATTATGACATTATTACTATGTTGCCCTGTAAACCTTTTTTTATTGTTGTTCACTATGACAAAGTAACACTCACCTGGAAAAGAGTCTAAAAAGTCAAGTATGGTTCATGATAATGTCCATTGCAAACAAATACAGCATCAAAAACACCCAAATCCTTCTTTCCCTTATTTTCTATTTCAATTTCCACTTCCCCGTATTGTTGCAAAATCTTGTGGTGTGTTTTAAAACTACAAACTTATAGTCTACTATAGAAGTAAGAAAAGACAGGATTATTGTATCTACTGGATCAAGTTTAGGCAATGGGAAAAAATGGTGGTGGCAACTCCTTCCCCAATGTTCACAGTATACATATATTGAAACACAGAAACTTAATCAGTTGTGCTTCAAACCGTTTAAGGGTCATGGAGTAAAATTCACCCTGCAGAGAGTTTTGCCAATTAAGGTTGCCTATGCAGGCATTTGGAGACTTATGCCATTAATACTCCACTAAGGGACTCTGGGAAATATGCAATACATTTTCCAGGATGGACAAGGAAACCGCACCTCTTTTGCTACCTTGTAACGGCAGCCCGGTTAACAGCAAGCATGACTCTTAGGAAGCCTAATCATATGATGTGGTAATAAGGCCAACACCAGTATATCTATTCCAGAAGGAACAGTAACAAACCCTGCTATTATCGCCGTGGTTGCGTCTCTTCATTCAAGTGTTGGAACTGGTCTGGCTCAATGAGAGGCTTTTACTAGGGTTGGTTATTTGTGTCCCATCCTGAAAATGTATTTGCCATATTTCCCAGATACTTTTTTTAAGCTTGATCTGTATTGTTAACATTAAAGGGATTCAATATAAAGGTCCCTTCATCCTGATTTCCGACATGCAAACAATTCTGTTAAATGTAACCGTGAACACTTTTGATAGAGAGTGGTTGAAACAGGCATTACCCATATGATGTAACATTGGAAAGGTCTGTGCCTTGGGAAGTCATTTGGTATTGGAGGATTTTGTTGCTGAAAGAAGGGATTCAGAAAGAACCGATAGGAGAGTTCAGGATCTGGATGTAACCCATAATACTCCAAACACATCAGCAAAAGAGAACATTGAAGTTTACAGTTGTAAATGTCATTCATTTTGTGTGGATATTTTAATTTGGGGATGCCAATACAAGTTCAGAAAATGTTTTCCCCTAGGGCCAGATTTCAAAGTAGCTCCGTATTTATGTTTTCTTCGGGCACTGTTATCCAAGGAAACCTCCTTTTGACCAACTGGTTGGGAACAGTGCTGAAAAACCTGGTACCGAGACACTGCGAAATTCCTGGAAAAGGAAATTTACCTTCAAAATCAAGCATGTCAAACCAGGGGACTTACTCAAAGATTCAGGCACGTGACTTCTTTATATTTGTGTCCCTTCTTTCCCAAATCAACTATTAATTAATGCTAATGAGCTAAAGGGTCTTGTAGTGCTCCTCAGAGCCTTCTGGCTCATTAGTGGCTCTATTGCTGCAGCTTCACAGTTGTTCACACTGTGCAGAGCACTTTTCCCGCCCCTCTCACTGTGGTTCGGACACTTCCTCTGCTCCTGTGAGATTACACGGGAAGGGCAGGAAAAGGGCTGAGGGAGGGTGAGTGACCCAGTGTAACAACCTGTAAAGCTACAGCAAGGAGAGCTCTTGATTTGCCCCCAAAGCCCCTTTGCCTCATAAGCAACATACTTTTAACAGTTGATTTTAAGAAGGCCATAGATAACAAATATAAGAAGATTACTACAGTCATGGTGCTTGGATCTATGAGTAAGTTCCCCTGTTTTATCATGCTTGATTTTGGTAGTAGATTTCCTTTAAGTTGTAAGTGAATCTTCTAAAACAAGGCTTACATCCTAGTGCTAGGCACCACTGATGATAGTGAGTGCAGTCCCACTAATGATTTTCAAGCCTAAAGATAAATTATCAGGACTACAAAAAAATGGCCCCCAACCCATAAATACTTTTTAACATAGACATTGATAGAATATTCCATACCGTATATTCCATACTATATAGTACAACTTTACAATTCCTTCAGTGAATTACCCTGAAATTTTATGTATTTAAAGAGGGTTAAAGTGTTCTGCATACGATGGGAGTATTCTAAGATCTGTGAATAGTGCAGGAACACAGAAAGTTTTCCGGCATAGGAAAAATCCCTGTATCCACATCATCTCTTTGGAAGGTCTTAGTGAATACTGATTTATAATACTTGCTCTATCTTCTTCACAGTGTTTTCCTAAAAGAGCAGACATAGAATAGCTAAAACTTGATCAGCTTTGATGCATATTATTTATTCATGTGTGCTTAACCCTTTTAGCTAGCCAAGATCGTATTTGTCAACACACGTCCAGATCAGAAAGCTAGTATTGATCAACAGAAGAAACGCTTGTAAAGGTAACTCAAGACGACTGAGGGTCTTGTTGCAATATAACAATGTTAAGCAGCCTTCTACTCATGGCCATAAAATTGTTCGCCGCAGCGACACGGCTCCCATTAACATGGCACACTATTTTTCAACTTTGGTTATAACATATTGCTATTAAAGGAAACCTTCCACTTGAGATGGCGTTTTCAGACGAATACCGGGCAACCAGCTCAGGGTGAGCTGGGCCGGAGCTATTTTTGTTGTGTTACAGGTGTCTTCAACCGCGGTAATCGCGTTTAACAATAACACTTTTTTGAACTTTATAACGCCGGATGCTCATGTACGGCATGTACGCGCGAGCTCTCCTTCACATTGCCTGCATGTAGCCGCCGAGTCGCTATTGTGTACCATGACCCTGCCGCTGCTATAAGTTTAAAAAGAAGTGTTTTAACAATCCGTCGATACTACCGCGTGTTTAAAACACTAACTAATGAATAAGCTCCGCACCACTCACCCTGATCTGTGTGCCCGTAATTATCATCTGACAACACTTAGCCCTTCAAGTTGTAGGTTTCCTTTAAAAACACTTTTGTAATAGTCCTAAGAGGAAGTGTATGGTGGATCAGTAGATTCTCTGCACACAAAGTCTGTGGGGCCTACAGTAGGGTGCCCTGGGTACCTAATAAATATGTGCATGTTTATGATTGTAAATCATGTTTTGAGTAATCCTTAGTATTGCCTCACATTTTTGCTGCAGTGGAATAATTTCCACCTAATTACATAAAAAAATATATGAACAAGTGCATACTTTTAAATTTGTGTTGTAGGATTTCTAAAATAATTAATGTTCTCCCAGAAGGTTTACACATGCAGCTTACAACTCATGTGTAGTTAGTGATGTTCGGCCCCTTCAGTCTCACCTGCGCACTCGTGCTCGTGGACAAATGAGTGCGGTGTATTAATAGACAGGATAAATCCCGCACTTGCAGTAGTCAACGGTTGAAAATCAAATTCTTCTTTTATTTCAGACACACACATCCATAACCACATCCTATAGACACATCCGTGTTACTGTATTTATGATGTTCTTGTTAAAAAAGAAGAATATGGATTTCATGATTGTCTCTTGATTAACATACAAAGAATTGAATATTGTGATTCTTCCCTACTCAGTCAAAGTTGCCCGGTGATTTTCCTTGTCTATTTAATGGCACTTAAAATCATGTGAAAACCTTCAATTACCTTTAGGTCACACATCACTTTTTTTATTCAACAGTGTTATTTCACAAATAAAGTAACCAATTGTTCATTCGTTTCTACAAGGTGGTTGTTAGTCACATCCAATGGTTCGGATTTCCATGATGCCTTACTGAGCCAATTTTTTTAGTGGGTTTTTCACATTGGCTCTTTTTTTAGCAATATGGACCCGTGTCCACTCATGAACTAGGCAATTTTTCTTTTGTGAAATATGACTCTTTCCGTTGTGTTTCCCCAATGATGGGATCACAAGAGGCAACTAGAAGTTCTAGGGCGTATCAACGTGAATACAAGACAATTACTCCCAACGTTTTAATTAGAAATAGAAGACCTTTTCAGTTATAATTTCTATGCGTGATGAATTTTATGTTAAAATAAAGTTAGTATTCATGTAAGCTCCTTTAATTGATTTTGACACTTCTGCTTCACCATTTAAGAAGAAAATTTGTGTCATTTAATATTCTTACTGTGATACACACTGTCCAAAGTGATCCCCTCCAATTCCAGCACTTGGCTCTGCTCAAAACAGTGGGCTCCTAGGGCCTCTTCTAAGCACATTTGTCTGCTGTGACGCCACTCAACCCTGCTGCCAATATAGCCAACCTTGTAGGACTTGTGCTATGTAACAAACAGAGTGTTTCAGAACCAATTACCCGAATTGAGCACAGTGGCCACTCGGTAAATTATTTGTGCAACACAAAAGAAAAGATGTTTTTAAGCAAAGTGGTTTTTGTCCTTAAATTTTCAATTTGGGTTGGATAAAAAAGAAAAAACATATTGCCAAATATATTATAGTAGCATACAGCATTATGAAAATTTTCTAATCTATAGTCCTTGGGGTCCCCACGTTTATCACATGGGCTTGACTTCATAATGGTTGTAGCTGCATTGCAATCCCTGTTTGTTTTGACATAACCTAGTTGGATAGTACATCTAACATGTGTTATGATCTTTTGTAGTGCATAAACTTTTTAAAAATGCATCAAGACTAGTTTTTATGTGTGTCTGAATAGGACAACCCGATATCTTAGTTATAAGCTATCACGTTGGCGAGATTAGTCAAATTAGAACAAGCTGTTCTTTCTTCTGAAGGGTACAAAACTTTTCCAAAGGAGTCAGTTGTAGAACATTCCCACCGCCAGTGTGACCTCCGGAGAATCCCCCGTGGGCTACAAGGGGTTATTGTAACCCTAATATGTATTCCACCTGGAATACTAGTTGCATCCCAATTTGGAGTCTACTATTGTCTATGTCACTTGGAGGTTGATGTGACATAATACCTTTATTCGTTGTATTTTCGGATGGACCTAAAAAACTGCCAGCTGACACAATAAACCGGGTGGGCAGTTCCACCTGCTTGCATGCTTACTATACCTATCTTTGGTGTAGTGATAAGGGTTCAATATGTGATGCGGACTCAGGGGAATAATCTCTGCTTGGGTGTTTCTAGTGCCAGCTTTCAGAATGAAATCCATCGGGATTCACTGGGGTCCTATTCTGTTAGGCCGGGCCTGGAATAAAAAATGCCTTAATGGTGCTGCCCAAAGATTGGCCACCCCTTTACATGATTTTTACCAGATATGGACCGTCCAGACGCTCACGTAGGGAATGCTTAGGGTAGCGTTAGGTGTGCAGACAATCAATATACTAAATTAAGGCTGGATGAGGGCGTGTTAGTAAGATAGCTGAGTGCTGGTATGGCTATTTCTTTCGCTCTATCCAATTAGCAAGTATGTCAACACCTGTCTTTCTCATGATCGCTTGGGGTCGTTTTTCCAGTTGGTGTGGACGTTCAAGCACACAAGATTTCTCTTAAGTTTTGGTATATTGTTGTAATGGCTCTGGGTCGCCAACTGACAAAAAGAGAGAGATTTTCCATCTCGATAAACTGGAGACATTGCTTAAGTGTCTAACTATGCATCCTGAAAGTTTCCCACTTCAAGCAAACAGGAACTAATCAGTTATACTGGAAATGCAAATTCTGTGAATAGTAAATAAGTGACCCCATTTTCTACCATTTCTAATGGTATAAGAGAGGTTCTAATTCTTGCTGGATATTGCACTGCATGACGACATACATTGTGCACCATTATATTTTCAGCCAGAAAATCTTCATATTCATAATACTCCTAGTCACTCAACAGTGACATGTACAAGATGAGACATTTTAATAAAGATACTATATTTTTTTATCGTACTTCAAATCGTGCATTTGGGACAGTCTTACAGCATGGAATCTACTTCACTCTGCAAAAACAAGACTGATAAAATCAACTATTACAGTGAACCCACTTTTTCACTAGCAACTATCAGAGTTATATTGCTACCATATCAGGAAATTGCATAATCTGTGCTTATTTTCGGGCATCTGAATGATTTTCATTTATTAACCCTTTATCTTAGATAGTACATACACAGTCATAATTTTAACAGCATGTACATCACTTCTCTACTTGCATCATGTGACAGTGGTGTGAATACATTTCAATGGAAAATAGTCTTGTTGGTTTCCTATTAATCTCTAAGAACGTAATGACTCCGATTGCAATTTAACCATGAACAGCCATTAATTTCAAGAAAGTCAATGACAAATGATTTTTTTTGTCATCTAGACTCCTATGATTAATAATCACAGTAAGATAAGGCCTCGTTTACTTTACCCGGGCCCACGCAACATCTCCAAGGTGCGTCTTGTCCTCGAGGATGAGTCGTCGCACGATTCATAAAATAGTTCGCGCCACGCCGATCCTGCCGATGTGGATATAGTCTCTGGAAACCCATGGAAATCGCAGTCGCATCGGACGCCACTTAGCAAGTGAACTGTCCAACACACTGATCGTTGTTAATAGCCAATATACAAAGTTCATCAGGCTACCAACACCAGAGGTATGGAACTGCAAAAGCCTGCAACACACTTTCAGAGCTCCGCTCACGCCCTCAAGCGGCTGCAAGCTGACTACACCCCCACTTCTATGCGCTGAACGTGCTTAAAACGCGTGCTTCCGTTAATAAGTCATATGAGTTGTGTGACATAGAGCGCTATAAGTTTCTCTGCTCACCACTTTACATGCTGTACTTGCCGCATCTCGGTGTGTACCTGTAGGGATTCCATCAGCGAGGCACGTGTCTCCGGATCCCTCAGTCAACGCTTCAGCCAGATCAGACAAGAAAGAGATGACAGAGCTTTGGCCAGGGAATGGAAAAAGTGTAGTTATCGATGATTTTTTTATTTTTTACAGTTGAAACAGGCCAATGGAAACAGACAATACCCAAGAACTGGATGGGGGTCCACATGATGGACTGGGACATGTGACTTGTAGTCTGGAATATAAGGGTGGGGTATAATACGTGTAGTCATACTATTGGTGATACAACAAATGAAAGAGATCCAGAAATACTAAGGGGGGTAATAAGGAGACAGAATATGGGAGTGTAGAGATGGTGACTGTATCGATTATATAGGTGGGGCATGAGAGGCCACACATATGGGGGGTTGTACGGGGCCAAATATGGGGTTGAGGGGCTACAACCTATGATAGGGGTATGTATTTTATACTAAATAATATACAATATACAGTTGCAACATCTTAGGGGGTATGATGGGGATGAGAGATGTTTCGGATTGGCTAGTACATCTAGGGACGGCAGTATGACTTGCGCTAGGGAGGTCCATATGACGTGGTCAGAGATAAAAGGGAGCCACTATATGAACGGGATATGTGACCCCCCACCAAGTTATGGAGGAGATGGGGCCCACATATGTCGGAAGAATATGGGTACCAACATGAATAGTGGGGGGCCAAAATTTAGGGGAACATGAGGACGGCCCACAATTAATACAAGAAGCAGAGGCCTGTCCATACGGGTAGTGGATCTCAATGACCTTATGATATTTGATACTGGGAGGGAATTTCATAACTGATGATTAGTTGCTGCCCTGAGGAGATAGCATAATGAAAGATTATGCTTGAGAAGTGCATTCTGTGTAACTGCAAGCTTGAGACGAGGCATATATTTGACCTTTTATAGTGTTCAGTGATTCTCAGTCATACACAGTGAAAATTAAGAGACATGTAGACAATCTATACACTGAGATATGGTGCACATTACTCATACCAAACAGATTAAGCGTAGAGAAGCTTTCACGAAAGTGCTTGTCGCCGTAATGGTGCATCTGTGCCGGCAATTCACACACAAATTGTGCACCGATACTCTTGCATGTTTCCCGCTTCCCCCACTCATGTACCCAGCGCGATTTTCACCTTCTTCTCTTCTTCTTCTGCTGCATGTAAGTGCATTGTCTTGCCACACATTAGAATCTTAACTCCCGTGCTCAGTTTCAAATCAGCGATCGTCAACGGCCCAACCCCTCCGATTTGTGTTTCATGAAAGCCAGCTCAGTTACGCCAAATCCGATCCTGGAATTTCCTGGAAACCCTTCTTAGCAAGCATATATGACAATTTTCACTGAAAAGAATAAACTACATGTGATCTACCCACCGTCATTTAGACCAATGGGTTTAGTGCCCAAGTTGCCCTTTATTCAGAATCCTATCCTACATAGGCACAATAAAAAAAAAAAAAAATTTACTCATTCTTGTTTCGTTCCTTTCCCTCACTGGCTCCTGCTGCGAGTGAAGCTGAAGTCTAACAGCCTGACTCTTTACAGTGCAGAAGACTATCATACAACATCGTACGAAGAGCCATGGCTGACACTGCTGCAGAGGTGGACTCTGATGTGCCTCAATCATCTGACAGTTTATTTCATTGGCTCCATCTAAGTTGTGCCATAGTTTTAAATAAATAGAACAATGCACCTCTAAATGACAATCTTAACCATGCTGTTTTGTTAAAATCTGATATTCTCTTGAGGGAAAGCATATCCGGTCAATCACAATCGTAAAAAGGAAAGTATTTTAGTAAGGTTGCTTGAAAATGAAAAATTTTATTATTATAAAGTCCTACTATATCTATTCCCACCATCATGATTATAGACGCCTCCCTGCTGATTTCCAATGTGGAGATGTTGATAAGGGTAGACGCAGCATTCCATAATGGAGCACATAGGTCATGGTGAGAACCTTTTATTGTGCCCAAGTGACCAAACTGCAACCCCGGAAACCCTCTTTATCGTTAGGTGCCAACCAAAAATTAAAGCAGTACTTATTGATGCCTTTCTTCCACACTGTTCCGTCATACTGCCTCCTTAGACACCCACACAGTAAAGAAGAAGGGAAAATTTTCATCATTGTCGCTTCTTTCCAGTGGCCCCTCTCTGTACAAAGAGAAATCATGGGGGCATCAGAGGGCTCCTCCCAAAGATAATTATGCCCTGCTACACATTCTTCTCCCTCTTCCTACAGTCTCCAAGGTAGTCCAAGTAGTCCCTTAAACTATCACTGAAAGCATATCTTTTTCTTCCACGTTGTTTGGTACTGAGGAAAATTCTTCTAAGTCCTGTCTCCGTGCTGGGTTGTGGCCTAGTTGCCCATAGAAGGGCGTTGAGAGCCGCCTCTGGCACCTTTTTCCATAGTTTTGTCCACCACTGACATAGGAATGTATTTCCGGTGTGACCTTGTGTCTCATGGAAAGGTAGACATGATTTCCATTGTAGAACCCTCGTTGCGGTGGCTGTACTGAAGGTGCTACTGAGTAGGGAGAGCAGGTAGCATGAGGGAGCGGGGCTACAGATTGGATGGGGACTTCGTGGCTGAGTGGACGATGCAGGTGTGTGGGTGGAGAATGGCGATCCAGGGGAGAAGACAGGTAAGGTTTGATAACAACATGGCAGACATGATCACCTACAGCATTATATAAGGATAAAGATAATTTTTCATTCATGTCGCACCTTAGAAATATACGAAAACACGTAAAGGGACGAGCATATCAGAATGTTAGTGTTTGTGTTGGCTGTGGGGTGGGAGCTGGGGTAGTGTGGTGATAGGTTACCTTAACATTGGACTGCCAACATAGCAGACAAGCCTATGAATTTTCTTCATTAGAATATTTTTTTATCTTTAATTTATTTTATCAATGGGCATATTTTCAGAAATAAATCATAATCATTTACAACTTCAATCTAAGAATATTCAATGGCCAAAAAACCATTGTTTAATATTAGAATGGTCATACTATGACAAATTTAATGAACTAACAGAAATGAAAGTCTATGGCAATTCAAAGGAAATGGTATATACTGATACAGGGCGCTCTAATTCCAATATACCGCGATTGTTTGACATTAATAACTCCGGTCTGAATATTATAATGAAAGCATTTTGGGAAAGAAAATAAATCCTAAAAGTCCATGCATGATGATAAAGAATGGGAACAAAAATCTGTACTGTAGGTCATGTATTTGCCCTTTTTCTGTTATAACGCTGTATAAAATGGAGATCCTACACTACAAAACACTCAACATGCTGAAATGTGATGTAAATAAGGCCTGCATTAAATCTATCAGGCAACCTTTTTTATACATAGTAAGCCACAAGAAACAAATAGAGCACGTGAACTGTTATAAACCCGAGAGCAGATAAAATATGACATGAGAGCCACTTACACATATATATAAGGAGCCCCAGGTTTAAGACACTGAATCTCTTTGCAGGATATGGAGGGTGTAACGTGATCCAGTATAGACAGATAACAAATTCACCGATACACAACAGAAAATTACACAAATAGACGTGTGTCATTTTCTTCAAAATCATTCGAATCTGCAGTTGGGTTTAGTAAGTTAAAAGGCAATTAGAACAGTGATGGTCTTTTGTCAAGACGAAAGAAATTGAAATATTAAACCTAAATTAATACAATATTCTGTTAACGATCAAGTCCACCTGCAGGATCACCTATAAACCAAAGGGGCGCACAGAGGACAACATAAGAGAGATAAGGAGGGTGTACTGAGATGTCTGTTATGGGCCTTTACTATAGGGGTCTCTCTATACTTAACGAATATAACTATAACAAAAATTGAAAACAAACTTAACAGAAAATAAGGAATATTAACAATGTATCCAAGAGGATCCAGAAAAGTAGAAAGTCAAAAGCGGTCTCTTCAGTCAACAGATGTCCTGAATTTGGCCATTCATCTTTCTGGCCGACTCTCTCACATTTTCTCTCCATGTCTATAGAGAAAGACATATAGATGGATGAAAATATTGGTGGTTGTAAATACTAATAAACAAGTGAAAACGCCATATGAAGCTTCAAAGAACACAGCTCATAAAAAATATCAATCCCCTTATCATTTTACCTGAAAAAAAATTACCCGACAGAGCCTACCTTGATTCAAAAGCCCCCCCTCTTCCCCTTAAGCAATGTGGGATTCATGCACCTGCATGAACAAATGTTTTGCTTATTTTGGTGCACGATTGGCGACCTTAAGCCAGACCATGCTTTCCAAATATTCATGCCTTTTTAAATAATCTTAAGTCCACTGAGAAGAGGGCGATAAGAAAGATTGCGGGAGGAGGATAAAGCTGGTGAATATGGTAATGTCCTAGAAATGTGAAACACTGCCCCTCTTAGACATTTTTTCTATTTTTTTTTGTACATTTATCATAGTTAATTAGGTTCTTTGTTTCACATTTGTATCAGCATCCTGTGGTAGTCAGAATGAAATGAGTAGACAAAAATAATGGAAGTACTAAGTCACCTCCTGAACCCAAATGACAAGTAACACCCAGACACTACAACGCCTTTTGCAAGAGGATCTCCGCAGATTGCAAAGGTAAACCCTATATACTCCCTAAACCAAGCAACCAAACACCACAAATTACCCAAACGACACCAAGAAAAAAGGATCTCTTTCTTTTACAACAGAAATAGTAAAAAAGGACAGAGTTCACTAAGACCCACAATGTCTTAAAATGGGAGGAAGAACTCCATAAATTCCAATAACCAAAATGGCAATCACGTAACAAGTGGCTATCAGATACTATGCTGCCCTCACATATAGAGTTTATCTTAAAAACACCTTGAGGTGATACTTCACACACCCGCTAGACTCAACCTTGTCCTACCCAAGTACATCACCAATGTTTTGCCGATAATGTGGAAATGTATGAGCCTACTACATAGCTTAATGGAAATTCCCAAAATTCTAGCTTTAAGGAAGGCAACAAATACGATAATAAAAGAATAACAAAAAAGACATCACATAACCTGAACACTCCTTCTTACTAAATCAACATTTTACTCGCATATAAAAACAATACTAGCGTGCAAAATACAACTGTCCACAAGGACTCAACCAGTGGAACTATGACAAGACTAAATACTTCAACCCACAACCTGAATTGAAAACCGTTGGCTTAAGAACAAGCACTAGGCATAATACCAGGCAATCATCAAAACTAAGACGTCTGAAAGGTAACCTACCACCACAATCTACCTATAAAGTTAATCGGGTGGTAGGTGGATTAAGGGCTGAGGAGAGCTCTTTTAGAGCTAATCCCACTCCCCGCTAACTTTGGGAACTTTCATTGACCGAATATGTAAATTGTAGTTATGAGCTACTGGGGTGGAGTAGCCCGGCACGGGCTACACTCGCGGCTACTCCACGTCCCAGTAGCCGCATAACAACTTTACATATTCGTCAATAAGTTTTCCAAAATTAGCGGGGACGTAGATTAGCTCTAAAAGAGCTCTCCTCACGTCCCTTAACATCCACCTACCACCCAATCTACCTTATAGGTAGATTCGTGGTGGAGTGCTCTTTAAGAGCAATTGAAAGTGTTAATTTATCTTTCTGTACGCAATGTTATGTCATTTATTGTGAAAACTCAATAAAAGACTAAAAAAAACAAGAAAAAAAAATTGAGATCAAAAGGTACAGATGTTTTAAAAGAAAATGATGGCGTCATCTAATGCAGCTTTCAGTTGAACGCTACAAACTTTTTCTCACAACACAAGGCACTTCATACAAGACTGTACCAAATTTCCGGATCTCTTGCGGTGCTACAGCCCTGCAAAATAGCCCATGTCAATCCACAATAGAAGAGAAGGGGCAGCACATGTGTTTCCACATCAAAACTTCATATTTAGATACTTAGACACCAGACGCCAGAAGGTAACAGGTCAAACAGCTTACTTTTAGGTCTTCACCTGGCGTCTCTATTCTTTGTCTTTGTTACCAATGGTAAAAGTTTTGTGGGTTGTAAACATGAATGCCGCCCCTTCTCTTCTCTTTTTGTTACTGATCTTTGAAAGCTTGCTGACTTCATGGGGCTGATCAATATGCCTGCCCATGCACAGCTAAAATGTTGCAATTTCAGTGCATGCCATAGTAAGAGCGATTTATTTGAACAAAACTACAAGATTAAGTAAGCAACCTCGGCTAGGACAAGACGGGGATGCTTTGGGCCGGCCTATTTCTAAGTTGAAAGGTCAAAGATCTCTTGAATAATTTGGTATGCACACATTAATTCCCAGTTTAAATAGTTTGAACCCATCTTATATACAGGGGCGTAACTTGAGGGGGTGCAGATGTGCTGTCACACCCGATGCCCAATAGGTTTAGGGGGCCTTATGGGGTTCACTTTCTTTCCCAGATAAGAAGACTATTACTATCCTCCTCATTACTAGTCCGAGGGGCCTGGCACAGACTTTGTCATGGGGCCTATCAGCTTCTAGTTACGCCATTGCTATATGGTTGTATATATGGTTTTTCCATATAAAATTTTCTTAAAGGCAAATCAGGATCAAATATCAATAATCGATGTATTAATAGGCAGAGTGGTTTTTTATTTTGTGTGACACCGGCCCAAAGGACAAACACAACCTACAACTCTGCAAAGGGTCCCTGCAGAAGAGATGGGAGAAAGAAATACTAGTCTCGTGTATGCTGCGTACTTTTTCATATAAACAATTTATTATTAACTATTAATATATATATATATATACACGCACCAGCAACGTTATTAGGTCGCACCGTCCAACGCTTCGTTAACACTTACTTTCTAATCAGCCAATCACATGGCGGCAACTCATAGTGCATTAGGCATGTAGACTGGTCAAGACAATGCTCCTGCAGTTCAAACCGCGCATCATATGGGGAAGACAGGGTGATTTGGAGGCCTTTGAACTGGCAGGGTTGTTTGTGCCAGAAGGGCCTGGTCTCAGTATTTTTCAGAAACTGCTGATCTACTTGGATTTTCACGCACACACCATCTCTATGGTTTACAGAGATGGTCCGAAAAAAAAAAAACATCCATGAGCAGCCGTTCGTGGGCGGAAATGCCGTGTTGATGGACAGAGGTCAGAGGAGAATGGGCAGATGGTTAGAGCTGAATAGAAAGGCAACAGTGACTCCAACGCCACCCCCGTTACAACTCAAGGTACAGGCAGAAAGAGCATCTCTGACGCACAGTACGTCGAACTTTTAGGCAGATGGCTACACAGCAGAAGCCCACACCGGTGCCACTCCTTTCAGCTAAGAACATGAAAACTAAGGCTACATTGCACAAGCTCATCGAAATTGGACCTTAAATATTGGAAGACGTTGCCTGGTCTGATGAGCCTCGATTTCTGCTGCGACATTGGGATGGTATGTCAGAATTTGGAGTCAACAACATGAAAGCCTGGATCCATCCTGACTTGTATCAACGGTTCAGGGCTGTGGTGGTGGTGTCATGTGTGGGGAATATTTTCTTGGCACTCTTTTTGGGCCCCTTGGTACCATTGGAGCAATCGTTGCAGCAAACGCCACAGCCTACCTGAGTATTGTTGCTGACCATGTCCCCATCCCTTTAGACCCCCAATGTACCCAACATCTATGGCTAACTTTCAGCAGGATAATTCGCCATTTCACCTAAGCTGGAATCATCTCAGACTGGTTTTCTTGAACATGACAATGAGTTCACTGTAACTCAAATGCCTCCACATTCCACCCGATCTCAATCCAATAGAGATCTTTGGGATTGGTGGACGGGAGATTCGCATCATGATGTGCAGCCGACAAATCTGCGGCAACTGTGGTGGATCATGCATGTCATATTGACCAAAATCTCTGAGGAAATTCTTCCAGCCACCTTGTTGAATTGCCACGAAGAATTGAGGCAGTTTCTGAAGGCAACGGGGTCCAACCCGTTTCCTAGCATTGTTCTAATAAAATGGCCGTGAGTGTATATATATTATATATACTACAGGCTGTCCCTACTAAGGACCCGCTACAGAAACCCATAGTTACAGACAGTAACCCCTCTGACCTCTGGTGAATCTTTCTCTGATGCTGTACATAAGTCCCAGCTTTCAAATAATCAGCTGGTAAAGTGTCTGTAATTAAGCTTATTGATATCCTTGGTGCCATTACAAGCAAAAAATGTTTAATAAAACTCCATTGTCACTGGGGCCAAATATTTTTTTGTCTGGACTACAATTAATAAAATATACCAGTTTCTTCTACTTACATACAAATTCACTTAAGACAAACCTCTGGACCCTATCTTTTACGTAACCCGGGGACTGCCTTATATAGATATATATATAGATATATATATAATACTGATGTGATAATATATACTGTATATTAATTACATGGGGGCCATGTAATAAATTGGATGTGCAATAAAAAAATATGCGAGGGACTTTATATAATTAAAATAAATTAGGGCTATATGTAGAATCTATGAGGGTACTTTATTCTTAAGGGTGAGACATACACGCTCAAAGTAAATTGGAAAGCTTACCCAACATGTTGTGCCAATCAGGCATATTACTTTTACTCACTAGCAACTAGCAGAACTGTGATAGACGATTACAATCCAGACCTCCATGGGATATTCATTTTTATTTTCATTGATCATTTTATTTTTTTAATTGTTCCCATACATTCCACAATGTATGAGAAAAAAAATTGCGGTATATGCCATTCATTGCTCTAGAATGTGTTATTTAAGTGTTCCCTTTATTTTCTTGAGCAGTGTATAATTTCATTGGGGGTTTCACTTACTAGGGGGGACACTTATATATAAAATCATGTAAATTAATAGCTGTAGGTAAAGTAAGAATAACAGGTAGGTAAATATTAATAAGAGGACACAATATAATGGTGGGGCTCGTTTCACTTGTTGCATTTGTTATGTAAAACATATCGGGTAAGACACATCACCAAACAGCTGCATTGTTAAAGAAGCAACATGTGTTTTGTATGGGTAACCATTATTATTAATGCTAAAAGGCAAATTACATGTCACTAGTTAAAAACACTTGTGTTCAGGCCAAAATGAATATGAGTTTGGTTATGCTTTTGCAATGAGTTTCAAAATACAGTGCATTATACGGTTATATGTAGCATTTATAGTTGCTCTATATTAAGGAATAAGGAGTTCTATATATTATATTGATAAAATTAATTGTTATGATTTGATGTTTCTAGAATATAATAATACATTTATAAAACATGGTATTTATATTTTTAAGGGTGTAGTGTGGAGATGTGTGATACAATACTAAAACATAGGGTTGAATCCAGCAGTAACAAGTCATGGCTGGAAGAAATTGTAGTCAAGTTCTATTCTTGATGAGGCAGATTGTCACCTGCAAGTTACTTTCCTTATAAATCAGCATCACTATGAAGGAGTGTTTTCAATTGTTAGTAATGTTTGAATTTTGTAATCTGAGTGCCTGCTCTTTGCTATAGATGTGCCTGTAAATTCAGTGTACCAAATATATCGGTATCCAAGTGTATGTGAAACCATACATAATCTTTATCCAACCAGGTGCCCATCATGGTAGCCTTAATCTGCTACTGGACCAAAACACAATATTCCATAGGGCCCCCCCCCCCCCCCCCCCCCCCCCCCCCCCCCCCCCCCCCCCCCCCCCCCCCCCCCCCCCCCCCCCCCCCCCCCCCCCCCCCCCCCCCCCCCCCCCCCCCCCCCCCCCCCCCCCCCCCCCCCCCCCCACCACCCCCCCCCCCCCCCCCGCCCCCCCCACCCCCCCCCCCCCCCCCCCCCCCCCCCCCCCCCCCCCCCCCCCCCCCCCCCCCCCCCCCCCCCCCCCACCCCCCCCCCCCCCCCCCCCCCCCCCCCCCCCCCCCCCCCCCCCCCCCCCCCCCCCCCCCCCCCCCCCCCCACCCCCCCCCCCCCCCCCCCCCCCCCCCCCCCCCCCCCCCCCCCCCCCCCCCCCCCCCCCCCCCCCCCCCCCCCCCCCCCCCCCCCCCCCCCCCCCCCCCCCCCCCCCCCCCCCCCCCCCCCCCCCCCCCCCCCCCCCCCCCCCCCCTCCCCCCCCCCCCCCCCCCCCCCCCCCCCCCCCCCCCCCCCCCCCCCCCCCCCCCCCCCCCCCCCCCCCCCCCTCCCCCCCCCCCCCCCCCCCCCCCCCCCCCCCCCCCCCCCCCCCCCCCCCCCCCCCCCCCCCCCCCCCCCCCCCCCCCCCCCCCCCCCCCCCCCCCCCCCCCCCCCCCCCCCCCCCCCCCCCCCCCCCCCCCCCCCCCCCCCCCCCCCCCCCCCCCCCCCCCCCCCCCCCCCCCCCCCCCCCCCCCCCCCCCCCCCCCCCCCCCCCCCCCCCCCCCCCCCCATCCGCCCGCCCCCCCCCCCCCCCGCCCCCCCCCCCCCCCCCCCCCCCCCCCCCCCCCCCCCCCCCCCCCCCCCCCCCCCCCCCCCCCCCCCCCCCGCCCCCCCCCCCCCCCCCCCCCCCCCCCCCTCCCCCCCCCCCCCCCCCCCCCCCCTTAATTTGTTTTACCCCCCCTTAGTCAAAGTACCACACTTACCATTTCCTTTTTGAGAATTCGCCAGCAAACAAGGTACAACACATATATAACAGCAGTATAATTCTTTGGGTTTACAGCTTCCTATATCCGAAACAGCTTCTCAATACATGTAGAGAATTGTTCCAGAAATAATGATTTGTCTCAAAAGATCAGATCACATGAAATTGATTAGCAGCATATCCGTCCTTACCTGCCTACAGATCTAGGTTTAGAAATAGATATGAGCGAGCAACTAAAATGCTCGGGTGGTCTCGTCTACCTCGATCCGACATTTCAATGTTCCGCGTGCTCGTTTCTTCCGAGTAACGAGCCCCATTGAAATGCAATGGGAGACCCGAGCATTTTTTCAGTAAATATAAACTTAACGATCCCATTGAAAATACACAGTGGGCAAGAACAGATTGGCAGATGTTCGGGAACATCTGCCATCTTTCGGAGACACGCGTGCAAACGTTGTTTCCCGCATAGTATTTGAAAGACAAATCTTGTGAAGAACAACTTGCAGATGTTTGGAAATCTTGCAAGTTGTTCTCACAACATATTTGTTCTTCAAACTATTGCGGGAACCCGTTCTGCACTCTGTCGCCGGGAACCTCTGCGATCTGGCTCGGAGACACGCGTGGCAAACGGTGTTCTCCGCAATAGTATTTTAAGAACAATATGTGTAGAGAACAACTTGCAGATGTTGCCCAAACATCTGTAATGTGTCTTCAACACAGATTGTTCTTCAAAATACTTTGGCGGAGAACCCCGGTCTGCAGCGTGTCTCCGGAACCGATGGCCGATGTTCCCCCGGCACATCTGGCCAATCTGTTCTGCACTGTGTTCTTCACTGTTTTTCTTTCTGTTTTCTTCAATTAAACAATTGGATTAAAAATGTTTAAATTGTATCTTTTTTATACTGTTTCTTCACTTTTTTTTTTTTAATTAATTGCTCGTTATCGAGCAGGGGCAAATCTCGTCCGATCAACGAGCCGTCCGATTATGCTAATACTCGACCGAGCATCAAGCTCGGACGAGTATACTCGCTCATCACTATTTAGAAACTATTTTTTCTAAAAGTGCCACAATTTTGGATGCAATTTTTCTAATGTTTTGTTTGTTTTTTGTGTTAGGCTTAAAGCCGAATTTGGGCCGAATTCACACGACCATATGGGGAATGACGTGTCCTATCTTTTCCCGAGTGCATGCCTGTACACCAAGTATCTCTATGGAGAGCTGAGGAGTCACCACTCCTCCTTTTCATCGCGCCGGACATATGCCCTACCGGCTATGGCCCAGCGGGCGTACGTTCCAGTGAATCCGGCCTTCAAAACATTAAACTAGGCAATAATATATATCCAAAAATTTCTCTGGACCAGGGCACAGTAGTAAACATTTAAAGGTCCTTTTACAAAAAGGTGACCTTAAGAATTGAACAGAGTAAAACCTGAGAATCTCCACGCAAAGGGGAAACCCAGCGAGGGATGGGCGTGGTGAAGGACGGGGAATGGGACTATGGGGTTTCTGTTCCCTTTTTCTGTGCACTCACCGATGCTGTCGCTGTGCCGAGCAGCGATGGAATCTAATCTTACTATAACGTAGGAATAAGTTACCCCTGGAGACTCAGTTAATTCCTGGGGTTTTTTCCCATTTTAAGGACACCCTCAAATCCCACAATGAACTACAAACCCAGAAAAAAAAAAAAACCCCTATTGCCCGTCCCTGTTAACTAAACTCCAGTTTTCTAATGCCCTCTATCCTAAAGATGTATCACTATGTGTACTAATTATCTCATTGCTACATCTCTCAAACGTGGTGTTTTTCTCTCGGTGCAGCTAATCTTTGCTGACACTGTCCAATCGGCGCAGAGAGTGTGAGAGAAGTTAATGTGTGAGTGCACAGTGTGATCTCTATGCTCATATAACATAACTTATGCTGAATCTGTTGTTATCTCCCAACTCTGTCAGTATCCCCTGCACACAGCTAGCAGATCCCCAGTGAAAACCTCAGAAGAGCAGACATCGATGCCAAGAGAAGGGAAATAAGTAGCTAAACCCACAGATAAAGTAATAGAAATACCTTTCAACAAGCAATTATTCAAATCCATTACTGTTGGGGGGGGCACACTATGACAATAAGCTCTTATAGAGAGTAGCCAGGCTAGGCAAGGATCATTTTTCAATAACAGTAGCCACCTAGGGAACAAGCATGTTCTATAGCAGGGTTCCCCAAACTACGGCCCGCGGGCCACATGCGGCCCGCGGACCTTTTTCATCAATCCGGCCCCCGAACGCTTGGCGCGCCAGCGCCGTGCCCTCGCCGCCTGCAACACAAACAGTCGGGCAGGAGCCCTCCCCGTCCGTCCGGACAGGAAGCTTCCTGCCACGTCCTGTATAGTGTCGGTGCAGCCGGAAACGCCGCTCGAGCACTATTACTGGAGCGATGTGCCCGGAATAACAATCCCTGCGCACCTCACTCCATGAACTAGGCTGCGCCCCAGCGCGATGACCCGCGGGCAAGAAGATAGAAGACTAGGTGAATACAGGGTTTTTATTTTTTTTATTAAAAGGGCAAAGTACAAGATGGTGGCGACTGGTGGCTGTATAGTTAGTTATGAAGGCAGAATAAGAAATAATTTAATTATAAGGGACAGCTTAGGAATAATTAATTATGAGGGGCAGCTTAGGACATAATTAATTATGAGGGCAGAATCGGAATAATTAATTATGAGGGGTAGAATAGGAATCAACTAATTATGGGGGGTAGAAAAGAAATAATAATTCTGAGGGTGCAGTATAGGACATACTTATTATGCCTGGCAGAAAGGAAATAAGTACATTATGCAGGGCCGAATCAGGAAATAGTTAATTATGAGGGGTAGAATAGGAAATCATTAATTCATAAAGGACAGCTTAGGAATAATTTATTTGCGGGGGCAGCATAGGAAATAATTAATTATGAGGGGTAGAATAGGAAACTTTTTAATAATTATGAGGGGCCACATAGGAAAGAATTAATTATGAGTGGCAGCATAGTAAATAATTAATTATGAGGGGCAGCATAGAAATAATTAATTTATTAGGGGAGTTTATAGTAATTACTGGGGGGAGGAATCTCATACTTAATGGAGAGAGGTCCCCGTATATTAATTAATTAATTAATTAATTGGACAATATATAAATAGTTCACAAGGGGGTGTCAGTATATTAATAATTACTTGAGGGGGCCCAGTGTATTACGATGGCGGGTTCACATGTACCACTATTTATTTTAGACTTTAGTCCGGTTCCCTCACGGTCTAGGGGCAGTGGGAACGCCCCCTATGTAAAAACGTTTGGGGAGCCCCTTTCTATAGCAATAGCCAATAGCTACTACTATGAGTTGTCAAGGTGGGGCCACGGCTGCTTTTAATTAAACAACACCATGCTAACGTACCTGATAACTACTAACTACTGCTATAGAACAGCTAGTTAACCTAGATATTACTGCTATAAAACAACGCTATTTCCACCTGGATAACTACTACTATAGAACAATTGCCTAGTTGCTTTATGTAGTATACTGCTATAGAACATTCTAGTTACCTAGGTTAGCTACTGCTATAGAACACTGCTATGTTTTACCTAGGTGACTACTGCTAAAAACACGCTAGTTTTACCTTAGTAGGTACTGCTATAGAACTGCTAGTTACCTAGGAAGGGGATAGGGAGAGCAGGAGGGTAGCTACTGCATAGAACATGCTAGTTACCTAGGTGAACTACTGCTATAGAACATGCTAGTTACTATGTGACTACTGCGATAACACCCGCTAGTTACCTTAGTAGGTACTATAGACATGCTAGTTACCTATAGGCTACTGCTTAGAACATGCTAGTTACCTAGTGACTACTCTATAGAAACATGCAGTTTCCCTGTGTGGCTACTGCTATAGAACATGCTAGTTACCAGTGGCTACTGATATAGAACACACTAGTTTACCCTAGTTAGGCTACCACATAAAACATGCTATATAACCTAGATAGCTACTGCTTATTGAACATGCTTGTTACCAGATAACTACTACTCTGCTAATAAACACATGCGAGTTACCTTGGTGGCTACTTCTATAGAACAGCTAGATAGCTCATAGGCGACTAGCGATATAACATACTAGTTACCAAGATAACTATATAACTACTCTGGCTATAATAACATGCTATTACCTTTATTAGGTACTGCTATAATAACACTGCTAGTTAACTAGTTAGCTACTGCTATATAACATGCTCTCAGTTACCACCTCGAATAACTATGCTATAGAACATGCTAGTTTACCTAAGGTGGCTACTGATATAGAACACGCTAGTTACCTAGTTCTCTACCACTATAAAACATGGCTGATACCTAGATAGCTACTGCTATTTAACATGCTAGTTACCAAGGATAACTACTCACTAACTTAACTACTACACTGCTATAAAGAACATTCTACCAGTTTCTAATCACAAAACACGTAGTTACCGCGGGCGTGTCTCAATGTCAAAGTATATGCGCTATCACATCAAAAAATTAATAAAAAGTGATCAAAGGGTATACAGTTTGCCGGTGAAATTGGTAGCATGAAAACGCAACTCATCTTCAAAAATTAGCCTCACGCAGCTCTGTACAACATAGTAGTGAAAAGTGTCTTAGCGCCATGAAGGATGGCGAGGAAAAAATATTTATAGCTTTTAAATGATTAAAACATAATAATAATCCTATATAAATTAGGTATCACCGTTGATCGCAGGCCGAACCAAGAATAAAGCCGCGTTATCATTGTGTGACGATAGTGGCAGAGCTGTAAAAACTGAGCCCATCAAGAAAGCCACAAAAAAAATGTGTGTTTTTTGACAATTTCACCAAATTTGAGTTTTTCCAGCTTCTCAATACACGGTATGGAATAATAAATAACGCACTGAGACGTAAAATTTGATGCCGGAAAAAAAAAAAAGCCCTCAAGCGCTCTGCACACGGAAATAAAAAGAAAGAAAAAATTTTAACAAAAGTATGGATTTTTGAAGGTTGAGAGCAAAAAAATGATACGAAAATGCCTGCGTCCTTTTTGCCATTCGCCGCAGGTCACGGCAGAAGATTTTCTGTGTGCATCCTGTGTCTGCTGGGAAACAATTTGGCCCATCAAAACCAAATTATGAGAGTGATGCTGAACGGAAGGGGCGTGCAGGCAATTATGACTACTATTTGCCACCTTACATCCACCAGAGGACACAGGACACCACAGGAGGTCCTGGATGGGGTCACCTGGACATGGAACCAGAAAACTTAAAAGGTTAGGTATCATATGGGTAAACCCTTGTAAGTTCTACACATATAATTAAGCCTGTTAAGACTCCTAATCAGTGCCAACCCTTATAATTATGGAGCTAGATGAGAGGCATCAGGTCCACATTTAGAAGGTGTGCCAACCGAGTCCCTGCTAAAGGTAAGTTTATTAAAAGGCCCTGGCTTGGCCAAAAACGTTACAATTTACTTTACTCTTTTGGCAATAGGTTGGGCAATGGGCATTGTTATTCTGATTAGCTTTCTGTACACCAGAATTATCAAACGCGACAACGACAATTTATTACAACGCCTCTCTGTGGAGTTAATTTTCTCAGAACAGACAGTTAACATGGCACAGAATAAGGGTTATCCTAGTCTAAGAATAGAATGGGTGTCCATGGAACTTTTTCTACAGTATGAAAAGTATAAACTAAACATCTATCAAGTGCACAAACAAATGTTGGATTGTGGATCTGTCGTTCTGCGTTTTAAGAGGCCCGTTCACCAATCTGCGAGTGTATGTCAAGAACTCCATCCACCTGCAACGCAAGCTGGGGAACGCACGGCCTGAACGCGCCACCGTCGGAGGGGAACTCAGCATGTCGTTCCTCCCGCGTTGTTAGCGCGTTCGGGCACGGTGCGTTCACCGACAGCTTGCGTTGCGATGTGATGCGAGTCATCGGACATCACACTCGCAAGTGGGGAAGGGGGCCTTACTCTCCAAATCGGGGAACGCGCAAACAAAGCCCGCATGTAACACGTTCTGAGGTTCATCCAATAAAGCTGCGACCTTGTAACACCATAAATGGGCAAGGTCCAGAAAATTCACTTTTTCTGAAATTTAGTTGACTGGCTGTGGTCACTTTTTAAAGGCCACTGAGGTTCCCGTGGGGGGTTCAGTGGCCAGGCACGGGAACGTATAGCGGATGGAAAATGACACGGCTTACTCTAACATGGCTATGATCGGCCAGCGGGTCGGTCGGAGGCTGAAAGCGTTGCTCGCGTGTCACTGGAGGCTGGAGAGTACGCTTTCCCTGCCTGTGCACGATGTCCTGGATTGGGTCCGCAGTGTGGTACTGTCTGGTTGGTGCCACATTCATTAAAGGAATTACATCATTTTCTAATTAATTTTATTTGGGGAGTTGGTCGATCACCATTTTATCACATGGCGGGGAGTTTCATCCTGCACTCAATAGCTCTCCACATCCACTTGGCCGTTCCACTGAAAAACTCATCCCCCTTATGCAGTATAGTCATTGATAAGGGTACGTTTCTTGGACATGTCTTGGGCAATTTTGTCTGTTTACCAGCGCTTGTGGCTGGTTGATTGTTTTTTCTTCATTCTAGAGTGTAAGGCGGCTTGTTGAAACTGAAATAAATTGAAACCAGAACGCATGGTCAACATGCAAGACCAAGCATTTCATTTCAAAATGGTCGCTAGAAGCACCGTGTGACAGCACATAAGAGACATAAGGACAGAGAGGGGGGGGGTGTATGGGGGTTAGTGTAAGAGGAGAGAGAGCCTTACTGCAGCAATAATTGCAAATGCAAAAAAACACAATCCGTTTTTGCCAGCTTCTGACGGATCGTCCATTTGGGAGAATTCTGGCCGCCATTCACGCTCCGTGTGCAATTTCTGCCACATCCCTTGAAATCTCAGCCACTGCCACGTGTGCACTTAATTGTACAAGTGGCCACGAACTTACCAATGTACCATACTTTACGTACCAGTGTAAAGGCTGGTGCCACACGTAGCGCTGGTCTGCGCTTGCAAACGGCAAGGACAAAGTGCGCGCCCACCGGGGAGGGCCTCGGCCCGGATCGCATCGGCGTTTCTATGGAAAAAATTAAGTGCAAAACGCCGGCGGCTCGTTCCAATAGCAGAGCGTTTCCATAGAAGAACGCTGATGCGATCAGGCCGAGGCCCTCCACGATGGGCGCGACTTGTCTGCGTTTGCAAGCGTCAGACAAAGCGGTCTGTGGCGCCAACCCTTAGCTGCACTCCTCATCGTATTGGTTTTGATTGCGCTTTGAAAGCAGCTCCACTCCTCCTCTCTCCCGGATGCGCCTGTATAACAGCCCAGGCTATAACCCAGCCGACATACATCCGTTGTGGTCACAGTGGCTGCGTTCTGAACTGTTTTGCATGTTACCATTGTTTGGCCGATTTGAATAGTTATTCTTCATTTTCTGGAGGTAAAGACTTGTGAAAATAACTATACCAAAGTACGCACAGTGGAACTGCCCCTGAGGCCCGCGGCAACACATCCGTTTGAACCCCATTTTTATGGGCATTTGTTAAGCAGTCCAATTAAAAAACTGTAGTCGTTTTTGAAACGCTTCATTTTTGCCTGTTTTAATTAAGATAATTGATTAATAAAACGTCAAAATTGCCATGTGTTTTTAACGGACTGCTTAAAACGGCCAAAATGGGTTAGTTCCCAAAAACGCCACAGCGCAGTTGGCACTAGGGCGTGTTCCCAAGTTGCGTTTCAAAACGCCGTTACAACAGCCCGAGAAGAGCGATTGCCATTGCATTAGTTACGCACGTTAACCCATATGTAACAAACCGCATTCGTTGAAGTATTGGAAATGAAAATGTTAATTGAATGTACTTAGACAAATCACTTCCGTCAGCTGTTGTAATGTTAGGGTGATTGCCACACATGGCGTTTTGAACCGACGTTTTTGGGCTGTTTTTAAGCAGTCCGATTAAAACAAAATGCATGCCTTTTTTGAAAAACGCTGGTTTTTTACAGGTTTTTACCAATTATCTTAATCAAAAACAGTCACAAACACCCATGCGTTTTGGATGGGGACCTGCTTAAAAAACGGGACCAAAACTGTGTTCAAAAACACTTGTGGTAGTATAAACCCTTACTCACAACGCTAGAAAACGAACGTGGAATGCCGCCTCCGTGCTGACGGGGGCAATTAAAACACTCATCAAGCATGATTTTTAAAAAACGCAAACAACATTTTAAACTGTTTTAGGGCGCATGTCCACGTTGCGTTTGCAAACGCAGACGCAGGACCAACGCGCCACACGGGGCGGTCCGCGTGCCAAGTCGACATCGGCGTTTCTCTTTTCATGTAAATCGCGATCGATCGACCGCGGACCGCCCCAGTGGCGTTGGTTGGTCTGCGTTTGCAAAGCACGTGGGACAGCGCCCTTATAGACGCGTTTCAATGTCAGAAATGTGTTCAAAAAACGCCACGTTGGTCGACCGGCCTCAGGATGCGCCGACACGTTCAGTTTTTTCAGAGAGCAGGTGATCAGAGCGGTCAGGGATTGTGGCACTTTCAAAGCATAACAGATCTGTCACCTATGGGGTATACAGATGTATACTGGCGACAGTCTGCTGGGATTCTAGATAGTCATTATATAATGGCACAAAGGATAGACTGTATAATATAATGTGTTATATATATCTATATATATATATATATATATATATATATACTATACACACTCTGGAACACACCGGTAAAACACAATGGTGCGCATGGTAATGCAGCCGCACTGGTAGTCACCCAACTTCCAGAACAAATACAACTAATCAGTCCACTGGGACCGAAAACCAGAACTAAGTAAGTTGTGTAGATGATTTGTGGTGAATGAAAGTACATGAGGAGCGAGTATTTAATTCACAATCAGTGCAGTGATCCTGGCCCGGTGTATAGTAAGGAGAGGATAAGCCCGGTTCTACCTCCATCATGATTACGGGGATGGTCCTCCGGTGGCACGGCTCGCGTGTGTAGCCGGCGCTCCCGCCTTCTTAGATCGGGGCGCTGGGCTCAGGTCCTCACGCCGTTCTCCTAAGTAACGCGGCGGGCTCTGGGTGTGAGGCAGGGAGGCTGCTCGTTCACTGCCTGTCGGGTGTGTGGGGCACCAGTCAGATGGCTGCCAGCCTGTGCCTTTGTTAGTGCAACATGTTATAGTCAGCCTCACATGGCGCACTACTACTGTCCTTTGCCCCTACGTCAGTAGGTCAGTCAGGAGCAAAGGGTTAAATACACTTACAAGATATGGGGCAGTAAGGTGGAAGTGTGCCCACCGCCTCACATACACACCGTATATTGTGCTAACCGCGTGTCGGCACAGGACACCCCAGTGTATTTCTATGACTCATACCACAGACATGTCTTTCCTAAGTGAGGCCACGTTTTAGACATGTTTGTGGATGCAGAGCATTCCTGAGGCCGTGGCCAGCACCTGTACGCTAGAGCTCTGCGTTACTCAGTCTCGGCCAGATCGGCATATATGGGTCTATGGACAACCAGGTTTAGGTTTACCATCTCTGCAGAAGCTGTGAGCCGCGGCCTAGGATAGGCACAGCCGTTGGGTTTTTTGTGGTCCATTTTTGAGTAGGACATTTCAAAACTCTAACCTTTTTGGCAGGTTAAACAGTTAAAAGACGCAAACGCATTAAAACAGTAAAAACGATGGATTTTAAAAATGGACTGACTGAAAATGCATGCTTGAAACGGAACAAGAATACTACGTGTGGCATAAACCAAAGTTCAGAATACAAAAATGAGGCGAGCCTTTAAGTCGCGTCACAGTACCGCGATGCTGTCACGTCATATAACGGGCACGCTGACACACAGGGGGAGGGGTCCTCAGAGCACGCCAACGTTCGAAACGCATCGTTGCATGGACCATGATGTTAACCTCGTTAACGTCTCAGCGTCCGATAGAATGGACGCTGAGCGCAGTGACTGCGCTCAGCGTCCGATAATCGGACGCTGATGTGATGCGCGTTAGCTCAGATCTGAAGCCGAACCGGCATCGGGGAAAGACGGGGTGCCGGCTGTGACTGATAGCCGGTCACCCCAGTGTTAACACCGCGATCGGAGTTGTCTCCGATCGCCGGGTGAGCTAACACATTAATGCGCTCGGTCAGCGCGACCGCGGCATCTTAACATGAATCTGGGGGTCTTTCCCCAACGACTGCCCCCCGAAACCGCTTTCGGGGGCGCCGATCGTTGCTAATAGTAACTCGGGGTCCGATCTGGACCCAAGATTATACCCGATAATGCAGAGATGGCGTCTGTGACGTATCCTTACTGGCACAGTGCCGACCTATGCAAGTGTCTATAGGTGCACACTGATAATAGCTCTGCGCAATACATCAGTGATTGCAGAATATTATCATGAAAACATCAGATGATTGCTTCTTATTCCACTGGTGGAAAAATGTGAAAAGTAAAAAAAAAGTTTATTCAAATTAAAAAAAATAAGTCATAAATCACTTAAAATGCCCCAATCCCCAAAACATATAAAAGAGGATATCAACTCAAAAAAAAAGTCTAACATCATAAGACAAACCCACCTAATAGTATCACCATCACGCCCGCGTCAGTAACAACGCCTAGAATAAAAGTAAATCATATATTTACCCGATGATAACGCCGTAAAATAAACTGTTATTAAAACCCTCCAAAAAATTATGGCTTTACCTTTCAATCCACAAAAAATGCTATAAATGTGATCAAAAAAAACCATATGTACTGGACTGATACTGGTGCAAAGTACAACATGTCCCGCAAAAAAAACAGCCCATCAACCGCTCCGTAGCCAAAAAAGTAACAATGTTAGTGGGTGGCACTTGGAAAGCAATAATCATAAATGATATATTTTTTCCCCATTAGGGTGTTTGTTTGACAAATTATAAACGTAAGAAAATCTATTCATGTCTGGTTATCCCCGGTTAATCGTTATCACCACATAGAATAAAGTAAAAGGATTATTATCTACCAGGTGAACACCAAAAAAAAAAGAAGTATAAAAAATCCAGACAGATTGATTGCTTTTCTACTCCTGTCCTCAAAAAAGAGTTCCTAATTTTCAACAATAGTGATAACAAACCCCAAAAGGTAGCATTGGAAAACATCTCCATCCCGCAAAAAAATGCCTAAATGCCCCCAATAACGAAAAAAGCGAAAAATTTTATAGCCTTCAAAGGGGCCAATGAGGGAAACAACATCCTGCAGCTGCACGCCTCCTTCCCTTCTGCCCCGCTGTGGCCCATTTAAAACAAGTCACAGCACATGTGGGTTGGGGTCTTTGTATCAGCGAAATTGGCCGAACAAATTTGTAGTGGTGGGTTTTCTCTTTCGTATATTTTGGAAAGGTGTAAATTTAGGGTAAACGAACGTCATAGGAGAACAATTGACCATTCTAAATTTCACACTATCCATTTTGATTCAATTAACTATGAATCTCAAGGGTTACCAAATCTTCGAAAAGTGTTTCTGATAGCTTGAGGGGTGCGATTTGAAAATGGGTAGATACTATAGGGGTGTTTTGATGCTAAATATGTAAATTTCATTCGAAAACGGTATGATCTCCCAAAATAGGTCAATTCTGAAAATCCGGAACAGCGAATATTGTTGCAAGCGCGTGACATCAAATAAATTATCCAAACACTTTCATAAATATGGAAAATGTAAGTAGAAGACATGGAAGTTTATTCAGCAACTTAGTTTAGGTGGTAAATCGAATCTGCCTGAAAAGCAATGATTTTGAATTTCCGAAAATGGCAAATTTTTCCAAAAAATTTATCTATTTTCTTTTTTTCATTGTAAATAAAACGCAAAAACTTATTCTGCCAAACTTACCACTAAAATGAAGTACAACATGTGGGGAAAAAAAACAATCTCAGAATCGCTTTGAAAATAGTACAGTGTTTCAAAAGTTATAACCGTTAAAGAGACGCAGGTCAGAATCCAAAAAATCGGGCTGAAGCCTAAGTACAATACAAAATGGCTGTGTCTATAAGGGGTTAGCCATCGAGGTGCGTTGCGGTGGAAACACATGTCGTTCGGGCCTGAGGATCCTCCACCTTTGTCTAGCGTCGCGTAGGAACCTTGCAGGAATAGTCTTTGTGGTAAATGTTTAATATACATATTTATGATTGCTGTGTATTAACCTTAGAGCGCACCAGGAGGTTATAGTACGTCCCGCCTCCCCGGGCTAGATCTTAGCGCACGGGGGACTTTCTATAACGTCCTGCTTCTGCACCGGCACCGGACGTCCGAACGAGCCGGCTGACCAGAAGCAGCGGCTGTCAGCTGTCTAGTAGCAGCGACAGCCTGCGCTACACCCGCGATCGGAGACTGCTCTGTATCGCGGGTGGGTTTTAACCCTTAAAAGCCGCGGGCAACTGAACCCGGGACGTGTAAGGGGTTTGCGCTGTGGAGGGATCCCCCGTGACGTTTACCGGGGGGCATCTGTATCCTTCCTGGGCAGTCGAGGGACTGGGCATGTGCCCACGAGCTGCCGGTCTCCATGGCAGCCAGACCCCTTCCCGGGCTGGACTGAAACTGTTCGAGCATGCGCAAGACTTGCTCAGATCAGTTTACAGACTGCTACAATAAAATAGTATTGTAGAGCAGGTATTGAACTTAAAACCCAGTGATCAGAGCAACCTGGTTAAGTTCAAGATGTGTATAAGTAATAAAAAAAAGTCAAAAACACTAAAAGGTAATACAGTAAAAGAATAAAAATAATTGCAAGTAAATATGAAGCCCCTAAAATGTCACTTCCTATAAAAAACTTAATAAAGTATAAAAAAACACAAAACACACAAAAAAACGCATATTTGGTATTTCGTCCCAGTAACATCTGTATAATAAAACAGAATCGTACTGGACCGACGCACGGTACACGCGGCAAAAAAAACGCAAAAACAAACGTTCTGAAAAAGATATAATTTTTAAATTAATATCCTATTAAAAAAGGCTCGAAAAAGTAATTTAAAAAATGTATGCATCCAAAAATCCCAACCCACTAAAAGACAACTCTTTTCCGCAAAAAATAAGCCCCTAACCCGATTTGTCAGCCGAAAAATAAAAATATGCTAGAAAAGATGGTGAGCCTATAAAAAATGAACAACAATTTTCCTCCAAATTGGTTTTTATATCAGTACAATGGAATCAAATACACAAAAAACCCCCACATATTTGGTTATCCTGGGGCTGCGTCCGTAAATCTGCATAATAAAACAGATCGTTATTAGATCCGCAAAGTGAACCCGTAAAACAACCAAAAAAATAGCCCAGAAAAAAATAATTTTTCAATACCCTTATATACTCGAGATAAGCCGTTTTTCACACAAAAATGTGTTCTGAAAAACCAAACTCGGTTATACCGATCGTCAAACAAATAAAATAATATAACTCGCCCCGTTTTTTTTTTTTCTGCTGGCACTGTAATCTTCTGTGCGATCCATCCGGTATGTGGGGATGCACTGACAGGGAAGGGGGGGGGGTGTATCTGGGGCTAGATAAGCGGCGGCTTACCTGGGGCTGGAGGCGCTATATACACGGGTCAGGGGCTGGCTGTATATATACACTGGGGCAGGGGGTGGCTAATGGGGGCGGTGGCTGATATACACGCTGGGGCAGGGCTGGCTGCTACATACTGGGAGGCTGTATCCAAGCATTCCCACCTCGCTTTATCTCGAGTCAATAGGTTGCCGCCAGTTTTTTGTGGAAACTTAGGGGTCTGCTTATAACTCTGGTCGGCTTATACTCGGTATTTGCGGAATACCCTCATAAAAATGCTCTAAAAAAAAAAGGATTTAAAAAAAGTTGATGTTCTCCAACACTCTAAAATAAGCCACACTAAACGAACAATCCTTCTCGCAAAAAATAAGCCCTTAAACAGATTTGTGAGGCGAAAAATAAAAAGTTCTGCATATGAAAGACGGTGAGATGCTTAAATTAACACAGTTTTGCCAAAATACTTTTTATCAGTAAAAAATGGGGGGAAAAAAAAAAAAATTATATAATGAGGTTTTTTGTAATCGTGGGCGACCCGATAAAATAAAATAATATACTATTTATGTGTATGGTAAACAACCAAAAAAAACCTAAAAGATCTTCCTGAAAAGTGATGATTTTCATTTCCTCCACCAACAAAGAGTTAAAAAATCTCACCAATTAGCCTATAGATTCCCCCAAATTACGTACCAAAAAGTGCATGTCTCAGCTGGCAAAAGAAATAAGCCCACATAAGCGGCCACATTAAAAAAAAAAGAAAAAAATTATAGCCGCTACCAATTGTGACATAGCAAATCTGATTGGAATGGGCCTCTTCCCCTCTATGCCCGGCCGTGCCGCCCATACATCGTTACCACACATTATGGGGTATCCGTGTACTCGGGAGAGATGTGTTAACAACACGTGCAACTGTGGAGCCCTTTTGTGTCATTAACCATTATAAATGTTTATTTTCCACCCGTCAAAATGGGGTGTTAGTGTCTTGAAAAATAATTACATTTGGGGAACTGCACCTCCATTTTGTTTTAACCCTAAATAAACACGGTAAGGTAAAACTCTTAAAAGTGGTTGTTTCCATGTTGAGGGTGTTGAGTTGTATGCCACAATGGGGGTAATTTACGAGTCTCACTTTATTTAAAGGCCTCTCAGTGTCCAATTACACTTTGGCGTGTCCATCTAAATACAGGTTTGGTGATTTCACAAAAACGATGAAAAATGACACTAAATTCTGACCTCATAACATTCTAGTACAAGGTAATGTGGAATCTTAACCGCTACGCTTCATGCGCTAGCTTAAGCTACTAGAAACGGCGCAGAGTATAAGGGGATGTATGAAGATGGGCCTAACGGGAGCTGGTCCTCTTCATCAAACGGTGTGGGGTTTTTGCATTTGTACCACAAAACCCCCAACCGCTAATAACACGGTCAGTGACTTGCAACCGATGCTCGCTAGCTATCAACAACCTTCTTTTTGCCGCTCGGCAAGTCGCCGGCGGCGTTTTTAAAAGACGCGGCGCAGCGGGCGCCGCCATCTTTTTTCGATCGCCACGCCACCGAACGGCATCGGGGGGGCGGCGATCGGTGGCACATGGTTAGCACTCGTGTCTTCGCTTGACAAGGGCTACATGGCAAGCTGCAGATTCGTTACATGAGCCAGTGGCCGTCATTGTAATGAATGTGCTTGCAAAAGTTAGTATTGCAGTCTACACGATATGGTAGCAGCGATCTGACCATCCTAGGGGCAGTGAATGCGAACCTATGGCATGGTGCCAAGAAACCGGTGGCAGCTCAGAGCCCTTTGTGTGGCACATCCAGGGCCATCACAAGAGATGATCCAGGTATCTTCCTGCACGTCCCAGACAGCCCAGGACTGCCTGTGCAACAGAGCTATTTTAAGTACAGCTCTTATCTGGGACTATTTTCTGCTATATGTGTGCCTCAGGGTGTGATTGGATCAATGAGAAAACTGTGAAGGGTGAGTATAAATCTACAAGTAAATTTCTGGTGGGCAACTTTGCGATAAAAAAATAAGTGGGCTTGGGTTGTAGTTTGGGGCACTCAGTCTCTAAAAGGTGCGCCACACTGAGCTAGGGTTATATGGTTACCTAGATGGGTCTAAAAGATAGTGAAAAAAAAGTTATAACTATAATATTAAATAAATTAATAAATTTAAAAATTCTAATTCTATAACCCCCTTATCCTAGGAATGATATAAAACATATAAAACAGTAAAATCACAGATATGGCGCAAAACCTATCGTCGCAGGTCCCCAAAGTCCGAGTCTAATCAACAATATAAAAACTGTAGGGGGCGGCGGGTGACTCCGTAGGCGTGGGAAATGGCGCCCCAAATGTCCACGAAAGCGACTTTCAAAACACCTTTTTACATATACATAAAACATGAAATAAAAATTATTCAAAATGCGCACAGCCTCCAAAATGTGTAGCAATGAAAACGTCGCCTTCATTTCGCAAAAAATGACCCCTCAACACTCTCCCGTGCCTGCCACAAGTATGAAAAAGATTAGGTCCTCAGAGATGGGTCAAAAATTTTGTTTTTCTTTTTTGTACTCATTTTTTTATTTTGAAATGTCATTAAAACACAATAAACCTATATACATTTGTATCACCGCGATCGCCCGAACCAAGAATAAAGTGGGTGTTATTGAAGCGAAGGAGTGAAAGTCGTAAAAATGAGCCCACAAGAACATGACGCACGTTGCGGTTGTTTTTTTTCAATTTCCAGTTTGGAATTTTTTTTCAGCTTTGCCGTACACGCATGTTACAATAAATAACATTACGGGAAAGTAAAATTTGTTACTCACAAAAGATAAGCCTCACACAGGGTACTGTGCACGGAAAAATGAAAAAGTTATGGGGATTTTGAGGTTGGAGAGCGGAGAATGAGCCAGAAACCACTCCGTCCTTAAGGTTAAAAAACACCATGCCAACATAAGCAGACATTTGGGAAATGTAAGTCTTAATTATCTTTGGGGATATGACTTATCTGTCATAAAAGTAGAAGAATTTAGAATGTGAGAAAATAAGAGATTTTTTCTAAATTTTTTCGCAAATTTGTTTTTTTTCATACTAAAAAAAACGCAAGATTATTCATCCAAATTTTAAACTAATTTGAAGTACATGTGTACCGAGAAAACTAATCTCAAAAAATATCCCTCGGCAATCTATAGCGTCCAAACTATAACCACTATATTTGACATGTCAGATTTGAAGAATGGAGTGGGGCACGCGTCCTTAAGGCCAAAACAGAGGTGGGGGACATTAATGTAAACCCCTCCGACTCGAGCCTCTCCAACAAGCCGGTAGTCTTTATGCTGAATATTGCATTGCTGCCGGCGGCTTAAAGATGATGGACCTCGCATGGGCGCCGCCATTGGTTCGTGGAATCGACTGCACCCCGATTGACCCGTCACGGGGAGCGGCGATCCGTCGCCATGGGTAACCTCGGGTGTTCCAACACCCGATGCTACTTCGTTTAACCCATGATTACAAATGTGCTACTTGCAATGTATGGATGGGGAGGTGAGAACATCCCCATATACTGGCCATACTGTAGTATGGCAGTATATGATAGGATCGATCAGATACCTAGGGTAGAGTACCCTAGGGAGCTCTGAAAAATAGTTTAAAAGTTAAAATAAAAAAAAGTTAAAAAAAAAAACTATATAAATAAAAAAACAACAAAAATCAACATACACCCCCTTTCCCCGTCAAACTGGATATACAAATAATAAACAGTAAAATCTAAAACACATTAGGTATCGCCCGCTCCGAAAAGCCCGATCTATCAAAATAGGATAATGTTTTTTCCTGATCGTTTACCCCGTAAACGGAAATAGGTCAAAGTCGAAAATGGCATATTTTTTTGCATTTTGCAAAAATATAAAAAATTAATAAAAAGTGATCAAAGGTCGCACAGTTCAAAAATTATAGTAATGAAAAACGCGCATCAAATCGCCAAAAATAGACAACTATCCACAGCTCTGTACACCCAAAGTATGAAAAAGGTTTTGGCCCAGAAGATGGCAAAATAAAAAAAAAATTTGTACATGAGGTTTAATTTTTTTGAAATGTATGAAAACAATTATAAACACCTTACCAATTGGGATCCACTCCCGTGAGCGTACCGCCCAAAGAAATAAAGAATAGACATGTCATTTGGGACGTCAAGTGAGTGAAAGCTGTAAAATCCAAGAGTCCACAAGAAAACGCACCAATGTGGTTTTTCAACCATTTTTCACTGCATTTGGAATTTTTTCCCTCTTCCCAGTTACACACCATAGAATATTAAATTACTTCACATGAATGGATGTTGTCACGCGAAATAAGCCATAACAGCAGCTCTTATGTGAAAATAAAACAGATATAGATTTGATGGACAATGAGTGAAAAATGAAGTGAAAAAACTAAAAAAGGCCAAAGTCTTAAGGGTTAAAGTTTCGGTGTCTGACATTGGCTAGTTTACCGACCTGCTCTGGAAAGAAGATAACACATTTAATAATTGAGAGCTGTACACAACATTCTGCCCCGAGACCATTTTCTGTCCCTGGGACCAAAACTGCCCAGAGCACCAGAATGTGTCCAAACAGTCCCTGCTAACCAAGTGTTTTCTTTGGGGGTCTACTTTCCCCGCCATGTTCACAGCGCACCAAAAATGGCTGAGACACATATTAATTGTGTCTGAGTTTCCTCTCCGCCAAAGCCCCGCCCCTTTTCGAGAAAAGTCGGAGCACCAAAAACTGGAGGAAAACGCATAGTAAATGTCCCCCGCTGAGTCCCTAGGGGTTAATTGTCTGGGACGTCATTGTTCTTTACCTTTGTTACCTCAATCTATGTGTAGTTTATCAATCCTCATTGTGCAACTCCCCCACCGGGGCCTAGCCTTTTCTTGGGGCCTGGAGACCGCCTGGCCCCCGCATGTCCACGGTGTTTGATGGGTGAACCGAGGGCTGTCCTACAAGCCTGGCAGGTCTCCAGCAGGGTGGTGTTGGCAAGAAATGAGAGGGCGAGGCTGCCTTATAAGAGGATACTCCCTGGGGCAACCCTTTCTGGTGTCTAGAGTAAGAGTCTCGTGGTGGTGCGAACAGGGTGCCACGTGATTGTGACAGCCGGTAGTGCAGGGGACCAACGGAGGCAGCAGTTGAACCGATAAAACACTTACAGTTCTTTATTGAACCGACGAACCTTAGCAACGTGCCTTTACAGAGGATGGATGTAAGTACTGAGATGCTTTGGAGGAGGCCAACAGGCAGGGATATCCCTCACCAGCCTGGTGCAAGGGCAGGCTGGGAGGTTAGCTTTGTCTAATAGGAGGCTTCAGTCGTCCTGGATTCGTCACAGGTATCACCTTAAAGTGGTGGATAGGAGATACACCCCTTTCCTCACTAACTGTAATCTATTGCTCCCGTCTTCAGAGGCAAGGGGCTAGGCTCTTCCTGCTCTTATATGGAAACTGGTATGCTGGCTGAATAGAGTCTGACTGGGGTAACCCAGTCTGCTTCTATTCTCACTCTGAGCTAGGCCAAACTAGTTCTCGCTAGATGTTTGATCTGTGTGCACCTGCAGACCAGAGGGTATGACTGAACTGTCTCTTCTCCCCTCCTGAGGAGAGACTCTCTCTCTCTCTCATGCCTGAGCGAGCTCCCCTAGAACATTCTGCAGGGTTTTATTATCTCCCCTGGTCAGGTGGTGGCAGCCCTCCAAGCACATCTCAGTTACAGAGGACAGGTATATACAAGACATGGATGAGATGTTTATATACACATCTGTGCATCATACACAAAGTTAAATTTTGCCTTGCAGGCAGGATTAACCACTGCAATGTCCCCTGTGTGATGTGTGACATTGTGGCTGCTTATTCGCAGCACTCCTTCGCCCATTGCATCGGCCGGGTGTTGCAATGTGTGTTTTATTCTGATGCTAACCCCCGTCTATCTTACCTGTTACATGTATACATTATATGTGGTATTGTGTTTTGCTCCACTATTATCTGGCGTTTAGGGATGATTTGATGGGTTTTTATTGATTTAAGACCTAGCCATATACTCATAAAGGAATTTTTTTGTTCATTAGCACACTGCTTTTTCCTTTTCCATGTGTATAATTTCATTTTTCAGATGTGGGAACAACACTTAATAAATTATTTAATCTTTTTCGTACCCAATTTCTTATTTGTTTAGAAGCCGGGCTTTTTAACCCCTCTACGCTCTTGCGACGGATTATATCAGCACCAGAGTATGAAGGGTGTATGAAGAGGGTTCACGGGCTGAGTCCTCTTCATAACGAGATGGGCTTTGTGCACATTGCAGCAAAGACCATCGCTATCATCACCCGCTGCGGAGTGTGTGTTAACCTCTTTTGCCACCAGCAAAGTCGCGGTGGCACTAAACGTGGGGGGTCTTCGTCAGAACCCGGGACTGCGATGGTTCCTGAGTATTCATTACAATGAGCCATATACTTAAGTCTAGTAGTATTGCAATATCTGGTCGGACGGATTACTGACCATTAGGGTTACGTACCCTAGAGGGCTCCTAAGAAATAGGAAAAAAAGTTAAAAAATGTAAAAATTTATAAAGCATAAAAAGTTAATACATCCAGCCCCCCTTTCCCCTAAACTGATATAAAATAATAAACAGTGAAAAAACACAAACACATTAGGTATCGCCTTTGCGTCCCAAAATGCCCTGATCTATCAAAATATATAAAAACGGTTATTGCGACGGGACGCCTCCGGGAATGGACAAATGGCGCCCAAATGTCCAAATGCGACTTTCACACCTTTTCACTGACATAAAAAGAGTAACTAAAACGTGTGATCAAAATGTCGCACAGACCTCAAAATGGTTAGCTAAGAAACGGCTCATTTGCAAAGAAATGACCATACACAGCTCTGGGCCAAAGTATGAAAAAGAGTATTAGGCATCAGAAGATGGCAAATAAGTAATTTTCTTTTTCATACACCACTTGTTAATTTTTGAACATGTATAAACCACAATAAAAACTATATAATGTTGGTATGTGCCCGAACCCAACAATGAAAACTAGATGTGTTTATTTGGGCGGCAGAGAGAAAGTGTAAAAAAACTGAGACCAAAACCAGGCATTTTAAAAAATTTCCACATTTGGAATTTTTTTCCTGTTCCAAGTACACAGCAGGAAATAATATAACATCAAGCGGAAAGTAAAATTTTGTTACCACAAAATAAGCCCTCCACAGAGCTCATGTACACGGAAAAAATAGAAAAGTTATGGATTTTTACGGGTGCGGAAATTAGTGAAAATACCTTGCGGTCCTTAACCCTTAACGCTCCAGTCGTACGATATATCGGACCTGAGCTGATGCCGTTCAGCTCAATATCTGAGACCGAAACCGGCATCGGAGACGGGTGCCGGCTGTGATGATAGCCGCACCCCGGTGTAACACCCGCGACTCGAGTTATCTCGAGCGCGCGGTGCTTTAACCCGGTTAAGGCCGCGGTCAGCGCGACCGCGGCATCTAACATGTATGCGGGGATTTTCCCCCCGATCAGGCCCCCCGACCGTTTTCGGGGGGCGCCGATAGCTGTCTGTAACTCTGGGGTGGGGGGCACCCGAATTTTTTTTTTTTTCCCTGGGACCCCAGAGTCACCTCAAGAATTGGCCAGTAAGATGGGTCTGTGACGTCATTCGTACTGGCACAGTGCCAGGCCTATGCAAGTGTAATAGGCTGACACTGATAATACTTGTCAATCCATGAGGATTGGCAGAAGATATCTGATATCAGAAGCACAATGCTTGATCTTCTTCATGCTCCCATGGTATAAAAGTGAAAAAGTAAAAGAAAAAGTTGTATTCAATAAAAAAAATAAAGTCATAAATCACTAAAAATGTCCCAAACCCCCAAACATATAAGAACAATAACTGCAAAAAAAATCTAAATCATAGACAAACCCCAATATAAGTATCATCAACGCCTCCCCCTAACAACCCGTAAAGAATAAGTAAAATCATACCCGCACGATAAACCCGTAACAAAAAAAACTGTTTATAACCCTCAAAAATTATGTATTTTTTCTTTTCAATCCACAAAAAATTTATAAAATGTGAAAAAACCCTCTGTTAACTGGCCGACATGATACTGTGCAAAGTCACAACATTGTCCCGCAAAACAACAAAAAACCATCACCAGTCCGTAGCCAAAAAAGTAACAAAGTATGCCACTTGGAAGACGGCAATAATAAAAGATGAGATTTTTCCCCACATTATGGTTTGTTACAAAGTAGTAAACGTAAGAAAATATATTCATAGTCTGGGTATCCCGTGATCGTATCAACCCCATAGAATAAGAAACATGATTATTAGTCAACCGGGTTGGCGAAACCTAATGGCACGGCAGTGACCATAGGCGTCACTCCAATCTCTTCTGTGGGCACGCGGGCCATTCCCCAGGACACCAGACCGGAACTCAAGAATTAACTGCGTTCAAGCAAACTTAAAGAGCTGCTGCGCTTGGACTGTAAGGAAGAGGGATACTGTGTAGACTAGAGACGAATTAGCTTTTGGAGAAGCTACTGCTGGCCCCATGGCGTTCTCTGGGTGATAGAGCAGGGAATAACTGGTAGCATGATGCAAACTTTCCCTCCTTCGTTCTACTGGTGCTGTGCCTCAGTGAGCCCAGATGAGTGAAAAATAAAATTACGCTTTAATTTGTGCACCCTCACGAGCAACCTGTCACCGATAAATGAGGGAGGTTTGGGGGTTTGCAGTTTGGCCACTCGGTTCACTAAAAGGTTCGCCATCACGGTCTAATACGTGTGAACACCAAAAACAATACGAATTAAAAATCCAGTACGAATTTTGATTTGCTTTTTCTACCCTGTCCTCAAAAAAGTTCCGAATTTTCAACAATAGGTGTTAACAACCCCAAAATTGATAACATGTGAAAAAGCATCTCATCCCGCAAAAAAAATGGCATCACTGGCCAATAACGAAAAAGCGAAAATTTTAGCCTACAGAAAGGGGCCAATGAGGAGAGGAAACTAAAATCGTGGCCGCTGCAGGCGCCCTCCTTCCCTTTGACAACCTCGCTGTGCCCCCATACCAAGTCACAGACTCAGCACATGTGGGGGGTCTTTGTACTCAGGAGAAATTGACGAACAAATTGTATGGTGGGTTTTTTCCCTTTTTTATCTTTTGGAAATGTTGTAAATTTTAGGGCTAAATGAACGTATAGGGAACAAATATGACCATTCTAAAGTGTCACCTCCATTTTTGATTCAATTACTAGAAGATCTCAGGGTTAACAATCTTAATCGTAAAAAGCTTTTCATAGCTTGAGGGGTGCGATATTGAAAATTGGGTTGGTTTGATAGGGGGTTGTATGCATAAATATGTAAATTTCATTACAAACTGTATATATCCCCAAAATAGAAATTCTGAAAATCCGGAAAAGCGATATTCATTGTGCAAGGCCCGGCGTGACATCCAATAAAAATTATCCAGACAGTCGATTATGAAATGTAAAGTAGTACAATGGGAAATGTTTTAAACTTATTTAGGTGTGAAAATCGATCGTGCCTGAAAACGCAATGATTTTGAATTTCGAAATGGGCAAATTTTTCCAAAAATTTATCATATTTTCTTTTTTGTTGTAAATTAACGCCAAATTATCTGCCAAATACCACTAAAATAAGTACAACTTGAGGAAAAAAACAATCTCAGAAGCGCTTTGATAGTAACAGTGTCAAAAGTTATAACGTTAAACGGACCGCACAATCAGAATCCAAAAAATCGGGCTGAGCCTTAAGCTACAAATGGCGCGTCCTAAGGGGTTAAGCGAGTACAATGAGTGGTGAACTGTGTTCCCGAACCTCTTCCACCTAGTGGAAGCATATAAGGAAGTACAACGTGGTGGAAAACTATGTTAAAATGAATGACTTTATTAGAATCAAAACAGTAAAATCCAAAGTAGTGGAGGATCAAGAGGATAAGTTATCGATACAAAAACCGACAAAGAGAGGGAAAATTGGGATGTGGTGGCGCCAATCAGGTGTGGGGGCAGGCGGGCTCCCTATAAACCTAACGGGGTGGTGTCGGGACCTGATGTGCCCGCTTTGAAATGCCTAAAACTCGGGGCCACAGCCCTATGCGACTGCCCCCCGACTGGAACCTCACCCTTCGCTCGGTCACCTACCCCTAAGATGAGCTGGGAAGAGGAAGGGGTGTGCCAGATGCGTAAAGGGGGGGGGGGGAAATAGCCTTACGTCATAACATTGGTCAGAGGTCAAGTGGGTAAGTCCTGAGCGGTCAGAGGACAGTGTTAGAGGCAAGGGGAGATCGTACTGGTTCGTGGGGAGACAGTACTGGTCTAGGTACCCGGATGAGGATAAGAGATAGCGTAGGTAGGCAATTCTCCAGGAAGACAAAGTTATTGGAGTTCTTGTAGGTCAGGATTCCCTACATGCCATGTTTCGCCTATATGACATAGGCTCCTCAGGGGAAATGTGACCAGAATTATGGGTGCTTGTCAGGGATCGGGTATCCGGGGTGTGCTTGTATGCACAAGGGACCAATTATCTTATTAGAAGGGTTTGGGGCAGGATGATGTCGATGCGGTGAGGCACTGGTTGCCTGCCGCCAAAGGGCACAATGGTGTCGTGCTGGTGCGCTGAGTTAGAAGCGTCCAGATGCGAGGAGTCAGTGGAACTGCACTCGTGGTGAGTACCTAGACCAGTACTGTCTCCCCACGAACCAGTACGATCTCCCCTTGCCTCTAACACTGTCCTCTGACCGCTCAGGACTTACCCACTTGACCTCTGACCAATTAGGACGTAAGGCTATCCCCCCCCCCTTTACGCATCCTGGCACACCCCTTCCTCTTCCCGCTCATCTTAGGGTTAGTTTCAGTGCAGAATTTTGTGTTGCGTCAGGTACAGTGCAGGTGCACATTATAAATACACGTGCAAGCAGTTTGCGCTGAAAAGAACATGCACAGTTAGACTAAAACTGGTGCAGGGGCTTTAATAAATGTGGGTCAATGTGGTGATAAATTCCCCCTGATGACTGCAAGGGTACATAAGACTTCGGTTGGAGTGACCATTATTTTAGCAGGCAAAAAAATCCTGCATTTTCCTATCTGGTGACTGGTTATTTACTTGTTGGCGTAGGGCAGGACAGGGGCTTCGGCATTGGATTTGCGAAAGCTTCCCTAGGCAGCGAGAGCGCAGCTCCCTGCGCAATATGCGCTTCTTGCGCATTGTTTACATTCCCCTCACCAACCGGCCCTATCCTAAACTTTATAAGAAGCTACTACACTTCCGTTATCAGTTCTTTTATCAGAAAGTGGCTGTTTGGGGAGTAGCCTAGTAGAACAGGGGCTGTGGATTTGCGAAAGCTCGCCTGGTCAGCGGAGCGCCAGCCATGATCAACTACAATGTTCTCTAATCTGCAGCATATTTTAATTAGCTCGGAGTTGCAGCCTGCACTTCCGAAACTATGAGACTTCTACATTGATCAAGTACAAGCTGTGACTGCGGTTGGAGAGCCTAAGCAGAAGGGTGGATTCAAGTGCCTAAGCGCCTCATGGACTAATAGTTAAGCAGCACTTATACTCTAGCGCTCCTAATTCCTTATAAGGCTGTGTCGCATAATTTGGTGTTTATGCTTCATGTCATTGTGCCACCCTCGCTGTTGTAATCACAAAATGTACTGCAAACTTTTAACATTTACCTCTTATTTTGAGCAATTCCTGCTCACCTCCTTTGGTTCCTCTCTGCCACCACATTGGTTTGAGAGCCTGAGTCCCTTGTATGTCGCCATGACACTCTAGCTGCTGCCGCTGCCTCTGCTGCCGTCCCTATAGTGTCAGGGTCATTCTTGCAGTGTTTAGATACTATCTAGCTTATTCTCACTCTGTCATGCCATGCGTGCCCTAATTTTGGCGCATAATGGCTGCGTTTAGCAGCTCAGAGGCATCCTCATGCTGCCCCTGCGTTTCCTGTCCATTTCCCGTCGGTGTTTCCATCCTTTCTGAGGTTCCAAGGTTTTGGCCAGCTGTTCCAGGGTCAGAGCCTTGGTCTTCCCTTGAAAATGCTCGGGTCTCCCCCATTGACTTCAATGGGGTTCGTTATTCGAGACGACACTCGAGCATCGGGGAAGAAGTTGTCTCTCGATAACTGAGTACCGCCCGTAGCATTTTTAGTGTTCGCTCATCCTCTAACGTGAGCCCTATATCCTCACGTGTGTGCTCCCTGTCAGCTCAAAAGAGTTCATCTTCTTCTTCTTGATGCATTGTTCTTGCCGAACATAAATTGAATCCCGTGCTTTAGTCCTATTAGATGGATGTCAGATTGCACACCCTCCCCCCAAATTTGAGTTGCATGACCCTGGTGGGTTAACTCAACAACTGGGCAGAGGCACTCACGGTCCTTGCGCTTCCAGAAGTATAATACACGCCATCCGCCAGAGGGATCATGAACGCTAAGATCACCACGAGAGCATCGATGTGTGGTCATTATAGAACAAGAGGGTAAGCAAAAATTATTATTATGGCGCTAGACTTAGGCGGCCAGTTATTAACACTACTTGTGTCTAGCATATACTGGCTGGCTACTTTCAAAATAAATGTCATTAAGCTTCCTGAGAAAGTCATGCTGAAGGGGACCTTACAAGTTAGCGAAGAGGCAAGTTTTCTTTATCCATCCTGAAGCAAGCTATTAGGGCAGCAACAGTGGCTCCGAGGTGGTACACTACAGGCCCGTTGCAGCACTGGGGTCCCGGGTTCAATCCCTTTTAATCAACATCTGCATGGTTCCTCACACACTCCAAATCTACGTAGGTTGATCAGATGTGAGCCCCTTGGGTAAGCGACGGTTAATTTGGCAAACTCTGTGCCGCGCTGTGGTAATTCTGTGTGCGCTATATAATTAAGGGAATTATTATTACATATTATGTATTATGCATATTTCCATAATTTCCCCAGTGGATATCAATGGCATACTGTAGTAAAACCTCCCTGACCACGCCGATATACTCGAGTATAGGCCGAGGCCCTAATTTTACCAAAAATACTGAGGGAAAAACATTGTATTGACTCCGAGTAATAAACCGCGTGGAGAAATGCATTGGTCACAGTCTCCCCGTATATACCTGCCAGACCCCCCTGCAGTATAGATGCCTCCATCCCCTGCCCCGTGTATTAGCCTGCCAGACCCTGCCCCAGTGTATATAGCCTGCCAGCCGTGGCCGGACAGATCGCACAGAAAAGATACAGGGGTCACAGGAATAGTTTTTTAGATTATTATTTATTTTGACTCGAGTATAAGCAGTTTGGGTTTTTTCAGCACATTTATTTTGTTGTGCTGGAAAAAGGCTATGGGGATCTTCCATCTCGAGATATAAGAGCCTTAGTAACAGGCAGAGATTTTTCTGGGAGTTCTTGAACACTTTTATCCAAAGGACTTCCTGTTGGATAATATATGGTAACTCTTGAGAAGTACACTTAAAGAAATTAACTTTAAGGATGTTTTAGTCTTTAATCTCTATTATTATTTTTCCTTTGATTAAAAATCATTTTTGTGCAATGAGAAGCTCAAACGCTAAATTGTATTTCATCATCTAATCTACGAGCTGGATGAGCATTTCACTACACAAGACTCTAAATGAGTAAATACTGCTTCGCACTTGAGGAAGACGGTCGGCATCACTTGGTAATTGGGCCATATTTTTTAGAACTTGGGAAAAAAACGTAATTCAAATACCATTGTTTGTTCAGCCACAATAACAAGCGTGAATGAACAGTGGAAAACCATTTACATTACACTAATAGAAAGCTTTAGAACAATAGTGGAATATTAAACAATGGCACTGCGAGGCAGTCTACTAATTTTAGGCTTTTCACCCAGTGAGCTTTTACCTTTTCAACTGTATAGCACAGAAAGCTGTGCGTTAAAAATGTCTCATCATTAATATGAGGACGGTTCTGGCTTGTACTTAATTTATGAAAAAATGTAATCAACCTTGTAACAAGGTTTGTGAAGTTCTACTTCTGAAAAGTGTCTCCGTAACTGAAAATCTAAAAATACAACTTCTGTACATTTTGTATAATATCCTTCACCAATAATAAAAGAAAGAAGATGGACCGAAATAATTCCTTAACCCCCACTGACTTTTCTATTTCTGACCAAAGCAGCTGACAGATGGGTTCCCGATACATGGTACCCCTAAATACATGTTCTAACGTGGAGATACATCAAATTCACTGATATAAGCTTGCAAAATTTTTCAAAAGTTAGCTTTGGATCAGAAGCAATTTGGTTTGCACAATGCTACTCTCAATGTCCTCGCAATCGTGTGTAGTAGTGTTGAGCAAAACCTAAACCTCAAAATCAGACCTGGGACCGATCTCCCTCTTTTTGATACTGCTATCAATGCTGGCACTGATCGTGGGTGCTAACTATTTAAATGAGGAGGCAAACGCTGAAAATGAATTTTATGCATTTGAATGGCCAGTACACAGGACATTTACCCAGGGATCATCACTCCAAATCATGTCATTTTCCTTCGCCAGTGCCCCCTCCCTACGTGTTGGGTAATAATAAATGACAGCAGTAGCTAGCCGCCATCTTGTTCAAAGTAAGAGAACGATTCAGTTCAATTTGATCCTGAAAAATGGCAGATTTGTATAGAATCTAAGTAACTCATATAGATTTGCTCATCTCTTCTTTTTGCTAAATTCCAAGATATCATTCAAGACAAAAATGGTTCTTTCAAAACTTCATCTGCTTTCTCCCTTGAAATTTCCGTTTAACTCTGTTTTGCAAGCAATCGGAAGCTCGGCTGAGATTCAGATACAGTGAAGCTCTATGAAGAGGGTAGAGCAACACAGTGGAGTCACATACGTAGGTCTCTAAACATGACCGTAACAGGGACTATGGGGGTCATTATCTTAGATTTTCTCTTTTCTTTTATTTTGTGACCTTTTTTGGTGAAATATGATAGTTTTGTGCCTAAAATTTGCTTTTTTCCAGTGGCCTAGTAAAGTGAGCTTGCAAAAACTCTCATAGTTTGCGCATGAAATATCTTTAAATCCAGAGTGTGAATGTATTTTACGCAATTTTTGGAAAATCAGGGTTAAAAAGTCATAAATCCTAGTCCTGACCAGACGTAGGACAAAACTTTAGAAAAGAGTTGCAGAACGTTTGAGACTTTTGAACCAAAGAGTCGCAAAACCCTATAGACTTATAGCTAAGTCAAAAGTCCAAAGTAAGAAAAAACAGAAAAGAACACGCATGTCCGGACTAAAGATAAAACCCCTATGAGAAGAAAGTTGAGTTATACTAAAATTAAATTGTCATATAAAGAAAAAAAAAAACAGGTTCATTTACACACATGTGTCACCAGATTTTGGTCTTGGACTTACTAAATCAAATGAAACTATCCCATTAAATACAAAATCCCGAAGACATCACTCGCTGTCAGTGGTAGGGCTGACGTCTCCATCTAATCTTCCTATCTTAGATATTTCTTATCACAATTTCACAGAAAGCCATTACTTTTCGTTATCCTTTAATTTCTTATTGGGAGTTCGGAGAAAGAAAACGGCTCCATAGAACTTCCTACCGGCACAAGGAACGAGAGTGCAACCACTCACACGCATGATTTCCAATATTTAGAGTCCAACATAAACATAGGTACTTTTCTTGTAAATGACCAGATGTAATGGCCTGCTGACATATATGGTTCTTATAAAAATGGCCTCAGTGTGTTGTAACAGAGTTTGACTTTGAGTTCCCTGGGGTAGAGACTGATGTGAGTGACAATAATCATTGTAAAGTGCTTCAAAATATGTGAAAGCAGGAAATTATATAGTCAACACAGTTTGCCTTCAGCTATTTTATCATGCAGACATTTTGCCAATGCCAAGTTTTAGAGTCTTGAGTTTCTAAACATAAAGCTTGTGTTCGGACTTGGGTTTGAGTAGAGCCGTACTTTTATAGCACAATAAGCATGGAGTCTATGATGTGTATAGTTGCATGGGAAACTGAACATGTCTACGTAGAATATCTATGGACAAGGCGGAGGATAAGGATGCATGGGCTGCATGGTGGCTCAGTGGTTAATACATACCGCCTTGCCTCTTACGGGTCCTGTGGCCCAGTCCCATCCAGGTCAACATCTGCAAGAATTGTATGTTCTCTCAGTGTTTGCATGGGTTTCCTGGTTCTCCCACACTCCACAAACAAATAACTGGGGTTGGAGGTTATTAGATTGTGAGCCTGATTGGGACTGATTGAAAGCTCTGTGCAGTGCTTCAGAATCTATGTGACATATAAAATAAGGCATTATGGGCCCGGGCTGTATGAATATTCCTTTCCTATGTATGATACTAGAATCAAGCTTATGAAGGAGGTGTCCTTTCTGCCTGTTTTTACTTATGGCTTCAGGACTTTGCAGCACCTTCAAAGGTCCTGAAATGGCTCTTGTGTACATTTGAAGATATAAGCAGAGAGAACATATATATTAGAATTTTGAGGGTGAAGACCCTTTAGAGTCTTTGGTGAGTGGAGTTGATTGGGCATTGGCTACCTAGAAGGCTGGGCCCCGGGCTACCGCCCAAACCATATGTTTTAATCCACAACTGTCTATGGACTGGGATAAAACAAAGTTCTCCTGGAGGTACCAAGAAGTGGGAACAGGGGAGAAACAACAGGCAGCACAATCTGACCATGACCATGTAGAAAAGATTGAATGAAAACCAATATCAGACAGCAAAGTGCCCTTTAACTGTTACAAGAAATAAGTATGTAATAGATGATAGGGAGCAAACAAGCCTCATCAGTCCACTGCGAAGGAGAGTCATCTCCAGGGAAGATTCCATCCAAGGTAATAAAGGTATGACATGTTTCCATATAAGATACCTTTATATATGTATAACAGCTTTGTTCTGGTCCTTGGACTATAACGTCTAAACTACATATAATCAGGGGAGGGCAAGCTGAACCTGCCAGAAGGCACTGCTTGCGTCTTCTGGCACCAGTCATGTGACTTCCTGTTAGGAAGAAGAAGGTGAACTCCAGGGACTGGTGGGGAAGTGACACATGCAAGATATCGGCTCACGATCTTAGTGAATCGCAACAGGTTCATTATGGACAGACAATACACCTTATGGTGAACTCCAAAGAACGGTTAAGTAAAAGTGCCCCAGTGTGTGTACATGTCATATCTGCAGGCAGCAGGTCTAGAGCAGAGGAGCTGAGTAGATTGTATGGGGTGATATCTGCATTGCAGTTATAGAGCAGGGAGCTGTGTAGATTGTATATAGTGTTCATATCTGTTACGGATAGGAAAGAGCTGGCCAATTGTACTTGTGGTCCTATCTGCAGGCAGATGTTATAGAGAGGAGGAGCTAAGCGACTATGAATAATGGTATACACTAAAGCCAAACAAGGTTTTAATTCACATTTTCACTAAGGCTTTAGTTCTGCTCCTCTGGTCTATAAGAGCGGAAAGATGGTTGGAACATTGCCATGTGTTGCATCACAGATGATGGAGGCACGACCCTCATCCTACAACAGCAATTATTAGGTCCATGCCCTCATCACCACAGGGTTACATGTAAATAGGAATCTAATAGATATAATTATGCCAATATTAAAAATAATTGATCTTAAAAGTGTAGTTTTATTAGGTAACTTGTGAACAAAAACTCCATCCATAGTGGATTAATACACATTAACCTTCGAAATCCAGTCCATTATTTCCGCGTGAGATTTTCCAAGCAATGAGCAGAAGCAGCATTTTAAATTGTTTGCATTTAAATCATTAATTTCCTATCTCATCCATCATCATTAACCTAATTGTCTCATTTAAACATGTAGATTGTAGCCTCGCTTCATGTTTTAGAAGGTTTCTTTTTTTTTTTTAATTTTTCTCTTTGACTTTTACTTTTCGTTAAAGCTGTTATAGATTGTCATTGATCAAGAAAATTAATACTTGAATAAAATTTTGATAAATGAAGAAAATCTGCTTTATCTCTAGGAATGTCTCTCTTGGATGGAGTTTAGAAAGAATTGTAGGGTATTGTAAGAATTTATGTATACAAGACCGAAGTAACGAAGCAATGTCATGTCACACAATGGCCTTAACACTCCAGTGATGTGGCCATATGTTATTAAAGGGAACACTGTCGCAAGCAGAAATTGATCTAAAAACCATGTAGTATGTTGCTAAGTACTGGCCCTCTTCCAGATATGTTTCTTTCATGATCAGTGTGGTAGCATAATCTAGCTAACTTTGAAATGGTTGTATAAAGTCAAGGAGGCGGAGATTTTTTACACTGAAGTCAAGCTCTCTCTTTCAGAAAGCCGCTCGGTGTGAATTGATGGTTCTGCATCCAAATATCACTAACCAAATCTTTATGATGCTATGACAGGGAGGAAGAGAGCAGGGCTCTCTATCTGACTTCGTGTGAACTCTCCTCCTCTTGACTTATACAACCATTTATGGCTCACTTCAGAGTTGATTATCTAGATATGCCAACACATGGGGTTATGAAAGAAACCAAAACTAGAATATTGCTTTACAATATTTGTAGTGGTTTTTTTTAAGCCAATTGCTGATGACAGGTTCCTTTAAGCAAAATCTTAGTTCTATTGTTCTACTTTAAAAAGATCCTGTTATCAGAATTTGACCTAATAATCACATAGCAGGATGTTGTCAGGCAGCTTAACACTTCCCAGATCTTGTTTCTTTCATTACCGTGTGGTGGGATAATTCAGAAAGTCAACTTGAACATAACATGTAAATCATGTATAACAGTCAAAGAGGTGAAGAGTCTAGTCATTTAGGTAAGCTCTCTCATTCCCCAGAGTACCACTTTATTGTACTTAATGACTTAATGACCTACTTCAAGAATTACATTATTAAGTCTCCCAAAGTCTGTTTATGGCAAGGAGAGCATAACTTCAATACTACAATTTTCTGCTTCTGTGACACTTATACATCCACTCTATTTCTTCGTCACTTCAAACTTGATATTCTAGATGAAGACACAACACTGGGCCAAGGAAGAAATATGATCTGAAAAGTGTAAATCTGTATGACAAACTACTAGGAAGGTTTTTTTAGCTAATTTCTGCTGACATGTTTCCTTTTAGTTGGACGGCATTTTTGTAACTTTTTTTCAGAAAAATAAATCTGGGTATGACATCAAAATCGACTTTCCCTTTTGCTTGTTGTACCCAGACCCAGACCTCTGGCCTTGCTTTCTGTGTTGATTGTTTGTAAGTCTTGTTCGAGTGCACTGTGGTAGGGAGGGAGGGATGAGGCCGATATGCCCACAACTTAGGGTGGGGACCAGTATGTAGGCAGGTAACAGCTTGGGGGGGGGGCTCAGTTGTAGGCTCACAATCTGTCTGTCCTTCCCCGTTCTCCAAGCACCACTCCTTACAGTTATTCAGTGTGGCTTAACTTAAAGGGTTGGCCATTTTTCTAAAAAATCTCTTCCCATAGACATGTCTCTGCATGTATATGTACCTGAGTCTTTGCCTCAGCCTTTCCCTGATCTCCCAATGCTGCTCTATGACACATATAAAAAAATTCCTGATTCTCACTTCTTCAGGTCATCCTAATGGCAGCTTTTAGTTGTGCTTTTTTTCTGACAGTTCGTCTCACTCCCAGACACAGGGAGTGGGGGGTGGGGAGGTAGCGCAGGATGAGTCATAATTCTGCCTGCAGGTCCCACCTATTATCTGTGCAGAGACATGAAACATAGCTCTACGGAGTGCACAGGAGTCTGCACACAGCAATAAAGGAGGCATCAGGGGGATTGATGAATTGGGGACATTACAGAATATTATTTTTAGTTTGGTGACAGGTCCAGTTGACTCTGCATTCGAATCATTACAGACTTTTAAAAACTTTAATTCACATTACCGGCTCCCTGCACCAAAATGTGGTGAGTCTTTGGCAGGTGCGCGGTGTCCAAATCTTCTCCTCAAACCCATCCACCCCCCCTACCTATTTCTTGTTGGCGTGAGAGGAAGGAGGGGGATAATGTAAAGTAGAGGAAGAATACATGATGAAAGTGAGTCGTCTAGCACACAAGCTTCTAGCCTGAACAACAACCCTCCCCCATGCTCACATGGACTAATCATATGGGAGCCCAGGTTATGTGGAGATGCAGTTTTATAAAGTTTTGATTACACTTTACACAGGAAATGTAAAAGTTAACATTCACTGTACTCTATATAAATCGGGACTATGCCTTTTTTATAACTTTTCGCCTAGTCCCACAAAATTCACATCAGTTTCAACATGTAAATTTGAGATTGTGTGAATTATATACAACCCAGAATACTGAATGGCCCTTTAAGGTGTTAATTGCTTCAATATTAGAGAGAATAAAACATGCAAAGAGAGCAAAAAGTGAACTGCCTGGCGTTCCCTGGAAATTGCAATTCTAAATACAGCAATTTATCACTATTCTATTGCAAATTAAGGCTCTGCAACTGGTGTGATGCGAGTTTGGACGAATAATCACTGAATATTTCTAGTTAAGTAGACTGGAAGTTTTAAATGATCTCCCATGTTCTGGGACTTCTAATGTCAACAGTTTCTCTAAGTTTCTATGTTTTTAGATTTATTTCTTACTTATGTTATGTGTTTGTAAATAGATATCGTTTGAATTTTGATAATTCTCCTTTGGGACATTTTGCAGCAAGGTGCATTTTTCAATTTTTTGTGCTTTTGTTCTTTTGGCAGAAGCCGGTGACACCGGTTTACAGTTAATAACAAGAATTTACAAAGTAGTGTTCTACTCCATCAATAGATCTTTAAAATGTTCCAGAGACGGTCTCACACAGCCACATTTAGGTCAACAAGGAGATTCCTTGATGGTTCTTTTATTCCTTTTTTGCTTCGCATGCCTCCCAGGCTCCTCCATTTAACCCCCTACTTCCCAGGCATTTATAATTGCTGGAAAAAAAATTACATTATGGGGGCCAGAATTTACTTACTCGGCCCATTTGCGATCAGGGCGCGTTCTCTGCGCTGGGGGATTCGGGTCCGAGCCCGGGATCATTAAGGTAGTTCCTCCGCCGTCCACCATGGTGACGCGCATGCGCTGAAGAGCATCGAACGCAAGGAATACACCGAGCTGGGAGGTGACTGATGAAGGTAAGTGCAGCTCTGCAACACAGTTTTTTGTTAAACGGCGGTTTTCGAATCCGTCGGGTTTTAGTCGGCACGCCCCCCCGATTTAGCCCGTGCATGCCGGCGCCAATGCGCCACAATCGATGACGTGCGCCCAAAATCCAGGGGCAATTCAGGGAAAATCGTCGCAAATCGGAATATTCCGGGTAACACTCGGGAAAACCGCGAATCGGGCCCTTAGTAAATGACCCCCTATGTCGCTTCATTCTTTTAATATGTTAAAAATAATATCAATGTTTAAAGTACTATAAGAAAAAATTGAATGGTTGTGTCCAAGAACAGAGCTTTTAATATAGGCTCAGGTCCAAATGGCCTCGAGTCGGAGGTGGTCGGAGGTCTTTACTAGGAGACAGACAGAAATTATTATCTTTTCGGAATATTCTGATAAGCCTGGGGGCTGGGGAAGTCCAAATTGTCAGATTTTCTTCAAAGGGTCATATGCAGGAAGAGGGTGAGAAAATATTAATTAAAGGAAATCTACAATGAATCCATATATACACCAGGGGCATTACTCACGATCCAGGCACCATGACTGTGGTAATTCTTTACATGTGCTATCCATGACTCTTTCCTTCTAAAATAACTTTTCAAATTATGCTTGACCCCAAAAAGGCTAGGACATGTATCAGAGCCACTTTGTGCTGAGATTCAAAGGTTGTTATATCCGAAGGAAGCACTTCCACCTCCAAATGTCGCTCATGTTTAATGCTGCCAATGTTCAGCGTGTATTCTGGTGAGCGGGATATGGGAGGGTGAGACTGAGTGTGCTTCTGTACAGGTGACAGCTTAAGAAGCCAGAACACAGAGGGCTTCTGTGACACAACCATAGCTTTTTAGGCTCATTAGCATAATTTTAAAATTAAAATTGATTTTAGAGGACAAGTGGCCATGGCTAACAAAATAGGAAGACTACACCCAGTTGCGGTGCCGGATCTATGAGTAAGGGCCCCTAGTTTATCATCATCATCAATTTAAGGTGGTTTCCTTTAAGTATATCGGGATGGCATGAGAATTTTCAGTTGAAAGCCAGAGTGTGATAGCCATATCAATATCTCTAGGCTGCCTAAGGACCATAGTTGGGGGGGGGGGGGGGGGCATGACATTCAGTGTCATCGAGAGGAGGAGGAGGGTGACTCCCTTCTCTCCTCGAAATGCACAGCATATGGGCCAAACACGCGGGGAAAGATAGGATATTCCTATCTTTTTAACATGTACAGAGCGGTGTGGCACCGTATCGTCCATGTGTAAAGGGGACGTATGTACGGCTTCTAGCTTTTCTGGACATACGTCGCCCCATCAGTTGTGTGAATGGGGCATAGACAAAGACCCCTAAAACTAGACCCACCATGGTGTCCCTACATACTTGCTATACGTCTCTAAACTGTAGGTGACAAATGGTAGATGTTGCAGAGAGTGCCAAGTGAAACAACAGAGACAAAAACAGTACAAACATAGAAGAATGGTTTATACAAATATGGGTCACAAACAAGAGGGCACAAACAACATGCAGTACATTAATAGACAAACAGATAGTTAGAAGACAGCAAGGGACATAAGATAAAACAATAGAGTCCGAAATGCTAGAAAGCTCCAAATGAGACTTCTAGCCAGATGACTGAGTAGAAAATATTTTATGATATATCAGAGCTTCAGTCCAGAAAGTATTTGGACGTTCCCTGACATCATACTAACTATACAAGCAAGTGAGGAGTGGATGAATGGAGAAGGCATATCTGGTCATCAAACTAGCGTTATCATCTGCAGCCCCTGAACAAAAATCAAGAATAAAAAGAGACTGTGGTTTGAAACCAGAGTGAAATAAGGCAGAGTTCAGATCTAGTGCAGGACAGAATGTAGTACAAAATCCCAGTCAACAGTGCATCTCCTGCCATTACTTTACACACAGATGTTACATGATGAAAGGATGAAACTGGGGGTCAAGTGGAGGGCCACCCTGTATTATTTTTTTTAATGAATTTTTCCATTTGTAAGTTTTTCCCTTGTGTTCTGTATATCATTACTTCAAATACATGTTCTGACACAAGTTCTACTTAAATCCGTGAAACATTATGTTGCAACGACAGTATAAATTAGCTTTACTTTCTGAGCTCAGCTAAAAGCTATTTTATACTGCAAAAATACACTTTCAAGCGTGAGTGAGAGTGGGGCATAAATCAACTATAAACCGGCAACACAATTTCTCTTGGATTACAGTATCCTTCACGCTGTCTCAAATCTTGATTACATAGAGAATAATAGGCAGTAAACTGTTGTTATAGAGTTTTCTCCTCCATCACACCAAATGTGTGATGACCCATATGCTTGAGAAATAATGTGTCAAAGGGTGTTAGCCTATTGACGATTGAAAGTCCTTAATATAACAACACAATGACCTGCAATGCATTGTAGACCTCCCTGGCAATGAAAAATTACAAGAGAAACTGATTGTGACTGTTCCTTTATTGTTATTCTTAGTCACAGTAAAGAAGGGCAGGCTGGAAACAAAGTTGAGTGCGGTCACAAACTTGTGATATGGTGAGCCGCAAGTAATATTATCATAACATTATAAGAATACTAACATTTCACATGGGCTTAAACATCTTGGAAGGTGTGGGAGGTTTAACCAAATTTATGTTTTTTCTTAAAGCCAATTTAAAAGCTTCTCACGGGAATGTAGAAATGCACTTCTAGAATTCTCAATTTTAGTTAAATCTTGATATTGAAAATAAAAAAAACTATTGGCAAAAGAAGGCTCAAACTTAAAACGGGTTCTTAAAAATATCATCTTCCGCTTTATTCTCACAAATAGTACAGGCAGGTCCCCGGGTTACGTGACAAGATAGTTCAATAGGTTTGTTCTTAAATTGAATTTGCATAGTAAGTCAAACTGTATTTTATCATTGTAGTTCTATAATTTTGTGACAATTGGAGTCTCAAACTTTTTTGCCTAATGGGACCAGGGATTATCAATAAGCTTAATTACAGACACTTACGCTGGTTATTGCAATCTGGGGTAGTAAAGCATTCAGAGAGCTGCACAAGAGGTCTCCAGGAGGCAGAGGGGTCCCTCTTTAACTAGGGGCCGTCTGTAATGGGTGTCCTTAAGTAGGAGACCGCTGTATAGAAGAAACAGGTGTGAAAGATTGTCACTAGCCTAGTGTTTCGATGAAGCATTCATGGCTAGCCTGAATAGGATGTTATATCAAAAAAGTGTAGGTTCTCTAAACTTTTCAGTATCAAAACTGTCAATCTAGCGAGATGCATGTTCCAGAGGGGAGGTGGGGGATGAGACTGAAATCTCGATATTTAGAGTTAAAGGAAGCCATATAAGCAGAAAGTGATGGACATATGTTTTATTAGGGGCTAAAACTGGGAAAACTGGAAGGAAAAATTTCCTAAAATAAGGTACACCAGTTATTATTACCATTATATAAGTAACCAATTTACAGACATCTTACACAGTTATGAAATTATGGGATTGTTGAGCGGTTCCCAATGTGTCCTATGATGGAGGGGTAGGACATACATCACTCTCTCACCCCTCCCCCCTAAAGCAGGAGGAGGAGAGAACATTGGGAAGCTAATGATGAGGGTAATTATCGGGTGTTTTTCACATGACTTAATTGTCCTTATAAAGACAGTTATATCACGGCGTCCTCTTAGAGCTTATGCGTTTAGAGGCTGGGGATGCATGCAATTAGTTGCATCCGTCCCCATAGGGTATTAGGCCTCTGCTGTGGTGTATACCTCACTCAGCAGAGGAGGAAGCAGGATTGATACAACTTAAAGAATGCCTCTGTCTGCCAGATAGTCTAGGGGATACATCTATCATTTACTCTGGGAACTTCTCTGGTATATTATATATATATATATATATATATATATATATATATATAATATATATATACATATATGCTAAACGTAACATCAAAAAGATGTGTGAATAGGCCTAAATCTGTTTTGTGGTAAATTTTTGAGGTTGTTCCATTATGCAATCCCCAACTTACAAACGAGAAAGAAACTAACCACCTAACTGACTAGAGAACTACCACCTCTGAGTATAATTGAAATTGAGTGAAAATGTGTCAGTCTGTTGAGAATTTCTTGTTATGGTCTCCTTGGAATGCTCACTCCTCGGGAACGGACACTAAATTTAACCACTGTATATTAATAATGTAAACAGAATAAAAATAAATAACGGGCATCGACTACTACTTTTCTTCGAGAGTATACAGTAAACAACCATTGTGTTGAATGGGAGCAAATGCAAAATGATGGTTTAGAGTAGGTTTAGCAGGCTGAGGATTGGATTGTGAATCTACAGCCTTTCACGGCTCCAAACATTTTGGTCTAGTAAAAAAACATTAAACCCAGAATATAAGACACTAATATTTAATATAGAATTTATATTTTTTAATTAATATGTTTTTTTCTACAATTTATTAAACATAAAAAAAAAATTGTCTACCTTATACTCTTCGAAGAAAAGTAGTAGTCAATGCCCGTTATGTTATTTATTTATTCTGTTTACATTATTAAATATACAGTGGTTAAATTTAGTGTTCCGTTCCCTGAGGAAGTGAGCATTCCAAGGAGACCATAACAAGAAATTCTCAACAGACTGACACATTTTCACTCAATTTCAATTATACTCAGAGGTGTGATAGTTTCTCTAGTCAGTTAGGTGGTTAGTTTCTTTCTCGTTGTAAGTTGGTGATTGCATAATGGAGAAACCTCAAAAATTGACCACAAAAACAAATTTAGGCTCTATTCACACAATTTTTTTGATGTTACGTTTAGCATATGTATATATATATATATATATATATATATATATATATATACATATATATATACCAGGAAAGTTCCCAGAGTAAATGATAGATGTATCCACTATAGACATATACTGGCAGACAGAGGCATTCTTTAAGTTGTATCAATCCTGCTTCCTCCTGCTGAGTGAGGTATACACACAGCAGAGGCCATAATACCCTATGGGGGACGGATGCAACTAATTGCATGCATCCCCAGCCTCTACTAAGCATAAGCTCTAAGAGGACGCCAGTGATATAACTGTCTTTATAAGGACAATTAAGTCATTGAGAAAACACCCCGAATAATTACCCTCATCATTAGCTTTTCCCAATGTTCTCTCCTCCTCCTGCTTTTAGGGGGGAGGGGTGGAGCAGAGTGATGTATGTCCTAACCCTCCATCATAAGGACACATTGGGAAACCGCTCAACATATCCATTACAATTTCATAAACTGTGTAAAGGATGTCTGTAAATTGGTTTACTATAGTAATGGTAATAATAACCTGGTGTACCTTATTTTAGGAAATTTTCCTTCCAGTTTTCCCAGTTTTAGTCCACTAATAAAACATATGTCCATAACTTTTCTGCTTATATGGCTTCCTTTAATCTCTAAGATATCGAGATTTCAGTCTCATCCCCCACCTCCCCTCTGGAACATGCATCTCGCTAGATTGACAGTTTTGATACTGAAAAAGTTTAGAGAACCTACACTTTTTGATATAAACATCCTATTCAGGGCTAGCCATGAATGCTTTCATCGAAACACATAGGCTAGTGACAATCTTTCACACCTGTTTCTTCCTATACAGGCGGTCTCCTACTTAAGGACACCCGACTTACAGACGGCCCCTAGTTAAAGAGGGACCCCTCTGCCTCCTGGGACCTCTTGTGCAGCTCTCTGAATGCTTTACTATACTCCCAGATTGCAATAACCAGCGTAAGGTGTCTGTAATTAAGCTTATTGATAATCCCTGGTCCCATTAGGGCAAAAAAGTTTGAGACTCCAATTGTCACAAAAATTATATAGAACTACAATGATAAAATATACAGTTTTGACTTACATGCAAATTCAATTTAAGAACAAACCTATTGAACCTATCTTGTACGTAACCCGGGGATCTGCCTGTACTAATTTGTAGAATAAAGCTGGAAGATGAGTATTTTTAAGAACCCGTTTTAAAGTTTGAGCCTTTCTTTTGCCAATAGTTTTTTTTATTTTTCAATATCAAGATTTAACATAAAATTGAGAATTCTAGAAAGTGCATTTCATACCCTTCCCGTGAGAAGCTTTTAGAATTGGCTTTAAGAAAAAACATAAATTTGGTTAAAACCTCCCACACCTTCCAAGATGTATTAAGCCCATTGTGAAATGTTAGTATTCTATAATGTTATGATACATATTACTTCGGCTCACCATATCACAAGTTGGATGAGCCAGACTCAACTTTGTTTCCAGCTCTGCCCTTTCTTTACTGTGATCTAAGAATAAACAATAAAGGAACAGTCACAATCAGTTTCTCTTGTAATTTTTCATTGCCAGGGAGGTCTACAATGCATTGCAGGTCATTGTGTTGTTATATTAAAGGACTTTCCATCGTCAATAGGGCTAACTACCCTTTGACATCATTTATTTCTCAAGCATATGGGTCATCACACATTTGGTTGGTGTGGAGGGAGAAACTCTATAACATACAGTTACTTGCCTATTATTCTCTATGTAATCAAGATTTTGAGACAGCGGTGAAGGCATATCTGTAATTCCAAGAGAAATTTGTGTTGCCGGTTTATAGTTGATTTATGCCCCACTCTCACGCTTGAAAGTGTATTTTGCAGTATAAAATAGCTTTTAGCTGAGCTCAGAAAGTAAAGCTAATTTATACTGTCGTTGCAACAATATGTTTCACGGATTTAAGTAGAACTTGTGTCAGAACATGTAGTATTGAAGTAATGACTATACAGAACACAAGGGAAAAACTTACAAATGGAAAGAATTCATTAAAAAATATAATACAGGGTGGCCCACCACTTTGACCCCCAGTTTCATCCTTTCATCATGTAACATCTGTGTAAAGTATGGCAGGAGATGCACTGTTGACTGTGATTTTGTACTTACATTCTGTCCTGCACTAGTCTGAACTCTGCCTTATTTCACTTCTGGTTTACACCACAGTCATCTGTTTTCTGATGATTGTGTTCTGGGCTGCAGATGATAACGCTAGTTATGATGACCAGATGCCTTCTCCATTCACACTCCTCACTTGCTTGTATAGTTAGTATGGATGTCAAGGGAACAGTCCAAATACTTTCTGGACTGAAGCTCTGATATATCATAAAATAATTTTCTACTCAGCAGTTCTGGCTAGAAGTCTCATTTGGAGCTTTCTAGCATTTTCTGGACTTCTATTTTTTATCTTATGTCCCTTGCTTGTCTTCTAACTATCTGTTTGTCTATTAATACTGTACTGCATTGTTTGTGCCCTCTTGTTTGTGACCCATATTTGTATAACCATTCTTCTATGTTTGTACTGTTTTTGTCTCTGTTGTTTCACTTTGGCACATCTGCAACATCTACCAGTTGTCACCTACAGTTTAGAGTACTATAGGCAAGTATGTAGGGACACCAGGGTGGGTCTAGTTTTAGGGGTCTTTGTCTATGCCCCATTCACACAACTGTATGGGGGACGTATGTCCATCTGAAAGCTAGAAGCCGTACATACGTCCCCCTTTAACACATGGAGCGATACGGTGCCACACCGCTCTGTACATGTTAAAAAGATAGGAAATATCCTATCTTTCCCCGTGTTATGGCCCATATGCTGTGCATTTCGATGGAGAGAAGGGGAGTCACCCCTCCTCCTCCTCTCGATGACACTGAATGTATGCCCCCCCCCCCCCCCAACTATGGTCCTTAGGCAGCCTAGGAGTAATATTGATATGGCTATCACTCTGGCTTTCAGCTTAAAATTCTCATGCCATCTATATATACTTAAAGGAAACCTACCATTAAAATTGATGATGATAAACCAGGGACACTTACTCATAGATCCGGGCACCGCAACTGTGGTAGTCTTCCTATATTTGTTAGCCATGGCCACTTTCCTTCTAAAATCAATTTTTAAAATTATGCTAATGAGCCTAAAAAGCTATGGTTGTGTCACAGAAGCCCTCTGTGTTCTGGCTTCTTAAGCTGTCACACTGTACAGAAGCACAACTCAGTCTCACCCTCCTGCTACACCTGTAACATTGGCAGCATTAAACACTGAGCACACAGTTGGAGGTGGAAGTGCTCCTTCTGAATATAACAACCTTTGAATCTGCAGCACAAAGGGGCTCTGATAACATGTCCATAGCCTTTTTGGGGTCATAAGCATAATTTTAAAAGTTGATTTTAGATGGAAAGAGGTCATGGATAGCACATATAAGAGAATTACCACAGTCACGGTGCCTGGATCAATGAGTAATTGCCCCTGGTGTATAATAATGGATTTTCATTGTAGATTTCCTTTAATTAATATTTTCTGCCTCTTCCTGCATCATGACCCTTTGAGGAAAATCTGACAATTTGGACTTCCCCAGGCCCCAGGCTTATCAGAATATTCCGAAAAGATAATAATTTCTGTTCTGCTCCTAGTAAAGACCTCCGACCACCTCCGACTGGAGGCCAATTTGGACCTGATAGCCTATATATAAAAGCTCTGTTCTTGGACACACCATTCAATTTTTTCTTATAGTACTTTAAACATTGATATTATTTTTTAACATAGTTAAAGGTGAATAGAACATATTGGGGGTCATTTACTAAGGGCCCGATTCGCGTTTTCCCGACGTGTTACCCGAATATTTCCAATTTGCGCCGATTTTCCCTGAATTGCCCCGGGATTCAGGGCACGCGATCGGATTGTGGCGCATCGGCGCCGGCATGCACGCAACGGAAATCGGGGGGGCGTGGCCGATCGAAAACCCGACGGATTTGGAAAAACCGCCGCATTTTTTAAAAAAATGTGTCGCGGAGCTTGCACTTACCTTCACTCAGCCCGGCTCGGTGTATTCCAGTGCGTTCCGATGCTCTTCAGCGCAGCAGCGCCACCTGGTGGACGGCGGAGGAACTACCTTAATGAATCCCGGCCAGACCCGAATCCAGCGCAGAGAACGCGCCGCTGGATTGCGAATGGGCCGGGTAAGTAAATCTGCCCCATAATGTAATTTTTTTTTTTTCAACAATATAAATGCCTGGGAAGTAGGGGGTTAAACGGAGGAGCTACTGGCCAGGCATGCTCAGGGAATAGTCAAAAAGTCCAAAAAGCCAGTAGTCTACTCCATCAATAAATGGTTAAATAGTGTTTCAAAGAACGATATCTCCAGCCACTTTAGGTCATGGAAGATTCCTTGATGGTCTTTCATTAATTTTTTTGCTTCCTATGTAAAGCACCATGCAGACCCCGATTTATCCTCGTGTCAGAGGTCAGCTGTAGATCCTACATAGAAAAGCAAACGGATCGTGTAAATCACCATGGCAAGGTAATAAAAAACATTAATAAATGTACTCTCAAACAGCATTTTATTGCTTATGTGCGTGATTTTAACCTCTGTTTGTGAGTACACTAGCAACAGTTTTATTACTTTGCCTTGGTGATACGTTCGCTTTTCTGTGTAGGATATACAGCTGACCTCGAACACAAGGGCGGTTGGGGGTTTGTGGTGGTGCTTTGCATGGGAAGCGAAAAAGGAATAAAAGGACCATCAAGGAATCTTCCATTGTTGACCTAAAGTGGCTGGTGAGACCCTTCTCCGGAACAGTATTTAAAGATCTATTGATAAAGTAGAGCACTCCATCAATATTGGACTTTTTTACATATTGTAATATTCCTGTTATTTACTGTAACCGGTGTAACCGGTTTCGACCAAAAGAACACAAGCACAACATTGAAAAATGCACCTGCTGCAAAATGGTCCCAAAGGAGAATTTATCAAAATTCAAAGACGGATATCTATTTACACGACATATAGTAAGAATATAAAATCTAAAAACATAGAAACTTAGAGAGAACATGTTGACATTAGAAGTCCCAGAATCATTGGAGATCATTTAAAACTTCCAGTCTACTTAACATATGTAATATTCATTGATTATTCGTCCAAACTCGCAATCACCAGTTGCAGAGCCTTAATTTGCAATGAATAGTGATAAATTGCTGTATTTAGAATTGCAATTTTCCAGGGAACGCCAGGAAGTTCACTTTTCTGCTCTCTTTGCATGTTTTATTCTCTCTAATATTGAAGCAATTAACACCTTTAAAGGCCATTCAAGTATTCTGGGTTGTATATAATTCACACAATCTCAAATTTACATGTTGAAACTGATGTAGAATGTGTGGGACTAGGCGAAAAGTTATAAAAAAAGGCATAGCCGGATTTATATAGAGTACAGTGATTGTTAACTTTTACATTTCCTGTGTAAGTGTAATCCAAAACTTTATAAAACTGCATCTCACATAACCTGGCTCCCATATGATTAGTCCAGGTGAGGCATGGGGGAGGGTTGTTGGTCAGCTAGAGAAGCTTGTGTGCTGAGACTCACTTTCATCATGTATTCTTCCTCTACTTTACATTATCCCCCTCCTTTGCCTGCTCACTGCACATGACAGAAAATAGGTAGGGGGGGGTGGATGGGTTTGGAGGAGAAGATATTGGGACACCGGCACCTGCCAAAGACTCACCACATATTGGTGGCAGGGAGCCAGGTAATGTGAATTAAAGTTTTTAAAAGTACTGTAATGATTCAGAATGCAGAGTCAACTGGAACCTGTCACCAACTAAAAATAATATTCTGTAAATGTTCCCCAATTCATTCATCATCCCTGATGCCTCCTTTATTGCTGTGTGCAGACTCTCTGTGCACTCCGTAGGATCTATGTTTCATGTCTCTGCACAGATAAATAGGTGGGACCTGCAGCAGGAAATTATGACTCATCCTGCTGCCTACCTCCCCACTCCCTGTGTCTGTGAGTGAGACGAACTGTAAGAAAAAAAGACACACTAAAAGCTGCCATTAGGATGACCTGAAGGAGTGAGAATCAGGAATTTTTTTATATGTGCATAGAGCAGCATTGGGAGATCAGGGAAAGGCTGAGGCAAAGACTCAGGTACATATACATGCAGAGACATGTCTAATGGAAGAGATTTTTTAGAAAAATGGCCAACCCCTTTAAGTTAAAGCCAACACTGAATAACTGTAAGGAGTGGGTGGCTTGGAGAACGGGGAAGGACAGACAGGATTGTGAGCCCTAAACTGAGCCCCCCCCCCAAGCTGTTACCTGTCTACATACTGGTCCCCACCCTAAGTTGTGGGCAGTAACTGGGCCTCAGTCCCTCCCTAAGCCACAGTGCAGACTCAAAACAAGACTTACAAACAATCAACACAGAAAGCAAGGCCAGACGTCTGGGTCTGGGTCACAAAGGCTAAAAGGGAAAGTCGATTTTGATGTCATACCCAGATTTTTTTTTTTTTTTTTTAAAAGTACAAAATGGCCGTCCAACTAAAAGGAAACATGTCAGCAGAAATTAAGCTAAAAAACCATTCCTAGTACTTTGTCATACAGATTTACACTTTTCAGATCATATTTCTTCCTTGGCCCAGTGTTGTGTCTTCATCTAGAATATCAAGTTTGAAGTGAGAAGTAGAGTGGATGTATAGTGTCACAGAAGCAGAAAATTTGTAGTATTGAAGTTATGCTCTCCTTGCCATAAACCAGACTTTGGGAGACTTAATAATGTAATTCTTTGAAGTAGAGTCATTAAGTCATTAAGTACAATAAAAGTGGTACTCTGGGATGAGGAGAGCTTGACCTAAATGACTAGACTCTTCACCTCTTTGACTTTATACATGAGTGTACATGTTATGTCAAAGTTGACTTTCTGAATTATCCCACCACACGGGGTAAGGAAAGAAATAAGATCTGGGAAGTGTTAAGCTGCCTGACAACATACTGCTATGTGAATATTAGGTTAAATTCTGATAACAGGATCTTTTTAAGTAGAACAATAGAACTAAGATTTTGCTTAAAGGGAACCTGTCATCAGCAATTGGCTTAAAAAAAACCACTACCAGAATATTGTAAAGCAATATTCTAGTTTTGGTTTCTTTCATAACCCCATGTGTTGGCATTATCTAGATAATCAACTCTGAAGTGAGCCATAAATTGGTTGTATAAAGTCAAGGAGGAGGAGAGTTCAACACGGAAGTCAAGATAGAGAGCCCTGATCTCTTCCTCCTCTGTCATAGAAATCATAAAGATTTGGTTAGTGATATTTCTGGATGCAGAACCATCAATTACAGAAAACGCGGCTTTCTGAAGAAGAGAGAGCTTGACTTCAGTGTTAAAATCTCCGCCTCCTTGACTTTATACAACCATTTCAAAGTAGATCTTCTAGATTATGCTACCACACTGGATCATGAAAGAAACATTATCTGGAAGATGTGCCAGGTACTTAGCAACATACTACAAGTGGTTTATTAGATCAATTTCTGCTGACAGGTTCCCTTTAAATAACATATGGCCAATCACTGGAGTTGTAAGGCCATTGTGTGACATGACATTGCTTCGTTACTGGTCTTGTATACATAATATTCTTACAATACCCTACAATTCTTTCTAAACCTCCATCCAAGAGAGACATTCTTAGAGATAAAGCATATTTTTCTTCATTTATCAAAAATTTTATTCAAGTATTTAATTTTCTTGATCAATGACAATCTAACAGCTTGTAACTGAAAAGTAGAAAGTCAAAGAGAGAAAATGAAAAAAAAAAAAAGAAACCTTCTAAAACATGAAAGCGGGAGGCTACAATCTACATGTTTAAATGAGATCAATTAGGTTAATGATGGATGGAGATAGGAAATTAATGATTTAAATGCAAAACAATTTAAAATGCTGCTTCATTGCTTGGAAAATCTCACGCTGGAAAATAATAGGACTGGATTTCGAAAGGTTAATTGTGTATTAATACCCTATGGATGGAGTTTTTCACAAGTTACCTAATAAAATACACTTTTAAGGATCAATTATTTTTTAATATTGGCATAATTATATCTATTAGAGTTCTATTTACATGTTAACCCTTGTGGTGATGAGGGCATGGACCTAATAACTCTGTTGTAGGATGAGGGTCGTGACTCCATCATCTGTGATGCAACACATGGACAATGTTCCAACCGTCTTTCCACTTCTTATAGACCAGCAGGAGCAGAACTAAAGCCTTAGTGAAAATGTGAATTAAAACCAGTGTTTGGCTTTAGTGTATACCTTATTCATAGTCCGCTTAGCTCCTCCTGCTCTATAACATGCTGCCTGCAGATAGGACACAAAGTACAATTTGGCCAGCTCTTTCTATTCCGTAACAGATATGACACTATATACAATCTACACAGCTCCTCCTGCTCTATAACATGCTGAATGCAGATATCACCCTACATACAATCTACTCAGCTCCTCCTGCTCTATACCATGCTGCCTGCAGATATGACATTACACACACTGGGGCACTTTTACTTACCCGTTCTTTGGAGTTCACATAAGGTGTATTGTCTGTCCATAATGAACTCTGTTGCGATTCACTAAGATCGTGAGCCCGATATCTTGCATGTGTCACTTCCCCGCTCAGGTCCCTGGAGTTCACCTTCTTCTTCCTAACAGGAAGTCACATGACTGTGCCAGAAGACGCAAGCATGGCCTTCTGGCAGGTTCAGGCTTGCCCCTCCCCTGATTATATGTTAGTTTAGACGTTATAGTCCAAGGACCAGAACAAAGCTTGTTATATCATATATAAAGGTATCTTATATGGAAACAATGTCAATCCATTTACCTTTGGATGGAATTCTTCTCCTGGAGATGACTCTCCTCCGCAGTGGACTGATGAGGCTTGCTGCTCCCTATCTTGATCTATTACATACTTTATTTCTTGTAACAGGTTAAAGGGCACTTGGCTGTCTGATATTGTGTTTCATTCAATCAGTGTCTTACATGGTCATGGTCATCTGTGCTGCCTGTTGTTTCTCCCCTACTTTCTTGGTAACTCCAAGGAGAACTTGTTCTTCCCAGTCCATAGACAGTTGTGGATTAAAACATAGGTGGTTTGGGCGGTAGCCCGGGGCCCAAGCCTTCTAGGTAGCCAATGACCAATCAATCCACTCACCAAAGACTCTAAAGGGTCTTCACCCTCAAAATTCTAATATATATGTTCCTGCTTTATATTCAAATGTACACAAGAGCCATTTCAGGACCTTTGAAGGTGCTGCAAAGGTCCTGAAGCCATAGATTAAAAACAGGCAGAAAGGACACCTCCTTCATAAGCTTGATTCTAGTATCATACATAGGAAAGGAATATTCATACAGCCCTGGGCCCATAATGCCTTTATTTTATATAGTGCACATAGATTCTGAAGCACTGCACAGAGCTTGTCAAATCAGTCCCAAATCAGGCTCACAATCTAATAAACCTACCAGTATGTTTTGGAGTGTGGGAGGAAACCAGAGGAAACCCATGCAAACACTGAGAGAACATACAAATTCTTTGCAGATGTTGACCTGGATGGGACTGGGGGCACAGGACCCCATCACTGCAAGGCTGTAGTGTTAACCACTGAGCCACCATGCAGCCCATGGCAGTCCTTATCCGCCCTTGTCCATAGATATTCTACGTAGAATATGTTCAGTTTCCCATGCACTATAAACACTCATAGACTCCATGCTTATTGTCTATAAAAGTACTGCTCTACCAAAGTCCTGGAACCACAAGCTTTATTGTTTAGAAACTCAAGACTTCTAAAACTTGGCATTGCAAAATGTCTGCATGATAAAAATGCTGAAGGCAAACTGTGTCTGAATATATAATTTCCTGCTTTCACATATTTTGAAGCACTTTACAATGATTATTGTCACTCACATCAGTCTCTTACCCCCAGGGAACTCAAAGTCTAAATTCTCTGTTTACAACACACTGAGGCCATTTTTATAGAAAACCATATATTCAGCAGGGCATTACATCTGGTATTTAAAGAAAAGTAACCTATGTTTATGTTGGACTCTAAATATGGAAATCATTGCTGAGTGGTTGCACTCTCGTCCTTGTGCCGGTAGGAAGTTCTATGGAGGCTGTTTTCTTTCTCCGACACTCCAAATAAGAAATTAAAGGATAACGAAAAGTTAATTGGCTTTCTGTGAAATTGTGATAAGAAATATCTAAGATAGGAAGATTAGATGGAGACGTCAGCCCTACCACTGACAGCGAGTGATGTCTTTGGGATTTTGTATTTAATAATGGGATAGTTTCATTTTGATTTATTAAGTCCAAGAGGCCAGAAATCAGTGGACACGTGTGTGTAAATGAACTCTGTTTTTTTTTTCTTTATATGACAATTTTAATTTTATATCAACTTTCTTCTCATAGGGGTAATTTATCTTTAGTCAGGACATTTGCGTGTGTCTTTTCTTGTTTTTTCTTACTTTTGGACTTTTTTGACTTAGCTTATAAGTCTATAGGGTTTTGCGACTCTTTGTTCAAAAGTCTCAAACTGTTCTGCAACTTTTTCTAAAGTTTTTCCTACGTCTGGTCAGGACTGGATTTATGACTTTTTAACCATGATTTTCCAAAAAATTGCGTAAAATACATTCACATCTGGATTTTAAAGATATTTCATGCGCAACTATGAAGAGTTTTTGCAAAGCTCACTTTACTAGGCCACTGGAAAAGAAGCAAATTTAGGCACAAAAATATCAAATTTCACCAAAAAAAGGTCACAAAATAAAAGAAAAGAGAAAATTCTAAGATAAATGACCCCCATAGTCCCTGTACATGTCATGTTAGAGACCTATCTTATGTAACTCACTCTGGCTCTACCCTCTTCATAGAGCTACACTGTATCTGACATCTCAGCGAGCTTCCAATTGTCTTGCAAAACAGAGTTAAACTGAAATTTCATAGGGAAAAGCAGATGAAGTTTTGAAAGAACCATTTTTGTCTTGTAAGATATCTTGGAATTTAGCAGTAAGAGAAGAGATGAGCAAATCTATATGTTGGTTCATAGATTCTGTACAAATCTGCCATTTTTCAGGAATCAAATTGAAACTGAATCTGTTCTCTTACTTTGAACAAGATGGCGGCTAGCTACTGCTGTCATTTATCCCAAAACGTAGGGAGGGGGCACTGGCGAAGGAAAATGACATGATTTGGAGTGATGATCCCTGGGTAAATGTCTGTGTACTGGCCATTCAAATGCATAAAATTCATTTATCAGCTTTGCCTCCTCATTTAAATAGTTAGCACCCACGATCAGTGCCAGCATTGATAGCAGGTATCAAAAAGAGGGAGATCGGTCCCAGGTCCTGATTTTGAGGTTTAGGTTTGCTCAACACTACTACACACTGATTTCGAGGACAATTGGAGTAGCATTGGTTCAAACCAAATTGCTTTGGATCCAAAGCTAAACTTTTGAAACATTTTGCAAAGCTTTAGTCAAGTGAATTTGATGTAGGCTCCACGTTAGAAACATGTATTTAGGGGTACCATGTATCGGAACCCATCTGCAGCTGCTTTGGTTCAGAAATAGAAAAGTCAGTGGGGGTTAAGGAGATTATTTCGGTCCACTTCTTTCTTTTATATATTGGTGAAGGGATATTATACAAAATGTACAGAAGTTGTATTTTTAGATTTTTCAGCTTACGGAGACACTTTTCAGAAGTAGAACTTTCACAAACCTTGTTACAAGGTTGATTACATTTTTTCATTAAAATGTAAGTTACACCAGAACCGTCCTCATATTAATGATGAGACATTTTTTACGCACAGCTTTCTGTGCTATACAGTTGAAAAGGTAAAAGCTCACTGGGTGAAAAGCCTACAAATTAGTAGACTGCCTCGCAGTGCCATTGTTTAATATTCCACTATTGTTCTAAGCTTTCTCATTAGTGTTAATGTAAATTGTTTTCCACTTGCATTCACGCTTGTTATATGTGGCTGAACAAATGTATTTGAATTTACGTTTTTTCCCAAGTTCTAAAAATATTGCCCAATTACCAAGTGATGCACCGTCTTCCTCAAGTGCGAAGCAGTATTTACTCATTTAGTCTTGTGTAGTGAAATGCATCCAGCTCGTAGATTAGATGATGAAATACAATTTAGCGTTGGAGGCTTCTTCATTTGCACAAAATGATTTTTAATCAAAGGAAATAAATAATATGAGACTTAAAGACTAAACATCTCTTAAAGTTAATTTTCTTTAAGTGTACTTCTCAAGAGTTACCATATATTATCCAACAGGAAAGTCCTGTTGGATAAAAGTGTTCAAAGAACTCCCAAGAAAAATCTCTGCCCTGTTACTAAGGTACCTTATATACTCGAGTATAAGCCTAGTTTTTCAGCACAAAAAATGTGCTGAAAAACCCAAACTCGGCTTATACTCGAGTCAAAAAAATAAATATATCTAAACTCAACTTTCCTGTGACCCCTGTATATCTTCTGTGCGATCTGTCCGGCAGCGGCGGCAGGCTATATACACTGGGGCAGGGTCTGGCAGGCTATATACACTGGGGCAGGGGCTGGCAGGCTATATACACTGGGGCAGGGTCTGGCAGGCTATATACTGGGGAGACTGTGACCAATGCATTTCCCACCCTCGGTTTATACTCGAGTCAATAGGTTTTCCCAGTATTTTGTGGTAAAATTAGGGGCCTCGGCTTATACTCGAGTATATACGGTAGGTCAGGGAGTTTTTACTTACATACTGCCATTGATGATCCACTGGGGAATTATGGGAAATATACAAATAATAATAATTATAATTCCTTTAATTATATAGCGCACACAGATTACACAGCGCTGCACAGAGTTTGCCAAATCAGTCCCTGTACCCAAGGGGCTCACAATCTGATCAACCTACCAGTATGATTTGGAGTGTGGGAGGAAACCATGCAGATGTTGATCTTAAAGGGACTTGAACCCAGGACCCCAGTGCTGCAAGGCTGTAGTGCTAACCACTGAGCCACTGTGCTGCCCTAACTATGCTTCAGGATGGGATAAAGAAAACTTTGCCTCTTCGCTAACTTGTAAGGTCCCCTTCAAGCATGACTTTTTCAGGAAGCTTAATGACATTATTTTGGAAAGTAGCCAGCCCAGTATATGAATAGAACCACAAGTAGTTGTTATAAGGCCCGCTAATGTCATAGAGCCATAAATAATAATTTTATGCTTACCATCATTGGTTCTATATACACACGATGCTCTCGTCCGGTGCTCTGCGCGTTCATGATTCCCCCTGCGGATGCTTTATTATACTTCTTGGCAGCGCAAGGACCGTGAGTGCCTCTGCCGCAGTTGTGAGTTACCCACCAGTGTATGCAACTCAAATTTGGGGGAGGGGGTGCAATCTGACCATCCATCTAATTCAGACTAAGCACGGGATTTCAAATTTTGTCGCAAGACAATGCACCAAGAAGAAGAAGATGAACTCTGTTGGAGCTGAGCAGGGAAGCAACACGTGCAGGATATAGGGCTCACGATCTTGATGAATCGTGGAAGGGTGAATTATGGTCGTAAATGTGCCCCAAAGTCTGGTAGAAGCTTGATAGATAATGAAAATCTTGACAGACATCTGTCCTCTTTATCCCATGAGCTGATGGTGGGCCCAGGAGTATATCATAGCATGGTGGTGCCAATGATGCTTGAGTAGATGAAGATCCACAAGCACTTGGATTCAGAGCCACATGTGGATCCCTGGTCTTGAACAGAAACAACTGTATTCCATGAGAGGACTGCAGGACACAACATTTTAAATTAGAATATCAAAGAAGCAAAAGAAAAGTAATATAAACTAAATCTATTTTTAATATGCTTGTGGCTCTCAGAATGTGTGAAAAAACCAATTAGACATTTACTGCTTTGAGTCACTATATTGATGAATATGAGGTGTCAGATCTTTTAGACATTGACCATTTGAACCCATGTACTTTGAAAATTTCTCATGTTTTCATCTCATGAAACTTTTTCTTTCTGCAATCTTGGCCTAAACTCTAAAAAAAAACAAAAAACAGAAAATGTATTTGCAGTAGACGCCATAAAAGGACATATGGTTTATCAAGACAGCCTGAACATCTGGATTATGTGTCATTTTCAGCAAATGCTTGATGAGAAAACTGAGCAACATATTTTCATGATCAGTCATTTAAAAAAATGAAGCACATTCAATAAGATGCAAAACAAACAGTTTTAGCAGAAGCATGTACAGTACCTTCTGGAGGCATGTGTGGCTGCTGGAAACGAGCCGCCGAAATCCTTTAATGCTTTCATGCTTGTCTGTCAAAAACAAGTTGCAAAAAATACATTTATTTAAAGACAAATAGGGATAATTACAATTTAATTTATGTTTAGCTTCCTGTTTTATTCTACTTCTCTTTCAGTTTTTATGTGGAAGTTATCACTTTTGCTCTTTGCAGATATTTGCTGCTTATATTAATTAAAAAAGTAAATGGAAGAATATTTACAGTTATTTACTCAGGGTTTCTTTACAAGATTTGCCTTGAGATGTGGTAGTAAATTAGAAATGAAAAATTAAAATTTTACTGTGTTTTTATGACAGTTTTGTGCTAGACTGTTACCTTAACTAAGATGAATCGAAACTCTCTGGCTGTAATCGCACCACCAAGGAGATTCTCAACCATGAAGAATATTTACAACTATTTTCTGAAGGTTTCTTCTAAAGATTTGTCTACAGATTCAGTAACAGTATTAAATTGGAAAATTAAAATGTTACAATATTTTTGTGACAGTTTTGTGCTTGACTTTTACCTTAAAGGGGTCTGCCCACAATAAAATTCTCACATTTCAATCCCCTAGTGATGTTTACACAATAAACATAATTTTAACTCCTTGCTTTATAATTTTACTCAGTTTTATTCCTGTTTTAGCTCCTATTACTCAGTGATGATCAGTGTAAGATTCCAGGGTGTGGGTGGGGACTCTCTAAGCAGACACTTCATGATCCCTCTAGTGCTATGAGATGCTGTGTGTGGACAATAGGGTTAGATTTAAAATTCCAAGAGGAAACTCCAGCATTCCAAACAAAAAAGTATATTAAAAGTCCATTCCTTTATTAGAAAAATTAATATAAAACATGTACATTTTGTTAAAAATAAAATGACGCATTTAGGACTTTCGTAGTCCTTAGTCGTAGTATACAATAACATGACAAGTACAATGACAAGAACAGTAGGTCAGGAGAACAGAGATCAGTAGTACAGTTTACAGAATTATTCTTGCTATTCCATTATTTTTTAATGATTACCTATCCTAGATCATTTGTATGAGGTCAATGGGGGTTTAAAGTTGATTCATACCTTATGGACAGGACAGTGTGAAAAGGCTTGAGATCCTGAAAAAAAAATATATGGAAAATCAGAGATAAATATAATTAGCAAATTTGCATAATATCTTGAAACATTTTACATATAAAAATATATACATATATTTCTTATTATTTCTTAATATACATTTTATTTCTTGTTTGTAAAATGATTTTGCATTATTATGCAAGATATATTTATCTCTGATTTTCCCAAATGGTCTCTGCAAATCACAGTCAGTATAATGGTCACCCGTTAGTGTATAAATAAAATTTTATTGAATAAACCTCTCAATGATAACAGTAAATTCTTAAAACAAAATCCACTATTACAAATTATTCTGCAAAGCAGAGTTTCAAAACTTTTTATAGGTTGTAAAGAACCGAAAATGGTCATGTGTTGCATTTGCACCCATTAAGAGGCCACATTCACTGACATCAAAAGCTATTTCATTCCAAAACATCTTAACAGGCCAAGTTACACGTAACAAAGGACCCTTTTTTGGTATCATCAAAGTTCTTGTATCCATTGTTTTTGGAGAGTTTCTGCTTGAATTTCTTTGCATGGTGTCCGAATCGCCTCCTAGAGCTGCTGCTTTGATGTGAACGGCCTCCCACCCTCATAGATGTTTTGCTTGATAATACTCCAAAGGTTCTCTATAGGGTAAAGGTCAGGGGAAGATGAGATGAGATTCTCTCCTGTTATAACTTTACCAGCCAATAACACAGAGGTATCTGTGTAGCGTGATATAGTGCATTGTACTGCATGAACATGGTTTTTCTCTGGATTCTTCTTTCTGTACCATGGAAGAAAGTTGTGAGTCAGAAACTCTATATGCTCTGCCAAAGTATTTTTTACACTTCAGGAACCCTTAATGGACCAACCAGCTTTATCACCCTGATTCCAGCCCAAAACATGACTTGGCCACCTCCTTGCTGACGTTGCACCCTTGTTGGGACATGGTGGCAACCATCCACTTCTCTATCCATATGGACCATCCAGGGTTGAACGACACTCATCAGTAAACAAGACTGTTTGAAAATAAGTCTTCGTGTGTGTCTGGGTCCATTTCTCCAGTTTCTGCGTCTGAGCGCTGGTTAGGGTGACCTAATAGTAGGTTTATGCACCACTTTAAGGATCCTACCCCTTTAAGCTTCTCGGAACTCCAGAGGCACCAGCAGCAGTAAATATCTGTTTTCTGGTTTGTAATGGCATTTTATCAGCTGCTGTCTTACAGAAATGATGCAAATTCAACAATTGACCATTTTCAGTTCTTTACAATTAAAAGTTTTAAAACTTTGCTGTGCATAATCTTTTGGAAATGTGCACTTTGAGGTATTTTTTAATTTTGAAGAATATACTGTCATCATTAGAATGTTTGTTAAATAAAATCTGATTTATACTCTAACGGGTGATGATTTTTATTATACTGTCATTTTCATTGATCGTATAGGAAAATCAGAAATAAATATCATTTGCATAATAATTAGGAATGTGGTGTACATGGATCAAAGAAGAGGAGATGGAGAGAGGAAGAATTGTGATATGTTTGATTGTTTGTGCAATTTCTATAGTTAGAGTAGATATTTATAGCAGAGACTCTTCGGTATGACATACAGCATATGACTACTCCATCAATATTCAATCATTTTCTATAAATGCACTGACCAAAGCTGCCCCTTGGCTGTCCCTTAGGGAATGTTCTAACTACAGGTATATTAGAAAGTTACAGTACATTTATTGCTCTTTCACCTTTCACTCTTGATATTTTTGATGGGTTCACTTTTAGTCATAGAATCCTCTGGAGACTGTACACTGGGTAAAATAATTCACTTGATTATGCATGCAAATGACGAGCAAAAAAAAAAGGAAAAGATTGCCTTCTGGGACTATCGGCTCTGAGTCTTTCTAGATACTTAACAATTAAGAAAGCATCATCATACTGAACGGTGTAAATGGAGCTTTATAACAGTGCAGTATTGTTTCAAGATGGCTGTAAGTGTTCTTCTACCACTACTTTCTATGGAAGTTTTACTGCGGCAAGAGCAATTTATATAAGGAAGTGCATTCATGCAAACAGGGAGGATTTTACATCATTTGTAATAGAAGTCAGTGCAATGATCTCTATTGTCAAGTTTTAGCCAGAAGTTTAGACAGATGTGTCCACCGCCCTAAACTTAGCTTGAAACAAATGTAATACAATATAATAAATAATAATAATTCCTTAATTGATATAGCACACACAGATTATGCAGCGCTGCTCAGAGCTTGTCAAATCGTTCCCTGTCCACAATGGGGCTCACAATCTAATCAACCTACCAGTATGTTTTGGAGTGTGGGAGGAAACCAGAGTACCTGAAGGAAACCCAAGCAAACATGGAGAGAAAATAAAAACTCTTTGTAGATGCTGACCGTGGGACTTGAACCCAGGGCCCCAGTGTAATGCTAACCACAATATCACAAAATTCTTGTAAGACTACATTCACATTTCATTTTACCCAGAGTTTTAATGATACATTGGGTGGATTTAAGAAGTGGAATGGATGGCTAGGATGTATCATGCTATATGCTCATATAGTGGTATATATCCTTTGATTCTACCTCCTCCCCCCTACATGCAGGAGGGGAAGAAGTGAACCAGTCATTGGCTGCTAACAGGGTTCAGTGACATAAGTAGGGTGCTCCAAAAGCATACGCTCAACAGAGGTGGAGATAGATGCAATACTGTTGCATCCATCCCCCGTAAGTGTATGTGTTGCTCAATAGAAAGAAGCAGGATGAAAAGATGCAGCTTACTATAACTTTACAGCATGAATTTCTGGCAGGATCTGATTTATACTGGTCAGACATAGGCAAATTAGATGCCCCACCTGCCACTATGTCTATGAGAGCTTTCCCTCTGGGTTACTATGGGGTCACTATTAGTAGTGGGGTGTAAAGTGGGTATCAACATCTTGTCTTGTCTTGTTTTTTATACTGTACATAAGTTCTGAGATGAAAATGATATTTTTAATTAAAATTATAAAATTAATAAAAATGGAAAAAAGAAAACTGATCAATACCTGTATACAAACATAAAGTTATACAAGCATAAAAAAAGTTATCTAAATATCTACATAGAGTTTAAAATTGTACCAAAAAGCCCATTTGCTTAAATATTTTTTTCTTACAGTTTTATTAGAGTAGAGTTCAGTTCCGGCAAAGCTTGATTATGTGATGCAGGGGGGCTCCACTTCACAGCTTACCACCTGGATCCACTTACCCTTGTTAGTGCATGGAAAAATATAGACTCAGCAGGACGCATTCAAGCAGTTTTAGAGGAAGAAATTTAATATATTCTCCAAGTAAGTAGTGATAAGTGTTTTGGAACATTGCGCTGTCCATTGCCGTCTCCAGGACAAATCAGCTGAGAAACATTATAGCAGGAAGACATTGTCATTAGAATAAACATTAAAGATAAGATAATTTCTATTTTCCTTTATGTAGTACATTCCCTCTGAGATGCAATCTGCTCGTATTATTAGAAGCTACAGATTGTAATGCTCTACATACATTTAGAAACAGTCACAGAATCACAAGTATAAAGTAAAAATAAAAAGTGTATCAGTACCCATATAATGACGGAGCTGCACAATTTGTCAGACGTTGCAGCGCTTGGTCCTGGTAAATTGATAACTATGTTTTCTAAAAAAAAATCAAAATACCAACTACTTTAGTTTGCTTGATTTTTGGCTGATTAATTGACTTCCACATGTATATTACAAAAAGAATAAAACCTAGGTCCCCATATACTTTGATATCACTTTTGTTTGACAGCTATTCCTCCTGATTTATAATTTTCAGCTGAGCATACATGTCTGCTTAGTAGAAAGTATGGAGGGAGGGGGAGAGGGGTAGAATCTCTGGTGACACCTAAAGGTTTAGGACATGAAATACAACATATCTGTACTTCCATCCCCCAACATCCTCTGGTGCTGGGCCGGTTTTAGACAAAGTGAGGCCCTAAGCCAAACTAAAAGTGGGGCCCCTAAAATAAAACTATTTAATGAATAGTCACAGTCAGTAAGAGGCTCATTTAGCCCTGCCCAATAATAACACTTTGTAGTTTACAAGCAGTAGTAGGTAAGTATCTGTAATATAGGACTGTAGGAGAATTGTATAGGAGATAGACAGATAATAGGCAGGTTGATGATAGAAGATAAACATGAAAGATGATATAGATTTATAGATTCAGAAATATAAAGTAGATTATATATAGATAGCTAGATAGATGATAGAAGATAGATAGATATATGAGATGGATTTATACAGTAGAAAAGAGATAGAAGGTCAATTGATGGATAGATAATACATAGGAGATAGATACGTAGATAGAAGATTTATAAATAAATAGACAAAACGCCAAGGGGTATTAAAAAAGCAGTACATCCTCTGGCCATAAAAGTCCACATGCCCCTTCAGGACAGGGCCAGTTTGCTGCCCGCTAATGCTGGCCTTGCTCTGGTGCTAAGTCAGGAAGCCATGGGTATTTATCAAAGAAGGATTTTAGAATTCTAAATATTATCCTTTAGTCTTGGGTGTAAAAATCCTACACCATGATGCACCCAATTTAAAGCAACGCAATGGTTATTTTTTGTGCAGCCAATGTTGAGTATCTCTCCCTTTTAGTCTATAATTCTTTACATAAATACAACATCTGATGGTTAAATATGTAGGAAAGAAATGCAAGAAAACAACAGCTCCTCTATTTCTGAATTTCTCACTGAATAGAAGAGTTTCTGTCAGTTCAAATTAAGATCTGGAAATATAATATATCATCTTACACCTAGAACTAAGTTTGCCAGGTTGACTATTTCACTAAATATTTTGGGAAAAGTTTTTGTCATGTAGTCTTCGGTTTCTTCTAAGTAGCTCATGAGTCTCCGCATTACATATTCTCTTCAATGTCTAATTAGGGAAATGTTCCGATGGTTGATGTATCAGGCACAGTCTCAGACAATTAAATCCGCAGGTGGCTGAACACTAAGGATGTTGTCATTTAAAGGCCACGTCTGTTAACATTAGGGGAATTATTGCTCTTTCATTTAGACATATTTCTCTATCAATTTACAACATGTTTTTAGAAGGCACAAGCAAAATTTGCTCAGTAGATTACCATACAATTTCAATAATGAATTCAAATTATTTCTAAACACGATTGAAAATGAAAGAGAAGCTTCCCTTTATATCGAATCAAAATTAGAAGAGCAAAACAACGGCTCAGTCACTGTACATCTGAAGTCCTTCAATAGCTTTCCTCTTGGCTCTTCGTATCCTAGGATGATCTCTAAAGGGGTCTAAAGAGCAACTTTTAATGCTCCGTTCATTCACTTTGGGCAAGTTTCTGGTTTCCTCTTTTGCTAACACCCCAATACATTGGGAGACAAGAGTCATACAACAGAAAGTATGGGGAACCAATTGTGGTCCCATAGCGGCTTCATAGTCTTAAGTAGTACTCACTCACCTGGGACAGATATGGTAACATCTACAGATACATGTTAACATCCAAAGATGTGCAAAATGCGGCTAAGCATTTGAGAAGTTTAACTTCCAACTAGGGTTGACTTTTCAGTCACTTCTTTTCTTAACGTCTTCCCTATAATCCTACTAGTCATAGGAATTCATTTGGTATCTTTGCAGCTTTACAGGAACAGAAAAAGTCCTAGGAAGCAGGACCTTTAATGTAATTTTTGTCCATGCTCCCCATTATTGTTATACATATAGAGGGCTAACCGCTGCTCTGCACTTGCATTTGTTTAAATTAATACTTATAGGTTTATTTTTTTCAACAAAACATTTTAAAAAATCATAAAACCATAGAAGTCAATTAGGAATGGACTAACTATCATTGGCATATTGAGCATAATGGACAACCAGGAATTGAATGGAATTAACTGTATTGACTACTGAGTTTTGATGAAGACTGGTGACGTCTCCCATGCTATCTGACTTACAGTTGCAGTAGTTAGCGGTATAATATGTCTTAAAACACACAATTCTATCTTTCTTTTGTGCAAGGATCAAGTTTCTTACATAAAACAGGTGCTTTTGGGACAAAATGCATGTACCCTCTAACCTTTTAGAATGTCTTGCCTAAGTCAATTCTTCAGCCATACCTTCTTTCTCCCTGTTTGAGGAGTACAATAGGCTATTTAGCCATACATTCCTGCTGCTTTCTTGTCATTATGTTTTCAATTCATAATGTTCTTTTCTTATTTGTAGATACTCCCACCGTAAGGATCTTGCCCTCTACCCCACTTCCACAAGAAGGACAGCAACTCACTTTAACATGTGAATCTAAAGGAAAACCACTGTAAGTCTTGTTTAATATTGATAAAGATTTGTAAAAAATAAGTGTTAATGTCTGGAACTTTAAAAAAATGATGGAACTATTTATTAGATTTTAAAAAATAACTATTAAGGGGAATCTATTGTTCCCCTTCACTGATGTTCTGCAGCTTCAATCTTTTTAGAGACTCTGGCCTTTTAGTAGATCCCGAAGTGATCTTGGCCAGGTACAACCAGTCTCCGGTGACTATAGCAGATACGGCCTTTAACAGTACTGGCTCCCTGCCTGTCTCACTCTCTACTCCATGATGCCTAAAGTGATATGTGGGGTGGTTTTCAGACAAAACTGTTGGAAAAGGGGTTTGTTACATGCTCTTTCTCCCAGAAAACTGGCAGAGAAAGCATAGTGATTCTTGGGATGTCCCTTAAAGTCCATAAACACTGAGCATTAAGGGATTTAGCTTCTTTACAAAGCCACTAATTCTGCTTTGTGTTATAAAACTTAAAATCAATTAAGTTGCACCCTCCTAGCAAAACACTCTGTTGATGGCTTTTGGAGCTGCTATTTTACTCCAGTTTTTGGGGTTTCTTAAGGGCTGTCTATAACTATTTTGCACATCATGTTTCTGTGACAGCTTAAAAAATGTAGCACATGAGGTGTTAATGCTTATAGTGGATATGTGATTTTAAATTAAAAAGTCACAAAAGTTGCAACTTTGTCGAAAATAGTTCCTACGTTTTTCACACTCCAGGAAGGGACCAGCATGGATGTGCACCTTTATATGCATCTTTTCGAAAAGTTGCACTTTATAAATCTGTCTTCCAAATCTAGATTCTGAAGATCAGCCCAAGTTACAATTTTGAGACGTGAGATTTTAAAGCCAACAACTGAAATTACACATCCCTCCCCAACCTCCCATACCCCTCCCACGGGGGAGAAGTTGGTTGCCATTTTACAGAAATGGGTCTCAAAAGAAAAGTTTGTCATAACTAGCTTCTTCATTTTTCATACTCTAGGAGGGGACTAGAGTGGATGTTTACCTTTATATGCAACTTTTAGAAAAGTTTCACTTAAATCTACCACTATAAATCTGTCTTCCAAATCTAGATTTTGCAGATCAGCCCATGCTACAATTTAAAAACATGAGATATTAAATACAAAAAAGTGACTGCAATGACACATCCCTCCCTAGCCCCCCAAACCTTCCCACTGGGGTTGAGAAGCTGGTTGCCATTTTACAGAAATGGAGAGGAAAGGATTTTGGTAAATTTTTAGTTTTTAAATGTAATTGTGAAATCGAAATACATGAGTGAAGCTTATAGCTAATAATATCAGCTTTTAGCATGAAACTGAAAATCTCTATTAATAGTTTCAATTATTTTTTAATATTTTTAACCAGACTTCTTAAAAGGAAAAGTGCGACATCTGGGAAATTAAGCTCCGACTGTCATGTTTCTACTCCGTTGTACAAAATGTGTGTAATTGCCCTTCCTCTAGGATGTTTTTAGAGGCAATTCAGAAAATGTTGACATTTCACTTATTTTGAAATATTAATGCAACTTTTTCATAATTATGTTCAGCCTCCAAGGCTTAACTTCTGATTAAGAGCAAATTTAAAAGGTTGGTCCCAATTGATATATGTTTTAATGCAGATTTAAAATAATTAGATTTTGACGGAGGAAGCTGAATACAAATCAGTAACAGAAAAGCTCATATCACAGTGTGAGGAAGCTTAGGAGCACATGAGGTTTCTTGTACATTCAACACCAGATCTGAAAAATAGAAATTTATTCTGACAGTTAAAAAAAAAATAATTGCCTGTGTTCTGGCATTGCCATACACCTTACTTCTACAGCCGCTCCAAATTGCTATTTCTTTTCTAAGGAAAAACCTGTGTCTATACAATTGTATTGTCATGATATAATTGTCTTTGCATTACCATCTAATTATATGCTGAAATACAGTATATTTCTACATAACAAAATTCCTGTTACTGCAGGCAAAGACCCCTATATTTCAGAGAATAAATGTTCAGCAACAGTTTTAGGCATTCTGTAGGTTGGCTGGTATATATGCCAGGGCCATTAATGTACTCAGCAAATGTCAAGAGGTAGTAATGACATTATAATACTTTAAGCTTAGGGTAATTCCGTGAAAATAAAGTCCAGAATTTGAAAGACAAAAGAACAAAACTGCACAAAATGATTTGATTTTGAGTAGCAGGTTCCAGGATGCTCAACCATTGTCTCCCTATACTTATTAGTGGAAAGGTATCAATACCTACCAGGAGGATCCAGCCTCTAAGTAGATCCAGAACACATCTCTACCTCGTTTGACCTGTTTCGACCAGATCTGACGTAGTGCAGATTGTTGCTATAGTCTTCAACAGATTTCTGGTGGAGACTTTAATACATTCAGCGGGCCAAGGAATTCATGTCCCTGCCAACGTACTTCTCACCCCACTCTGCCCTCCTCCTGGCTTTGACATTTCCAGGACTTGGACGGGAAAGCCTAAATAATGGGAGGAGATGGGCTTTGTTATATGCTTAATTTGTGACGAAGAAGGCATATTAAGACTGGGCCATTGACTTCCTGACCCCCTCATTGGTACTGTAACTGTACTTTTGAAGCATTCAGCTGATGAATGCAAAATAAAATTAATTAAAAAAACTGCAGATTTTTTAAGACAAACATGGCTACACTTCCCCTACTAGATTACTTGTTGAGTTTATATGGCAGGCAGTTGACAAGTTCCATTTAACCCCTTGGGAACTGTCCAATGTAAATATAAATCTGTATTACTCTAAGATTAAATGGAGATGAGTCATGGGCTTTGCTCTCTCCCTATATTTTACATCTGCCATTGACTGCTATTGGCATTAAATATTGCAGTGGACCTGTTAAGTACCCCAGTTAAACCCGACTGCAGCATCCTGTGGGCACAGCATATTGATGTAGCTAGGGAACCCCAGTCAGTTGCCATGGCACTCAGTAGCCTCTCAGAGGTTCTGATAGCTGTCATTCCAGCATTTTCCATTACAGCCAGCCTCCCAAATGGTGAACGCTAAAAATAACATCCAAATGCCCACATCAATACCTTTACATCAGAATATGACAATGCAATTAAATTAAAAAAGAGATGGCCTTTGGAATGAGAAAAAATTGAAACGGATAAGGGCCATGGTCCTGATATAATAAACAGGTAAAAATAAACACAATACAAAAAATAACATTGTCAAATGTTGAATCATCTCAAAGGATTTTCATATTCAGAGCTACAAATTTATAATTTGGAGAGTTGTATTGCCTCCTAATCTTATTTATTACATATTACACAGTACATTTGGCCCTTGGAGGCTGTACAGACCTACGAAAGCTCCCACAAGTTCCGCAGAGTATTTCTTGAACAATAACACTGTTTGAGTAAAACTGCATAAGTACAGATGAATCTCTGTAAAGACAACATACGTTTTTTAGGCATTTGTTAGGAATAATGTCTCCTCCATTCTGCACACCAGACTCATAAGGGATGTGTGCGCAATCAATCAAATTCAATTAAATATTGCAGAACCTCACATGAGGGTCCCCAATGAACCGGAAAACAGAACATGATGTAACTGGCAGGGAAAAGACTTGAAGATCTCCTCTGGTTAAGCCATATTTTCTAATTAAAGTCCAATTATGTGAAAGAATAATGTAAATGTTGGTTTTGAAAGACAAAACTTACTTTCTAATAGTGTTTTTATTCTATCTGTTTATCTAACTTCTATCCATCTAGTCTATATTTCATATTTATCTACCCAGTTGAGTGACATTAGTATGTCCCTTAGCAAATATCTACAAGTGTTTTCTCTAGACAACCAGATGAGGTTAAAGTGATTTAATAGGATTCCTGATGATTTTTGGAGGTTCTGTATCTAGAGTCATGCAGATTTGTTTAGGTTTGACAGTTTCTGAAGGGTGCATACAATTTACCCCGTTGTATTTGATTGGATTAAGTCCTGGGGGGGAAGTTAGGAACATAAATGTGTGCGTATGAGTGTATACATGTTTGTATGTGTGTAAAAGTGTTTAAATGAGTGTTTCTGAGTGTGTAAATAAGTACATGAATGGATGTATATATGAGCGTATAAATGTTATTATATATGTGTGTGTACAAATATGTATGCGGAAGGGTCCCATGCAATAGTCTGGTATGGAGCCCAGCCTCTCATAGTTATGCTCAAATATGACTCAAAAGAGAAGGTAATTCGTTGCCATGTTGGTACTCCTGTGCAAATGAATGGCGTTTTGGTGATGAATAGCCTAAACTGCAAAGTGCAGGTCCATGCAAAACTTGGGTGGCTTGGGTCCCCATGACCAAACCCAAAATTTTATCAGAAGTTCGGATCCAGGTTTAGATTTGTCTCAACCCACCAATAGAAATGCCAGCAAAATCACAAGTGGCATATAAATTGTTTTGGCATGAGCATGTTTGCATTTACATGCCAACAACAACGATTGCTGCCATTTTGGAGAGGATTGGCATCCCCAATGACGTCATGGGGAACTGTGATCATTCACAAAATTGTGATACGCAGAGGGCCACATCAATTTCCCAGTGATGATGCCGATGACTTTGCCAGCACCAATTGCAGGTGTTCCCTGAAGTGTGGTTTGGGTCTAGGCTCAGGATTGGTACATGTCTGAACCCAAACTTCTATGGGTCTACTCATAAATAGTGATGAACCTACACAAGCATGGGTTCTCTTTAGAGTTTGCCAAACAATCATATTTGGCAGTAAATTTTTAATAGCACTATTATGGATGGATGAGGTTAATCCCTGTGCTCCTGCCACAGTGTAATTTCTGTTTAATCCTCTGTTATAATCAGCCATGACTGCAAGTTTTGTACCAATTCATAATCAAGCAGAATATGCAGCACTGTGGGTAACAATGATTTAGAATAATTCACTAGGGTAAATTTTTTTAGGTTTTTTATATAATTTTTTTGTCTCAAAGTATTCCAAAAAATCCCAATGTATCATTTGTATGCTAAATTTGCCACATTGGAAATAGTAGGTGGTACAGTGTCGAGTTCAATGTTGGCTGTGTGACTCAAGTTAAGGTTAAAAGCACATCTGTACCTGGGTGCCTCAGAATTTACATTTGGCAAATTGAACCTACAGAAATACACCATAGTTATTAAAAGGTCAAAGTACCTCTACGTCTCACTGGTTTAAAATAATAAACAGTTAATACTCACCTATCTCCCTGTTCCATTCACTTACGGTGTGGTCTGTCACTATCAAGCCATAGCAGTTGTAGGCTGTGGCAGTTGTGTGGCTGTGGTTGAGATGGCACTGCTGGTATTTGTAAACAGAGACTCGGCAGTCATGGCAGCCCCGTTGTAGAACGAGATAGGGGAGAGGGTATAAGCTGTTTATTTTTTTTAAAGTCCCCCTCAACCCATACAAAAATATATTAATAACCTGGACAACCCCTTTAATGTTTCCGCAATTATTTGGGCATTTTATGCAGGAGTACCCCTTTAAGTCTTGTGGCTGGTTGTGTGTACATTTAGAAGCAGTTTTCTGGAGGCTGACTGTGTAGAGTTTGTTGATGGATATATTAAATTAGCAGTGTATGTATTACATTGCCTACAATGTCCTGGTGTCTCAGTCTAGTGGTATATTTCCTTTTTCTTACATGATTGCTCATAATAGCAGTCAAATCGTCTCTTCCCTCGAGAAGTGTTGACATTCTGGGTACTTTGTCAATTACATAAACACTGACAATGATCAGAACGGGACTGAGATTGAACATTTCTGTAATTACTGCAGGATTCCTTGATTTTGTTGGAAACATAAAAAAAAATCACAGCATTTCCCAACCTTGTTATGCATTTAGACAATCTGATCTGCTGCAACAAGATTCTCAATATTAACTTTCTTGTACTTGTCCCATGGCATAGGTTTTTGGGGCACAGTTTTAGGGGATATCTGTTTATTGTAAAGACCCCTTCATTTGTTACACATGTTGACTTTAGCTTATACCTTATACAGGCAGTCCACGGGTTACCTACTAGATAGGTTCTGTAGGTTTGTTCTTAAGTTGAATTTATATGTAAGTCGGAACTATATATTTTATAATTGTAATCCAAGACAGAATTATTTGGGGTCTCTGACAATTGGATTTTAGAAATGTTGGACTGTCATAAGAACCAAGATTAACAATAAAGCTTAACTGCAGACACCTCTGCTAACTGTTATAGTACAATGTCCATTGTAGCTGAGGGCTTAAGTACAGTAAATTACCAATATCCAGAGGTTTGTTTGTAACTAGGGGTCGTCTGTAAGTCAGGTGTTCTTAAGTAGAGGACCGCCTGTGGAGTAGTCAGGAGGAAATCCAATATTGGAACTTTTTAATTTAAAAACAGTGACCCATTTGTCTGTAGGTTGTGTGTAGTCTTCAAGCTCATACTGCTATACTAAACTCATGATGCAATACTAAATACACCCATCCTCCAGAGAAAAGAAGCAATTTCTTACTAAACTTGTGTAAGGGCAGAAGCACTGTAGATATTGACTGTGTGTTGTCCGTTTTTACACATTAAGGCCTTATGTACACAAAGTTAGGGGGCAAAATTTGTGGATGAATCACTGCCCCTATACAGATCTATGGCACCCAGTCATGGTGTGGTGTCTAATCTTTTTAAGGAGAGTATTGAGGAGTGCTCCCACACCCTTTCTTCTCCATGCACCGGGTGCATGGAGAATGTGCATAAGGCCTTACTGCAATACCTTTTAATGAATTACTGTGGATGGCCATTATTGTAACGGACTACAAAACTGTTCCTTTAGAAAGTAGAGCTTGTCCTTGTCTTTTTTTCATGGATCACTCGTATGTAGCACTATAGTTTATGAGAATCTCTGAAATACACATGCCAGACTGACACAAGTTTGCCATGAAATATGGATATCAAGGATTTTTAAAAGATAATATTTAACATATTCTATTATTTGCTCCCATGAAAGATAAGCCAACCATGTGCCTCTTTGAAGTGGTTTCATAAAACCATATCAGGCAGCCTGTTTACAACTAGGATGCTGTTTAAAGATGGAAGAATCTAAACATTTAACAAAGATTTCCTGAAAGAAGAAGTTCCAAATGTCCTTTTTTATGGTCCGTGCCAAGTGTGTATAGAAGAATTGTAGGGTGGGCCAGTTGAAGACCCAATAAGGATGCTGTATAAATGGCAGCTAAGCACTTTTTGATTAACCTTCTCTCCAGGACTCAAGGAACCCTTAAATAACAAAGCCTTATAGACAAGCCTTTTATACCTTAGGTTGATGTAATGAAGTTGAAGTTTCCATACTTCAATTAATACACACTGTCGTTTGTGAAGGTCACACATTTTAGAATACAATTTTCTGAAATGTAGATCAGAAGAACAGATAAGCTTGGGTACCAGGACCTGAAAGGAGAATGCCCATCAGTAACAACCACCACTGGTACTGGCAATTATTTTGAGTATTACCCATTTAAAGGAATCCTCCAAAGACGTTTCCTGATGATGTCTTTATCTATGGGATTCAAAGTGGTTTTATCTGCAGTATTTAAGGGGGTAACTCAGTCGATTGGTGCCAGCACCGCTCGACATTGTCACCAGTGGGGGGGTGAGCCTGATCGCCAAACTTAATCCCAGACTTCTGGCTGAAGTTCAGGTTCGAGTTCAATCACCCAAACCAACAGTGGTCTGCTGAACCCTAGTCGGAAATTATTATATCAGATTTCATTTTAATAAAGCAAAATTTTGTTAGACATATGTTTTACCTGCTAATATCTGAAAACTTTAAAATAATTTCTAGCACAGTTTTCCAAAGTTTTTCTTCTCCTGAGATCATGAAATATTAGCACAATGACATAAAAAAGGATAAAGACCAAAAGAAAAATCTAAATTGCTGAAAAAAAGTGTATTGTGGAATTGCTTGGGTTTCTTAGAAATGTATCTAGAAAAAAAAATCTTTAGCAAAGTCTTGGTCAATCCTCTGAAGTTTCTATTTTTTTTCTAGACAACAACAATGTATCTGTCAAATATCATCAATAAATGATGTGATACAGAGAGAGATTTTCACAGCAGGTTTTGCTATTGACTCAGTTGGTAAATATGTGATATGGTCGGATACATTGCAGCATGGTGTGTTGTCAATAAGAAAGGTCAAATTCCTGTGGTTTTGCTTTCAAAGCCATTTTCACCTTTTCTTTCATGGTTGTATATACTGTTAAGTTTTGGGTAACTGTGGATTTATATCTGTAATAAAATGACAATCTGGTAGATACATACAGCACAGTGTGCTGTAAAACTGTGACAATCTACGCAAAGTCCATTGATCTATCAAAGTGTGGGTAACGTAGAGATCTGCATGTGGACATTGAAAATCTGCATGACCCTTCTGCATGGCAATCCCTTTACTGAACCTGTGGTCAGGCCAGCTAGAATTGGCATTTTGAGCCATATCATGGGCTAATATTAGGGAATTGGTGGTGGAGTAACACCAAGTACCCTTCCAATCAGCTTTTCCACCCAACTAATGGATCTGGAAACAGACAGTTCCAGAAATGCATGAAAGTGATGCCTGCAATGTGCTGAAATGTAGTTTGACACAACTCTTTGGTGGGGGTGACAAATAGATTAATGACCTCTTTAGGAGAGGCTGCTAATAAATATTGCCCAGTGAACAAGAGATCCTCTTTCTCATGATCGGTGAGAGGCTTCGCAGTTGGACCTCCATTGTTCAAACACTTCCTGTAGTTCGGAAGTAATTTGTCCTTGTGGGCAGGGACAATTTTAGACAAAAAGGGGCCTTGGGCAAAACCAAAATTTTGGCCTGACAATAACATTATTTTATGAACAGTCACAGTCAGTAAGAGGCTACTTTAGACCTGCAGAATAATAACACTGCGTTGTTTACAAACAGTAGTACGGTAAGGAAATCTATAATATGGGACTGTTGGAGAATTTTACAGGAGACAGATGGTAGGTAGATTAATGCAGATAAATATCAAAGTTGATATAGATTTATAGATAGATGATGGATAGATTCATCCATGCAAAATATAAAGTAAATCGTATATAGATAGCTAGATAGAAGATAGATGGATGTGATAGATTTATAGATACAGTACAAGAGAAATAGAAGATCGATTTATAGATGGATAATAGAGGAGATAGATAGGTAGATAGAAGATTTAAATATGAATAGACAGAAAAAAGCTAGATAGACAACTGGTTACATAGACAGATATATTAATAGGAAATAGACAAATTAAAGGAGATGGATAACTAGATGGATATATGATATATAGACAGAAGGTAGATGGAAAGTATCTTGAACCAAGGGTTATTAAAAGAGCAATACATCCTTTGCACGCGAAAGTACACATGCAAGGGGCCCCTTCAGGACAGTGGGAAAAAGCCCAGTTTGCTGACCCCTTACGCCAGCCCTGCTTGTGGGTATCCAAACTTAAAGGGCATTTATGAGTCCAAATGACCTACCAAACCAAGCTCGAAACAGTGCTAAGTAGGTGTTGAAACATACATTAGTGTCCACAAAGATAAACAGCAATGTAGAGGTAATCTAAATTTTTAGTGAATATGCAAATCAGTCTAGTGTACTGGGAATGGAGACCAATTATCTACATTCAGCTACAATTCAGAAAGAGGTTTTGCAATAGTGGATAATTGGGTAGTGTTGCACAACAATTCTAGAATATTCCTACCTGAAGGCAAATCAGGCCAAATTACAGGCTGATTTTCACATCCGTAAATAGAATGTTTTCTCTGCAATGCATACCTAGGAAAAATGGCGGCTTAGTTAACCGCACTAATGGTGTTACTGGAGAGGACACCAAACCTGGCTGTAGTTATATTTGTTTGTCGGGTTTACAGGTAGTCCCCGGGTTACGTACAAGATAGGGTCTGTAGGTTTGTTCTTAAGTTAAATTTGTATGTAAGTCGGATCTGTATATTTTATAATTGTAGCCCAAGCCAAAAATTTTTGGGTCTTTGTGACAATTGGATTTTAAAAATGTTGGATTGTCATAAGAACCAAGAATAACAATAAAGCTTCATTGCAGACACCTGTGATACCTGTTATATCTGTTGAATGTAGCCTAAGGCTAAAGTAGAGTAAATTACCAACATCCAGAGGTCCGTTTGTAACTAGGGGTCATATGTAAGTCAGGTGTTCTTAAGTAGGGGACCACCTGTACTTACTAGTAGAAGTAATCATTTTTTTTTTTTTAATTGTTTTAACTCACCGTATTTAATTTGAATCTGGTAGTTTCTGAGTAATATAGACATCATAGTCCCAGTTGTATTTGTGTAAATGCGTAGAGAAGAAAGTGACCTTTTCTCCCCACAAAGAGAAAAAATGTCTTTGTAATTCCTCAATTATACTTGCATATTGAAATAGGTTATTAAATAATGCAGATTGTTTTGTCTGCTTTTAGCTCAGTGTTTATGTCAGTATTTTGTGCTTTCAGATTCTTGTTTTTTTAGACTCTTTTAACCATGTTTTTACTGAGTATTTATCCCCCCCCCACTCTATATATACATACAGACTGATTATGCATACTGTGTAAAATAGGAATGTACTGTATAATAGAAATTGCCATTGTTTTTCGGAGGGCAATGTGGTAATACAATACTACTCCTGATTTTGCAGATAAAATAAAACCTAATAAAAAGAAAGTAAAAACTTGATGTAGAAAGGTGCCAGTCTATCAGGTAGCACCTCATATCTGTGTTGGCAGTAGATGTAGGAAATACTATGACACACAAGTAAACATGATGAAAGTGCCAAAAGTGTTTGTTATCACCTGCCGCAATTGTATGTAAAATCTATAATTAAATAAAACGGTAATTAAATGTTGCCTATTTGTTTTGGAGGCAAATGCCGAAGTGAGAAAAAGCAATGCTCATTCTGCATCAATAAGTAGAGCTTATGTGTACCACAATAAAAGAGTTGATAATATACTGTTAAGTTTTACTAATAATGTCCTAAAGCCTTGTTCTCTCATTTGCACTATAGTAGAGAATACGAAATTATAGATGGTGAACCGGCTATAGTCATACTGGCTATGGTGTCCGATGTGCCTCCATGTCCTTCCAATCACCTTGTATCTAAACACTTATGCAAGGGAAATAAGGCACATTAAATCCAACTAATATTTGACCTGAATTACATAGATGACTTTCTGTTTGAATTCTCTGGATATGTAGTCATAGTTATTTTCTGCTTTGTTAACTTTTCTCATCACTGCGGCAACAGCTTTACAATTATGATGTAATTGGACACAGCAACAATGAATAAAAAAAACTTCAAATGGAAAATTCATAGGAATATCTATAAACATTATATAACAACATTATGATTGAAGGAATCATCCATAACATTAAAGTTTTTTTTTTTTTTTTAAAAGATAAAACAAAGTTCTTAGTTCTCTATATAAAAACAAATAAAACATACTTAGCTCAAGGATTGCTTGCTGACTTGTTTCCAATGCTCCGCAGACCTTTGTGTTAAGACATCAACACTGGAACAGGAAGTTAATAGCAGTGCAACAGGAAATGGATCTTCATAGGATCTCAAACTGAACTATATATAGATATACAAACATATATATATATTATATATTATTAGATATATAATATAGAACTATCTATATAAAGCAAAAAGTAAACAGTCATGTATTAAAATCAGGATTTGACCTTGACGAGGGCTGAATTGTGATGAACAAATAATTGGAGTGTTGTAGGTGCTTGTAGACAAATGTAGACAAAAGAGCTACTGCTGTGAAAGTAAAGATAAAATATGGCAGAGCACATAGGAAATAAAAAACTTAAGCTGTTTATAGGGCTTTGTACAGTCGCCTGTAGACAGACTGATGTAGCAACAGATGGAAGGAAAGTTTGTGGAAAAGTTTGATACGGGGAATAATGTCTTCTAGATAATCTTTGACTTCTATCTACCTAAAACTTACTATTTAGAGGGTACTTCCTTTGTGTTAATGACAGTGATCCATTTCAGCAGGACAATGAGCCCTGTCACGCTGTAAAAATGCTCAGGAATGGTTTAAGAAATATGATGAGGAGTTCAAGGTGTTGACTCCAAATTGGCATTGCCATACAATTTAATGAGTGAAAATGTCAAACTCGAAAGCCTTGTTAACATTACCAGCTTGGTCTTAGGTCATATTTTGTTTAGGTCTGTGTCAATTACTTTAATTACAGCACCTTTGGGGGCGCCTGGAAACTATAACACTGCAAACTACACATCAAAAATTGAAATAAACAATAAAGCCTAATGGCGAAGCATCAAACACAGCAAGGAACACACAGATGTGTGCTCATATTTAACCGATCTCCATTTTGGTTGAAGGGTTTTTTCTAGGATTTCAGAAACCTATGGGGGCTGTGGCATGGGTGTGAAACAAAAACAATGGGGAACATTTACTTACCTGTCCGAGGAGTTCACCCGAAGTGCATTCTTCCGACGATTATGCACTCTGGTGCGATTCACTAAGATCGTGCACCTGATATACTGTATGTGTCGCATCCCCGCTCAGCTCCGCTGTGCTAGTGCATGTCTTGTGATGCAATTTTAAAGTTAAATCCACCGCTCGGTCCGAATCTGTCGGATTGTCCAAAGGCCTGTCCTCCAATTTCTGTCACATGACAGGCATTGTGAATGCACCAAAATACGATTGTGTGCGATACAATCTCCTGTTAAATACTTGTCACTCCCGAAAATTTTGAAAATCCGACGAAAGTTCTGTGGACCCTTGGTAAATAAGCACCAATGTGTAACTACTCTGCTCTGGTTCCTGGTTCCTGGCTCACTCTGGTCTTTAACATCTTTTTTTTTCTGTTTAGAGAATTAGCAACCTCATTGAATGAATGGGCATCCCTTCTTCTGACTTCACAAGTAACAAAAAAGCCATTGATTTGTCCTGAGACCGTAGAAAAGTGTTGAAGACCAGGCATTCTAGAACATCATGGGAGCTAAGAGTCAGAACAGGCCGATTTTTTATGGAATGGATTCAATACAACACAATTTATACCCCCGCCCACACACATAGCTGGATCCCACATAGACACCAATAGGGATATTAGCATATTTCTTTTTGCTTACTTATTTCAAGATCATTTTTACAGTAACTAATGACACATTTCTGGTTACTATGTCTATGTCCAGCAAAAAAGGACAATTAAGGAAGGACAAATCCATTGCCTTCCGTATTCCCAGATCTTGCAATTTCAAAATAATATAAATTAATTTAGTCTTCTTGAAGTGTCTTTGTCTTTCCATCATTATTGTATATACCCTTCTTAGTACAATGAGCATGGCAATGTCATAACCTTTTAAATCTCATAAAATGAAAAAGCTTCTGACTGCTGACATTATTGTCTACGGCACGCATCCTCATAATGAAAATGATGTGACCAGACAAGACGGGATGTATATCAGACAAGAATGAAGAGAATTTTCATTATAACAGATGGCCAAATCGGCATGAAACCTGATTTGGGGAATATTTTTTCTGTTTTATATTTGAAGTGGCAGTATGCATTATTAGAGATGTAAATCTCTGAGACAAAGCAAAGATAGATGAACCTCTTACTATTCTTCTGGATGACAATGGCTTTAAAACATGGATTTTCTAATGTCATACGTTTTTCTAATTCTAAAGGTGTTTTGAATAATAAACAGAAAGTATAAAAATAAAAACTTTTGAGATTAGGGGGAATATCACTGTTTATTCTAAACACAAAACTACTTGAAGTAATCAAGAAATTAATCAAAACTACTTAAAGTAATTAAGGAACTAGGTCTTATAGCAGTAGACTATCTGACCTTTTGAATCAAGACGTCCAGCCTTGGGTGGTCTGATCCTATTTGGTTTAGGTGGTAAGAATCTTTACATGAATCATTTCTACAGATAAAATTACATTTTAAGCAAGTATTTTGGAAAATATATATACCAGCAAGGGCCAAAACTTTTACCCCAATTGAGGACACATTTTGATGTTAGATGTGGGGCCCATTCTCCTCTGTTTATGCCACTGTCGTAGAGTCTAGTGTAAACTTAATAGCAACATTTCTTGTCAATACTGAGTAAGGTTTTCCTGTAACATAAAATATTTTGTAAAACCTTGAACCCATGTAGAAAAAATTGCAGTCCACTGAGTCAGCAGAACATTGGTAGAACATTGGTATCTGCTATATAATATTCTGCTGACCTGAAACTTTATAAGGTCTACCAGTTTTTTGGAATTGCTGGGGTTCAAAAATGTTTTCCCTTTAAGTAATATCAACCACAGATGATTGGAAGAAATTTCACAAACTGACTTGTTGCTATTTAGGGAGATTTTGAGAACAAGTAGACCTGTTAAAGCGTATTTGTTAATGCAGACTACATGGTCAGGCTTGGACTGCCTTACAAGTGAATGCACCAGTGGGCCTCTAAACTAGGTGTTCAGCCCTTGCATGAGTGGTGCACAATAGGGCAGCCTCACTATACTTCATAGAGATATTCAGCATACAGTATCTCTAGCATCCTTTGTTCAGGTATCCGTATAATAATTTAGGTTGATTAGGGACTAGGCTCCCCAGATTTTTTTTAATAAACTATAGGTAGAACCAGCATCATTCCTTCCTGAGCTTGACCTTGTCATTCCTGATCTGGGACCCGTGACCCCCCTTCTTGCTGATGCCCATGGAGGGATGCTTTGTGGGATTACATTACACAGCTAAGAGGCCTTAAGTACAGGGCAAGAACCAGTCAGCAAATTACTGAAAGGTCTCTCAGGACCATAACTAACTAAGACAAGGGCTAGGAGGATACTACTGAAAGAAATTAGATTTGTTTTAATTTTCCGAATGGATGTCCCATCACTTTGGCATGTAGGTGTTGGGCCCCAAGTTTTAGAATGGGTTCAAGGCAACACTGAATAAGGCGAGTGGCTTGAGAAGTTACATTTCATCATATTATTATTCATGTGCTCGTATTTCTATATTCTGTTTACAATAATTACCCACAACCAAAATGAATGTCATACAATAACTACCTCAAGAGTTCTCAGCATCAATTTACTTTTGAATACCTGTGAAGACGGGTCAGCAGTGGGGAATTTTTCCATTTCTCACTTATTTACATACATTTTATTAAATACATTTATTGCAGTGAGAGTGGTAAACATTGATTTGACATCCAATATGAAACATTTCGATTTTATTGAATTCCTATCATCTAACAACAGCACAGGGGTAAAATAAAGCTGTGTGCTTTGCATAATGCGTAGCGTAAAGCCTTTCCCCCCTGGTGACATGACATCATCAGCCTTTTTTATATGCTTGAAATTACAGTATTAACTTCTGTCTGGTGGAGTTAAATGAAATGTAAGATCTGTATGTAGACATAAATGTAAGCAATAAGAAAACTCATAATCAATTTTCCATATTTTAAAAATTGAACTGGAATTAGTATAAACCCATCTGCATATGTGTAGAGCTCCGGTGCACACTGGGACAGGTGGGGTACGGTGATAAATCCACAACCTTTTCGGAATATTTTTCAAGTTAAGGAAAGTAATTTCCAAAATAATTTGAAAAAGTAAATGGTATTTTATTGGTATATTAGGACTTTTATATCCTGTTTATGTTATTTGCATATTTTTTTTTTCCATTTGTGTGCATTAACAACATGGTTACTAAAGTGTACATATATTTATTGATTAAATACTTTCAAAAACTGCAAAAAATGTAAAAAGAAAATTAAACATAGGAAAAGCATATATGATTGAAAAAAAGTATTTTTTTTACAATTTTCACATTTTGAAAGTGCTTATTGTCAGGCTTCTGGGGTAGTGAGATCCCCGTACCACCGCGGACGACAACACAAGCTGACTCTTGGGACCGGAATCTATGTGGCGCTCGGTATTTACCAGAGCCGACCGCAGAGCAGGTTGGGTTTTCTTCGGCATGGTACCACCCGGTTGTTCCATATTAGTCTCAGTGGCAGCCAAGGTCGAGGTACAAAGTCAGCAGGCAAATTCGTGGTCGGGGACAGGCTAGAGATCAAGGCAGGTGGCAAAGGTTCAGGGTCAGATGGAGCAGAAGGTCATGGCTGGCAGCAGAGGAGCGGAAACGGGAACAGGTCCGGGGTTACAACGGGAGGTTAATACACAGGAGTAACATAACTATGTAGACACATGATTAGATCTCAAAGTGTAAAATCAAAAACAAATACACAGTACTGAGGTCTAATTATATATATACCTTGTATCATCTTAGCCTCTCGGATACACTAAAGGGTATAATAACAGCATCAATAATTTACAAAAACATATTAAAAAAAGATGAAACTGAAGGAATCATTTGAAAATGTAACAGGTGTCATGACAAGCAAGTGTTAAATAAATTTATCATTAAAAACAAGCCAGCAAATGCAAACCATGCACACCAGAGGCTATCTGCTCAGTCCAAGATTAAAAACGGTAACTTTATTTCATTTCTAATATATTTTGCTGAACTTGTTTATTGAACAAGATTTTCTGCTTATAGCAAACAAAATGAAAAATACATTATTGGTGAGGAATGCAATTTTGAATATATTGATATTACATATTGCCAAGCAAAATATTTCAGGACATCTCCCTTACCGGTAACGAGAGAAAATGAAAGGAGCTAACCTGTAAGAATGATATTTCCTAAATCATAAACCACGGAGAGCTTAATTCCAAAATAGTCAAACTTTTTCTCAGAGAAAAAGAAAGTCTGAACATAGTCTTAATGAGAAGTGTTTGTGGTCACATTATCATAAGACTAAAGATAGACTATTTTCTATGTGTTACTATTTTTAATTTAGTACAGGATAGTACAGGATAGTTTTAAAATAAACTTTGTGGTGGGTATATTCCTTTGCATCCATATCCTGTCCCCGTTTATTGTCCAAAGGAAGTAGGGCATCAAGTCTAAGTGGTTTGTAGGAGTGCTATAAAACTCCATAATGCAATCAGGAATTCCTTTCCAAGAATAAGCCACCATTCAGACAACATTCATGGGAATATAGCTTGTGTTCCGACATGCCCCAGAAGAGGCCGATTAAGCAAAACCAGTAATGGTTGGCATCCTTTTGGATTTATTATGTGCAGTTTAGCTTTTTAAAGGGGACCTGTGATTCTGGCTTTTTTCTGGCTCCCTCATGTCCAAAAATGTTTTTATAGTAAATAGGAAATTTCCAAAAAAAAGATACGTTAGATGAAAGTTTACCTAGCAGTATGGAGAGCAGTGTCCCTAGTCCCATGGGAGTGGCCAGTGAGAAGAGGCTTTCCCCACCCTCGGGTAACCGCTTTGTCTTGCATCGATTTCCAGTATAAAAAGAACTCCCATGTCCCCCATATTTCCTCCCCCTGTTACTTCTCCCCACTCCTCACTGGCCACTCCCATTGGACTAGAGACACAGATCTGCATACAGGAAGGTTAACTTTGATCTAACCAATAAACTCCCGGTTTTTTTTTATAAAAACTTTGGCAATATATACAGTATTCTCTATGAGGACATGGGGGAGCCAGAAAAAGGTCTTCGGATGACGGGTTCCCTTTTAATGACAGTACTACAACAATAAAGCTAATGGATAATTTGATAAAACAGGCACATTTACTAAGGGTCTGAATCGCGTTTTTCTGCTGGGTGTCTCGAATTTTTGGGATAAGGGATTGTGTTTGTGGTGTGAATTGTCACTTATTCTTGGAGAATATTTGTATTTAATTGTATTATGTATTAAGAATTGTGATAACAGACAAAGAAGAAACTAAGTTTATGTGGAAATTATGAGCTCCAGTCACATTACTTACTTTATTTTGTACATTTTTGTAAATTTTTTGATCTTTTTGGTACTATAGTAGTTCCTGTATTTAGGGAAGTTTGGCACTAAGAGTTTTAGTATGGTTTATAGAGAAAAGTAGATGCCCGTTCCAAAAGCAGATGGCCTATGACACTGGAAAGATTTGAGCAGACATAGTGCAGGTAACTTCTATAGAGTACAATTGTTAATTTATTAAAATATACTCACAAACAAACATTAACATTTTTGGATTCAGTTCAACGCATTCATAGGTTTTTGATATGGTTGAGTAACTTGGAACCCCTGCAAATCATCTTTTCCGATATTTAGTGACGTACCTAGGAGAGGTGCCTAGGAGAGGTGTCTGTGAAACCAAGTGTGCCACTTTTCCCAAGGTCAATAAGACCACTATGTCAAATGAAACCTTTGTAGTATTAGTAACAATGTTCGGTCTTGCTCAAAAAATCCTTTCAAATATTTTGACTCCAATTTCTAGCAAACCAGCAGCTTTGTAGATTGTTGAAGTATGATTTATGAACTCGGCTAATTAAGACAAAATTAATGTACTGCGGCTCTCTCGTTATGCATTGTGCTTTATGATCTCACTGAACTCCGCTGTCCATCTTGGGAATATGTTTTTTTTTGCATAAAAAAATAAAAATGTGCGTCGGGTCAGCCGAAAATTAATCCTTCAGAAATACTACAGCAAGAAGAAAAACACCCAGCAGCTTTTGATTTAGAATAGCTGTCCTTTGAGCAATATGTTCGCTATCAAAGCAGCTGCCGGACAAATGAGCCAGTGCTAATGAATAAACTAGATCTCAATATTTAGAGCTTGATGTGTGAACTGTATTTAAAATCATTATTAGAGTTCACTTAGGCGACTTTTATATGATGTGGTCATTTATAAAGTCTACTAGCAGAAAATCACCGCCGATAAAATTCGCATGATCAAGGAAGTATTATGGGTCTCATGGGCAAAGGCTCTACGGCTTTAGAGTCAGGAGCACTAAACGTTCTATGGTTGTTATGTTAAAATTATCCAATTTTTAATTGAAAAATTAAGAAAATATTTGAAAGTATGTATCCCTTCCGCAGATTTGATTTTGGGTGGTACAAGATGAACAGCTTTGAGAAAATTAAAATACTACTTAGTGTCAGGGAATTGTTCCATACAGTATATGATCCAGGGCGGATTAAGACTAGAATTACTTCCTACATATGGTTCTAGAACCAAGCTTCTGGAGATGGGAGGATGTGTCCCTTCTACCTGCCTTCTTCAATCTGTGGTTTCAGGACCTTTGGAGGACCTTCAAATGACCTGAAAAAGCTCTTTTGTACATGTATAGAGCTGAAACAGATGTCATGGGTAAAATCAGAGGATTTTATGGGTGAAGATCCTTCTCAGTATAAAATCTGGTGGGTCATTTGGGTGGCCCTGGGCCCCCTAGAAGGCTTGCACTCTCGACTGCCATCCAAAATGCCAATATTATAATACCAGCATGCCCCAGGACTCTGTGCTTCTTAAACATCCCAGATTGAAGATGAATGGAGTTCTATGGTGAGCCAGCATCTGAACCTATGCCTGTTTTGCTGTAATAAAGAAGTATTGCATCCTGGAAACCGATGAATGCTGTTTATGTCTTTTATCTTGATATTAGAGGATCTTCCGGTACTTTGTGATTGATGGACAGAGCAAGTTAGCCAAGCTATTATTGTTTCCAACAACCTCAAAACTCAGATTAAATAGTCAGATATCATGCTTTGACATCATTCCCGTGAAGCAAACTTGGCAGCACCAATACTCCTGACTTGCTTTCACAGTAGAACTTTGTGTTAATTCTTGGTTTAGTTAAAATGAGCTGTGGTTTCCATACCTTTGTTCTTGGCTTAACATAACTTCTCAACCTTGTTCTTTGCTCAACCTTACTTCACTCCCAAAGGGACCCCTTTAAAAAGCTTTAGTACAATAAGTCTGCCTACTTTGGGGCAAGTTTGTAAGTCTTTTTTTTAGCCAGGAGGTGTATGAATCAGGGGGTACAACACAAAAAATAATGATATGGAATGAAAGATGAATATGGATATGGAATGAATGAAAGATATGGAAAGAATACACAAGATCTTGTGAAAATATTTATGCTACCTATATTTAGTTATGATAATTAATAATATAAATAACTGCTTGACAGAGGATTAATAGCAATGTTGCATAACTGTAATTGTTTTGCAAGAGGTAAGGTCCATAACCAAACTTAAGGGTAAGATAGGGTGGACCACTACAGTCACCAAGAGGAGCTATCAGCAGTTAGATTTTTAGTACTCCCATGAAAATCCTAATAGGTATCTTGTTAGTAAACCACCATGCCCCCATCATACATAGCTAGACCTACATAACTCAAAGCGACTTTTTTTTATTTCAACAGGCCCGAACCTGTATTATGGACAAAGGATGGTGGAGAACTTCCAGATCCAGAGAGGATGGTTGTGAATGGACGGGAATTAACAATAACTTTCTTGAACAAGACAGACAACGGAACATATCGATGTGAAGCAACCAACTCCATTGGTAAAAACAGTGCAGAATACATCTTGATAATAAATGGTAGGTTCAATGGAGCTTAACTTTTTATGACTTTTCATTCTGAACCATTGTTCAAAATATACTGGGTCTCATTAATCAATATTTTCTGAGTATGGAGGGCAACATTATGTGGTTAAAATGAGAAAAGGTCATCTCATCATCTTGGACATCTGGTGCCCTAATTTTAAAAAAAAGCTTCCAACACTGTCCCCCTAAAGGACAGTTTACACAAAATGGCTGACTTAGCTTACATATATCCTGTTTAATAAATTATTATATTATGGGCAGTTTGAGTGGCACCCCATGGCCCAAGAGGACCCATAGTTACCTTAATCAGCCACCAAGTTGTAGACTGCCCTGTAGAGATTTTATAGAACAGAAACTCCAGCCATGCAATTTCCAGATGTGCTGGCATTTGACTCAGACTGGGTCTATATGATTATGGGGGACTATCCAAGCTAATTGTAGCCTTCAAACTAGGTTGACTATTGTAGGAAATGAGAAGCCCAGTATTGTATTACACACTGGAACCAAAAGAAGATCCTCTTCTTTAAAAGCCTGATGCACTTTCCCTAGATAGATGTGAGATCTTAATGGGCTACCTCGATACCATCAGAAACATGTAGAATCTTGGGGTTGTATCGTTGATATTCAAATTTTTAATATTCTAAAACGGTGGCTAACATTTTGTACACACAAACATGACCACAATATGGACATATAGAGACAGAAGCTTTTACAAGGAGGGCACTATTAATGTATGGTGTACATTGGGTATGTATGGAAAAGCTTTTACTTTGATTCATCTCTCTATCATGTTTTGCTACTATGACAAAAGTTTGGAAATAACACAAACGGGAACCCAGCCTTTAGGGGATCTTTTCACTAAACACAATTTCTAGAATTTTACTTTCTTATACCATAGATGTCACAACATTTAACATAAACTAACTCATACTACCATGTCATACATCATCATTGATTTATTTATTTTTTAACAGCCATTGGTTCCAAGTTAGTTCCTCAAAACTGATAATATGCACGTGAGAGTTAAGAGCATAAAGAATCGTATCCACGGTCAGCTTTGGTGTTCATGGAGGAAATGTTTATGAGTACAAGAGTTATGATTTGTCCCAGTTGAGACTTGTTTGCCCCAATTCAGACTTATTTACCCCAATTACGACTTATTTGTCTTGGTTGGGCATTGAGACTTGTTTGTCCCAGTTGAGACATATTTGTCCCAGTTGAGACGTATTTGTCACATATTTATCCCAGTAGAGACTTATTTTTCCCAGTCTCAACTGAGACAAATAAATCTCAAAATGTAGTACATGAAACCAGAGAACGTGGTGATAGATCACCCCCACTATATGTATGTACCTGTGTTAATGGTGTATTATTTTTGAATCATTCAAACATTTTATTTTTTTTATCTTAGCATATTACAATGTCTCTGTGTTTCAGTTTTGTACTATTTTATACTATAGTACTATTTTATATTTTATAAGAAGCTTGACTAAAATGTGAATATTTTAGAGATTGATGTTACAATTCATCCATTGGGTGAATGTAATTAAGTAAATGGAGCATTGGGCTCCCATGGATACCTTTACCCCATTTACATGGGAAATATTGTTTTCTCATTGACCAATGATGTCCTAGCAATCTGCTACAAAGTAACACACAGGAAGACACTGGGAGAAAGTTGTAGTATTCATACATCACCAGTAAGCAATGAACAGCACTTTACTTCCAGATGCTACATTACATAGATGGTTACTATAGTGGTACTGGGAGTCACATCCCTCCAATCTGCTATTTGATGACCTCACTTTACTCATGTTACATAATTTATAGCTTTGGTCATATAAGTTGAATATTGAACTGTCCTTAAATTTAAAGGGGGTCTACCAGAACCAAAATCACAACAAGTAACACCAGCAGCATGTGGGGCACTTTATTTAGCTTTATGTATCAACACCATAAGTAGTAAATATTGCAGCAATATGGAGGAACTGTATTACAAGTGGTTCACCCCATCCACTAGGGCACCGGCTGCCATTATACTAGTATTAGTAGTGGCCTAAGGTGCTGTAAATTAGAAATAACCAAAAGACCGAATACTCACCTTTCTTTTCCAATCCATTGTGGCTCCTCCCATAACCACTTGCCTCAGTTGGTATACAAAGGCTTTGCGATGATCCCACATTGACAGTTGTGGCCAGTTTTAGATTATAGAGTGTTCCCGATGGCGAACCATGTTACCGATGAGCCCTTGTATGCCAAGGAGGATGCACAATTAACTGTAATGGAGGGTAAAGGTAAGTATTCAGTCCTTGGTTTGTTTTTACAGCGTATGAATCCCTGACAACCTCTTTAATACTTATAAGAGAGATGTTTGTTTTTAAGAATAGGCTACCGTAATATTTGCTATGCAATATGTGGATATCCTTGTAGCTAAGTTACAGACCCTGCAAGCTATTATTTCACCAATCTTTCTACATTAACTTCATAAAATTTTCATAAAGATATAAACACCCTCCAGGATGAAGGATTTTAAAGCTATTAGTTTAATATGATGCCAGCAGGTGCCCCAGAGGATGGGATTTACCACTAGTAATGCACTTCCTCCATATTGCTGCAATCTTTACTACTTACGGTGTGAATACATAAAGCTGGAGAAGATTAAAGACATTAATGCACACACTGCAGAGTTAAAGTGTTACCCTTCTCTAATAATACAAGAATTTACTCTGTGATTTCATAGGTCACTTATTTATTTTTTAAACTTTTTACAATATATTTACTAATGTGCAGAATAGACAATTATTAAAACACGAATAATAAGCCCAAAGCTTAAAAGATCAGGTCAATAGACAAGCCCTTTAATGACAAATATGTCACTTGTCTGTTATATTTTATGTACTGCTACATTGGGTTTTCCTAGGTGCATAATGCCTGTAAATGCTTGAAATAAATGGGTTCCTCCAAAAATAGTGCTAGACCTGTCTACAGGTTGTGTTTGGTATTGCAACCTTAGGGGCTAAAACCAAACAACCTTAGGGGCTAAAACATGTGGCCATGGTCGGTCTATGAGATTGCTATTACCATTGGACAGTTCGATTACAGTGACAAATACATCGCTTAATGCCCTGGTATTAAGTTTGGTCTGTTAAAGAGGACATGACAGTCCTTGGCCACAGGTATTATTTCAGACTTTAAGCTACACTAGAAGATTCAACCCATGACGTGGTATTGGTTTAGTAAAAAAAACTGTGATTCCCTTTGGACAACCCCTTTAAGGCTGCGTTCACACATTATATTTACGTTGCGTTTTAAAAGACTGACCTGATTGCATTGGTTTAATATTGTGTTAGAATGATGTTAACATTATGTTTGCATTAAGGTGTTTCCAAAAACACATTCTTACTGAAATCAGACCAAGTTCCTCCCCAAAGCCTTTGAATTGCATCTCAAAATGCAAAGTAAATGCAACATGAAAGGGAAGCTGTAGACTTCAAAATATAGCGTGATTCTGTATAAGGGCAGATTCACACTGGCTTGTCGGTGGCATGTCAATTGAGTTTGTTTCCGTTTTGCTTCCATTTTTTGTCCGCATCTGTCCACATCCATTATGCTTCCGTTTTAATGTGTTTTTTTTTTTTTTTGTGATGATTTATCATTGGTTAGAAAAAAATTACACCTGTTTTTTATGTGGGTTTTTTGTGATGGTTAATTATTGGTTAAAAAACAGGACCTTTGAGGATCTTCATATCCTGAGATGACTCTTGTGTACATGTCTATTGAGGGCAGCAACATATTTATGAGGATTTCATGGATGAAGATCCTTCATCCTTGGCTATAGGCCCCCTAGAAGCCTTGAGCCCTTGGATATCCCCTAAATTGCCTATATTATAATCCACTACTGGTAAGCAAGGGGTTTTGATCATTGTCTTTCCTTTGTCTTCAACCTAGTCACACTCACCTGATCTGCCTCACTCCCCCCTCCCTCATAAATTAGGGAGATGCTGTCTTTGGGTGACTTGATTAAGGGGATTCCTTAGGGAAGAGGGAATGAGGGAGCTGATTTCATTTCAGTGAGTCACACACAGCCAGCTTCTCTCTCATTACTGAAGGTAGATTGATATATCAAAGGCAAGGTGTCTCAGATAAAGAGAAAGCATGCCCCATGCCAATCAGGAAGCTGGAGGCTTGGCTAAACTGGATGAACATGAATTTGCGTAGATGGTGAGTCAACATCACAAACAGATTTCAGAACTTTACAGGTATGGGGAGGAACAATATAGGGATAGTTGTACTGCTGAATAATTGCTGTTTTTACAGATATGTTAAGTTAGGTTAGTTAGTTAGGTTAGTTTAACTGACAGTTTCCATTTAAACTATTCTTAAATATCAGCATTTTGTCCCTATACTGTTATATACTGGACTGTTCCTATGTCTTATATCTATAAACTCCTTAACATTAACCTATAAAATCTACAAAAGTACTGTTTAACCATTCTCTCATGCTCAGGTCCTATTTAATTTGATCCTTCTAGTTTGGCAGCCTCAGCTCTGCTACATCTGTTTGGGGAAACCAAGTATAAAATTTGCTTTGCTTTGTGATTTGATCTTTTTATCCCTCTTAAAAATCCCCTGTATCTGTTCTCTAAGAGTCGCTATTTATAATTCAAGAGGAATATCTGGGAGGAAGAGTGAAGCTACTTATTAATTCCAAGCAGCCGTGGAAGTTACGATAACACTAAACAGTAGCAGGAGTTACAATGGACTGACAGTGTGGGGAAGCTTTATAGCGCGACACTATTGTTTCGGAGCACAGCTGTGTATGTGTACATCAGAGAAAGGGAAATCTGTCTAATTGTCTTGGGTAATGTACAACTTGTGGGACTGAAAGTCATTGGATCAGTGAATGTTTTATGGCTACATATTCCATATTACTGCTCGAAAGTAATTGTAAATTCCGACCACTACTCAAAATGCGTAATGCGGGTGGAAAATAGGAGGCTTAGATTTACCTTTGCATGAAGTTGGATGCCCCCCCCCCCCTTTTAATTTTATAAATCTGATGCTGCTTTAGCGTGAAGGAGAATGGAAAGACATTGATAAATGTCTCAGCAAGTAAAGAGAAGCCTATTCTACAATTTATTTTCAGATCACCTCCTTTTAGACTCAACAGCTCAGATAAATGTTCATTTGCACTAATGCAGAGGTGACATGCTGCGGTAACCACCGGCGGACGGCATCAGTTTGTATTTCCTATTAATATCCTGCTAGAAACATAATATTGCAGGTCACATATTCAATCTGAATCGTCTCATTTGAAAGTTGGAAAGTTAACTATGAATTATTTATCAAGTTCAGATCTGCAGCTGTGCCAAGGTCCCTATGAAGAGCGTTGCCTAACGAACCTAAACCATGTTGTGCCATCTTGGTCTCAGTGTGAGACGCAGAGCTAAAACTTCGTAGGTGGCTGTTCATCAGTCATAGAGTAAATTGTTAACAAATGGACCTCGAAGCTGGTTCTCCTTGGAGGATAGTGAAGAAAAAAAACCTGATGCATTTTTAGAATATGGCTATGTGATGCAGATGATGCTCATAATCAATGTAACGTGTTAGGTTTACCCACGATTCGGAGATTGAAAATAGAAAAATTGTTACCAAAGGGAATAACATGTTAAATCGGCTGTCCAGATAGATCCCACCCCATGGATCATTGGCTTTGACTGCTGAAGTGGTCACTGTCTGTTTAATTGCCAAAGAAAGCGTTTAGCTCATATATGGATGTTTCCACCCTCACAGCCAGATGTTTTTCCCCTAAAAAACTTTCAGTGAATCAGAGACTTTCTAATATACTTCCGGTATATAGGCATTAGGAAAAATCAATCTGATTCATACCTATTTCCCAAATATATCTATAAGTCAGTGGGATCATAAGTAGACCTGCTTATGATGATGAAATATTAATGTGTGCATAAAACATTCCCAACATAATCATATAAAGAACAACATTATAGAAGATCAGTGGCCCACAGGGACTCTTAATCCATATCTTGAGGCAGTACAGAGATTTTGTGGAATTTCCTATGACATAAGGATTTTGGAGAATATTTTCTCAGTGCTCTACCTTGATGACTGGGTTTCACCACTTGTTGTATCTTTGCACTATCTGCCACTGTCAGTTTTGATTCACCTTGAAAGGCTACATACATAACATACAGACTGGCCCACATTTATTAAAGTGTTTGCGCCAGTTTTCTGTCTGACTTTGCACTGGTGGCACATGTATTTATAAAGTGTATTGTATCGCGGATGTACTGTTGCTTTCAGCTGTGCCACAAAATTCTGCACCTAAAGGGGCATTCCGGTGTCGATTCAGACCGTGCACCCCATTTATTACTGGGACTCATTGATCTCATGTACTATGTTTAAAGTTCCCCCAAAAAAAGTTGATGCACAATTACCGAGCAGTTCAGGGTGCGCCAGATTAATGAAGATCATGCGCCAGTATTCATTAGATTAATAATAATAATAACCTTCTAAAAACCTGTGAACATTTGTGTGCTGGTATTTACGTAAAACTATGCCAGGTCACACCTGGTGACACCACTTGACGGATATTACAAAAGACCTAAGTTTTCATGTTGTGGCCTTTATCATATACCAATGCACAATAAATCCCTCCTCCCCACATTTGTGTCCATACGGGGAAGAAACAGAAGAAAAACAGGACACATATGGAGTAATGTGCAATGGATCTATTATTTACATCCCTTATACAACTATGTGCTATGTACATGTAGCTTAAGGCCTTATTCACCCCAATCACCCCTCTCCATGGAAAGACACCATGGCCCACATTTAGGAAAAATGAACTGTACTTTGTGTAGTTTACCTATACAGGGTGCAGTGTGTGACAGATTCATGGAATGTGTTGCACGTCCTTCATGAATTTTCACGAATTAACTTTTTTGGTGCACCTATAACATGGGGCATGTGGCACAATTCTGTCAGAGACTGCATGATAAATGTGGCGCATGGTCTGACCGCATAAGGAAACGCCCCTTTGATAAATGTGTCACGGACACTTCTTAAATACATTTGGAAGCAGATTGCACTGAAATGAATGTGCAGATAGAAAGTCAGAAAGTCAGACAGAAAATTGGTGCAGGGGCTTTGATACATCTGTGTCCATGAGCTCACCGTGCCGTACTCGCGTGCCATAGACTTCTATTATGGCCGTGATCTGGCTGCAATATGTACAGGCGGATAAAAGCCACAACTATGGCTGTGAACAGCTATGGTTACTACCCAGTTGTCAATTCATACATAGATTTCTATAACAAATAAATGACATTGTACGAAGTTCTAAAAACATAGATGCTCCAAAATGTTTGTGGGCTTAATCGAAAGGAGCAAAACCATGACAAGTTAAAAATGTAAAAATTTTGTAGCATGATCTGTTTTGCGCTACGGGACAGGAATATGCAGCTTGTTACTTATTGCTGAAGATTCTTAGTGCAGAATTAAACATACACTGCTAAGAATTATGAAACACAGTCCTTTTCATTGGTCGCACATTGTCTCATTCCAAGTCTAGTACTAGTCAATCTTTCCTACCTTGTAGAATGTGAAGACTGATAAAACTATGTTATATCACAAAACATTTTTCTTCTTGCTGTCCTGCATGGTGAAGTGGCTGCTAAATGTAACTTTGCTTGTATCCATTATCAGAATCCTTTGTGTTGTCTCAGTATTTACTAATCACAAGGAGCCCGAGCCGGTGTAATAAGTGCACATAAACAAGCTCTTGAGTCCTTATTCCCTCGAGGATGAGCACCACTTACCAACCAGCAACATAGCAGCATATCAGAGTGACCAGCATGCTTAAGAAGAGGGACATCTCATCTTTTCAGATGTTTTATTTTTGTGTGTTCTTTGCCATAAATAAACCTTAAAACCACTAATGAACAAGCATTATAGAAAAAAAAAATATATATTACCAGGTGGCTAGTTTTATTTGCTAAAAGCATACCGAGGTCGCCCGTCATCAGGATCAAACTCCTGTATGTACAAAGATGTAATGGGGCTGTATAAAGTATTTATATTTTTTAACTTTTTAGTAAAAACTTATATTTGTAAAAATGTTATATTTATAAATTTGTCTAAAATCATAAATGATATGTTTCTAATATAAATGCAAAAAAAAACAATAACAGTATTAATTCAAATTAACTTTAATCAATTTTCCAACTATAAACTCTTGTCCTCTTTAAATAAAATAGGTCAGCTGGAGGTTGAACAGTGGGACCTTAGAATTTACAGAAATGGTCAACCACAAGTTATCCATATGAATATGACTATGCCTACAGGCGCACCATTGTTATAACTATTTAAGCTTCCATCTAAATGTTTAGATCTGTTGGATGAGCAGATATACATCCAGGTGTATATTTTAAGATCTTGCTGCATCTCACGTTCACTTGGAGTGACATATTTCTGGGGTGGAATTTAAACTCAACAGTGACTTCATTTAGTACTTGTTAGACAAGTTGTCTTGCTAGTTGTAATTTTTTACTCTCTGTTGTTCTTTGCTGTTGTACTGACCTTTGCTTGTACTTAGATAATTCCTCTGCCTCATGATTTTGTACCTTGCTGTCATCTTAAGTTTGATCTGTTTTTTTCTGACTTTTACTTAGTTTTCTATCTTGTGTCTATTTGTTTGTCTGTCTACAGTTCTGTGCACATACCCAGGGAGTAGGGAACGTCAACCAGTTGTAGCATAAAATTAACTGCAGGACAAGCAAGTAGGCAGGAACAGAGTTTACAGGGAGCATAGGACTTGCACAAGATGTTAGTCACTGAGTAAAGAAGCAGTGATGGGAAGCATAAAAAGAAAAACATAGTAACCCCACCCCTGCTGCACAAAGAGAACCTCATTAGCATTTATATAAAAGGACATGTCACTGTTAAAAAATGCTGGAAAGCTATATTATACCATACAAAATGATAGTTTGACTTTCGGTGCTGGAATTCCCTTCTATCCACAAAGCAGTTGGAGCTATATTTTTTAAAACATGGTGCAGCAAATCAAAATTCTGTTTGTTCCTTAAAGAGGAAGAAAGTTGTCTCGCTAGTGTTAGCTATAGGAAGAATCTACTATAAATCAATGCCTGATTTGACAACCTTTAACAATATTTAGTTTTACCTGTGGAGCTTAGCCTACAACATTGCCAACTGGCAGAAAAACAATAGGCGTTGTTGGAACAAGGGTAAAGACAGATTGACGAAATGTATGCAGCAATCCACAGTTGGTGCCCCGGCTGTCAACCAATATTGGCACATTATTCTATTGATGCACCCACTTTCAATAGTCTACAGCTCACCAATAACTTTTGTACCTGCAAGCTACTTCTTTGTTCAATATCACAGAGACAAAGGGCATCTACAGGTTGTAACAACAAAACAACCAAAACTCAATCAAAGCACAACATTCACAAGTTCAATAAATAATATATCTGTTACATTATAGGGCATGAAACATTAACACAGTGATGGTGCGCCGGCTTCCGAACTTCTCTTTGATTATTTGTTTGAGCTCCTTGCTTTGTGTTGATTTTATTCAGAACGGCTAATAAATTATACACGGAGGGTCCGCCTTCTACTCACATTCCAGAACATTCTGTTAGTTTAGACAAATGAAAAGCGTGAAGCTAACAGAAACTACAATGCGTATTGTTTGATCCTTAATTGACAAATATAAGCATGGAATTCCTCCGAGGACAAGGTTATCGCTGATCCCTTCTTTTCAGGTGCATGTGAGAGATGAAAGGCAATATACTTTTTATGTAGCAGCACAGATGATAGTTGAAATCGATACAGATATGAGCAGAATGATCACAATCCGCCTGTAACTGTTACTTTCCTCTGCCGTCAAAACAGTCAGCAATATTATTTCCATCTTTCATTGATGGAGGGGGAGGCATGGTGGTGGGGAGAGGGGTTCTGTAATAGAGCTTATGTATTTTTGGTGGAGTGGAAGAGATCAAACTGTTAGAATTCTCTGCGCTGCATTTGCAGAATCAATACGGCAGCTACTTCCATTTGTCTTGGCTTTTATTGTTAATAATAAATGTCAAGAAAACACTCTCCGAAACAGGAAGGTGTTCACAAAGTCAGAGATTACGGCAACAGCACAATACCAGGGATTGTTCTTCACTGGAAATACATTCATATCATTTAAGAGGAGACGGGCCCTTGTCCTCCACCACCTTCTAATTGACTGGCGTAGATGCTACAGATATACATCAGCCTCCTACGGCTTATGTTCTGCGGTGACTCACTGCCCGGTTAAAGCGTTGGGCTGCCCATTGAATTTTTTTTTAAAGCCAAATATATTTTATAATTTTTTTTCTAGTTCAGTTCTGGTCAGTTCTTAAGTAAAGTTTATTTTGTGTGCTACGTTGCAGCAATAACTTTTTATTATGGGCACAGAAATCTAAGACAATGACAAAAAAAATAAGAACTACTGTAGTGAACAGCATTTGGGATGTTTGGATGTAGCAGGGATTGGTTATCTCGTTCACTCGTTCTCAAATATTTTATTGATATTTGTTATGATTGGTATTATTTTCCTACCATTCTTAAAGGAACACTCCATGCTGAACTGATGTTACATCTACTGAACATTGTCACATGTAAATTACCAGAGGACCGAGCTGTGAAGAATAGATTCTCTACTTGATGTTTGCGAGCAACTTTCATACTTCTTTCTGTTTGTATTATTCTCCTCATGTTAAATGACTTTTTCATTGACCAGTCTCAGATGTACATTTTTTCCTTGGAACTTTGTCTTGGAGGCAATCTTAAGTAACTGTAATAATGAAGGTGTAGAGACTGGTACTTTCTGGGAATAACTTATTAAAAGGGTTGGTCACTTTACTTAATGTTTTTTGTAGTGCGTGTGTAAGTGTGGGGGGCTGGATATTAGGTCATTTACCAATATACTTGTTTTGAAAGTTCTGCACCACTTTCTTGACATATCAAGTAAAGCCCTCTTGTTCATAAATGTCTTTTACACCCATTCTTGTTTATAAAGTGGCCAGCGCAGTAGCATCATGTGATCTCTAAGTGTCCATGACCAATCTACCTTATAGGACCTTAAAGAGGTTTTCCCATGAAGCAAGTTAGCCCAACTTGCTGATTTTTGGGGATCTCAGGGATGGGACCCACACAGATCACAAGAACGAGGGAATCCCCTTGTCAGCTCCCAAGATGACTGGAGCAGCTGGCTGCACTCTTCATCTCTATAAAGCTAATGGAGATTGCTGATAAGGGGTTCAACAGGGGTACATTGACCCCCATTCTCGTGATCCATGGGATAGGGCCTAACTTGCTTTTTGGGAAAACCTCTTTAAGTTTGTATTCATGAACTCTATAATAAGGTCCTGGAAGACAGATTGGTCATGGACAGTTCCGTGGATCCATTGCCTGCCATTTTATAGTCAGAATGGCTGTAAAAGACATTTTATGAACCAGGGGCTTTCCTTAATAATTCAAGAAAGCAGTGCAGACCATTTAATATCTTGTCCCCCACACAATACAGAAAACTTGAAACAAAGTGGCCAACCAATTTAAAGTTATCCCCAAGAGAGAAGTTGGCTTAGGGGCATCTACTAGGACCCCAAATACTCACCAGAATTGTCTCCTTATAATTTAAACTAACATATTTTATTTTTATTAATTGTTTTATTAATTCGTGGGGTACAATACACCCCTGTTATCATGATCAGTGTCTGATCTTGCAGTTAAGTGCAAATTAAGTAAATGAGGATGAGTCCAATGCTATGTACAACACATTTTTTTAATAATATTTTTCCAAAGCTTAACAGCACCTTCAATAGATCTAGCCCCATGGTGCTAGATAATGGAAATATTGCTAATTGGATATCTGAAAACTTTAAATACATACATAGCAAGCAAAGTCAGAGTTGTATATGTTCTCAGTAGCAGGGAAGGAACTTGCCTAAGAGCTGGTTTGAGAATTTGACCATATTTTTAACAAATTAATTCCCTTAGATAGTGGGCAAATATGTGGCAAATCTGCCCACTATCATATTTTAATCCAAAGATACAATCTGCTGAAAATTTGATAATTTTGAGGCAAAGTAGACTTTATGTTTGCACTGTAAACAATAACAGATTCTTTCTTTTACGTTTCTTGTCTTTAAATGTTTCTGAGGTCTTATAGGGAGTTTACCAGCAGATTGGAGTATACAAAGCTCCAGGTATTAAATGATATTAACTTGGGAATATACAAGAAATGGACAGTACTCACCAACCTTCAGTGAAAAGATTCTTATTCTAATTACATATTCATATAGAAAACACAGGGCATTTAAAGGAGGGAGTGGTGCAGGATGCCCAAACCGAGGCGACAGCTATTTTGCGCTAATCCACACTTTTCCGGTAAGGAATTGGTAGATATTAGACCTGTGGAGCTACCACATCAAACATTTGTTTATGTTGTTAGTAGCAGCAGGACTGTGAAAAATGTTTGTATAGTCCTGGACTTGGATAATTATTTTAGTCTTCTCACACTGCTATATTCTTTGATCTCTAAATTACATTGCTCTCCAGCCCCTCTTCTCTGATTTCATTTTTAACCAAAAAACTGCTACTGCTCTTACACAGAGATGAGGGAAGGAACTGTGCTGTGAGATCTCACATAGCAATGCACCAAGAAAATAAATGGATTATACGCCGTCCTGCCACTGTAAAAGAAATGAAATCCTGTCCTGATTCTGTCCATAGCAAGGTGGACTTCTTTTTATGTGTGGATCACGGTAAAGGAATATAGAGGTAAAATCCTCTAATCTTGCATGATGACACCTTTCAGGCTGCATAATCATAACATGTCATTAAAATGTATATAATCATTGTATAAAATTTATAAGGTTAAAAAGAGGTCATCAACATTCAATTGCCCAATCTGCTACCAGACACGAACCCTTCACATTCCTCCATTCCTACTTGGTGGAATAACCAGAAATTGTGCCCTTTTCAGGGTTTTATGCCAAAAAACTGTATCAAAGCATTGATAAATCAATTACAATATCTTCTAAATGGGGACAGGGGAGTCAGTCATTACGAGAAACTTACGACCAAAAAAAAACTAAGAACCAAATACTTCTTACCTGCAACACCTCAGTTACCAGGATAAAGATAACTATCACTTTGACTATTTTTTATTTTAAAGGAGTTCTGTTCCATAGTAAGAAGGATAGGTGATTGACCAGAGTCTGTTCAAGCTCTGAGACCCCTACTGATCAGCATATTGAAGGGGCTGTGGTGTTTCAACCTATTCATACAGACACATTAACCTCTCTAGTTCAATGCAAGGGAAACTCAGCCTTTTCATTTTGGTGACCAGTAGAGCTCCATCGTTTTTTTAATCATGGAGACTCCGTTTAAGGTGGTCACTAAATAAACTAATACAAATGGTTTGTTTCTAGCAACATTTTCGCATTATGTCCATTTTAAAGTCCCACAAAATCGAGTAACAAAAGCGAAGGCAACAGTAATAATCGCGTGTGGATTTTCACCATTTTTCTAAACTCCAATGTTTTGGTGCAGATTTATTGTGTTCAGCACTCGCTGTTCACAGGAGCACCTCCAATTCAAGCCTTCAAGCCTGTGATGCATTAAATACGAAAAAAAGAAAACACGAACAAGGGTTAACAGTAGCATGCTCTAAAAATGATCTTTCGTTCCAAATGGAATTACACCTGGTGATCTGTAATGGATTGTATTTCATGCTGACACTTTCATTCTTCTGCTGTACTGCTTTTGAGCATCTTCTTTTGTAAGCTGTTTCACTCAAAAAGATAAACAGACAAAAGCACGGCAAGAGAGAAAGGAACAGAAAGGCAGCCATGTGGAGAGACATGCTGCCTAGTAACAACCTAGCCCCGTGGCGGCCATCCTCGCTCATGGCTAGGAGATTGCAGACTGTGTTCTACTCGTAGTGATGCTGAAATGTAATGAAAATATATATAATCAGGGTGAGTCTTTATGCTTATTTGGTATACACAACATATTCACTGGGACACTGAAATAAATAAAAGTTGTAAATACTGTTTGTATATTGTGCTAGGAAGTCGGCATAGCCAAAGAAGGAATTGTTTTGGTTTCCAGCCAACTATAGAATGCCAGGAATCTCTTTTTTAACTACCAAACATCTTAAAGTTGATGGATTCATTTTCATCACATTTACTACCGATCCAAAAAGAATTTTCCGAATCCTCTGATCTTTGAGGGTGCGACCACTGTAACTCCCACTGATTTCAGGGATCTTAAGTCCCCCATTTCTCCATAGTGACTTAATGAGTTTGCATGAGTTTTGCCAGCTGGATTGATTTTTTTTTTCAACCTTTTGGTTGTTTCTGACTATTGCTTGGACTGCTGATTTGGACTTTGATGTATTCTTTCTGTTGTGACCTTTGGCATGGTCTTGGATTATCTCTTAGCTTGTGATTTAGATCTTAACATACAATATAGGAACTTAATTTGGCTGGCTGTCTCTTGTACTCCTTTCCCCTTCACTTCACCAAATATATGGAGTGTCACCAGCTGGGGAACATCTTTCAGGTTGTTCATCATATAGGCAGGGTCAGTTAAGGGAGTTTAGTGTTGGGGGTCACTATCTGTTTCACATCCTGTACTGACGACATCTTAGAAGTAGTAATAATGATTGTGCAGGTGCATTCAGCCTTATGGAACTTCCAACGAGTACCCAAATGGTAAACTTTATTGCTTTTATTGATAGTCCTTTGAAGGAAAATTAAGCAGCAGCATAAATGTTTGGACCACATTGTCCGTTCCCCCACCTGTCTATCTGCTACCTTATGGACATATAAGAATCCTTTAGATTTACAATCTATCAGAAGAAAATTTTCTATAAAAGATTTTATCATTTACTTGAAAATATGGATTCTAATAGCCCATTACAACAATGAACTGCATGTTCTAATGGGGAGGATATTATGTGGGTTTATTTGAATAACTTTTTGCCTAAAATATTGTGGTTATTTGTTGATGATCTGACATGTAACAATGAGGATGTAATTGTAGAGTGGTCAGTAATAGCACAGACTAGTCATATGCCCGGCACAATCACATTTCTAAGTATCACAGCAGTTTATATCCAGCTGAGAACTCAATGGGAAATGTAAATAACAGATTATCAGCCAAACAAAAGACATGTTGAACAAAATGATAATTACGAGAAAGCCGGATACATTTTATCCTTTAGTATTCACACTATTCATAGGGAATTTAGGAATTGTTTTCTCAGACAGTTCATTCCAGGTAAAGATCATAGAAGTAGGTCATATCAAGTAAAATAAGATGCATTACTTTCTGGTTGGATTCGAAAATCTTTTTAGCCAATTGTCCAATCATCCTATAGGAAACATGGTAAATCTTGCATCATCATATCACAGATATTTCCTGCCAAACCTTTCATTTTGGCCAGACATGTCAAAATATATTTTCCTGGTGATTAATAGCTTTTCTAGACAATATAGTTTTGTAATAATATGTCACAATGCCAAATACTTTATGTTTACCTTGCCTCTCAGGTCGTACCAGAGGCTCCGACCTCTCAGTATATCCGCAGTACATGACCATTCAGCCAGATAACTCTACGCTAGCCCAGGTCTAACATAGAATTGCGCTATAACCTTTGCAAGGAATGGCTATAGCATATGCCAGGGCTATCGCTAGTGCCCAGGTGTAGGGCCAAGACAAGGCCTACTATACACCTCTCCGTGCCCACTTCAAAAGGAATTGGCATAAGGTGGGAAAAGTTACAATTCTTGGCTTTTTGATGCCTGGATAACTCCCCCTATGTGAATTGCAACTCATCAAAGTTTCGATGCTATATTCAATAGGTCTCTTTCAAATTCCAAGTTTACTGCAGTCTCCGATCTCTCAATTCTCCCTACAAATAAAATCAGGGCTATTTACACTTTATAAGTGCATCCTGGGAATTACCCCCCGTCTGTTGTTTTTGTTTCTATTAATTATATGCAGTCTAGAATCTCCCAGTTCTGCCCTCTACACACCGATTAACATCTTCCGATAAATAAAAGCAAGCAAAAAACAGAGATGGTCATAGCCACACCCAGTGCACCGATAAACTAATTTGCATAAACATTAAAATTGAATCTTCTATAAAGTGACAGGGCATTCAGGAACGTGAGTCATATGTCTAGGCAGCATATAACCTTAATCCTTTTTTATTTTTGGGGGTGTTTGGAAGCTGGTAGACTTTCTTTAAGGATGAATACATCTTTTGGAGGTCCTTATGTTAGTGGTGCCTTCTCGCCAACAAATCCATTTCTCACAATCTTCTCTATGAAAAGTACAGAAACCTACATGCACATTCACCTGAACTAATTGCACAGAATCTTGAAGTGTTCCCCATAATTGGTGATTATCTGGAGGGGAGTGTCTGTCAGCCCTTTGAAATGACTTAATACCTAATTTTTGTGAATATCAGTAGTTCTACTACTGACAAAGATAACTTAGATAAAAGAGATTACGACTGAGGATTTAGTCTATCCCCAAAATTACTCTATAATATTTGAGTGCCCATAAAATAAATCATTAGATATGAATGTGTCCTAATATTGTGGGCTTTAAGACTTCCAGTTCATAGAACCTCTGGATGGAAATGTTGTCGGAATTTTATTGTTAAGCCCAAGGTTTTCAAAAAGTTTTGATTTATATGAAAAGTTTCTAAGCCTATCTGGTTACTTTATCGTCTACATCTATATTTATATCTTTTTACATTGCCTATTGGAATAAACTGTTTACGACTTGCATCAATTTTGGCTTCTCATAGGATAATGATCATTTGTGCAGTTATTGTAATATATTTTTGTAGGGTTCTTATGTACAAATCTCTGTTAGATTATTTCTTATGTTTAGTGGATATAAATCTGTCCTGATATTGTGATTAAGGTCCATGGCTCAATATACTGACCCACATTTAGTAAGGTGCTTGCGCCAGTTTTCTGACGGACTTTGCCCGTTGCTTCTCATGCAAACTGCTTGCATGTGTATTTGAAAAGTGTCTGTGACACATATGCATTATACCCGATGCAACACAAATTTCTGCACATGAAGGGGCGTTCCGTTGCACAGTCGGACTGGGCATCACATTTATCATGCCGAGTTGGACAGAAGTGTGTCACACGCCCCATGTGCAACAAAAAAGTTTGTGCACTCTGTTTGAGCAGTGAAGGGGCCTCCAGATTTTTGATGAACGGGCGCCAAAAATCCTGAGTCTGGTGCCCTCTGTACACTACACAGACAAACTGCACTGTCTTGAAAAAAAAAAAACATGGAGGGAATGTATCATACGCTCCTATGCTCCTGCATCAGTGTGTGGTGAAGGAAATGCCCTGGCATCTGCCATGCGTCTGGCTGTCCCGCTGGTGGGCGAACCTACACCAGATCAGACCTGGCATAATTTTCTTTAGCAACCTGCAAATTAACATTTGCAGGTATTTAGAAAGTACACAGCTACAGGTATCGCCTATGCTGGCCCACTTCCCCAGAGGTCGTGCACCTCAAAGCCCACATGGCCTGGAAGAGGCATAGCCACAAAAATAATTGCAATTTCTTGCAGTGTGCAAAAAAATATTATTATTTCTGTGCTTCTACATCAGAAACTAGCATAAAAGAACTAATAAATGCCTCCCCCAATGTGCCTGTGCAGTTATAACATGACTAACATTATATAACATGATTCCTAACCACAAAAATTGAATAAAAAAATCTCTGTTAATACTTGGAGAGATCTTGAAAGTCTTAAGAAAAAATAGAGACTGTACATTGAAAAAGTTCAATGTGATCCAAATCATACTGAAAAAATGCTATTTATTAAATTTTACATCTTCTGTTTGCTCATTTGCGGATACTAACTTGCATCCTTCATCTAACAGACATCAGATTATATATAATAGTCAATTATCAAACTTTTTCGGTGCCTCCTCAGTGAAAGGGTCTTTGTAATAAGAGCTAACCATGGGCTTGTGTGGTAGCTATGTAATGATTTATGAGTTCAGTAATTTACTTATTATTAGTTTTTTTTACTGATATAGAGCGAGTGAAGGCCCTGCAGGTGACATAATCACTTTAACATGTGATTTCCATCTTCTTAGCATGTTATTACTCGCTTGTTTGTCTCCCATTTCTACCCAGCATGTGTTTTATCCACATTTGACCCTCCGCTGCACAATCCACTGAACATGGCATGGATGAAAGCTTGGTTCTTGTCAATTAAATTCACTCTCCATACCTCCAGTATTCCTTAATAATGAAAATACATCTAAAAGGAGAGTGATTTAATATTATTAAAAGACCAAGTGTCTGGATCACTTTGCTTTAAGCATGTCTCGTGTGTCTACATTACCCAGCTTAACCATTGCTATGATTTTTGTATGCTATGATTTTGTCTTTATGTTTCATGTCTCTTTTTATGTTTTCCCATTGACCAGAACCTTTATTTACAACCACAATCATCCCCCTTTTCACCACTGCAACAGTCAAAACCTCTGTTACCATAACACCCCGTTCAACCTCATCCGTCTCTGGCACCAAAGGTATGTTTGCTCTACCATACACCTAGTGCATTAGTCTGCTTCCGATGTCAATGGCTGAGATGAGATAATTGAAGATAATTGGCTTTTAAAATAAAGTCAAAATTGGACCTACCTGGAAAGCCATAATTTTGTTTTTTTTTGTAGGACTGCAATAAGCAGTGCCACTACTGAGTTACCACATATTGACACAAATAGATGGTAAAACAAAATGATATTGTCTTGAAAATATTATCATCTTATGACTCACATCTGGACTTGCCAAGCCAAGAGAAATGGAACTGAAGGACATATCTCAAAGTTTTCAATTACCGCAGCCACTGCTCCAATATTGGATTTGGCCAAGTGTACTTGTGTTCTTAATAAGTTGTGAGCATCTTAATAAGGATAGTGAGTACTTACCAGGAACACTAGTATAAACTAAGGATCAGACATTTTAAAATTGAACATAAACCTACTTTCCCTTGAGATCTTCTGAACTGATGTTGCCTAAACAACTTAGATAACCATAGATGATCAGTTGGTCCTCCCGATTTATCTAGAGTTAGGGCTAGTCTATGGCAAAAGAACAGCACAGTTCACCCTAAATTAGTGGGGGGATTGTTTTCTTAAAATTTCTTTGGGCAACCAACTTACATTATAATGTTTTTTTTAAATGCTGGATACCATGTGCAGAAAGGAAACCCAACTGCAAGGGAATTATAAGTCCAACCTTGAGTCTCTTCTCAAAGGACATAGTTGCGTCAACCTCATACTTTCCTTTTTTGTGTCAATACTGTAGATGAGGCATTGATCCAGGGTTTCCCAATAAGTCAAAGAGGAATCAGTTTTCTTTAGGCCAGAAAAACAGTTTTCAGTATCTGTGTTCTCCAGATGAACATCGCAGAAGAATAGACTATACTAAATAGTTATTATATGTCTTTTTTTCCACCTTGCGTTTCATGAACATATTACCCATGTCATCATGGAACCACTTTTCCATCAATCTGCTATTAGTTAATCATTTATCAAAGACTTTCTTCTATAACTAGTGCCATACCTGTCCATGGGTTGTACATGGCACTGTTGGTAAGCTCTAAAGAAAAGGATTTGCTACAACATACAAGCAATGGGGTGGTATGAAGTTGTTTATGGGATAAAGCAAAAATATTTTACGTTTTTACAGTTTTTATTTGTCCTGGCCCACCCCTTAAAGTAAGCAGTGGATATTGATGATACTGATATATGTTTACATGTTATAGCCTATTATATATTACCATCATTGTCATAATTATATACAGTAGCAGTCAGAGTAGACCAAATGAGAAAATACTTATGTATCCAAATATAAAAGCTGCACAAGGCTCAACTAAAAGTGTTACCCCAAGTAGTCTTACTCAACCAGTATTACATGTATAAGCAGAATGAGATTCATCTTTCCGTACCTTTCCTCTTGCTTTAACATATCTCCAGATGTAAGACAAGATGAGAAAGAAAATATGATTTTGCAATACCCTGTTTTTGGCTTTCTCTGTAATATGGATATGTTTGAGCGGAATAAGTGGGTGTGGTATGAATTACTGTGCTCCTAGAATTTCATGATAAAATAATGTATTGTATCCCAAGAAAATGGAGCCCATAAAGTTATTTGGTAGCAGTGGATATTTTTGCAATTCATAGTTTAAATGAATTTGCTAGTGGTGGGAATTTATTAACAAGGGTCTCCAAATTGGTGAAAAATAAAAGAGTCAAACTCCACAAATACTTGTTCCTGCCTACGATGCTACATATGTTCCACACTAGTGCTTGCTCACTTGTCCCTTTCGACAAACACAAAATGTCATTCAGCCAATAAACAGTCAAAGGGGAGGGGCACTTGCTTAAGTGAGGTTTTTCCCCCTGTCACACAACTCTTTTAAATTATTGTAAAATAATCACCATATTCCAAAAACATCACAAGGACATCAGTGTGAGCCCCATGGATCTCCCAAGCCTTAAACATTTGGAAGATTAAACTAGTGGGTAAATGTGCCCCTAAACACATCACCATTAGGGCACTTCCACATTGGCGTTGTTGTGCCGCATCAGTTGCGCATCCGTTGGTTTTGTCTCTGTTGTGTCTCCGATATTCTTCCATTTTTTTTTCTCCATAATGCACCCGTTTTGTCTCCATGTCCGCAAAAAAACTGAAGGTTCAACATAGCTTTGCAAATATCACACCTGATTTTTCAGCCTCATGGATGGTGCATCCGTTTTTTTTGCGGACCCATAGACTTCTATTGCGTTACTTGATCGGCATCAGTGAAACAAATAAGACATGTTTCATAATTTTATCCACAGACAACAGATCAGTGAAAATACAAGCCAATGTGAAAACGCCCATAGAAATCAATGGCTTTGTGAGGCATCCATGGAAATCCCTGTACCAGGGATGTGAAAATAACGCCAATGTGAAATAGCCCTATATGTGATCCCAAATCTTAGCTGATTATTTGTGGAATCTGGACACGGACATTATTGGTCTCCAGTTGTAATAGAAAACAGGAATACTTTCATTGACGCATAAAATAATGATGAAGATTTTGAACACACAGTAGTATAGATAGAAAGTACTAAGATTTTTCAATATTCAACAATTTATCTGTATTTACATGAGACTGGACACCCCTTTAAAAAAGATGGTTTTAATGTAATGCCGATAAGAGGCTGCAACGTAATATTGCAAAACAAAGGCCACAGAAAACCAGTGAATAATGTCAACTAAGGGGGGTTGTCTGCTTATGTAAGGAAAAGTTATACAATTTTCCAATATACTATCTGTATCAATTCCTCACTGTTTTAAAGATCTCTGCTTGTTGTCCTTCTATAGGAAGCTTCTATGTTCTATTTAGTGGATGGAAATCTGTCCACGTTCATGTAATGTACACGCCTGTGCACGAGCCGTTATTATCACAGAGAGTAATCAGAGCTGTGTGATACTAACATCTTGTGCATCTGAATGTCCATCACATGAACATGGACAGATTCCTATCCACTGGAAGTAAACATAGAAGGTGTCAAGAACCAGGGATGGTTGACCCACTGGACCACCATGGATGATGACTTAAGCCAACACCTGGGAGTGGAGTCTAAGTGGTACCCGGTTTTCACCAGAGCCTGCTGCAAAGCTGGACTTGCTGCGGCGTGGTACCACCAGGTCGCTCCACAGGTGTGAATATATCCATGGTGGCAGCCAAGGCAAAGTACAGAGTTGTAGAGCAGAATCATAGTCTGGGACAGGCAGGAGGTCAGAACAGTCAACACCGGATCGTAGTCACTAGCAGATCAGAAGTTCAGGCTGGCAGCAGAGGGGCAGAGTCAGGAACAGAACCAGGATCAGAATGGGAATTCTCAAAACAGCAGGGCATAAGGAACAGCTTTCTCGAAGGTTTGTAGCACCTAGATATGGCGGGGGACACAGGAAAAGCAGCCGGCCAGCACCAATTATTGGCGCGCTGGCCCTTTAAATCTCAGAACACTAGAGCACGTGCCATAAGTGGCACCCTAGCACCGGAGTAAGGAGACCGCTGGTTGATCGTGGACAGTTCAGAGAGGCTGCTACAGGGAAGAGGGGACACAGGAGACCCACGGGTGCGCCTGCGACCCGGGAGAGAATCTTTCTATAGACAGACATTAAGCAGTTATCTAAAAAAAAAAACACGAGGAATTGATACAGAAAGTAAATTGGAAAGTTTTATAACTTATCCTATAAACTATTTGCTGAAAGTGGACAACCCCTTTAAAGATTATTGCAAAAGTCAAATAAAACTATGCATGATCTGTATAATAATGTAGAATAAGAGAGATATGATGTCAGATTATACATTCTGAAAATGTGCATTGACCTGCAAAGTTTGATTTAATGTGAAAATCACAAAATTGGACTTGATTCAGTTGTGTATTCAAGGCAATTCTCTCATCTCAGTGAATGCTAATGTATTAATGATTTACCAAGCTGCTAATTTACAAAATATAATATATTTTTCATTGCTTGCTTCAATGGAACTGACACATTTTGCACCTGTAATAGCGTATGAAAACCTGTTCCCAAATGTGTGGAATAAAGCTGTGAGGATAAATGTGAAGATATTTTGCATAGTAGTTTAACAATTAATATATACGGTATGAAGAAATTATTTGGATAAATAATGTAATAACACTTGCAGGCAGGGAATGTGCCATCAGATTGTTTTTGTAAAATTTTTATTGCTAAACTTGCTTCGAAACTTTTTGGAGATTTTTATTTCTTTCCATGTCCTTATCTATATTTTAAAAACAAAATTTACAATTCTGCTGCTTCACATTGACACATGTTTTATAAGATTAACCACTTAAAATTGTTGATGTCACTAATCAAGACTTTCTAGCCATGAAAAGAAAAAATTTGGTTGAAGACAGGTCTCAGTGAGCATGTTAATATTCAAGTTCATGACAGTAAAATTAACAAATATTATTGTTATATATTAAATATTTAGATCAAGTCTAGAATAGTCTACCAAATAGTTGCCAATTGGGCAAGTTGTGCAGGACAGTAATATAGGAGACACGGACAAGTATTATACAAGCTCTACTTTATTTGTGACATCTTTATACAACTATAAACCCCTTCCAACCAACTCAATTGTAATATATAATCATATTTTTTATTATATATTATTTTTGTATAATTATTATTTGTTATATGCTGAAATCAGATATAAAGAGAAACACATTTGCTCTTCCTCTAGTCCAGTCCGCTCCATGGCATGTTTAGCTACTCGCACTCATCCAGTAAATAAAAAAAAGTGCTAACTTTGCCCCTGATTCTGCCCCCTCTGTTCCTTAAGATTCAACAGCCTGTGGCAAAAGGCTCAACTTGCTTCTTGGCTGTTGAATGCCTGTTTTTTACCTACAAAAACATTCATAGTTTTCGTGAGGATTGAAAATTATCCAACAGAATCATATATTCAGTAGCCTATCAGTAAGAGTTAAGTCAACAATTGATCATAGAACCTATGGAATTGTTTATATGATAATGTTAATAGTAGTTGACCTCAATCAGGTTAAAATTTTCTATGAAGCGGAAAAGAAGAGTACTAAGAATGTTATGACATCTGTTATGTCCGCTCTAAGTAAATGTATGGTGTTGTGCAGAGCATGGCTACAAAACACAAGTTTATAAAGTTCACTTAATGTGAAGCTAGCTATAAATATACTGATTCCCAGTAGTAGCATCAATCTGATTTCTTTCATATGGTTCAGTCCATTAAAAACTTCTGAAATGCATTTTTACATCAACTGCCATCCTAGCAAATCCCATTGGCATGCCTATATTTGTGATGTTTATACTCAAAGTAGAAGAAACTTATCATAGGGAAAGCAGAGATCATCTGTAGGCAAGGCCCAGCTGGAAGTCCATCTTTTTCTGACTTCATAAATTGTTTCATCTATTGCTCCTTCCAGCGCTGGTTTAGATTTACATCGTAGACACGTAAAATAAGTTTGAGATTTGCTGGTTTAGGTGATGGGTTTATAGGTCAAGAGCCTGCATTTTCTATGACCTAGGTACCTTTTTTTCGGACTATAAGGCGCACAAAAAATCCTTTGATTTTCTCTGAAATCAAAGGTGCGCCTTATATCTCAGTGCGACTTGTATGAACCGTACTTACAGACAACAGCTGCCTTGAACTGTGCACAGGTCTGCCACCTGCTGGTCATTCATCCTTATAATCAGGTGCACCTTAAAATCCAGTGTGCCTTATATATGAACCTAGACGTTTAAGCAGGCATTTATAGATGGTGCGCCTTATAATCCCTTGCGCCTTATAGTCCGAAAAATATGGTAACTTAGTATTATACTAATGAAGTGGGTTTCCAGATAAAATATTGCATAAAATCCGTAAAATCTGTAAAATCCGATGGAGATTTGATGTCCAACAAGTCAGTTTACTCTAAAGTGGCTGTTATCTCAGCTCCGCTTCTGTTTATATGAATGGGAGCTGAACTGAAATAACCAACATGGACACCATCCAGGGGAGACATAAATCCAGAGAAATGAATGGTACTCTTTCTAATCATTCACAACCAGTATAACTTGTATAATATACCAGTATAACTACCGGAATTTGTCTCCTACATTAATAACAATTCTATCAATTTGAAATTCACTCATTTTTTGGATCAGAACAAAGTTGTTTTTCTGGATTTATTGCTTCAAGCACGAGAGGGGGAAAAGATTAGAAGTAGTACTCATAGAAAGAGCACAGCGGGGAATACTATTCTGCACGCTAAAAGTTCCCATCCAAAGCATACCATCAGGGCTATCCCCGTAGGGGAATTGATGCGCTCCAAAAGAAATTGCACCCATACAGAGGACTATAAAAAAGAAGCCTCTGAGATTAGGCAAAGACTCAGCAATAGGGGCTACCCCAAGGGGTTACTCGATAGAGCAGAAGCAATTGTGGGATATAAGAACAGGGAAGAAATGTTAAATAAAAAATCCCCCAGAAATAAGAACAAAAACGGTGAGGTGCCATACCTGGTATTAGATTACAGTGATCAGTTCCCGGAAATAAAGGCACTCATACAAAAATGTATACCAGTATTGTGGGAGGATGCAAGATTATCTGATCTTTTGAGTGATGGTTGTAAGATAGTGTCTAGACGCTCTACTACAATAGGCAATAGGATTTCACCAAGTTATTTCAAATCTACCAACAAATCTGAAACGTGGTTACATCAAAAGGGCTTCTTTGGATGTGGGGGTCACCCGTGCAAAACATGTAGATATATAAGGGTTACCCGGACTTTTGAAAATACAGAAAACACACGTACATTCAATATCAAAAGATACATTAATTGTAACAGCACGTTCATAGTATATGTGATTAGATGCACTATGTGCAACGTAATGTATATTGGTAGCACTATCAGGCAATTGAAAAAGAGATTTCTTGAGCACTTGAATGACATCAGATATCTAAAAATGAGATGCATGGAGGTGAACCCCAGTCAATCCACCAAAGCAGTCTCGAATGTGGCAAACATGCCTTTGACAAACATGATGGTAACAGCAATAGTTTAGAGGTGTTTGCCATTGAACAGGTGAGCACAAGCACTAGAGGTGGGGACAGGGAAAAATTACTACGAGATCGAGAATTTTTTTGGATATTTCACCTCAACACCAGATTCCCCAATGGATTGAATTTCAAGAATGAAATGATGTTTCACTATTAATTATTGTCTTTGGGCACCAGATAGATCGGGTGGGGCACCGGACTGTGAGGCTTACTGATCAGTGGTCTATGACACAGTGGTCTGTCTAATCTACTATATATGAAACATAGATGTCTAAATTTTCAAGGATGGAATATACAAGACATTAAAGCAGGTGTATCCTGCTTGGTATCCCCATATATACAACATGGCGTAGTGTATTATGTTTACATACAATAGTTTATCAGAAATGAGTCTTTTTTATACATTTTCCTGCTTCATGCATTGCTATCAGAAATGAGTCTTTTATACATTTTCCTGCTTCATGTATTGCTCCAGTCTTTGAACCCCATGTCCCATAATCGTTAATGTGAAAGTCATCAGGTGTAGACTTCTAGTTAAGTTCGTCTACTTTTTTAGTGATGCATGGGATGGATTCATCACTTTAAGGCATGCAGACATTCTAATCAAGCTATAACTGTGGCTTTTGACGTGCAGGAAATGACTTTGTAAATTACAATTAAGGATATATGTGCAGGGAAACATGACACCAATAGGGGCTACACAATGATATTTTGATAAAACATTGGGATTCTTTTGTATGTTACATACACCATCAATATATGAAATCTATCAGACATGTGGGACACATATACAGGATGCAATGCATGAAACGCACACACTGATCTCCTTAAATTCCATGAGGGATGTGTTCACACACATCGATGAGGCCACACATGCAGTGTCAAAAGATAGCCATAAAATCTGGCTATATAATACATAGGGATTCACTATGTCGGATACACACATGAAATTAACGCTATTGCCTTAGTTGTCACTCGTTCCAGTCATAACATTCCTTACATGTATTATGTATTGATCAACCAACGAGAATATGTATTTGTTGAAATCCTCGGGTATACAATAAGGTAGAGAACATGGTTCTCTTTTGTACATATATTTTTAATCATATGTATGTGTTTGTTTTAATTTAATCCATAACAACTCATGGGAAGGAAAGGGTGTAGTAACGAACAGGTGGTAATCATTCAACCACCTCCCATTTCCTCTAGCTTTATTTAGTCCATGAGTTGTCTGTTGTATACTACATAGCCATGAGGAAGGACGCATTGTGCGTTTGAAACGTTGCTAAAGTATATTTTTAAACTGTCACGCCAGAGAGAGTATTTGTTATATTTGTGACCAAGGTCCGCCAATAAAAGCATGAAGTTTTCTACTTTCGAGGACTGATGTCTGAATTCCTGTAGCTGGATCCCCAAACCCTCGTATTGCTAACTTTTTATTTCCATCTATATTAACTAAAACGTGGACATTGTTGGCCTGTCAAGCTTTTCAAAAGATTGAACACACTTAACGTAAAAAGCCTGAAAATAGTTTGCAATGTTTCCTCTGTAGATGACCAGTAGAAAGGGGAGTAACATCTCAAGATAGCAGTGTAAGACTAAGTTCACACCTGCATGTTCCTTTATGACCATTCATTACTCATAGCGTAAAAAAATAGCAACCCATGTAAATATGTCCGCTTTATATAAGAATGGTCTAACTTAAAGTAATCTTCTATGCACTGGGGCTTAGCAGAACACTGGCATATTGCTAGCATATGTGTTTCTTTTCCCCTTCACGCCAGCTCCATGTTAGAGGGGTGTCAAGGGGGTGCGGCCTGCAGGGGAGTGGGCTTGCGTCAGCCAGCATGAACCGACACTGACTATGCCTATTCCTATGCCTGGGGTGGCGGGGCTATCACACGCTGGTGCTTGAGTGCCGGCATATGATAAATGAGAAACCCCATTGATTATATGAAATGAAAGGTGTTATATTCGTCTTCAGTTTTTTATTAGGGGTTTGAAGTGGACCTCGTCTTTGAAGATACATCAAATTTAGCAATCTGCAACATTTTATCATTTTACAGAGATTATAGTAATATAGACTGCAGCAAACTGACTATTTTTGATCATTCTCCCTCTTAAATTGTACAAAATCATGACAATAACGATTTAAAAAAAAAAAAAATGTCAAGCGCCTATGCACTAAACATTAGGTCCTTAAAAGTTCTCAAGGTGTCCTCCTAATGCAAAATGTTAATTTGGCATTTATACATACCAGCAAAAATCAAATAATTAGAATATAGTCTTCTTCATAAGCAGCTAATATAATAATAATAACGTGGATGTCTCCTGGAAGTACAATGAAATGTTCTAAAATGTTTTCTGTGTGCCATCTTAGTAAATCTCATTGGCATGTGTGATTTGGATAATATTTTTTTTGACAAATATTAAGCAATTTCTCTCAAGGACCAGAGAGATCATCCTTAGGAAAGAGCCAGCTGGTAGTCCATCTAACGTTGGCTCAGTAGAAGGAAACATATCAGCATATGGCCCCTGTCCATGTCTGACACTAAAAAATAAAAAAAAAAGATCTGCAATATTATAGATAAGTGGGTGATTATTCAAACACATTTCCAAAACAAAACCATAATGTTTCAGATGTTTTTCTTATACAGCAATTGGAAAATTTGATTTTAAATGTAATAATGAAAAGCACATTTGCTCATTTATAGAAAAATGCAAATAGTCTTAACAATGGAAGCAAAAACGTGGTTGGGTTTATTCAGCAGAATAATGATATGGATGGGATTATTCTTTAGCAACTGTTGCTTCTTTTCTCTTTGTTTTGTTTTTCTTTTTCCTTCTTTCGACTTTCCTTTTTATTATTGAAATTTTAACTTAATTTAAAAAACAAACATTCCAAAAAATAACATACATAACCAATAACTATTGTAAGTATGCATGAAGCTCATCTAAAATTCTAATGGGGTTTATGGACTTAGAATATAAGTTATTTACAGCAAAGGAGCTGTGTAAATATGTTGCTCAATATAACAATATCATTATTCTAACACAATATCATTAGTTACAAAATGGATCTTAAATAGTTTGATTTTATGATTCACAAAATATTATGGCCTCTCTAATGTATGTGGAGGTATCACCAAGATGGCCGCCACTGTAAACTTCAGGTCCCATGATCCTTTAGTTCTCAGTAACTCCTCCTCCCTCTTATGTTCTGCTCCCAGTGATGATCTAACACTGTCCTGCTCTGTTACCATAGTAATGATGTGTAACTGTCATTACTGTAATGGCATCTCTGAGATGACATCTCACCATAACACTGACTATACTGGATGTACTGCAACCAACTAATTACAGCCAAAATCAGTGGTGATCACATAACCTGCCCAGGCAGGTGCAGAACATGTGATATGGACATGTGACCAGCAGCCATCTTCTGTACTGTGTCTGATCCGCATGGAGGAAATCCCCGGACTGATTAAAGGGCCATTACATTTTAATTCTTCATTACAGTGTATGTCAGCAGCACTTTTCTGCTAAGAGGAGCAAAATTTTAAATAACAACTAATTACATATTAGCTTATATTTTAAGGACCCATTTGTATATGAAGTATGCCGATTCCTGGAATACCCATTTAATAGAATTGCTCTATAGGTATGGAAAAGGTGTGTTTGGCACTTTGGCACTAGATATGCTGCTCACTACAAGAGAAAGAAGGACCAAAAGAGGGGCTTTACTTAGGAGTGTGTCAGAGTCCTCCATAGTGAGAGATATAATGGGACATCAGGATTATGACATGAGCTGGATTCCACTATCTAAATAAAATTTCCCCTTAGAAGTATTTGAACATATTTTCAAAAGATCACAATGCGACAAATTAGCTACTTAGACTAGCATCAAATCAGTCTGTGAAAAAATGATAAACCAAATATTTCAGCATGTGGCACTGTTTATTCTGGAAACATTCCAACAAATATCTGATAAGGCCCTTTATAGTCAATGGGATTGTAGGATGCAATGAGCTGCACTTGTGCCCTGATAGGTCCAGCATTTCATTTATTTTTTAATAGGTTGTCCCTTTAATAAAAAAAAGTAAGAACAACTTGTAGATATGAGCAACATATACAAGATTTGATTTTAAGTAGATTCGACAATTTTTTTTACAACAGATTCAATTCAGGTGTAAATCAAATCGGTTTGAAACAATGTTGCTCCAATAGTCCTGTAAACTAGTAAATAACCCTTCTAGTTCTTCTAAAAGATAGATTAGAATCGCTATAGACCAGTGGTGGCGAACCTATGGCACGGGTGCCAGAGGCAGCACTCAGAGCTCTTTTTGTGGGCACTCAGGCCATCACCCCAGGACAAAAGACAGGACTCAAAGAATCTTCCTGCAGTTCCAAGCAACTTAAAAGATGCTGCTTTCAGTCATATATTAAAGTGATACTAACTTATCTTTGGAGGACCTTCTGTTGGCCCCACGATTCACTGAGTACAGAGGGACACTGCAAATTTTCCATCTTGTCCTCAGGAGGCCAATATGATCGAACGTCAATTAGGAATAGAAAGTTACTGCTTTAATTTTTGGTTGGCACCTCGCAATAAATAAGGGGGGTTGCAGTTTGGGCACGCTAAAAGGTTCGCCATCACTGTTATAGACCATAGTTTTTTTCTTTGTAAAAAGATAAATTTTTAGCAAATTTCTAAAATTTCCCCCTGCCCATCCATCCACCCCAAGCTCTAGGATAAATGACTGCTAGCCATTTTTAAAGATTAGCCAAAGTAAAACAGAAAAAAGTCTGATTCAATAAGATGCCTGAAAAATGGCCGATTGATACCGAATCTATAAACTATTGGAGATTCCTTAGTATCCAGAGTACAAATGAAAAAAGTTACAAATTTAGCAAAAATTTTATTGAAGTATTTGCAAAAAAATTAAATACACCGTATACATTTATTACTGTGCAAAAGGACATCAACAACTTTTATATACAAGACTTAAAAGAAAAATTTCAAACTCGAAATATTAAAACCATTAAAAATGGATCAATTAACTGTGCTAACAAAAATGAGGCCAAAATCTGAGACAACTAGGCTGAATGATTCATGATAGAAGCAGCACTCAAACAGACATGCCAAATGGCTTATTCTCTGTTTTTCGTTGGCCAAAAAACATGGCACTTTTGGATTTGGTTCTCCAGCCTCAGGTTAGCATTACTGCAACATATGCAAAAGTTTAAATAATCCAACAAATAATTCTTGGTCTCTGAAGTGAAAATTAAAATTTAATTTGAATTTTGAATCATAATTAAAAATGCTGAACTGAATTTACAATTAAAAAAAAACAATATGTTTGTTTTTATGAAAAATGGATTTTTACTAAAAGCCCAAAAACTCGAAACATACTTAAGGGATTAACATTTTAAGGCCTGGTTTTTGTTTGGTAATACATTAATAATGTATATTCCCGCATAATTTATTCTGGTCTAGCTTTTGAAAGATTTAGGAGTTCCTTGGAGGGATGTAAAGTCCTGATCTTCTGAGCCTCTTTTTACAGAAGATTGAAACTTTACTCTACTTTTTCTTCAAGAAAGCTCAAATAAAAACAAAAAAAGGAATTTTTTTAATATAGAATATATATTTTTTGTCTAGTATCTCAGTCAGCCACAAGTACCATTACTTTTCATGATAAGCTTCTGTTTTGAGCAAACACAGTGCTGTATAGGCTCTGATATTTTGTAGGTGGATGCCATAGAAACAAATCATGCAACTCTAGGTAGAGAAGAGTGGTCCCAATTTTTATTCTATTTCATAGCAAGATTGTAACTGATACGCTCTCCAGAGAAGCCGTATAGGAGTGGGGAGTATGACCAAAGGTTGAAGAGGGGACAAAAATGAAAAATATTCTTTTAGTATTCAAATTATTACCTATGTACAGTCTAGGGAGTTAAAATATTGATGACAGTCTGAATGGGACTGAAGTAGCTCAAATGAGTTAAAAAACCTCTAGACCTTAGAAAAAAAAGATTCTTCACAAAAAGCATAGAGTATTAGGTATGGAGTTCCACTGATGGTCAAAAAAAGATCAAGAGGGAAAAAAAAAATACTAAAAAGGTTATGTGATGAAAAGTGAGGCTCACTAATGGGTACAGTGCCGGACTAGCCTGGGTCCTGCCACTATATATTTTTTTCACCTGATACTGGGTATTTTTGAGATACAAAAATCTTTAGTATAAAATAGAGCATTGTATATGTTGTAAAGTGGCAATGGCAGATTCCTAAAAGTAGGGCTGTGGAAAAATAATAGGACCCCAAGCATACTTAAAGGCAGTTCCAACTTTTAAGGCAACAAAATGTATTTAAGAAACCAAATTTATATTCATGATGGTTAAAATTATGTCCTCTTCACCTTCTTGCATTATCATTTGTTGAAAGTGGAGTACTGTTCCATGTCCAAATATTTCCTACACGTGCAATAAATAATGACGTATGGGACAAGAACTGTGTCCACTGCAATTGAAGATATCGGAGCTGTGTGAATATTTCTGATAAAGTATCAGCAAATATCTGTAGCTGTCTATACCCTGTTGCAAGGATAAACTAGCATTCACAAATTATGTCCTTATTATTTCAAGTTGGAACAAGGAAAAGAAATAGCAATTTTATAATTATTTTCTTTCTTCCTCCTTGCTAAAACATACAGCTACCATCAATTTGAAATATTTAGAGGCCTATTATTGGACCCTTGCATTTTTAATACCAATGACTTATGCACATGATAGGTCATCAGATTGGTGAGGGTCTGACATCAGTAATCCGTCCTTATGTGCTGCCTCTTGGGAAATTGTGGCTCCTATTAAGTTAAAGGAAACCTAACATTCAGATTAACCTACCCCAAAAATTTTTTTTTTTTTTAAACTGACTAAAACACATTGCCCTTATCCCTAAATAGTCTCTTTCGATGGATGCAGTGTTAAAAAAAAAAAAACAGTTTATAAACTTTTATGAAACTCACCTGATGTGAGTCCAATGATATTAATCCTGCATTTGAGTATTTACTGCACTGCCTCCTCACTACTAATTGACTGGTCTGACTTGTACAAACATGCTGTCGGTATGGAACTAGTACTTAGGAAATGTCTACCAATATTAAACTATAGACATCTACAGCTTGTAGGAAAGTTAGGAAATTCTACACAATCCCTTGCTTGAATGTTGAGAGAGACAGACAGGGGCTGTGAGACTCAGCACTGCTATATCATTAAGTTCTCCCTCAGAAATGAGGAAGGCAGGGCTATATAAAGAGAAATATACCTCATGCTTCCTTCAGTAATTATTTTCACATGTCTCGCTCATTCATGAGTAGGCTGGGTTAGGGGTGTCAGTTAAGAGTTTACGGTAGCTTTACTGTATACATCAATAAAAGTCTTTTTAAAAAGAATGATGGTTCTAATCCCATGAATAGAGGCAACAGTGGAACTTTTATAAAAACCTTTTTTAAAGGTTCTCTTTAAATGAAAAATGCATACGAGTCCAGAAATCTCCTCAATATAACCATTTACTCTAAAACCAAAATGGTGCTTAAAAATAAGGGTGCAAAAGCACTGACGTATCCTACGCGGACAACAGAGGTGTATCAGGGGGGGTCAAAGTATTTCTTAACTCTTGCTCCCTATACAAGAGATACTAACCGCTCATCTTAGGAGCACATAATAAAACAAGTGTTGAGGTTAGATCTATAGTATGCTACTGTATAAATTTTGAATGATGTGATGTATCCAGCAAACTTGTGACCGACTGCGTTCGGTATGTTGTAGGCTAACTCGCCTACTCTATGTTAATGTTAATTTTGGAAAAATAATAAAAATCTTTAAAAAAAAAAAAATAAATAAGGGTGCAAATAGTTGGATATAATAAAACCATTGAATAAAATTAAAAAAAAAAAGCCTGAATAATGGGAGGGGGCATTTCTCTCAGTCCCTCCTGATTTAAATTATAAGGGTATTAACGTTCCTTATTCTCCAAGGCATCTGCATTTCAAAAACTCCATAAGGCAGAGTTCCTCTTTTTACTGTCCCTCACTATAGATGTTCCCATATTCACTCTCCATAGCAACATAGATAAAGTCACCTTGTTTTGAAGTGACAATTCTATATTTATCAGGTTTTCTCTTCTTTTGGTTCATTCATCTGTTGTGGTGGTTAGGGCATTCTGGCAACTGTAGACAGATTGATGTGACTAGACAAGCTCTCTATCATTCACAAAGCCTCAAAAACAGTCTGGCAGGTCAATTGAAAAATGAAAGAGTTTTTCAAAATAGTTAAACACAGTTTTTGCAGCTGTCAGGGCTGTTTATGGAGTTTAACATTCAGCTTGAGTCCATTTTTTTCTGTGCTCTGACATAGGTCAAGATTCGCTGTTCGTTTATGTATGATTTCACGTACAATAAAGCTACAAACATAACATAGGGCATAGAATAAAAAAATGTAGAAAAACAATCATTACAGTTAAACTTTATCATCAGGATTTACAAAATTCTAGAAAAATGTAGACTCTCATTAACCTTTATGAATATGACACAAATTTACATGTAGCAATAAAAATACAATACACAGCAAGTACAGTAAAGCAATTACACGCTGATAAAAAATAATAAAAAATAAGTCAGTACCTACAGGGACCAGCTACTATTATTCCTCACATTTTTCAGCCTTTCTGCTTTTACACTAAGCACTAGTGATGAGCAGACACTTTTGAATTTAAAAAGCTGTCCGGACCCCAACCCGAACCCCAACCAGTAACACCCACGATAGGGGACAGCAAAGTTGCCAGCATCATCTAAATTACCTGTGGCTTTGCATCGCTCCTGATTATGTAATTTGATGAGTGAGGATTTTTCCAAAAATAGAAGAGCCCTGTGCTGTTGGAGGGTTAGTGCCGCGGGTAATTTAAATGCTGCGGTTATTTTAACGTTAGTGCTGCGACTATGCCAGCAGCATTTAAAGAGTTAATGCCCACAATCGGTGCAAGAGGGTTGAGCTGAACCCCGCCCTAAACTTCTAATGTCCTGAACCCGCAAAGTTTAGTACTCAGCACTATTTACCACCATTAGGACAAATGTTCTGTGAGTAATCCTTAGATTTATAAGATTTATACATTTGTTTATCACAGAATTCAGTCTTAATTTGCACCAAAAAAATGTCTGTTCCACAATTATTATTGCCTTTATTTGTACCCTATAAGGTCACGAAGACCACAGCAATACCAAAAGTCGACATGGCAGTTTTTGGCCTATTTGAGTAACATACAGTATAACTGGCACGAGTTGTGCCTGAAATTTATAACAGAGCAGGATTGGCATAGATTTCCATTTCGGGGAATGAATGCAGTCGCCAAATTGAGAGGTTCGGTTGGTTGTATATAGTCAAGGAAGAGGAGAGTTTAACACTGAAGTTAAGGTGGGGATCTATGAACACCTTCTCCTCTGTGAAAGAAACCATGCATCAAAATTTAGGGGATGTGGTTAGTGATGTCTCTGTGAAGAGGGGCTTCTGAGAAGAGAGAGCTTGACTTCAGTGTTAAAGTCTCTGCCCCCTTACTTTTTTGCAACCAATTTACATCTCACTTCAAAGTTGATTTTCTGGATGATGCCACCTCACTGGACCATGAAAGAAACATGATCTGGATGGTGTTCAGCTGCTTGACATAGCTGTGCTGACAGGTTCCCTATGAGACTGGAGCACAAAGCATCAATTTTAGGCTATATTCAGACAATTGTATGTGGCCCGACGGGCATGTTTTGGATGTGCTGGAGAGGAGGAGAGGAGAATTGCACGGCCATGCACATGGGGAAAGATAGGACATGTTCTACCTTTCCCACATATATGGAGCGGTACGGTCCCACCCGTGTGCGGCTACGTATCGGTCTGTGTACCTATTGCTGTCTATGGGGGAGGTATGTACGACTGTCAGCTTGTATATACATTCCCCGTATGTCCATGTAAATGTAGCCTTAGTCCATCCATTTCATATATGTGCTTGTTTAGTCATTTGGGTAGGTTTTGTCACTAAAGATGACTCATGCAAGCTTCTTCTGGATGAAATATAATACACTACATCCACATTCCCTACTCTCAAGAGTCAATTGATAAGAAACATTGCATTACAAAGTACAAAGTAATTGGTACATCATCAGTTCAAAATGTTAAATATAAAAGTATAATCACAACAGCGGATATTTCTGTAAAGAATCTCCAGCCAAATGTTAACAGTTATATGTAACACAAACAAAATAATCTTCTGCATTATAAATAAATGAGCATTAATTATAGAAAAGCTGGACCGAAACACTCTAACCCTATTAATATTTAAGCCCATAGTGATAAACACACTGGCGTGAGAAAGTATTTACTGCTGTATTCTGGACCTAACAGCAAATCCGGATCTAATATATTAACAGTATTAGCAGAATAAATCTTTGTATGGGTCATAGTATAGACACAATAGAGACAATCCTTCCGTTATATAGCACAAAGCTACAGAGTCTGTATTCTACACAGTGCGGACATTGCAAGTTAAATCTCATATACTGTATACAATATTATTCTTATCTAAATGGATCCTTCTATAGTGAAATAGTATTGAAGTGTGAGACCGGAGGGTTTTACTCAGCTGCCTTATCAATGTGTGTGTAAGCGTAGGGAGCAGGATATTAGGTTATTTACCAATATACATCTATAGCAGAATGTAGGCACTTCACTTCCAGCACTGTATATGAATAACAGAGAAAATCCGGTTTGCCACAGTCATTGTGCCCCCGACCAGCTTGAGGTGTGTATATCACATGATTGCTTCTATCTTATGTCAAATGGACACACAGACATATATCACGTGTATATATTAACATTGGGAGAGAAGAGAACTGGACAGCACATCCACACACTATACAATGACCTATTGCCATTAGGCTACATTTACAAAATGAACTTGAGGTTCTTAGATACATTTTGATTGAATTGTATTGTATAAGCCACTAAACATTTCACTGTGACCTTGTTGTAGTGGGTTCCTATGTGATTGTAAGATGCATCACATGGCATCCACCACCGCTACAGCACCAAGCAGGGACCAAGGCCCAGTTGCCCCCCCCCCACCCATACTGGCAGGCATAACCCCCATGGCTCTGGGCCTCGGGTCCCTACCAGCACCGCACCACAGTAGCAGCAGATGCCACACCATGTGAACAGGACTAAAATACTCATAATGTGTGAACAGGTATCTAATACTCCCCGTTCCATGTGGTCTCATATAAATATGTATTTACTACTTCAGAATTTATAAGCACTGGCACTGACTACCAAGAAAAAGTTATTCACCTTGAGTCCTCTGCCTCATACCTCTTTCCAATATAGACACTAAGAATTTTCATGCACTTATATATCCTTCCTAGAATAGTAACTTTCAGACAAATTCCTAATTAGATTTAGAGTAACACAACTACTCAGCAGATGGTGCTCATGTGGGTGCTCAATGAATTGAGTTACTTAAACCTTTAAATTAACTTAGATTTTTTTTTCTACAAGCTTGTTTTTTATACAAATAGGAATTATTGATAATGTGTACCATGTTTACCATGAAATCTAAGACATGAATGGGTAGATAGATGATGTGAGATTAGGCAGGGAGGCAGAATTAATAACAATGTCATTCAACATTAGTGTAAGTAATGAGGCATACATATTTATAGTTGTATAACTTTTATTTTGTGGTGTACAAACAGCCCGAGTTGCACTGAATTTATAAAATTTAGCTAAGTTATTCAAAGACCCACGGAACATTCTTTAAATGTAACCTGTCAGATGATTTGGGACACATAACCAACTAAAGGTTCTTAAGCCCCTCATTCCCTTTGGTGCCTGTGTATTACAACATGTGATGTCGGCGCAAGTGCTGTAGGTATGGTATATGCGCAATGATGCTTGCACATTATCCTAGCTTCACTTGCCACATCACAAGAGGAGGCGTTGGTGTGGGATCTTCAGATGTAACTCCGACGTGCCTCCGATCGGGGTCTGATCCACATTGGTCACAGGGGTAGCATTATAAGGATGTTTAAAGCTTTAATGTGAAATCCATATCAGAGCGGGTAAAGGTTGGTCTGGTCAGACGATATTTGATTTCAGAGCCAAGATATCTAGTCTAAGAACTTCAAAGATGTGGCGATGAAGCGCTTCTTGGACAAAGTGAAGCACAAACATATTGACAAGCAACAAGTGCGTATGCAGATTACTTACAGCTAAAAATAAGCTAAGCAGAAGGAGCTTCGATGGAGACTGTAAAATTCTCTGCCTTGTAGACACCAGCATCTGTAAAGAGGGCTCATGTTTTCTGAAGGTGTCAGCATTCAGCTGGAAAGACTCCGGATGTCAGGACATGAGGAAAGCTGTCAGTCATATTAAGGGTCATATGAATGATTCACGCCTCACAAGTACTGTCTGCCAGGAAGGTGTAAAACAGGAGACTGCTACAGGCCATCTCCTCGAGAGTCTTGTAAATGTAGGGTTACAAAGTGTTTTATAAATGCAGCTATACACAAGAATTTCTTTGGTAAAATGTACTAAAAGTGTTCTCCAACCATGGGTTATAAAAGAAGATCATGATCATAAAAGAAGACTCCTTCCCACTCTAAACTCTAATAACAATCGCTAAGGACAGTCTACTTTAGAGAGGTATTTCTTTTTCATAACCTCTATAACAGACATATACAAAAGAACCTAGAGAACAGAGATTTAACTCCAAGGCTTGCAAAGGCACAGTCACATTTAGGCCCTAAAGGTATGACTTTGGGGCCTATAAGGAATCTTTATAGAATATATGCAAATATATTGCATTGGAGCCAAACTTGCTAAGGATTATAGCTTCTGTTCTCTTGCTCGTAAATTAGAATCCAGTAGAAATTTTAAAGTGTTCTAGAAGGGAAGAAAGGAACAAAACATAATGTGAAGCAAGCAAAATGTTCATAAAAAAGAGAAAACAATCTGATGTTGCTGTCCCATATCTTCGCATATCCCAAATTGTGGAGTCATGCCCCACAATAGGTGGTTAGGAAAAGGCTTAGTCTGAATCCAAGGTAGACATGAAAAAGACAATATCCCCAAGAAGTCTACACTGGCGATGGAGCTAAATAGCTATTTTGTCCGAAATGCATTAGCAGGGCTGGCGCTAGCTCTGGGCATACTCAGGCAAGTGCCGGGGCCCAGAGCTGCAGGGGGGGCACATACGGCTGTACATAAGGAATCCATAAGGTGAGAGGGCTTTATATAAAATAACCATGAGGGGGTTGTATATAAAATAACCATGGGCTATTTGGTAAACTAGGGAATATTTTAGGGTAGAGGAGATGGTTTTAGAGTCTGAATTTTTGATGCTGCCATTTCAGTTCACTGCATATGGGATAGTGGTCTACTGAGGCACTGTCACCCAGGGGCCCACTGAAACCTGGAGTCAACCCTGAGCGTTACCATATACTTTTTAATTTATGTACCTATTTTTAACTTATCTATGGATTAAATATGTTTTTGGAAAACTTTTTACTCCGCTGCCAGTGCGGACTTATTGGGGATATTTTCTCTTTTAAAATCAGAACCCTAGTCAGGGAAGAAAAAGCACTTTTTACTGATAAGATATACTACAACGTTTCTTACATTCACATGTACTTTTGATTTATGCAGGGTTTGTTGAAAACTTAATGATCATTTAATAAGATGCCATAATAACATAAGATGCCGATTGCCCCTTTAAGCACTATTTACATTAAATATCCAGTGAATCATACATTGTGGGTAGCACTTAATCAGCTGATAACAGGGACAGACTCACTGATGCTTCAAAGCTTCTCTTCAGAAATCTCTTTTCCTTCGTACGTCTTATATGCTTGTTATTCATGGTATAAAAGACTAATGTAGCTGTAAATCAGTCTTTTGGGGATGACGGCTCCTATATTATATAGTCAACATATGTGATGATTCATTATTCTTAACTGACAGCGATGCTTCACAGATGGTAGCAAGGTATCAGCAGAAAAAATTGGAAAGTTTGTGGAAAAATATCATTTGCTAACTTAAAATAAATACTTGCACTATAATTATGAATGCACTGGGGATTCTCCATCTCGGCTACTAGAATAAATATTCCCTACGATAAAAAGCTATTGCACATATAAAAAATCTCCAGTCTGTTACAATATGGAACAAATGAACAAATGAGCTCTCCTTGCTGAAAGTTAGGAGGGTGGGACAATTTAACCATGAATAAGCAAAATATTATAATGTATATAATATAAGCATTAAATTACTTTCAGGGTTCAATGGATTTGAATAATTTTTAACATTCTGTCTATTATCAAAAAGTAAAAATTAATCAATTCAATAAAGAAAATTTAATGGCAACGGCAAGATACCATTACCAAAAGAAGGTTCCCAGTCAGATGACAACAAAACTTTATTTATTTATTTATATATATAAAATGTATTTTAAATTAGCATTTTATGGTTATGAAAGTGTTGGTAAATTCTGATATCCTTAAAATCTATAGTAGGAGGAAACAGTTTATGCGTACAATGTGTAAAGTAATGTCAAACCTAAAAGTGCACCAAACCTTTCAACAAAGATTGTATAAATGATATAACTCTATAACGCAATGAGGGCCATTTATCTTAGGCTTTGTGCCAAACTTTTCCACTCAGCTAGCGAAGATAGACTTCCAATAATATTTTAGCTTTGGATCTGATATTTCGAAAAAATCCTTATAGGGATGTAAAAATATGGCACAATTTTTGAGCAAAATGTGGTGAAATGGCACAATTTTGGCCCATATAAACCCCAGTGATGAGTAAGGTTAGGCAAAAGATTAGAATGATGTGGCAGAACAATTAGCGGCTTTTTAAAAAAAGACACATATGCCTGATATATCACCCTATAAGATAATTGAAGCAAGTCCAGAACCCAGAAAAAGAATATCGCTGCTATAACTATTGTACACCATCTCTCTCCATAGAACTTCTCTGTATTTCTCAATGTGTTGGCATTGTACCAGGAATTGCACCTATTTCAGTGCTTGTACGCCAGATTTAATCTGTACAAACCTTGATAAATGTGTCTCATTGTATGAATGTTGGGTTATCTACCTTATGGTCTAGTTTGCCACCAATTTACAGATGTAGCACTGGTCAATATAATTGGCTTAATACGTTAAAGGAGATTTTCCACAAAACGATTTAGGCACTATCCCCGGGGTAGGGACAAACTTGCTGACCGGTAGGTATCAGTGATGAAACCTCACAGATCACGAGAATGGGGGTTCTGAGGTACCTTTGTTGGACCCCTCGAGATGAGCAGAGCAGACAGACATGCATGTCAGTTCTGCTCCATGATAACACGACCTATAGTGTAAGTGGATACAGGAAACCATCCATTTTCCCAAAACTAATTGTTTTTACTCTTGTTATCAGTGCTACCTCTGTACATTGTCTATCTACCTTTAACAGCTGCTCCTTTCGGCTTTACAAACAAATTGATTTTCTTCATACATGGGTTTTTAATTAGTAGAAAACGTTCATACCATAAACCTCAAACATTGGCTTATTTCCTCAAAGAACAAAGGCTTGGTTATGATAACATATAACATGTCCGATTCCTTCTCCACCGACATCCACTATTCTATAGAGGAAAAGACCTCACCTCTCACCCCGGGGCAATTCTAACCTTCCCTCTTGGCCATCTCTACTACTTATGTATATTTAACACATATGTCTATGTCTTCCCTGAGGACTTATATTTACAGTTATTTCTCCCGAGCTTGATTTCCTTTTGTCATGTTGACTATTCTAACTCTTCCCGTCATAAAACCCTCCTGGTAGTCAGTAAGACTGAAATATGTCTCCGTTAAACTTCTAGAATATCCAGTTTGCCTATAAGGTATGCTTAATATCCACGGACTGGCAGACTCTCATGCACAGTTTAGCTGTTTGACATTCACTGACATTTTTACCCTCAGGCAGATTGTGTACAGTGAATTTAAGACATATCTGTCCTGAACTTGCATGAATTCAAAATTTTTATTTTTCCTTGTTCCGCACCTTCTGCAGAGTATAATTTCACACCTCTCGGAAATCTCCGCACAGCCCACATAGGCTCCTTCAAAACTCAATCTGCGCTTACTCGGCTCACATTCATTCTTATAATTCACTCTATGCCTAGCACCCAATTTCATTTGCATAACATATGCAGAAACATTTTCTATTTCCTTACGCCATCTGTGCGGCACATATTCTCCCTCTGTTGCGCTTGTTAAAAGCAATGATTTTACATGATTGTCCATTTGATATTAAAGCTTAAGGGAAAATATTCCGAAAAAAAAAACACGCATGTAATATGATTAAGATAAACGGTAATACAGAAACCCAATCATTTTTCAGATTCCCAGTTTTTTTTCCCTAAATAGAAGCAGCCGAACATGTTACAATGACGGCTATAAATTATGCAGCACCATAAAGAAAATGAATAGGCAATATGACATGTTCATTAAAGTATTGCCCATGTTTTAGAGAAAGATGGAATAAATACATTTTTGCTCATATTTAATTTTTTTGTCAAAATGGCTACTCAGAAATATTCATGTGGGTTTTGTCCAGCATCATTTATAAGCTGCCGCAAAAAAACTAACACCTGGTTCAACGTGTCTTATATCAGAGCAATGGTAAACATGAATAGTCAGACCATTCAAAAATAAAACTCCAACCTTAAAGGGTTTGGCCACTTTACCGCATGTTTATGTAATGTGTGTGTAAGTGGGGGGGGGGCAGGATATTAGGTGATTTACCAATATACATCTATTACCAGTTCTGCACCACTTTCTTGATACGTAAAGTGAAGTCTCCTGTCTTTTACCTCATCAGACAGAGATTCCTGACCATAACATGGCCGCAGATGGAGGGTCATGTGATCTCTATCTGTCCATTAACAATCAGTTAGAGATCACATGACCCTCCATCTCAAGCCATTCTATGCACAGGAGTGTCTGGCTGATAAGGTAAAAGACAGGAGGCTTCACTTCACATATCAAGAAAGTGGAGCAGGACATATAATAGATGTATATTGGTAAATGACCTAATATCCTCCCCCCCCCCATACTTACATACACATTACAAAAAAACATTGTTAAATTAAGTAATCTAAAATATTTAATATGAAAAATGTTTACAGCTTCTTGTAAGCTGGGGGACTGATGTCACTATAGGGGGTCTATCCCAAGCCTTCACAAAATGTACACTGTGGGTGTTCCCTTACTAATGAGGGTGTTCCCTTAGCCTAAACCTAACCAGCAAATCCCTGCCTGCTGAACCTGCTTTCAAGGGGAGGAGCTGATCCTGAGGATGTATGAACATACAGTTCGATAAGCTGCTGCCTTCCCTTGTAATTATAAATTGTGAATCCTCCCTATTACAGATCTGGGGACCCTGAAAGTTCTGTTCGGGATTGGGTACCAGGACTGAACACTCACCCCTGGCAGTGACAGTTGCCATTGGTGCTGATTGCAGGTGTCATCCCTAAAAAGCTGCTGGCACATGTACCACCATTTTCCATATTCTTTTTCTTTGCCAGCAGCTCTCGAGGACAGTCACTCACAGCCAGCACCAATTTCGGTTGTTATCAGCAGGGGAACTCTGAACCTAGACTTCTGGCTTAAATTTGGGCATGCTTATCGCTACTTCCTACCCTTACAATTAAAGGAAAAACATGATGTGAACTTGTTATTACAAATTTTGGGGAAGGAAAAAAATAATTTACAATTTTGTAATATTTTGTAAGTTTGTTTAAACTAAATGGGGGTCATTTACTAAGGGCCGATTCACGTTTTCCCGATTTGCGCCAATTTCCCCTGAATTTTCCCCAGGATTTTGGCGCACGTGATCGGTTTGTGGCACATCGGCGCTGACATGCACTCGACGGAAATCGGGGGCGTGGCCGAACGTAAACCCGACGGATTCTGAAAAACCGCTGCATTTAAAACAAAAAAAGGGTCGCGGAGCTTGCACTTCCCTTCACTAGGAATAGGCCGGTGAACTTGAGCGCGTTCCGGTTCTTTTCAACCCAGCTGCGCCACTTGGTGGACGTCGGAGGAACTGCCTTAATGAATCCCGGCCGGACCCGAATCCACCGCAGAGAACGCGCCGCTGGATCGTGAATGGACCGGGTAAGTAAATCTGCCCCAATGTGCCTATCAGAAGTCACTGGGTGATTCGTAATTTTTTATGTTTTCTATGTTATATTTTACTTTAATTTGAAAGCTGCAAGGGATTTTTTTTCCAAGTATATTTTCAAAACTCATGTCCTTGCAACCTAAAAATAAAGATAATGAAAACACTTGGCCTGTGTTCTGCTTAGGGTTTTGTCTGAGTATTATTTACAGAGGCAAACATGCTAAAGATAGAAGTCATACCCTGCCACTTCAGACCTGCACTAGGCATGACACCGAGCATCTGTGTTTCCCGGAGTGTTCCTTTAATGGATCCGTAATATGCCCATTTTCTCCTTCAAAGCCATCCAAACAATCCAGCCCCATACCATTGCATTGTACAGATCTGCAGAAGAATGGAATGTTTCTAATTAAGTCTTCAGTTTTTTTTTTCTTGTGTAACTTAATTAGTTGTACTTTACTAATGGGCTTGAAACAGATGAGTATGGCTGGTAATGACTGACATTAGCTACATTTTCTCTTAACGCTAGATAAATAATCAGCCTGCTGGTCTGTTAATGAAGATACCGGCGCTTTCATCAAATCTATTGTCCAGGCAATAACCTGAATTACACCAAGCAGATGGCCATTGTTGCATGGATTTGTAACGCAGCATTGTAATTTATCCTCTATCCCACGTAATTTATCAGATGATGTGTTTTCTTCGGGTGACATATGAACACTGTATATGCTGATGTTTTACGTTGCATGGGCTTATCAGTCCAGACAACAGCTGGCTCGGACTCGTGTTCTTGCAGCAGGCGGGCAGGCCTCGAAGTGATGAGCTTTAACATAGTTTCACACATTAGCAAAGGCTGGATCCATATACAGCGATATGGAATTCAGAATAGCACCATAATTATGTAAGGGGGGTCGGGGGCATTGACCCTCTAGATACATTCAAGATGTTGCAGTTCATTTAATTCTGGAAGGATTTATTATTATGTTTCTTGTGTTTTCACAGCTCGCCGTGGTCTTACGGCAGAATACAATTACAAATACTCCATTAGGCTGCACTAAAACTCTTTATATCCATTGTTGAAGTGTCAGTCCTGTGGAATTTGTCATGTTACAAAGTAGCCAAGAGGCAATGTTTTTCGAATCTCACCCTGGGAAGTCTCCACATGTCTGAGGGGGCCTGTATTGGCAAACTCCATAAGGAGTCTACTTACTTCCCTGATTTACACAGTGCTTATTATTTAATTGATATTGCAGACACAATACCTATGGGGTCCATACTTCCCAAAATATCCAGTAACTCTGACATTTACCTGTAAGTCACTCATATGTACTGTGTGGTAGACACTATAAAGATACCATTCTATATTATGAATTGATACCAATGGAATGGGTTTAAGCACCAAGACAGATACAGTGTGTATTCAGACTAAGCATGATATTTAGTGATTTCTAACTAAATAAGTTGTAAACTTTCCGACACAATATATTTTTATAGCATTATAAACTCAATTTCCCATTTCCCCATTGTTATTACTTCCGTTTATCATACTTCCTATATTATTAGTATTGTCGCAAGCAAGTCCAGCTTTTCCAATGTCAGCCTGTTATTAAAAAAGGAATATACTGATATTAGGTCACCACTAACACGGAGAGATAACTAAATATTTCAAGCTTTCATGGCAAAGTGGTTTACCTACTCATAATTGATTTGAGCCCTTTTGCCCTTACCTTTTCTTGACAATTCCGATGCTGTGTGGTTGCTTGGAAACGCCAACGTGTTGCGATGCCTTATTGGCAATGCAAGGCTATTGCTTTTTCTGAGTTGCCACGCAACCAGTTTTAATTAAAAGCTGAAATACGCCTCTAGTAGAGGATATTTACAGGTGGATACATGAGAGATTTAGCAAAAGTTTAGATTTCTATTGTAATCAGTAAATCACGTCTTTTACAAGTACAAGAAATCCTTTGACTAACTGCGCCAGTACTGTAAAAATAATGAGTAACAAAAGAAATAATCGTGCATGTGTCACACGTCTTACTAAAGGAAAGGAATTTAAAGAGGACTTGGAACTGGATAGCAAATACTTTCTCCAAGAAATAGACATTTTGGACCATCCTTTATCAGAAAATTGGTGCTATTCCAGGTAGAGATTCATTAGAAAATGTACTGCTACTTCGTTTAGGGTCATGCCCCTTTATCATAGGGTTTGTCTTTTGGCCGTCCAATTGGTGCTTATACTGTGTCAGGAGACAGCTGTGGCATGCATGCCCCCTGCATTGTCGGGATCCCTTTAATAATATTAAGTTTGACCCCAAAGTCGGTGAGTGTCGTTTTCTTCCATTTCGGAAAACAGCTCTTTGACTAGGAGGGCACAAAGTTCTAGAGAAAGATGCTTCAGCAATAACGTTTTACCTATTGTAGGGGAGATCAATCATACGCTGGCACTAGGTGCTACTGTTGAATCTGGTAGTAGGCTGTGCCAGTGGGGCAATTCTATAGGCAGTCCTGCACAACAGAATTACACCATAGCCTGTGTACAAATGGGTGCATGCTATATGTAGTGTATGGGACCACTCTGCCAGAGAGCATACCCCACTTCCAGAAGTTTGATTGCCTGCTTCTGCAAGGCCTGAGTTACCATTTGAGGTTAGGCATTGGCCACAGGTCACAATTCCTGGTCTTGTCATGTCACTTTTGGATACTTCCTTAAAGTAGAACTTGTAATAGGTGTAGCTCAAAGAGTGTCAGATCAAGTTTTTTAGTGCAATTAGGGAACTTTCCATTCAAACTAAATTAAATCTGTGAATGAGAACAATGTTTGGAAAATTTCCTATCCGATGATCAAATATAATAAGCTATTTTTAGAGCTTAACATTTAAAAGTCTAAAGTTGAAACAATTTTGGACCGTAAAGTTTTTTTCCAAGGTACAATTTTTTAATTTTAAAGGGCCATTCCTTCGTTTATGTGTACTGTATGGCCAACTTGACCTTTAAGGAAACTATTTACTTAAAATAACTTAGGTAAAACCCCTAAACTTTTACTGTATTGAGAATGTATGATGAAATGAACAGAAAATTCTCCTTTTCCACCAATCCTTCTACTGATTTACAACTTCCATTTATAGTTCTCTACAAGGAGCTATTATATAATACATAGATAAAACAAAGAGATTTTGTTTGAAGGCAATATATAGTTTTGGAGATGAAAGAATGAACCAAGACAATGCAGTAGATAAAACTCAGTTAAAATATATGAAGCGATTATACATAAAAGGAAGACTGGGGGGTTGTCTGTTCCAAGGGTACTTTATCTAAGATTGTACAAAGGGAACAAAAATTGCCAAAAATAGTATCAAAGGAGAAATGACCTTGAAGTTCTACTGATGCCTCATCAATGTCTCCCTAGGGGACTCTATATTCCATTCAGAGAACAGAACAGTAACCTAGAATGTGGCCATGCTAATGAAATATATAGAAATGATAAAAATGAAAATGAATGATTAGTCACACAGCTGGAAGTTATACTATAAAGTGGACTCACAAATGGGTCTGAGTGGTGTAGAAATATATGAAGTAATGGAAACAACATTAAGATATCACAATTTATAATATTTAAGGGGTTGTCTATTGCTTAATCCTTGTTTTGCTGGGAGGTTCATCCAAGGATAAGAGGCCCGGGGTGCACTTTAGTATGTGGAGAAATTTGGCAAAAATTGTTCTGCAACCCTGCAGTGCCTCCTGAGGACAAATGAAGTATTAAACTCCTTTAAAATAGGTAGATAGGTTCCTTTCATCCATAGAACCGTAAGTTGTCTGATTGATAAGTTCACATCTATGCAACCAGAGGTCAACAGGTGAAAGCGACTAATGTGAAAAACTCATCATTCAAGTTTACATGGAATATCCTCTATTTCACCCCTCAAAAACTCATTTGCTCATGTCTACCTTCCCCTAAACTTTTAGAAGCTACACAGAGTTTGGATATAACCAACAACTTATTTCCCTAATCCCTTAACTTCAAACACAACTTTGTAAAGCTCTTATGTCATTAATGTGTACATGAATAATTACCAGCTGCGGATCCTAATCTGACGAGTTACCTGTGGGGACATGTACCTGGAGGACAGGTTGAAGTTACACAAATACACTTGTCAGATGTACCTTTCATGCATGTTTTGCTATCAAGAGCATTTTGTGCTGTCAGGCAAAAAGCTTTTTGTTGACCACCGGGAACTATTCTGAATTTCTAATCGTCATTAAGACATTACTTGAAAAGTGAAGCAAAGCAGACCATTAAATACAAATGAAACATCTAATTTCATTATGCCAATGAATACTTTAGGGACAATGCAAGATGTAAAACTGCCGGAAGGCAACTAGAGGCAAATGTAATGTAGCACTGATACAGATATGTGGTCTCAGTAACAACCTTCACAGAAGTCAACATTATTAAAATATAACACTTAATAATCCTAAATTATAGAACATTTGCCAATATTGGGGAGGATGGTAGATTTTTGATGAGACATCAACCTTTTGATTTGATTAGAATATGTTGATGTCATTTCTGCATTTTAGGCTTTAGACTTTTGCTAGTTGCAAAACAGGCAGCAGTCTAGAGAGTTGTCATATATCTGGATGTGTGGTGACTAACTGCAGGACTGTGAAAAAATAGATCTACATTGCAGGATTATAGAATCTTGCACTGATATCCAGCTCATCCAACGTGGTTTTGGGGCAAGATACTCTGAGCTCTATAATTTAAAGGACATCTATCACCAAATCAAGGATTGTAAACCAAGCCCACTGACATACTAGTATATGACCCCTCCGGCAGGATCTGCTGTTCTTTTAGCTTCTTATGCCCTTGTTTTAAAGAAAAAAAGGGCTTTAAAAATTATTCAAATGAGCCTGTTTTTTTTTTAAAAAAAACCAGGGTATAAGAAGATAAAAGAAGAGCAGATCCTGCAAGAAGAGGCACATACCAGTATGTCAGTGGGATTGGTTTACAATCCTTGATCTGGTCATAGATGTCCTTTAAGAAAGCAATGAACAACCTCTTAAAGCCATGTTGGAAATTGCTTGGCTCGTTGTCCTAGTTATGGTAGAATTTCTGCCAAGAGGCTTTCAAAAAATACCCATTCTACTGGACCCCTGACTTAGTCTAGGAGAGTGGGTCATCCCCCATTGGAGAACCAGAGCTGCAGTTTTAAGGGTGCATTCACCAGGTGGTGTCCTTCCTAGAAGTCAACCCCCAGACCAAGTCAGGGCTTCAGGGGGGTGAATAATTTTTGGGAGAACCTTGGTGCCCAACGAGGCACCAGGCAACCTAAAGATCTCCAGGAGGTCAGATAAGGCTTCTAGTACTTCCTGTTCTTGTCACAGAGCCTTGTAATCACCCGTTTCTCTTATGAAATCTAAATCAATGCAGAGTTCACTGATTCAATAGGGAGTCTATATTACTTTGTAGGAACCTCTTGTTTTATCATTGTTTTGAGCATTCTAAACACTTTACATAGTAGGAAGTCAGTTGTGCACTCAAGGTAACAAACAATCATTGCTAAGATTGACTTTGAAATGGAAGAACTTGCTCTGTTTATAAGGTAAACCAATGACTGGTGATTTGTCTACCTAATATATGACATTTAACTATAATAGTTTAGTGTGATGTGATATCTAGGAACCCATTGCTCTACTGTTTTGTAAACTTATCTATAAATTTATATCTAAACTTACATATACTACACATGTATGTATATATTCATATAGATTCATCAATACCTTTCTTCTAAATGCTAAAACAAAAAAGTCACACATATTTGCGCTGAGACTTATTTGCACACTTTTGTGCGACTTTTTCTCATTTGCAGCACAACTTTGTTGTATTTATCTTGCAAATATTATCTTACAAATTCCAACTGTTTAGAATAAAGGTAGATATATACACCAACTGAGACTTTGTAAAAAGTTGCATTAAAAACCATGTTGGATATAAAATGCTTTATTTAGACACATCAAAAGTTAAGTGAATTTTGACAAACGGACAAAACTGCTGATTGCAATTTTTTTTTTTGTAAAGACATTTTATTTTTGTTTTGGGTACAATATGCAGACAGTACAACCTATGTAAAGAATAGTAGAGATTTATCGGACAGCCGGCTCTGAGACTTTTTTTCCGCAAATATGTGTGACAAAAAAGACCTGTCTAACATGCAGCCACACTAGCATACACCCTAATTATCATTAGCAAAAAACACCTTAGACAAATTAGACTAAGAAACTAGACAAAATTGAAACTAGACAACTAGAAAACTAGAAAGAGAAAAGATAAATCTCCCCCTTGACCTCGAATGGAGGTCATCCACAAGTATATAAAAGAAAGTGGCAGCACCTAAGATTGTTTGAATGTTGGGTGCTGCAACTATAGATATATATACAATATATGGTGGCTTCACAAAGAAAACATAACATAAAAAAGAAACTCAAAACCATTTCATAAGTTTGGATTCTTTTCCAGACTCAATTCCAATTTAATCGAAAACAACCAGTCAATGAAAAATATATCTTTTTCTCTGAGAGAATAAATTGGAAAAGACAAGACGCTGAAGATAAATGTATTCCACTTCATCCTCTCCTCCACTTCTGGAATCAAACACAGATCTCATTTTAAATAGGAAAATTAAAGATCACTATAGCCATGTAAAAATAGCACTTGAGAAATAATTGTATTATTGTAATTATTCATCACTGTTTATACAGCTCATGATTTACTTTATTGCCCTTGTTGTCATTTTTATGAGGAATAAAATACCGCCTCAGACAGGTGGATTAAATAAATGTGCGATGGCGAGATGCAATCACACCGAAATAAGAAAAAAAAAAAGCTTTACAGCTGCTTACATGAACAAATAATAGCGAGAACATACAATGAATTAATGGCGTTTTTTTAAGGCAAGCAAAGCATCGGCGTTAGAGGCAAAGATTAGAGAACACAAACTGTATCCACATAAGGATGTAATGTCAAGAGAAGTTATTATTTTACTTGTATAATTTTCTATACTAAAATTCCACATGCGGAGAAGTAGACGCCTCGCCAACAAAAAATGTATTCACCCTTCTGTATTATTGCCATAAATGATACACAGGTTATGCACCTTAGGTATAGATGTACAGTATACAAGGCATATCCTTTCATTGTAAACACAAAAAGGAAAATTACATTACCCCAGAAAGTTATGGCTGAGTGAGACAATGGGGCACATTTACATACCCGTCCCGTTGCAATCCCCGCTGTGCATTGTCTGATGAGGATTCGGGTCTGCCGCGATTGAATAAGATTGTGTGTTCAATTTACTGCATCTGTCGCTTCCCCCGCTGAGGTCCGACAGAGTTCACCTTCTTCTTCCCGGTGCATGTCAGTGATGATCTTGCAACACAATTTTCTTTTTAAATTCCGCTGTTTGTCCGAATCAGTCGGGTTGTCTGACGTCCTTGTCCGCCTGATCTGTGTCGCATGCAAGCCGGCGCTGATGCGACACAATCCGATCGCATGCGCCAAAAACCCGGGGCATTTCAAGGCAAAACGGAAAAGAATCGCAAAACCCGATGAGAATGTGGCTTTTGGACCCTTAGTAAATGTGCCCCAATATTTCAGGCTATGACCGGAACAGGGCCGCCATCTCCAAGATCAAGGGGAACTTTTTTTAATGGAAGGTGGTCATGTAGCATCTAGACAAAGAACAGAATTGTTTCATATCCTAAATATGGTTGAAAGGTTATCTAGAAAGCAATTTTCAACAATAATCAGAATGTATTTGACATGTTTCATGCGTTGTCCATGGTGCTGAACATGAGAATCTATGGAGAATCTCTGTGTTTTCTTTTGAACCACTGGAGATAAAACAGATCTGAGTGCAGTAATCAGGACAATTCAGATGTTTTTTACCACAATTGGAAAAACTTACAAAATATTCCTCTGATTGTCCGGTGTATAACAATATGTGTATTTTGTTTAACCCCCTCATCAGTGTTATACCTCAAAACAATGGTCCTCATAGTTGTGTGTCTCCTGCATCCTGCTGGCTGCATGGGATCACTTTGACGACAATACTTAATACTTTTTACAGACAAATTTGACCATATAAACTTTCTAGCGTGTTAATAGAATTGTACTGATAAAATTCCAGACTTATACTCTAATTGCAAAGCAATAAACAGTTACTTTTTACCGTTGCAGTAGTAGAATTCTATATAGGTCCAATCTGCATTATACATTAATACGGTATTTATGATATATACAGAGGGTTGTCAACGGCTGCTACAGAGGGTTGACTAAAATTGTAGCCCATAGAAAACTTTTGGTTGACCAGACAGAGTTGGCTATTGTCCACCACTGTTTAACCTTTGAGGGTTCATCTTGGTTTGTTGCCTGTTCCACTAGTGGGCAGTCTCCAGGGGTCTATTATCATGGATGGACACAAGAAGCCCTGGATTTTTGCAAAAAGTTGTAATTTTCAACCAGATCTTAAGATCTTAAGAAGGACAAGAAAAATGTAGAGGTTAGTATAATTTTACTCAAATACTTAAAGGAGAAACCCTAGAAATTGTAAAAATGAAGCCTTTATATAGTAAGCAATTATTTGATTTTCTGACTCCAAAGTAGTCCATCTAACTCAGTGATTTCCATTTCATAAGCTGCAGATGGTGGATTTAGACCAATTCAATGTGGCTAATCCATATGTGGCCACCTGCTATGGTTTCCGCGTACCATCCATGCTAATTTTTGTTCGTTTCAACTTGAAAATCGATGAGACCCAGTTTGCTGGCTGCTTTCTCTATGAATTTGGTACGAAAACCAATAGACCCCATTATAAGTGTTAATCAGTTAAGCTGTTTGATCTGGGAAGGAGAACATTAAAACAAAGTTTTAATGAAGTCAATTAGCCACTAGCCTCTGCCTGTATACCTGTTCTCAGTGTTTGAAATGTTATATGTACATGCCCAGATTGTATAGTGTTAAGGGAGCTAATATTAATGGAGTCTATCATGCACCACCAGAAGAAGATGAGGAGCCGCTCTATCTGAGTCATGAATTTGACTTTACAGACGTGAAAGTCAGCAAAAAACTGTATCTGGAAACAAGAAATCTTCAAAGAACATCCTTATAAACCCGTAGCTGCATACCCTGCGGAGAGTGCAGGACATTATTTCATAATAATACTGTATAATATAATATACCGTTGTGTAATAATACTCAATGACGCGTCCATTTGCTCTTGGTCAAAGTCTGCTGGGATCTACGACCATTGATGTATCTTTTGTAATGATGATACCATTTTCTAGAAACAAGAAACCTAAAAAATCGACTCAGTGACATCTGTATAAAGTAATGGCGGTCTACCATGTGGGGAGTGTGGGAGATTTTTTCATTATAATACTGAATTGTTTGTAATTACACTGGGGGGAATTCATTCCTCCAGATGAAAACACAGCTGGCACTACTGTTCCTGTATTCACCAAGAGGCTCTGGAAAATATGGGCACAAACTTTTTTAGTTCCTACTTCTAGACCAGATCTGAATTTATAGAGTTTTTGCTATAGTGTTCAGTATTCCGTCAGAGGCTATAGCAAATCTTGCAGGCCAGTTGTTCACTCCCGCGGCCTGCCCACTCTCCATCCTGTTACACCCAAGTCGGAACCAGAACACTACCAGGGAGGGGGAGAATCATGCATAATAATTCTCCCCTACTGTATCTAGAAATGAGAAACCTACAAAATCAGTGACATCTGTATAAAGCCATCACAGTATACCACCTGGAGAGTGCATGAGAGTATTTCATAATAATACTGTATCATTTGTAATAATACTGTATCTAACAAGAAACCTACAAAATCAACTCAGCAACATGTATGAGGCCAAGTGGTATAGTATACCATGCGGGAGTGCCTGACATTTTTACATAGTAAAATATGCAAATTAGATTTTTCACAAAATGTACAAAATGTCTTAATATGCACCAAGCACTGGTCAAAAAGAGGATGGTTGTTTTTTTTAACTGTATTCAATGGCTTTATGTATGGAGCTGCATTAGTACATGCAAATATGATCCTTACATTAAATAATCTGAATGCAGATGGTATGAGAAAATATGCTTTAGAACTTTACCTTTCTCGACAAGTCTTCAAACATGTTCCCATGGCAACCAATAAAGTCTCAGAACATCGCGTGACAATGGCTTTTGTCATGATAAAGTAATGATCAAACTATACATTTGGGGTGGGAAAAAAATTACATTATAATAATGAGGAAAACAATTTACACTGGATTTCTGAGCTTAATTATGTGAATCTGTATTTTGCTATGTGGTATCTCGTAGTTAGCTTCTAAAGAATTTATCTGCTTCTTCATTGCCAGCTGTAGGTTAATATTAGGCATGTTTCAGCCTGGAGCAGCACAAAATTATAATTTTGTATTCCGTTTGTCATTCCTCTTGAATTTCTATAAATTAAAAACAAATCTAGGTTGATTTTCCCATCGTGTAACTATAAAAAAGAAAAACTGAGCAAACTAGAGTAATGAGAACACATTTCTCAAAATTTTACTTTTTTGGGGATTTACATTTAGGAAAGGAAAGGGTCCTTCAAACTACATAGAACAAGGAATATACACTTTAAAGTGTATTACCTTATTCGACAGTCTTCTCCTCAGTTGGGTCAACTCATGATGGCCCCTTGTAAATCACCAAGGCTGATTAGTCATACTTCTATGTAGAAAAAAAGTGTGTGCATTAGGAGCATTTTTTAGAATTTAGAAGGATAGAGGGAAAAGGATAATCTCAATGTTCCAGTCAACAGACATAGATGGTACAGTCTCCACAGCCCATGTGATGCAATGCTAAGGAACCATGGGAGTAGTAATAGAAATTAAGGAGACAGAGAATTTTAGCAGTAAAGATACTGTATAACGAGAGCAGAAATGTAAATAAGTGTCTCTCACACTCTGAACCAGTCATGGTACTAGCTGCTACTGTGATACAGTGCTTAGGCAACAGTGGATCTTCATCTATATATACCTTTGACTTCTTCTCCCCACGGTTCTGTCTTCTCTTTACTGCCTGGGCGCACACACTATGCCGGCTTTAGTTTTTTAATTTCTTGGTAGCGTCACAATATCCAGAGATGGGTGGTGTGGATGGACTAACTTCGTTTTTTTTTGTACAATACGTAAGTCACTGTTACGAAACTAAATCTATTATGAGGATAGATGTATTTATTATAAAATGTATAAATACTGTCATATTCTACCATCATTTTCCAATGATCTTGCGCCTACATTGGATTCAAAAATGGCTACAATCATTACTAACACTTCTCACAATAAATAATAGTGACTTAGAATAGACTTTTTTTTCTTAAAATGTTAGAAAAATCAAGGAAAAAAACACTTCTGCTGCATTTTCCAATGTCAAACATGTTACCTTGAATTACACTTTCGGCATTAGCTACATTTGGCAGTGTATTGACATTACTACTGTCTATCCCTGTAAATCCCTGGCTGTTCTGTAGTTTTCAGAGAGCAGACTTTCTTGACAGCTGTGCCCTTTTTGAGAATTTTCTGTCAGTTTTATGCCAACACTGCTCTAAAAGGGCTTTAAAGTCAATTTACCCTTTGAGTGCTCTTAAGAATAGTGATCCATTAAGTCAACAAGGGTGGGCCGGCGGAGGTTCAGTCTTCTGGCTTTTTGGCTTCTGTGTATTTTTTTGAGAATGTGAGAATGTATTTTAGCTCCAGCTTTGTGTTTCTTATATTCTTTATAAAACAAATCTTCAATTACTAATTTTCCTAAACCAATTTTTTCAATTTTTATTTTATATTTTTAAACAAATTGATATTTTTGCCTCTATTAAAGTCCCCTTTATTGAACAATTATTACTTTAAGGGGAATTCAACAGACTCCCTCAAAAGAATATTCTGGGAATGTGGACATCTTATACAAAAACCCATAATGCTATAAATAAATGAATACAACAAAACTCAATGCCATTAATCATAAAGCAGAGCTTAAATAGTTTGCTTTTATCATTAAAAAAAACTTTATGGGCTCTCTAAAGCAGGCAGTTATCACCAAGATGACCACCATCTACAACTACAACTCTCCTGATCCCTCAGTTCTCAGTAACAGATCTCTTTATCAGGATTTGATCCCAGTGATGATGTAACAGACTGTCCTGCTCTGTTACCATAGTAATGATGTGTGTAACTGCCAATGCTGTACATTGCCTCACTTAGATGGGTCTCACCACAACATTGGCTTCACTGGATGCACTGCAACCAACCAACTACAGCCTAACATATTGATGAGCACATGAGCTGCCCAAGAAGATGTAGGACATGTGATATGGACATAGGAACAGCACCCATCTTGTCCTGTGTCTGTCCCACCCGGAGGAAATCAACAGACTGATTAAAGGGGCAGTAGCATTTTAATTCTTCATTATAGTGTATGTCCACAGCATTTTTCTAAGCGAAGCAAATTTTCAAATAACAACTATTTACATATTAGCTTATATTTCGATGAACCATTAGAATATATATTATGTTTTTCCTAGAATAACCCTTAAACACTTTATGGTGAGTCACTATCTCAAAGTGAACTCCCAAGAGTTTTGTATGTTCAATGCAATGTTTCAATGACCCATGCAAAGCTATCACTTTATGGATGGTCATCTCTCCTGATGATGTCATCAGGGAGCCACAATCCTCCCCAAAATGGCAATTTCTGATTGTGACTTTGTCAGAAACATTTAAACGGTTAACGCCGAAACCAGCTCCAAACTTCTCAAAGAACTATGAACCCAAACTTTGCAGTTCGGGTCTGCTCAACACTATTTACTACATTTTATTATCTAGGGGTTTTTTAATGCTTTTCGATATTCATTAAACTCATATGAATATGAATGTTCACAGGAATAATACTAAATACCTTGAACAAACACTTGACTACTTCTATGCTCACGAATCATTGCTGGAGGCCAAGAAACAAGTCATGTACAGCAGCAGGTGCTACAATGTCCTCACTCTCATTTGTACAATATACCAGAAAATGATGCTGTGATTAAATGCCACAAACCATATTTCCGGCCAAACCAGTCACTCGTTTGTGCTAATTTTATTGCATGGAATCTTCTCAGCCTGACACGACGTAGCACGGACTATTCCTTGTCTTCTTCTGCTGCTTAGAATTGCTAATCAATAGGAGCGGGCTCCATTAAAACCTACCTACTTGATTTGGCATATTTACTCCAGAATTACAACCTTGATATGAGAAGATTGATTGCTGTAAGCCCCTCAACCATCTGCAATTCTGCAAAGTGTCAGAGATGTCTACGAGATGATAAATGTCTATTCATATCATTACAGAGTCGTGTAATAAAATGTAGGTTGGCGTTTGCTGCATGCGTCTGTCTCTCTATGTGTGTGTGTCTTTGTCCGTGTTTGATTGTGTATCTCCTTTAGTCAGATTTCAATGTAACTGTCTCAATTAAAGGGGTTTTCCTGTTACGTGAAGAACTTAAGATTAAAAATTTATGCTACTTTGTACAGAATTTATCTTTTTTAGAGCTGACAGTTTGATACAATCACTATAGTCAATATAGTGAAACATCCTGCAACATTTTTGTTACACTGAGACATTATACAAAACTGTCAGAACTTGATGTTGGAGCTGTAGGAGGATTATCCAGACTGGATACAATTGTAGCAAAGACTGCAACTTATTTGGATTCTGGATGTTAAAAACAACGAGGATAATTTATTTTAGATACTTTTTGTGACTTGGCTTATTGTCCATTGTTTGAGTTAACTTTTTGTGTGTTTGTACTCTGTCTGTTATTTTTTATTTGTTGGGGTAGTTTAAAAAGGACCTATCAGGTCGATTTGGGACCATAAATCATATGGACCTGTGCTTTAGGGTCCCAAACCTACCTCTTTGAAACTTTTACATGTAAAAAATAAACTTAAATACTTACCTAGATTTGAGTTCGATGAGGACTCACATCATAAGACCCATTGCTGGCGCTTCTTCTCAAGATGCACAAAGTTAAGCTAGGACAATATCTGGTCCTCACTTTGTATATGCCATACCTATGGCACTTAAATAGTAAGTCCGGTTTGTAATATGCTGGCTTCACATGCCAGAACACACATTCGCTGAGAGAACCATAGTTCTCATAGAGGCCATAGTGAGTAAAAATCATACAGTGCAAATTGTGACACTAGATCACTGGTCCATAAGGACAGGTGTGGTTTAGTGTCCCAAATTGCCCTGACAGGTTCACTTTAAAGGAAATCAGACACACTGGGAACACTAAAACACCCCAATTACAGTATGAAAATATGTGTCAAATATGAGTCACCAACAAAAAAAATCTATTGAATTGATAACCCTTTGACCCTTCTGAGGTATGTTATAAATTATTACTGTTTAGGGTTTTTCTCCAAAATGGCCTCTGTGATCTTATTAAGCCAATCATACTTCAGTGTTCATATAAATTGTTTCTGACCAATATTTCTTGTACTTCATACAGTATATTGCGGTCAAATAGAGTGAGTTTTACATGTGTTCATGGTGTCATGAGGGGTCCTGCAGTCCGGATTAGGTGACACACAATAATGATAAGTAAAAGACATGTTTGTACTGTATGTGGCACAAACATCGGTTAGGTTGGTCAAGATGTGTAAAACATGAGTTGCCGGACTGTACAGAAACAATATTTTATAAATAGCAAGTACAGCCTGGAAATTAGTGGTCCTACTCAAACATTTGCCATTTCTAGGATGCCTTGTTTGTAGGCATGCCTTGTGTTATAATAATAATAATAATAATAATAATAATAATAATAATAAGACAGTAGAAGTAAATTTACAAGAGCTTACAGTCTATGAAGATATAGTCTTTGAGGGTCGCGGTGGCTGTTCTGAGTGTGTGTTGTTAAAGTGATGTGGCTATGAAGAAGTTGATCATGTCCAGGAATGAGCTATGATCCGAGGCCAGATCCTGAGGCCATTGTGAAGATGAGATGCAGCTAGCAGATGAGTCTGGGGACTTTCTAGTCCATGAGCTGAGTTGTCTGGCTACTGTTTGAATCTTTGAATCGTACCTCGTCACAAACTAGTAATGGGCTTTAATCAGCCTGTGAGGTAGGGTTGCCCAACTAAAATTTTATCTTTCCTAGTCTGTCCCTTGGTGGGCAGTACTGGGTGTAGCTTAGACTGGGCCACTGCAGCCCAACAGGAAATGTGAGGCAATATATGTGAACTAAAATAGCTCATGCTTGGTCCTGAACTTGCATAAAAGTTAAGTTCTGGTGCACAGCACTTTCTGGAGGCACCAAAAGAATCATTGAGAAATTATTCTACAAATTGTATACTGTCTAGTCTAGTATATGTACCTCAATGTGTCAACAGATATTTCCTATGATTTGCTCTATGTATCTGGAAATTGGTAGCAGGAGATGACTGACAGTCAAGAAAACATTCGATACATTGAGCGTATCCATAAACATAAACTTTTCCATATAAGGATGGTGAGTGACATCACCCTTGAACATCCTCCTAGATTCAGGGGGGATGGCGAGGAAGACATATCCCACTGAATGAGCATACATGAAAGGGCACGTAGGGAATCCTCTCGACATATCTTTTTTGCCTTCATTGAATGTTGAATGTTACAAAATATCAGAATAAGAATGCATCTATGATTATTCATATACTGTAAATTTGCAGCAACTGGCTCTGAGAAGAAGGGGCTTGCCTCCTCATTGGTACTTTTCCAAAAAGTGTTGATGTAATATGTATAATGTGTGTTATTTTATGCAATGTAATCTCACGTAATTGATTTTTTTTCTCTAGGGTAGCAATTTTTCTAACAATATAGTTTGCTGTGTACAGTAGAGAATTAGGTTTGGTGTACATGAAAGAGTATTATTTGTAGATTAGCCAACTGGGCAGCGATACATCACATTTCAAGCTAATTACTACAAGTCCTTTCATTGGAAACACACAGTATATCTTGTTTTTCCACATATTCTGATTAGGTTGCAAATAAATGAAATTAAACATTTTTACGGTGAGAAGTTCTATTATAAAGACTACAAATCTCTACCGCTGTGCCGCGTGACAGGAGAAATTTACTTTGCTAGGGTAAGAATGCAATTTCAGCTCAACATTTTTTGTTTGTTTACAATAATCTCACCGCTTTAATTTTACTATGACTGGAGGAATAAAAGTAGACTTAGATTGGGTTTTCAAATGACTTTTTATGGTATCATTGGAAGATAACAACCAAAGCATGCACGTTTTTCGCTTTTATGAATAGATTCTAAAATCCTGAAAGTCATTGTTGTAACATGCAATATAATTTTCAAATATTTGTGAAAGTCGTTGATAGAAAATTTAGATCTCCTTCCTCCCTCGTCATCTCTTGGTATGGGTTTATATCATCACATGGCTTATAGGGAGTCTATCATGAAATTCTGCTGAAGATGTTATATATTGGTACTGGTAGAGTGGAGAGAGAGGGATGGGCGGGCTGGGAGTGGAATCATCAAGAATCTGAAGGAGCAGTCTATTTCCCTTAGATTTTCCTTAGAAATGGGAAGACAACAGGCCAGAAAAGTGGTTCTAAAGACATCCCAATGGGCCCCAGGTGGTCATGAACATCAGCCCCAAACTAGGGAGTTCTTCCATTCAGAAGATGGAGTTGCCCAAGAGTGAACAGTGGGGACTTTAAAGCTCAACAGAATTTGAAGTTTAGTGGGGGTGATTATATGTGCAGTCAGATTCCCCTTGGGTGGGTAGAGTGGAAACAATAGCATCTTCTATCTCTATCCAAAAGGGTTGCACCACAGGACACTTCCAAAATAGCAAAAATAAAGACAAAAACCAGAGACAACGGAGGGCGGCGCCTCGGGTGATATCGTAAGGCAATTAGTGAATGTAAAGAAAGTCCCAAATTGGGTGCTCACCATTAGCCACCTTGGCTAGTATGCATCAAGCCCTTTAACAAGGTAGTAAGGGAATGGACGCGGTCCCGGTCTGCTGCTCCTCTAGCCCAAAAACGAAGACGCCAATTCCAAGAAGCGGAGTCAGCGGTATACAATATATAAGGATGGGTTGGCTAGATTCTACGGGCGCTGACCACCGACTGAGTGTATCAGCGAATGTATCACTGGTTACAACTCCAAATAATTTATTGATAAAACCAGAATGGTAAAACAAAAGTACAGGAATGTATAGTATATCCTCCTAACGCGTTTCGGGTCGGACGACCCTTTCTCAAAGATACCCTTTCTCAAAGATACCCTTTCTCAAAGATACGCGTTTCGGGTCGGACGACCCTTTCCTATCTTTGAGAAAGGGTCGTCCGACCCGAAACGCGTTAGAAGGATATACTATACATTCCTGTACTTTTGTTTTACTATTCTGGTTTTATCAATAAATTATTTGGAGTTGTAACCAGTGATACATTCGCTGATACTCTCAGTCGGTGGTCACCGCCCGTAGAATCTAGCCAACCCATCCTTATATACTTCCATAATATGTGAGTAAGGGTAGAAAAGTTGATATAGTTGATTATAGCCAATCCCTGGTGGGTTCAGCAGAACCGATTGTAGGAGCTTTCCTCCACAACCCAAGAAGCCTCTGATTCTTTTTGGTTCACAACAGCGAGGAGGAGGTTTCTATGGCTAAATTACCTTGTAGCAGTCAGAGTCTACTTTGTCAGTTAACTCTTTAGGGCTTCATTATGTGTGCATTGCGATAATTATCAAGATTTTATTATGATAATTAATACAGGAGTTTTCCCTGCAGTCATATGTTAAACCGTATCATATTACCCAAAGTTGTGCTAAATGATAAATCACCTTAATGCAACCAGTAACTGAACTCATTAACATATCAATCTCTCTTGTTTTTGGGCTCATTAACTAATGACGATCAAATTCCTGCAATTAACATATGAATAACAAATACCTTACCTGCATTGTTGTTTACTATGAGGTCAGCTACCTAGACTATACAATACCCTACACAATGCCATGATGTACATCTCCCATACACAGAAGATAAAATCCTGCAGAATTCAACAAAATAGGTGACCTTTCAAGAGTTTGGGTGTCAATACAATGTGCAGTTGGGATGTGGCCATCACCAGTTATGATGCAGCCGGCCACATCCAATTAAGGAATGTTACCGATAAATCATTACAAAATGAATATAAAGCTACTGTATTGTGTACAGTCACTTAATAACAATTTTGTAATGAATTATCGGCAAAATGTCTTAACTGGATACTGCTGATACTGGATATGCCTGATTGTATCCCGGCCGTTCCATGGCCATATCCTGGCCATTCTGTGGCCTCATCCTGGCCATTCCATGGTCTCACTGTATATTTCCACCCATTGAGACATACTGGTGACATTATTCACCAGCCTTCACAAAAACTGTTGTCAGATCGATGATACACCACCCCCACGTTGGATGTTTGCAGCCCAGGTAAGGGAAACCTTTAACAGGGGAAACACTTGCCTGGATATTTTCTCACTAAATTAATGTGAGTAAATATGTCCTCTTCTTACAATCTATGTAGTAGTTCTTACAAGTTAATGTTCATCTGCGCAGTAATATACTGTTGTAGTGTTATAACAGTATATCTTGGCTCATGGGGAAGTGATTATTAAACAGTTCTATAATCTGTGTGCATGTGTTTGATATGTGTTATAGCGAAAAAGCAAATAAACTTGGCAGAAGTAAATTTGTGATTTGAGCTTCGACACAACATAATGTTTCATATTTCTTATATTTATGATAATGTATAGGAGGTTTCCTCTTTCCTACAATTTACACAACTCGAAACTTGAGTTCCTTAATTTAAACAATGTTATCGGTAATAAGAAATGATTGTATGGTGTAAACTTGTGGGGTTTCCCCTTCCAGCGATGTGGCTCAGCAGCAGTGATCATGGATTGATATATGGGGGCCTGAACTTTAGGTTTGGCATCTTCATTTCAGCATCACCGCACAACCCTGACATGTTTCTTTGAAGGCATGGTGTCCACCTGGCCAATCACATCCATGTCTAGTTTCTAGGGGTGTAAAGCTGCCTTTTTGGCTGCTCTACAGTCCATCAAATAACATTTCCAGGTTATATAGAAGCACCGGAAATAGGACACTGAAACTAAAGTTTGGGCCACCCATCTCTATTCATGAAGTTAGATAAGTCACAGTCAAACCTTGCATCTAAGTCCAATTGACCTATAAAAACCTCTTGTTCATTGCCTTATATAGACAACCAAAATCTTCTACTTAATCATAGGACTCTGGGCAACTGTATGGGCAGCAACCTATAAGAAGGGAAAGGCACCAAAAATGGACTTCTTATTTTGTCTTATTTCATCACGAGGGTGACAATTGTTTAGTGCTATCAGTTCTTTATCTTGCTTTTAGAGACGGGGGCTCGGTACCGCCCCCCTCCCAGCCCAAGGGGGTGGAGATGTTGCAATACCCAGCTCTGTGCTGGGAAATGCAACTAAATCGCTGTTTTACATCTGTTTTCGGGAGTACAAGTCAATATGAATCCCCCATGTACTTTCTGCTAAGCTCCTCCTGCTCTAAACATGCAAATGTTTTGTAATATTTAACTGATCAAGTCCAATTTTATATTACTAAACTCATGCCTATGCAGAAGTAAATGTTACATTCAACCTTGTTGCTCAATGAAGGACATTTATCTTTATCAAGAACTTTCATCTTTCCCTTGGGTTTGCTTGATTTATCTAACAAGTGATCAATCTGGTATATAAATTGGCTGTTTTTGGGTGTAACTTAAAAAAAATGCATAAATGTTGCATGTTTTTAAGCAACCCCTTCTAAACTATTGCCTCAAAAATGTGTCACATTTTACCACAATTGTGCAAAAATTGGACCTTTTTCAATAGCCCACATGAGAATTAGGCGCAAAATGTCTTGGTGAACTTTGCTGGGTGAGTGGGAAAGTCGGAAATATTGTTGCGAGATAAAAAGTCACAAATAAAAAAGCACAAACTAAAACAACTAGGTTGAATCCCTCAATGTATCTCATGTAGACATTTAGGTTTTCTGTTGTTTAGCTCTTTGTTCAGTACAGACGGCCCCCTACTTAAGGACACCTGACTTACAGACGACCCCTAGTTACAGACAGACCCCTGTCTATATATTCTTGTCATCATATATATATATATAATTGAAATCCATATAACCATAATTGAAATCCAATAAAAGTTTAAGTTTCCTCAAAGTTTCTCGACAATTATATTTGTCCCTTATCCTAATAACTGAAAATGACTCAGACGGCTGCAGAAATTGAATCTGTCTACAAATAGTTTCAATCCAGCTGTCATTTTGTAAAATAAACATGGCTCCATTATTTCCTAATGACAAGCTTAACAATCTCCAGATTAGAACATATCTCATATTCCCCCAGTGGGCAGCACTTAAGATGTGAGTAACATTTCTGTCTGCCTTAGTCAAGAAATCCCGAATGGAGGCAATTGATGAGTCTGCATTAGGGAGTCATACAAGAGATGCATTGTAATATGTCTGTCGAATTCACTGCCTTTGCACATTTGATCAACAGCCAGATGAAAGCTTTTATCACATTTATTTAATTTGAAACTTGAGTTAGTACTTACATTGGACCCTTGATTCAGGGCCTTATTGCTCTCTGCAGGGAATAAAGGAAATTACTTTTTCAGTTCAGATGTAAAATGGAGCTGCCTTAGAGAAATTCAAATATATTGTAGTTCTTTTTTTTTCCTCTTATAATTCATTTGCAACTAGTAGCCACTCAAGTATGAGATATGGAGAATCACAGAATCTTCACTTCAAATTAAAATATTATAACCATATAGCAGAAAAATATACTGTATCTGTACTACATTGTATATAGTATGCTATCTATCTATCTATCTATCTATCTATCTATCTATCTATCTATCTACCTATCATCTATCTATCTATCTATCCATCTATCTATCCATCTATCTAAGATACAAATTGGAAAAAGCAAGCAGCACTCCAAAGGTAGAATTCAAAAGTTGGTGATCTTTATTGAGGCAAGTGGCAACATTTCGGTATTGGACACCTTATTCAAGCCTTGAATAAGGTGTCCAACACCGAAACATTGCCACTTGCCTCAATAAAGATCACCAACTTTTGAATTTTACCTTTGGAGTGCTGCTTGCTTTTTCCAATTTTTATCTGAGTAAGGACCAAGCCAGGACCTTGGTCGTTACGGTTTCCACAAAGCTGTGCGGACTTGAACTTTATATCTATCTATCTATCTATCTATCTATCTATCTATCTATCTATCTATCTATCTATCACCCTATCTTTATATCTATTTATCTATCTATCTATGTAAAAAATGTAAAAAGTGGGAAGCACTCTAGGTTCAAAACCAAAAGTTGATGATCTTTATTGAACAAGTGGCCACTATCTATCTATCTATCTATCTATCTATCTATCTATCTATCTAACGATCTGTAACAATCTCTAACGATCAATTAATCTACCTATCATCTATCTAAAAAAATACAATACAATACAAAAGTACAGAACAGCACAGCACAAGTAAGACACAGACTCCTTGGCAATGAATCCTTAAAGGGGTTGGCCACTTTTCAATAAATCTGTTCAATTAGACAGGTCTCTGCATGAATATGTAACTGTGTCTTTGCCTTTTTTGATAGTTTCAGCCTTTCCCTGTTCTCCCCATGCTGCCCTCTAGATACACATGAGATAGATAGAATAAACACTGTATATAGATACTATGTATCTATGTATCATCACACACTGGGCTCGTGCACCAACTTATGATAGCCCTGCCGCCCCTCCGGATCGGTCAGATAGATCAATAGGCTTAGGCCTGCCATATAGCCCACTTGGCCAATCACAGCAATGGCCTATAGCTAGGGGAATTCATTTGGAGTGTGGGAGTAAACCAAAGGCATCTTACAATCTAGTAGCCAACCAGCAATGAGACCAACCAGCACCTTCTCTATGTGGGGCCCATTTGGTTGTAGAGGCCACATCTTCCGGATAGATCCAGGGTATAAAGGGGGGTGGGTGGAAAATCTCACAAGTCGGCTCATCATGTGCCAGCGTATTATAAATCCTGCCCATGGTTGGTGCATAAAAAGAAGGGCAACATTGTCTATAGAACCTTTGTAAAAAAATATAATTGGAAGCTCACCATAATTTTGGAAACCGTATTCCATAACATTTAGATCTTACAGGAATGTGTACATGAGATTTTAGCATTGCACTCAATTGAAGATCGTAATTTATAATTTATTGTAGGTGTTTAATTAGGAATTGAATGAGTTCATAAATCTAATAAAACTTTTCATTGTCCCACACCCGGGATGTTGTCTATTCATTAAATTCCACCTCCTCAACAGCGTGGCAGGAAGCCATTGTCTACCGAAACAAAAAAAGTGGAATTATAAATTTTGGTGTCGGCAGGTTACTTTTATTTTCCGATCCACCATTCAAGGCTAGGATAAAATAAATATAAGCTGAAAAAATTTTTTTTTTTTTTTAAAGGACACTGCAGGTTTTAAGATTTAAACCCATGTAATAACTTAAACTGCTAAAATAAGACAAAATATGACCAGTGTTGGCTGAAGAGCAAAACCTAAGCGCTTATAAAAATTCAAATGCATGATACATACCATAGAAGGTTTTTTTGTGATGAGTTTAAATTATTCATGACTTATTTGTCGAACTTTTGTTTCTCTAAGGGAGTTTAGTGTAGATCCAACAGCCAGCACCCCCATAGATAAGCTATTTTCAGGAAGTGATGAACACAGAATGTGACAGCACCATTCTCAGTTTAATGGTCAGACCAAGGTACTGTAGATTAGCTTTCTTAGGGGTAAAACTAAAGTGACTACATTCAACTAACACAAAAAGCTACTACACATTGGAAATAGCTTTGTTCACTTGGTCCTATTGTCAATAATGCTGTTTAATCCTATAGAACCCCTTCTAGATATAACGATAAAACAATCTCCCATCTAGACAAATATTTAAAAAATTTTTATACTTTTTTAGCCTCTGGCACACAGAAAGCTCTACCATATCTATCGAGGAGAAGACTATAACAATATTTTAAAGAGAGTCTGTAGTACATGTGGCTGTGTGTTCTTTAGTGTTGAACATAAAGCCCCCGAATTCCTGGCTGGATGGAGAAGGGAGGGTGAGTGAGCACCGACCCATGTCCGACAAGACCTATAAGTTGCAGAGTGTCTGCCTGGCTCGGTTATGTTGTAGTGAGCCACCGCAATGTGGCCGTGCAAGCAGATCACGGGCATAATTAAGGCTGTATCACTAAAGTCTTTGACTGTCTTATGTTGGCTTATGTTATTAAGTGCAAAAAAGTATTGAATCTATAAGCTATTGTAACCTTTATACTTGTGTTTCTTCTGTAAGTAAGTTGCAGTCTGTTATGTTTTTTTTCAGCTTTTCATAAAAATTTCATTGTTCTCTATAGTGCATTGAAGCTATAAACATGAGAAACCTCAATGAGATGACAATCTGGCGAGCCACCAATAATTCTGTCCTCCTGCCCTCCCCCGTTCTACATTTAACAATAAACAGCAGCCCTCATCCCCCGCCTTGCATCCTAGAAAGGTACATTCACCTGATCTGTATGCCAAAAAGTATAAAGTCAGCCTGAAAATATATAAATACATAATACTCTCGAGTCCCAGACTGCAACATAAAGTAAATGACCCATTTTACAACATGAGTACCTTACACCCTTAAGGAGATGAAAAAAGACACAACAGGAAGAAGCAGTAGAAAGACACATTACATAAAAAATGATGAGCAACTGGTAGGCACTGAAAGTTAAAGTATTTCTACAGCAGAAAACCAGAATTTTATCATAAATAAGTTCATTTAGGTTGGAGCGATGCATTTTTCTCTTTTTTACGACACAGTTTGGGAGCCATCTCTGCTTTGATTGATACTTTCATGCAATATTTTATTTTATTCTTTACCATAAATTTAAAAGTAAAATCCTGAAAATCCACCATATGAAAATCGCAAGATTTTCACAATTTGCAGTCTTTTCCATGAGCACTTTCAGAGATGTTTAATATGGCATAAAGTTTTACTGCCGCTATTATAACACAACTACAGTCGATGGATATTGCCCCTCCATTTATTTCTACTGTAAATTATAAGTGCGTAAATGACCATGAATTAGAGTCATTTTATAGGCTTTCAGTTTAGGGATAAAATGAGAGCTATTAATACACTATGAGCTATAAAAACATGGCAGCCATTGTATGGCATATTATAAAATCAAAAAAATAAATAGAATGGACAATTATAAAAAATGCTTTTTTTTTCTTAATGTATGAAATATTCAATAGAAACATAAAAAATATATTATACCTAAAGTTGCTTTAGGTAACATACACTCACTGGCCACTTTATTAAGTACACCATGCTAGTAACGGGTTGGACCCCCTTTTGCCTTCAGAACTGCCTCAATTCTTCATGGCATAGATTTAACAAGGTGCTGGAAGCATTCCTCAGAGATTTTGGTCCATATTGACATGATGGCATCACACATTTGTCGCAGATTTGTCGTCTGCACATCCATGATGCGAATCTCCCGTTCCACCACATCCCAAAGATGCTCTATTGGATTGAGATCTGGTGACTGTGGAGGCCATTTGAGTACAGTGAACTCATTGTCATGTTCAAGAAACCAGTCTGAGTTGATTCCAGCTTTATGACATGGCGCATTATCCTGCTGAAAGTAGCCATCAGATGTTGGGTACATTGTGGTCATAAAGGGATGGACATGGTCAGTAACAATACTCAGGTAGGCTGTGGCGTTGCTACGATGCTCAATTGGTACCAAGGGGCCCAAAGAGTGCCAAGAAAATATTCCCCACACCATGACACCACCACCACCAGCCTGAACCATTGATACAAGGCAGGATGGATCCATGCTTTCATGTTGTTGACGCCAAATTCTGACCCTATCATCCGAATGTTGCAGCAGAACTGTGCGTTCAGAGATGCTCTTCTGCCTACCTTGGTTGTAACGGGTGGCGATTTGAGTCACTGTTGCCTTTCCATCAGCTCGAACCAGTCTGCCCATTCTCCTCTGATCTCTGGCATCAACAAGGCATCTCCGCCCACAGACTGCCGCTCACTGGATGTTTTTTCTTTTTCGGACCATTCTCTGTAAACCCTAGAGATGGTTGTGCGTGAAAGTCCCAGTAGATCAGCAGTTTCTGAAATACTCAGACCACCCCTTCTGGCACCAACAACCATGCCACGTTCAAAGGCATTCAAATCACCTTTCTTCCCCATACTGATGCTAAATGCTGCCATGTGATTGGCTGATTAGAAATTAAGTGTTAACGAGCAGTTGGACAGGTGTACCTAATAAAGTGGCCGGTGAGTGTATGTAAGATATGTATCATTCCACAATGCAAAAAAAGAAAAGCTGATAAAGTGCCATTTACTACCGTGTAGATCAGGATGAAAAAAAGTTTTATATAAAAAAAAAAGTAAACAACCTCTCAACTCTAAATGTGAATTAATAAAATATTGAACAAACACCTGTATAAACATCCCCTAGTAAAGGAGTTAGTCAATTATAGCAAACTTTAACATATATACAAGTATAAGACGATAATTGGACACAAATATTATACTTAAACTGTTAAAGGGAACCTGTCATCAGAAATTGGCCAAATAAAGCACTAGCAGTAGGTTGTCAAGCAGTTGAGCAGCTTCTAAATGCTATTTCTTTCATGGCCTGGTGTGGTGGCATCATTCAGAAAATCAACTTTGAAGTTGGATGTAAATTAGTTTTATAAAGTCAAGGAGGCGGAGAATTCAACACTGAATTCCTGCCTCAAAATGCCCCCTTCATTGTAATTGATGGTTCTGGTCCAGGGACATAATTGATCAGACCTCCAGAAATCCATCGCATTATGTAAATCACATTGAAGGAGGTGTTCAGAAGCAGGGAGAACTTGATTTCAATGTTAAACTCTCCTCCTAACTGACATTATCTAATTTACATTTATCTTTGAAGTTGAATTTCTGGATGAGACCACCACACTTGGTCATGAAAGAAACATCATCTAGAAGATGTTCAACTGCTTGACAACACACTGGTAGTAGTTTATTAGGCCAATTTCTGATGACAAGTTCTTTTTAAGGTTTTCTATGTCCTGCTTGGAGGGGGCCATGCAATCATAACTGTCTGCACTCCTCCTCCATCATAACCACTCCCATACCAGTGGCTGTAAGGGTGTGTGATTGTATCAATATACCCCTCAAACAACTAATACCAGAGTTTCCTTCTGATCTTCCTTGAGATGGTTCTACTCCTTCATTGGTGTCCAGCTGTGTTTAGTTAAACTGATTGGATTTGATTAGGAGAGGAACACATCTGTCTATCTAAGACCTCACAGCTCATAGTGCATGTCAGTGCACACGAGAATCATGAGGTCTGAGGTACTGCCCAAAGAGCTCAGAGACAGAATTGTGGGGGTTTTTACCAGATTCCTTCCAATCTGCAGATTCATGATATACTGGTGGGTGTGGGCTGGCTGACTATATACTGGGGGGCATGGGCTGGCTGTGTACTGGGTAGAATCTGTGACCAATGCATTTTCCAACCTAGACTTATACTCGAGTCAATAAGATTTTTCCAGTTTTTTTGTGGTAAAATTAGGCCCCTCTGGCCAGCTTATACTTGAGTATATACGGTAAGTAATAGGATAAATGACCCCTAATGTATACATAAACATAAAAAAATCACAAAATGGGCCTCAGAAGGAGCAACATAAAAGCAAATGTCCGTCCTCATATTAATGTTATAAATTATATCCTACAATATTGCAGTACAAGCCATATAAATATTACTGAGGTTAATGGGGAAGTATTAGCGGCTTTCAGGACTTTACTTGCTATTAGCATAACATTAGTCGTCTTCTAAGCACTGATGTTCCTGAAATAGCTGCTGACATGGCGAACTCCTAATAACTGCAGGAGATCGATCTGATGGTGGCATCAGACCGCACCAGCCCCTGCTTCATGTAATGTCAGAAGCCAATTCGAAGAAGAAAGGCCTGGACAGGATTTTATAGCTGATCAGATCTTTGTGTTAATAAATTACAACGCAAATCAGATTTTCTCATTGATTTTACATTTGTCAAAACTGCAGACACGAACATCTTCATAATTTGCCAGTTATGATGCGTCATCCTGTTTGCTTAAAGGGGTTGGCCGCAATTTTTTAAAAATGTCTTCTTTCTTTCAAAAACAGCGCCACACTTTTGTATATGTTGTGTGTGGTATTAGAGTTCAATTCTAGTAAACAGAATAGGGGTAGGTGCGACACCATCACTGGTAGACAGATTTGGTGCTATGTTCTGGACGGCCAAAACCCTCTTTCAATAGAATTAGATGAGTTCCTTACAAAACTTCAATAACTTCACTTCAACAAACTTAGTGTAACTCAATGGGGGTCAATTATGTTTAGTCAGGAGATGTGTGCATGTCTTTTGGTGTTTTTTTTTTCTCCAGGTTTTGGACTTATTTGATTTATTCTTAGAGGTTGTATGGCAGCTGAGTCTTTTTCTATTAAAAAGTTGCACAAAAGTCTCAAACTCTTTTGCAACTTCTTCTAAACTTTTTCCTATGTCTGGTCAGGACTGGGGTATATTTATCACTTTTTAACCTTGATTTGCACCAAAATTCATACATTGACATCTGGATTTTAAAGGTATATCAGACGCAACACTGCAAAACTCTTTCCCAGTAACTTTGCTAGGTGAGTGGAAAAGTTGAAAATTAGGTGAAAATCAGATAAATGACACCCAATGCCTGAAAAATGTCCTGGTATCACAGTCAGCCATTCAGCAACCTAGACAAGGATCATGTTGTGAACCAGGAAGTAAGGAAAGGATAGACATAGAGGGGCTCATTTACCAAGGTTCCGAACACCGCGCTTTTGTCAGGTTTTCCAAATCCTTCCATTTTGCAGCGAATTGCCCCAAGATTTCGGTGCACGCGATCGGATTGTGGCGCATCAGTGCTGGATATTACGCGACAGAAATCAGGGGCATGGCCGCCGGACAACCCGACGGATTCGGAAAAACCGCAGCATTTAAAAAACAAAATTTGTCGCAAGATCAAGCACTCACATTCCCCAGGAGGCGAACTCTGGAAGACCTCGGCGCAGCAACAACACCTGCATGAACTCGGGCACATGATGTTAGTGAATCGTGGCAGACCCGAATCCCCGTCGGACAACGCCCCACGGGATTGCAACAGGAGTGTGTAAGTAAATCTGCCCCAGAGAGTTGCATAGGGAGCCAGTAAGGGAGATGGTCCCCATCTCTCGTACTGGCTCCCTATGCAACTCTCTGGCTCCATATGCAACTCTGTATGTCTATCCTTCCCTTACTTCCCGGTTCACTTCCTGGTGGGACAAAAATAAAAAAGATTAAGAATTGACCCAGGATAAAAGCTAAAGTCATCAGAGGACCCTAAGATTTTAAGAACAATTAATATAAAATTAATTTATGACATACTTTTCCAAAATTATTGTAAAAGGCATCATGGCCGTGTTGCAGCCACCTACCTCTTAAAACAAAATTTGGGGGGGTTGGAATAAAAAACAATATTTATTGTAAGCCATCCCCTTTAATCTATGGCTTGACATTAAAACAAAAGGCTTCCTAATAAGTGATTGGCTGGTAAAGAAGCTTTCCTTCCACAGGTTAAACCTAATCAGTTGTTCATTTTTCCTTTTTTGTTTTGTATATACATTTTTTAGGTTTGTCGCATTTTTTTTCCTCCATTGTCTTGTTTTTTTTTTTTTTTTTGAAGAATAAACTTTAACAGTGTTTGAAAATTGAACAATATGCAGAAGAGTTTGTCATTTACTTTATTTCAATAGGAAAGATGACTCGGAGAGTCATCTCACATCAAAAGATTGCCAGAAACACCTCGAAATACTGTCATTTGTCTAACACTAAGTACGGCCAAACATAAAAGCTTCCCTTTTCCTCCTTGCACATTTATTAGACTGCATTTCACACAAAATGGATGAGACTTAGCCGAAGCCTCTGCATTCTAAGTATTTCGCTAGTTGATCAATATAATACATTTTCTTGTCAGGAGCTTTTTAACTTTTTTTTAGTGTTTTGTCCGTTCCCTTTTTTCGTGTTTTTTTTTTGTTTTTCTTTTAACGGTAATCTGAAAACAATGTATGTCACAAAAATAGAGTCAAATTTTTTTTCTACGTTGATAAGTATAAACAGAATGATAACAGACGGAGTGGAATTTTGTTTATAAGCCTTGATGTACCATACAGATCAATAGATACTAATAGAATTTGGTGGTCTGCAAAGCAAAGCAGATCTAATTCCGATACAGTATGTGTTCTATGGAAGATAATGCACTACAGTTAGGTCCTCGTGGTTCAGATTGGAATAGAGTGTACAATAAATCACAAATGTCAAGGAAAACCACGTGTTCTCCGGTTCTCAACTGATCTGGTCTTTTATTCTGCAAAATTTCATCTTTATGATAAATTGACTAATATAGTTCCTGAGAAGTAAATGTAGCAGGTGAGGCCACGAGCCCAGTGGAATAAGTTTTTGTTAAAAAGTCAAGTCTGAAACTCATGTAGGGTAAAACGCGGTCAGTGTTATATCTTAGGGGGGATGAAAGGGAATAGGTTTAGCAAAGGGGACCACAGAACAGCACTTGGATATGTCAGACACTCATAGATAGGATTAGCCTGGTACAGACTACCGAGGATTGTTTAACTTTCATCATGTACTGTGAAAAAATGAGCTATGGAATAATTTTTGGATTGTTTGAATTATCAAAAAAACGTTAAGCCGGTTTTTATGAGAAACAGTGGTTAAAGCACATTTGGCTGTGGATTTTAATAGTATAAAAGTCAATGGGGCACATTTATTTACCTGTCCCGTTGGCGCCGCCGATCCTGAATTGTCCCGTTGGCGCCGCCGATCCTGAATGTCCGACGAGGATTTGGAGGTGCTGCGATTCACTAAGATCGTGCGTCCAATTTCCTCCATGGGTCACTTCCCCTGTTGAGTTCCGCCGGAGTTCACCTTCTTGCCGGTGTATGTGAGTGCTGATCTTACGACACAATTTCATTTTTAAATTCCGCGGTTTGTCCGAATCAGTCGGGTTGTCCGACTGCCACACACCCCATTTGTGTTGCATGAAAGCCGGTGCCTATGCGCCATAATCCGGTCGCGTGCGCCAAAAACCCATGGCAATTCAGGGCAAAAAGGAAAAATTCGGGAAACCGGACGAAAATGCGTCTTACAGACCCTTAGTAAATGTGCCCCATCTACCAACTACCACAGCAGCAGCAGACAATGGCTCCTGTATATGGTGGTTAATAAGTGTATTTTGGAAAGTGTGGGGTGAAAATATCGGCTCAAAACTGACTCTATGACACTTTCTTGAGTCACAGAGAATGGCTGTGCAAAATTTGATGATTGTAACTGTGACTGTACAGATTCCTTTAGTGGACATATACACAGATATACACTCAGTTTTATACATTAGATTTTCTTTTACTTTTTTTTATGTAACCTTACAAAAGGAACTGTTTTTGTATATGAATATACGCTTTATGGTTACAAATATTTGCATCATCCCGTATATCTATGTATTTCAAATAAATTCTGTTAAAAAAGACTAATATAGTTGTGTGTATGTATCCTCACGCTGTGCATATCATGGTGGTGATGTATTCTGCTCCGGCTTAAAACAGCAGAGAAAGAACCACAGCAATGGCAAAGAAATGATGAGGATGTGTTAGGGATTTCCCACAGAGAAAAAGCTGTATAAATTATGCATTATTCAGACTGTGTTCTGCCAGTGATATCAGAGCTCTAATTCTCAATTCCTTTTATTTTTCACTAAAATAGTGAAGACCAGATTCTCCAGTTGCAAAACTGTAGTAGGCTGTATATGCAAGGCGTATGAGTTTATTAAGCAGCATTATATATGTAGAGTTGTACACAGACTGCGCAGGGTATTGTGGGTTTTGATAAGATACTCTCTGGTTAATATAGTGGGACAATTAAGGTCGGATGCTGGTTTCAGTGGGCCACTGGGCGACAGCTCCTCAGTGGGCCCTTTGCAGTGAACTCATATGGTGGCATTAAAAACTTATAATAAGCCAAAACAGTCTCCTGTTCCCTAAAATATTTCCTAGTTTATCATGCCAAACAGCCCCCTCATGATTATTTTGTATACAGCCCCCTCATGGTTATTTTATATAAAGCCCTCCTACCTCTCTAAGGGCTCATTAGATGCAGCCCCTTAAACCACATGAATTCTTTATGTGTAAACTTATGTGGGCCCCCACACCATCTCTGGGCCCCAGCACTTGCCCGGAAATGCCCAGTACTGGCGGCAGCCATAGGTATAATATTTGTTAGTTTTGCTAACACAGCCTGTGGTACCACTTTCTCTATGCATAATGCTCATGAAATGCCTTTGAACGTGATTTAACTCCATGAAACATTCCACGTATTAAAGGGGTTCTCCTGAGATTGAAAAACATTGCAGCTTTCCTCTACAAACAGGAACGCACCTGACCATGGGTAGCGTGTGGTATTGCATCCATTCATTTCTATAAACATGAGCTGCAATATCTGCACAGACCATGGTCAGATGTGGTATTTGGAAGAAAGCAGCCATGTTTTTCAATCTAAGGAGAACCCCATTAACTCAAAGGCCTTGGTCCATAATATCCATACTTATTTCTTGCTTTTATTTGACTTTTTTGTTGGTGTTTTTATTTAATCTGTTTTATTTGTTTATATCATTCAGTTTCTGATGACATGACCCTCTATCCTTACAGATCCCAATGCATATCCTGGTGTAGCAGCAACGGACCATGCTCTTATAGGAGGGATAGTAGCCGTAGTTGTTTTTGTCACATTATGTTCAATTATATTGCTTGGACGATACTTGGCAAGACATAAAGGTGAGTTCAAAGCCATCATATTTTTATTAAAGCTGTCACCTCTCCATTTTGCCTTTTATGCTAATGAGGTTGTAACTGTCTTACTATTAAAGAGTCATCAAATGAATCGTTCAATGTAAGCCAAGTCATTGATGTACTAGGATAAATGTTCTCTGCCATATGGCACAGAATTTTTTTACATGCATAAGTGAAAAAAAAAAAACATGATTCACCTGTTTTATAAGATCTTTAAAAAAAATGATTAATTACAATTACTATGAATAATAATAACATTAATAATTAATTTTTAAATTAAATGAAGGAATAACAAATATTATGTTATTGTAATGTTATTGATGGTGTAAAAAAAACAACAATCATAATGGCTAACTGATCAATGGCATAGCCTGGTAGTCGGCATGAGCAGATCTGTTCAGGTTTGGATTCGACCAAGATCTCAACCCTGCTGGTAAAAACTGTGATAGGTGCTGGCACTGGTGACGGGTGTTAACTCTCTAAATGTTGCCGGCAAATCTGCCATTTTCCCGAGGTTTGTCATGTTGCATAATGTCATCATCACAGCCTTGCTGGTGCCTTTAAAGAGTTATTACCCGCAATCAGTGCCACCACCAATCAATGGTGTTGCCAACATTGTTAAAGATCATCAACAAGGTTTTTTGCTCCATGCCATCATCAGTGATACCAAGGAAGTGGGGGGGGGGGGGGGGGGTGAGCTGACTTCTTATGGTCCTATCTGCCATCATTGGGAGAGAAAAAAGAACTGGACCTTAGTTACATTTTGATTAAATTGCATAAGCCCACTAGCTACTTCATGTTGACATTGTTCTCGTGGGTCCCTACGCTATTAGGTGCAGCATCAAACATGGCTCATGGTCATATTTGCAAATCATTGAGAACCAGGAGGATCTCAATAATCGACCAAGAAAAGTAACAATAAATGTTATCTGCTAATTCATACGAAGAAGATTGAAGAAAACAGGCAATATCTTTTTGAAGCTGAGTACATATGATAATAAAACAAATATACTCACCCTTAAAAAAAGGTATCTCCTGATTTCCTCAACCCTCTTCTGCGTGTACACTACGATCCATAGGTAGAGTATAATCTGCTATAAACTGCACCTACAGAATTCTTACAACATATGAGGACATTTTATAAAAGTTATATATCACCAATAAGCACCCTATATTTGAAACTTTCTAGATGTCCAAAGAGGTTTTCATGTGACTTCATAAAAGTCCTTGTGTCCTGATGCTCCTTCATGGCGCATCATCTGAAATAATTGAAGTAAAATCTTCTCAGCTACAGGTTCCTTTTGGACAAAGTAAATGGTTTACTGACCTAAGAATGATTTAAAAACATCACTCTGAAATCTCTAGGTCCTAGCAATTTACAGCTGTGATTCCAGGAGCGGTTTAAAATCACCATTAAATTGCTCTATAACTGGAGAGCAATGCTATCTAGTAAAAATGTTAGCAAATTTCAGCTGAGGAAAATCTTTCTTGCCAAATAATTAGTGTGTCTGATACCTCTGCAGCAAAGCCATCACTGGTTAGGTGCTTGGATGATTGTTATACTCTACTGGGACATTATTGGGGAAGCTAAACTATTGAAGGAAATATTTCAGGAGATTGGTGCAGCTCTGGGCCCTGGCACTCGCCCAGGTATCCCCAGTGCTGGCACTGGCCCTGGGTACACGCATATGTTTTCAACAACATATCCCTTTAATATAGTTTTATATCACTTGGGAATAGGTTAATATATATTGTTGCCAGGAGGAAATGTTTAAGGTACAGTAGAATTGAAAAGAAAAAAACAATATAAAACAAAAACAAAATGGAACTCCTACCCCAAAAACTGAATAATCCATAACCTTTATGCTAAAGACTCAGTTCTTGTTTTGTCCTTGAGGGTTATGTCACCTACAGATCATCATGTCAACATAATGCTCCCTGCGTCAATCTGTAATTGGTGCATACTGTTAACTCAATGTTACCGCTTAGCCACTGTAAACTGGTAGAAGCCATTTGATGGGGGATGGGGCAAGGTAAAAAATTTTTAAAAATTGTCACTTTGGTCTCTTGTTGACATCTATGACCAGACCTAAAGTCTCAGTGGTCATGTCACATAGTCTTTATGTGACCTGTGTGGCCAGTCAGTGGCCTCAGTAGTCATGTGAAGGAGAATAGCGATGTTTTACAAAGATGTGATTATTCTCCCTCCAACAACTTACTACCGACACTTCATGTCAACAAGGGACCAAAGGCTGTGATGCAGGAATGGAGAGCTGACGCAAGGTAAGTACCATTTTTTTCTGTTTCAATATTTTTATTAATTATTATCATAATTATTAATATTTATTGGGTTTACCAAACGTTATTAAGATATTAACATCTCTCTGTCCAGAGGTTGTCCAAAATAATCAACATCTCTATAAAAGCCTAAAAATTCACACATTCCAGCAGTATTAAACTACACACACCACACCAGGCTTTCATTTGTCCTTTTGCTCTCATGTCACACCAGGTAACAGAATAATATGAAGCAGAACGGTGTGTTGAGTCCATCCAACACATGCAGACTTTGGCATGCAGATCCCACATTAATATCGTCTGATGTAGATCAGAACATTGTATATCAATGATATGGTAATATATTGTAAGCAGCTTTGCCTTGCATCAATCTCTAAATGAAACAAGAGGCAGTCAACGACAAGCAAAATTTCTAACAACCGTTTTTTTATAATCTTGATCTCTGTAGGGACATATTTAACAAATGAAGCAAAAGGAGCTGAAGATGCCCCCGATGCAGACACAGCCATTATCAATGCAGAAGGCAGCCAAGTGAATGCAGAGGAGAAGAAGGAATATTTCATTTAAATGCAAACCTGGTTACGACGAGTTTTACTTATCAGGCTGACTGCTGGAAAAAACTGGCTATCATTTTTTTTTTCCTCCAAATTCATTCCCACCATCCTTCGCTCCATTTTATTAACTCCTGCTATCAATAGCCAGCTTATGCCAACAATCAGCTGTTGACAGCATCATACTTTAATTGCATTTCATAATGCGGGACTTTTCTTACAACAGAAATAAAAAGATGAAAATAATGAAAAAACAAACAAACAAAAAAAAAAAAACATGTCCATCGTTGTGTTCCAAATCCGATCATACAGTGCTTGAATATACAGCCTTAACGAGTGTTAATTTCTTTCTTTTCTCATCGTTACACGACATACGTTATTTTTTACGTTTACACAAAGAACTTCCGGGCTGCCCTTTTGTATATCTCTCCAGCACACATACCACTACATGAAGTCACTAACATGTATTATAGTCCATGTTATTGAACCTATCGGCAGTTCTGTCTTTACCACATTCTGTATTGATCTACTTCTAGGCGTTCTATAGGATTTTGATCAACAGCATCCCATGTGGCCGGGGGGCGGTATTACAAAATTAATTGCAATAATCTGGACTACATTCATTGCTGCATGTATAACGTATGGAGTGTGTCTTGCCATTACATGGTTTTTGGTACAGACTTAATTCGATTCAATTTATTAAGTTACACTTAGACACAAACTCAATTTTTTACCTCCCATTATGAATGGATTTCTTTAAAAAGAAATGTACTCGAAATGACCTAAACATAATAGCAGTGAGTATAGATAGATTCTGTGATGATAAAAATACTCATAAATCAGAGCAAAGTTATGTAAGGCAGTAGATATAATAGACATGCTCAATGTAGGCTTAAGAAAAACAAAGTAGATAAATTATACTTAAAGGGAATGTCCACATTTTTCTTTTTTTATATATAGTTGTTTGAAATTTTGTGCTGATTAACTTTTTAGTTTGTTCTATTTTTTTTGTAGTTATTTCAGGTATAAGGAATCAAATTTACTGCATAGACTTGTCTATAAAATTAATGAAGGAAACAAAGAGAAACATTCTATGTCTTGGTAGCCACCTCTAGAGGGGGCTAAGTATCTTTCTGCATACACCTTATAGATCCAGTGCAGTATTAAAACCCTATAGGCAGTTGCATGCAGTCAGTTTTTTACCTAAATGATGTATTTACAGCTGATTTGTAGCACTTTATCAGAAAAGAGCTCAAGTCACTAAATAGGTATATAAAAAAGTTAATCAGCATAAAATTTTGTAAAAGGTTTTTAAAAGTGAACATTCCCTTTAAGCCCAAGGTTTATAAACGGTACTTCCATTGACTTTTTTGTCTCTTTTATTTTCTATTTTCTTTCTTCTCCCCCAATTTTTTTGGTGACTTAAATGTGTTTATTTAATGTTCTAGGTCTATCCATATTTATTGTTTCTACATGGACTCTACTGTGTTTTATTTTCTTAAAGAAGATAAAATTTGTCAGAATATTTGCTCATTTCCTTATCTTGTAAATAGTACATGTATTAAATCAAGTTGAACATTATTTGATACATATTTAACTTTTTGGATGTAAGCAAGTCACAAGTACCCATTTTCTAATGCTCCCCCCCCCCCAAAAAAAATCCCTCTTAGATATGAACCTAAAACCAGTATTATGTGTAGCTAAAGTGTTTGAATTTCTGTCTGTATGTCCTAGCACTGTTCAAACTTTTCTAGATCATCTTAATTTTTATCTGTTCTACTACGGAAGCACAATGTTAAAGGAAAGATACTTTAATCAAACAACCCGTGCAGAGCCTCAGGTTTTCAAGTTTAACCATATTTACGTTTAGCTCTAATTGACGATTATTTTATATTATTTTTTTTTGGTTTCTTTTTATTTGGCTATTTAATTTCTCTCACCGATTATTTTTACTTTGCCAAATCTCAAGAACAACAAAGTTGCATTGCGAACAAATCGAACGCGGTTTATGTCTACTGTAAAATGAACTTATTCTACTAAATTCCTGTCTATGCATTTGTGAGGTATAACTTATGTCACAGTAAATGATACCGAATTTCTGACACGCTTTTAACTGCACAGTGAAAGCTTCAGTATCAATTTATTCACAAGCCATGATACATCTCCAAACATGTCAGTAAAGTTTTTTGATGATCAAAAATTCACTCAACTAATCATAGACTCAATATTCCGGACCTGTTGGCTTGATTTTCTTTCCTTTTCCTTCAGCCTATAATAAATATTGTTATATTACATTTCCAGCATTGATTCCCAAAGTCGGAGAATAAGAATCACTCTGAATTATGCTTTGCCTCAATATTCCAGGCATTGTGCATTTGAATAGGATATTTTAACAAGACAGCTAGACTAGTGACGTGTGAGAGGCTGACAGCCTATGAAGCAAAAATTATGTCTACTGTTATTTATAGAATATCTGGAATCAGGAAAAGAAGACACATTGGAACTTTGACTTAGAATAAATATATAAATATATATTACAAATATGATCTCAATTTCAGTAAAACTTGTGGAAAACTTACACTTTTTTTCTGTAATACTTTGGGGTCGCCTGTAGCGCATTGCCCCCCACATTTATTTTTCCATAATATACCAAGTATGAATAAACATGCCATGGTTGAGTGTTATCATAATAAAACATATAAAGTATTACATTTTAAAGAAGTATGTCTTCATTGGTGTGGCTGCATGCTTGTTTTACAATTCGCACCATAACATATGTGAAAAATGCAATAATATGTTTAACTATAGTAAATATGATAGTAAGACGACAGGGGTACTGTAGCTGCTAGAAATTATGGTGAAAACTGTATGGGTTGTATGGTAGATCAATCCTACACTCACGTTCTGGCAATGGAGACGTGGTGAAGGGAAAGGTTAGTCAATAGAGGAACGCAAGGGCTGCAGAAGATATTGCGTCGAGAAGTCTTAACAGTGATAGTACGTTTTGTGTTCTGATTGCACTATCCAACTAGATTGGTGATGCTCCAGACACATCACAATGAGCCCTAATGCTGCCCTAGTCACTTATTTAATGAGACCAAATGGAAACTTGTTTGTAGCACCCTATGGATTCCATATAGTAGATGTTAAGAGTCCATCTTGGACTATGAACCTCCATAGTATGGTGACAATCCTGATGGCCTTTACTTTATGTATGGTGAGACCCCAGCACCCTACTGTGGTGTAAGGAGCATGGGCATGGAGCAGATTTTATGAAAGTCCCTAGATATGAGTATAAAATGTCCTACATTAGCGGCCCTAACAAACTGTTGAAAAAAACCCTATACTGTAAAATCCAAAAAATCCTGAGTAGAGTTTTCTGCATCATATTACCCCACAATGAACTGTTAATCTTATTAGTAATGTTATTAGCTATTTTACTAGAAGATACATTCAATATAGTATAGTAACCATATTATTAGTAGTGACTTTTGATTTTGATTTTATTTTTTACAAAAACAGTCTTCACCTCCAGTGTTGCCAGCTGTGAGTCTGTTTACTGACAGTCAATAAATCTAGAAATATGAATTGTATCTATAATATGAAAAAAATATGCATTGGAACACAAAGGGTGCCAAACCCTGAGTCCTGGCAGGTAGATCAAATGAAATGGTAATAAATGTCACAGTTTCCATCGAAAGACAGTTTAGCATTGAAGCCTATAGAAAATTTTTCCACATACCTCAGCCAAAGTCAGCAGATCTGCAGTTTTCACATACATATGAACTCTAGAAATATAGAGTATAGACACTCTTGCATATACAATTTTTATATTATATATATAAAATTGTCAGTAAAATATTTAGAAGAGTTGGCAGCTTCGTCTCGGAGAGTTCTTACGAGATCCTCTCTCTTGCTCTTCATAACACTGTGTGTCTTAAAGTGCTACATTCCTGTAACCTCTATAGACAGTCACCATTTGTAAATGCATAAGTTGTGTTATTGAAGGACTTACAATGTTACCCAATTTTTTTTTAGTGTACAATTGTGTTTCCAAATTAAAAAAAAAAAAGAGAGAAAAATGTTCTGTAAACTTTTGAACTGCATGTTTGTGGAATATATGAACCATTAAGTACCATCTGGAATCTAGTTAAATATTTTTATGCATATTCATTCTTTTGTATGATTTTCATTTTTTTTTCTTTTTTTGCCTCACTTACTGTTTCAATACAGTTTCGAGAAAAAGAAACATTTTTGGATTTCTTATTCATTAAGTTTTATTAAGGTTTTAGAATTTTAATTTATATTCCTATATCAATTTTCTATTAAATTCTTATATATAAATTATGTAAATATAAATAAATGATTGACAGTTGAATTATCTGAGGTCATAAAAAATCCTAACTTCCTAATAAAAAAAAAAATATTGCCAAAGTATAATCCCTTGATATTGATATTTTAATAATCCCTTTCACCATTCCCAAAGTGTCTGTTTTAGATTTTGTGGAATCTTTTCTCTACATGGTGCCATTCCTCCAGATAATTTACTAAAAGTTTAGGTAAAGTACCTTTCCCCTTGTCAATGGAGTGACAATCTGACATCGCCCAACTAGCACTGACAATGTCAAACTGTATGGGGATACATTCTATTGACAAGCGGAATAACAATGCCCAGTTGTCAATTACCTGGAAAATTTCCAAAAGGAATAGTAGAAGAATGACACAACAAATGAGGAAACGTTCTCCAAAAGTGAAAATCCATAGGGTAATACAAGTTTATACTAAAATGTCAAGAGAATTGACAAGACATTTTTAAACTCAGCTCTACCTTAAGTCACAGTCCCCAACATCAGACCTCAGGGACCCGAATGGGACACAGTGTATTAAAAACTATAGGTTTGCCGCACAGAGTTAGGTCAATGTAGAAGAATCCAGATATGACTGGACTTAAAAAAACATTTTAATATGACTATTGCTCAAAAATAAGATAAGCTTATCGAAGAGGTTGGCCAGGATATCCTTAAGAAAAGGGTCATCAATAATAAATTGGTGAAGGTTAAGGTCATTGCACCCCAACTGATCATTTCTTAAAGTAGGAGTGACTCTTTGGTGAGCACCATTTTAGTCTACCGAGGCTTTTATGTCATGTCGATCAGTCGAGGAAGAATCTACATCTATTCTCCAAAGATTATGGTCTGTTAGAAGAACTGATCTTAGAAGAACCTTCTTAATCTGATATTGATGGCCTATCCTAAATTCCCTATAAACAAAGTCATCAATATGTAAAACTAACCAAAAATGTTTTTAACTCTTCCAAATCCCTTGACCTCAGAAGGTTGGGGAGATCATCTTATGTGTATTAGAGCTTCCTGATGCTCCCCGCATGGCACTGGAGAATATAATTATCGGGCAAATTTGGATTACAACTCCTGATCTTTTACACTTGTTTGCAGGAGATATGGGGTAGTCGTTCATTAATGTCTGTTTAAGGGGACAACAGTTTCAGTAAAGAGGTGCCCCATGATTATTTAACCACATCTCTATAATAATCTTAGTCTCTATGATTATCTGTTTGCAAATTTAAAGCTCTTAAACCCTAAGGTAGTCTTGGATTAGGAAAAATAATCTAGTTCTATCCACAAATCACGAGGAACTAGCATGCATTTGTACTTGTGAGAATAGATGGTCTTACTGTAGCATATTTCTGCAATTGTACAGTTAATGGTGTCTATTAATCATTGTAATCACAAATATACAATATCTATTTTTTTTTTCCAGAGGATTGAATTGTTTATCTTTAAATATTTTGTCACTAACAATATTGCTTCCTATAAATCTGTTTCGTTGTCAGCATTGCATCCAGGAATTGGCCAGGACTTGTGATGAGTAGCTAACTCACCGAAAACGTCAAAAAAAAAAAAAAAAGAAAAGCTAAATGTCACACATTTCAAATGTTTTTGGGATGGTAAATTTTGCATTAAGAGTAAATCTGTAATTCATACCGAAAGCAAAAACAGAAAAGAAAACCTTTTTTTCTAAAAATAAAAAAAATCAACAAAAAAAAAATACAAATGAAATGTAACACCTCATGTATTTTCATTTTAATGTTTAAATAAACAAAATATCTTGATGAAAAGAACCATGTGTTATGATGTAATTCACAAATGTGGGGGTTGAGTTTACTCTGTGCACGTGTGCGGTAGCGCACCTCGTAGTTACATGCTCTTCCATGTAACATAGCAGTTGTAGTGTAATTTAGTGCCACTTACCTGTTACCAAATGAAAATACCTGTACATATGCTTCTTTTTCCCTGTTAAAGGTGAGATGAGCATCTCTCATATGGGACATTTCTATTTCTCCAATAAAAATCTAATGAAGTTAACTAAGCTGTAAGATCATTGTGTGTTAGTTGGTGTTGCTTGCAAGATGGGTCTATATTATGTACAAGACACCACAAGTCATTGATCTCTATGATGAGAATTTACAACATTAAGGGGACACTAAAAGAAGACTTTATCGAAATGGTTGGATTGATGTGTGCTTATTTGCTCATAAGCTTGGGCGAACCTCGAACAAAAATTCTGTTAGGGTACCTGAACTGGAACACACCACTAACCCTCGCATATGGCACAACACCAATTGCAGTTGTTAACCCTTCAAATGCCGCTGGCAAAGCACCCACCATTTTCCTTAGAAATGTTGCTCTTAGTGATGTCATCAGGAAGCGAAGACCCTAGGGTAAATCATGGCACACATACCAAATTTCCCAGTTAAACCCAAATGCTGAGACTGAACTTCTGTTTGAAGTCTGGGTTTGGGGAATCAAGCTTGCAATGTTCGGCATGCACAAAAGCATTGTTGTTCCGGTTCTTTTACTTTGTGAACTGAGCCCCGTTCCATGTTTATCTGAAGATTATAATATAAAATACATGTAGACACATAATAGCTTAGTAGCAGATGTCACAAAGCACTGATGCCTAAGGACTCCCAAATACCCTTAAGTAAGAGAAGAAAATAACATTGGGTTGAGGAACTGTCGTTGGGGTTCTAGAGATTCAAGATATACTTCATATCATGTTAAATAAGAAGGGGGTCATAGCTTCTAGGTGTGCTCCACTCTCCTGATCATTACTTGGTTGACTCATGACTAGGTATATTAAAGAGTGACCCAAAGCAATCATTAAATAATACACTTTAATCACTGTGTGATGTGAAAACTGATAGGTGACAGAGTATCCTATTCATTATGAAGCCATTAAAAGAGTTTGTAACAGCCAATGCTTCCAATCAATTGACTTGATTGATTGACCATACGGTACAAGAATACAACTAAGACAAATATGTGGAAAACATTCAAAACTGTTGTGAATTTTTCACTGTTATGAACATAATGGTTACTTTAGACCAAGGTAATGCTCTTCAATGCTCAGAGAAACAAAAAAGGAGAACTGCATTATAGACTCTACAGGTCTCATTTAGCATGTTAAATGTTCAAGTTCATGAAAGTAATAATGGAAAAAGACTGGCAACGTGTTTGGAAACAAGACCCTATAGCCAAGGAAATACAAATTTGAGGTTTATGCTTCCCAGTCTGCCAGGTTCCAGATTCTCAATTAGACACAATCTCCTGGATAGTGAGGCTGCTTTCAAATGCATGTTCGCTTGGGGCGTAGCCATGCACTGCTCAACCCTCCCCTCCATATAGTAAGCCATGGAGCTGGGCTATACATACGGGAAAAGATAAAGCATGCTCTATTTGTTTCCCATCAACAGTATGGTGAAACAGGTGTGTGTTTGCCATAGGCATCTATGGAGACTGATATCTGGCCGCAAAATCCGCCCAGGAACGTTCATGCAAAAGGGGCCTAAAATGTGAGATACAGACAGGATGAGATACAAGCTGACTTTATTTACGATTTGGTATGAAAATTAGCAAACAGTAACATCAATTCAACAATAATACCATCATATTATTTCATCTAAGCAAGCTGTCTCAACCTTTTTAAGAAAGACATAAAATGGAGCATGAGAAGGATTATGACCTAGGCTAGTCTTTGCCATGTTTTTGTTTCTAAAAGGAACATGTCAGCATGATTTAAGTTTGGAAAACTTGCAACTGAACAAACCACAAAACTTCTAGATCAATATCCTGGGCATTTGCAGTTGGGGACATTTATCAGAATGGCATTGTGTACAAAATACTGATCGTAATAAAACCCCCACACTGCCAGCAGGGCTGTCATCATCAGTTGCACCTATTTATTACCCTATAGCAGTGGTGGCGAACCTATGGCACGGGTGCCAGAGGCGGCACTCAGAGCACTTTCTGTGGGCACCTGGGCCATTGCCCCAGCACACCAGACAAGACTCAAAGAATCTTCCTGCAGTTCCAAACAACTTAAAAGATGCTGCTTTCAGTCATATTTTGATACTTACTTTGCTACTTTGGACTGTAGGGAGAGGGAGAATGATTAGACAGGGCCAAATTATCTTTGGAGGACCTCCTGCTGGCCCCATGATTTTCTCTGTGTACAGAGGGAAACTGGAAAGAAGCTAAAATGATGAAAATCTTCCATCTTTCTACTGTGTTGCCATCCTCAGGAGGCCAATATGATTGAAAGTTGTTGAACAGGAAGCAATAAGTTACGGCTTTAATTTTTAGTTGGCACCTCACGATAAATAGGGGGGGTTTGGGTTTCAGTTTGGGCACTCGGACGCTAAAAGGTTCGCCATTACTGCCCTATAGAATACCCCATACCAGACATACCTAGCTGGTGGTCCTAGATAACAGCATCACTAGAATTAATATTTTTTGGGGGATGCATTTCTTGTGTAACAGGCAGCCGTGACACAATCGTCCCCAAATAACCCCTTTTGGAAATTATTAAGGTGGCGAAAAATGTCTTTTTGTATAAAAAAAGCCCAGAGCCTGATGTGCCAGTGTATGATACCTCCTCCCCCCCCCCCCCGTAAGTCAAAGTATAATAATTTTATTAATTTATTTTCAACACACCATGCTCAAAAGTTTTTACGTTTCATGGTAGGCTTAGTGGGGGTTATTTATTATATGCTCGTGCGTTTGTATCCTGTGGGTTCCTGAAGTATCCTGCGGCTGGATGCAGAGTTTATTTCTAAGCCAGACCCAGCCTAATCTAGAAATAAACACAGCTGGCAAATTTTCACTTATGAAAATTTGCCAGCTGCAGGGAGTGTGCAGGTGCGAGGACAGAAACGGCTCATCAAAGCCGTGCCTACCCCCCAGTTGGCCACGCTTCCCCATCACGCCCCTCCATACTTCCCTAGCATTTCCGATTATTTCACGGGGTTCTATGCCACTAGTGTGGAACAGAAGCTCTGATAAATACCCCCCAGTGACTGTCATGTTACAATATGTTCTGTTGACCTTCATACTTCCTGTTTTATACTTAGTACTCTACATCAGTACTTTAATATGGCTCATAGTATGTTGTTTCCAATATTGATTTGAATATTCAAAGAATGGATCATATTTTCCAATGTAAGAAAGCCCTATAGATAGATTTTTTCTAACAATTTTTCACTTATGTTAAACCTAAATAAGCCCAATGAGCTGGAACAGATGAACACTGTCAAGATCTTGCTGTGGTGCTTCATGCTGCTGTGAATGTTAAAATCCTTTTACAACTTTGCTGTTCTAATCTGTGAATAGTGGAGCTATGCAAGAAACATTATGCCTTGGGCTTATGTGTCATATGGACTCCCAACATTTCATGGTCAGAATAAAAATAAAAAGAAATTTTTGGAAATTATTAAAAAAAAAAAAAAAAACAAACGATTATTTTTGAACTCCACCAAGAAAAATTTCTCTATGAAGCTTTTATTATTAATCTAATGCGGTGAGGAACTCAGATTGATGAGCCATCAACACCAACACAAGCACAACAGCGCCTATCTTTCTTATTACAGATGGATAAACAACCATTTACGAGAGAGAGACGCGAGCAGACAGGACTGCTGAGATCAGAAGATAGTGTGAAAATGTACAGAATCATGAGATAAAACCAAGACACATATGTCAATACAAATGAACTGAAACTATTTTAAGTGTTAAGAATATCCATCACAATAAAAAGAGTATGACAAATATTCTTAGTCACTCTTGAGGTGAGAGGGTTCCTTTAGTGTGTTGCCATATTGAATTGAATTTGATTGAAAATTGGTAATTGGAAACACTTGTGTTTTCCCATAAATATTGCAGCTCTGTCCTATTCTTGGCAATGGAGATGATCTGGAATACCATATAGGAGAGGCATTGGTCCTGTAAGAAAACCAACCTTGCAAGCAATTAGATCTTAGAGGTAATGGGGACACATCTATTTAGTATAGGCCTTCATCACCTGAACATTTTTTTAATAGTCCTAAAATACGGTTGTATTATCTGTCTTTTACGGTCCATGTGTCAACATTTTTTTCTTTGTTTCCACTGTGTTGGGTCTTGTGTTGAGCCTCCTGAGATATCCGGTGTGACTGGGGACCAACTACAGTTAGCTTATGATAAATTCCCAGTGTTCTCATGTAGGCCAAAGGAACAAAACCGCTCTCAGGCCATTGATGTACCATATACTGGACGAATTCCAAATATGATGCACAGAGACCCTTCTCTGCAAAACAGCAGGTGCTGATGTTTGGTCCCATCCTCTGCGCAGTGGTCGGTCTGTGAAATCCAATCAGAGCTTGGTCTTTTCACGCATCTAACACAGTCATGTACTGTCCACTTCAGTGTTTTATTTAAATAGCAAATAGGCAGGGGATCAGCGACAGCAGTGTTGTCAACATCTTTATATTATACAAAGAAATATAAAGGATAAGGATAAAAGGATCAAAACTGCATGTTCTTTACAACATGTCTGATTTAATAAATCTACTCACAGAGGTAGGTTGCTCAATGAAAAAGTCAATGGGGCACATTTACTTAACCGTCTGGAGGAGATCACAGAAAGTGCATTGTACGACGATAATGCACTGTGCCACGATTCATAAAGATTGTGCACCTAATATCCTGCATTTGTTGCTTCCCTGACAGAGTTCACCTTCTTCTTCCTGGTGCATGTAAGTGCTTGATCTTGCAACACAATTAGAATGTTAAATCCCGCACTCAGTCCGAATCAGTTGGATCGTCCGAAGGCACGTCCCCCGATTTCTGTCGCATGAAAGCCGGCGCAGCTGCACCAAAATCTGATTGCATGCTACACAATGGGGCAGATTTATCAAGTGTCTGAAAGTCAGAATATTTCTAGTTGCCCACGGCAGCCAATCACAGCTCAGCTTTCATTTTACCAGTGCTCATGAATATTTTAAAGGGGAGCTGTGATTGGTTGCCATGGGCAACTAGAAATATTCTGACTTTCAGACACTTGATAAATCTGCCCCATTCCCTGGTTAAATACCAGTCACAGACATGCAAATATGGAGAGAACTTACAAGCTGAACAGAGTGGGGTATTTTCTGCATTACTTCAAACCATCAAAATGCCATGGAAACCATCAAAATGCCTGCAAACCATCAAAATGCTATGGATAGTCACCTTCATCATCAGGAAACAGTGATCTGTTCCCAAGACAGTTGGGAGTCTCACAGAGACCTGTAATTCCGATAGAGCTGTAATGGTCTGCAGTAAGCAGTGTATGGTATTTTCAGATCCAACAGGGATAAAGTACCCTAGGGGCTTAAATAAATAGTAAAAATGTTTTTTTGAAAAGTTAAAAAGAAATTAAAAACCTTCAAGTTCAAATGACATTTTTTTCTAAAATTCAAATAAAAGTATACACACATAGTTATTAATATTTCACCCTTAAATTCCTAATCTGTCAAGATATAAAAACAAATATTTTCAAAGGTGAACCCAGTAATGAAAAATCAACAGGATTTTTGCCATTTCAAAATACTTAAAAAATTGAATGAAAAAATGATCATACAGATTCTACAGTACCCAAAAGCATAGCAATAAAAACATTAGCTCCTTCAACAAAAAAGATATGTTACACAGGTCTATTCACAATAGTATGAAAAATAGTAAATGTCTCAGAATATGGCAAAATAAAGAATTTTTTTATGTACCAAAAAATGCTATCTCTCTTATAGTTCTGACCTAAGGAATAAAGGAGTGGTGTCATTTGGAGTGCACAATAAAAACCGTGGATATGTGTCCCACATGAAATTGGCAGAGCTGCATTTTTAAAAAAAAATGTACTGCGTTGGGGAGTTGTTTTCAGTTTCTCTTGAGATTGCATGAAATATTAAGTACTGACACTTGGAAGTACAATTTTGTCCTGGAGTTAACAAACCATCATACAGCATTGCAAATATAAGGTAGGAAGTGAGCTTTGATTTGGAAGGTAAAGAGTGAAACATCGGAAATCCAAAAACAAAATAGGGTCAGGTCATTAAGGGGTTAATATAGCATTCTAGTGCACCATGGGTGTGACCACAACATTCTGTGCACTCTCTCTTGCCCAATTTCCTAGAAGCAGCAGAACATTGTCAATTAAGACCCATTTGGAGGACCTGAGTAGTGGGACTGAGCAATAGGGTTGTAAGGAACATTGGGGGTCATTTACTAAAGGCCCGATTCGCGTTTTCCCGACGTGTTACCCGAATATTTCCGATTTGCGCCGATTGTACCTGAATTGCCCCGGGATTTTGGAGCACGCGATCGGATTGTGGCGCATCGGCGCCTGCTTGCGTGCGACGGAAATCGGGGGGCCTGGCCGAACGAAAACCCGATGTATTCGGAAAAACCGGCGGATTTAAAAATCGAAAAAGTGTCGCTTGGGAAGCGCTTACCTTCACCTGGTCCGAGGTGGTGCATTCCGGCGCGTTGAGATGATTTTCAGCGCAGCAGCGCCACCTGGTGGACGGCGGAGGAACTACCTTTATAAATCCCGTCCGGACCCGAATCCTGTGCAGAGAACGCGCCGCTGGATCGCGAATGGGCCGGGTAAGTAAATCTGCCCCATTGTGGTCATGCCCATGGTGCAACAGAATACTAATTTACATAGAGATGACAATTTCTATGCATTCAGGTGACTTATTGTTTCCATAAAACTATGTTTATGATGCTGAGCATCACGCATACAATGCTATAAGGTTAGTTACTAAGTGACCCAGGAGTTCCCTTGAACTGCATAAATGTGAATGACAAATGGATTTCTTTAATTTTCACTTCTTTGTTCTATTTGTTTGGTTGCTTGGCAGAGCTGTTTTATTCTCTGTCTGATGTGAAAATTAGGGTTATAAGTATATTTGCCATTCCCCTATATACCCCGATATGTAATGATTCATTACACAGATGTGTGGATAGTCTATGACTTCGGATGAACTGGTAATCATTGCTTAGTCTATAGAGAATGAGATCATTAAAATACATTAAAAGTCAGATGCTGCAAACAACATCAAATGCTGCAGAGAAAATAGTGAGGATTTTGGTGAGATGTTTAAAGGGGTATTCCCACAAAGACAATATTCTTAAATATACTCAGGATAACAAAATAACAATTTCTCTAATTCATTATTAACAAAAATACAGCATTTCACAGATATAATTCCAACCTGTCTCTATCAGTCCTGGTGTACACAATTTCAGCTGCCCCGGATCTGACCCTAAAATCTTTGGTCGGGAAGAAAATGTTGTTTTCCTGTCTCCTTACTGCATCTGCCCATACCCTTGCATTCCAAGATGAGCTCACACACATACAGACTTCCTGCTGGCAAGAAGAGCAACATTATGTCTCATCTTGGAAAATGAGCTTGAAAAAGTTTTAGGATGAGTTGCTTTGATGCTGGAACAAAAGTCCAAGCATACAGTATCACAGTAAAACTGGTGTGCTACTGTACTGGTGGTAGAGGGTCCTAATTAGGCTGCTTGTTCCATCTAGGGGGTTGGGGAATTGTTTTGTATAAGTTTTATGACATCTTTAACAACAAAATATTAAACTTGTAACAGCCAGAGGCGCTAAGGCCAAGCCTCCTTCTGCTGCCGACCGGGGAACTAGAGAGCATAGGCCCCACTCTCCACGCCCCTAGCTCATATGTCACTGGCCGTTTCCTAATTCCCGGGCTGACATCAGGCAAAGGTGATGTGATTGACAAGAAACCTGAGTGATACAAGTCAATGGGGGAGCAAGTGTGTTGAGTGGACCAATTTTGCAAACCACTCTGGGTTCAGCCATTAACACCCATGGTCTGTGCTGTGAAAGTCACCAAAATAATGGAAATTGCAATGGCCATGCTCGCTGGCAGTAGCAAACTTGGGGAGGGTCATCCCACTTGATGATGTCAATGGGAACAATGAACCTCCCCAAAATAACAGTTAGTAGCACCGTCGGCAGGCTAGTGCCAATGCGACTGGGTACAGTAATCTAAATGCTGTTGGCGACTTTGCCAGAACCAAGGTGTTGAGTGTTTTTGGAAAGCGGCTGGGTTTGGGACAGCTTTTTTAAATTCAAACAGGTCCACTCATCACTAATTGTACATTTATTTTAAGACTCCATGTCTTCTATATGATGAATATACTGATGCAATACCTTAGAGATCCTGAGAAAAAAAGGTCCAAAAGTGCCCCAGAGTGCTCTATATGGATAAAGCAATGGTGTGCATGTTCTACCGCTGCTCTTCTGGTCATCCATGAATGCCAGAGTTTATTCATATAGAGCAGTCACTTGGGCCCTTTTTCATGATCATTAGATGGCCTCATAGTCAGATACCCAATGATCACACTCTTATCCCCGATCATGACCATGATCGGCCAGGACCAAAAGTGCCCCAGAGTGCTCCATATGGATAAAAAATTGGTGTGCATGTTCTACCACTGCTCTTCTGGTCATCCATGAATGCTAGATATTATTCATATAGAGCAGTCACGTGGGCCCTTTTTCATGATCATTAGATGGCCTCATGGTCAGACACCCAATGATCAGACTCATTATCCCCTTTTATCTGATCCTAGTGTCACATTGTTTGGAAAGTGTACAGTTTCTGCCGAAGTTGAAGGAACTTTTATTTTACATGATCTTCTGGACTTTACTTTTCTGTTCATGTTGCCTTGCATACAGCACTGTACGTGTGGTTTCATGTGAGGTTAGAAGTACTCCGCGGGGAAGCCTCTCTTAGCACATTTCTTTGAAGCCTCAAATGATTTGATCTTTGATCAGAGACTCACCAAAGACACAGAGTTTCATTAGTTCTGTGACATATTGCTGTGTGATTACACTACACTCAGCACAGTATGCATGGAAAAAAAGCAGCTTTCTCTGAAGCCTTCGCTCCATTCTGGCCCATGATATTACAAAGTCATTTTATTTTAACCTCTTGATTTTCATTCCTCTATATAGACCCGAGAAGAGAGAGACTGACAGCTCCTCCGGTTTGTGTCTATTTTATACAGTACGGAAAATGAAGATGAAAAAGTGTGTTAGTCACATATAATGAGCTACGCTTGAAAAGAGTCACATTTTTCTCCATCATTGTTTAGAATCTGTAGATGCAAGGGAAAAGTTTCTGCAAGTTTTTTTTTTCTATTTTGTAAATTTGTGTGTAGGCTGTTATTATCTTTTTTTTTTACATCCATAAAAAACTGAGTCAAAATGTTGAGATGAAAGGAAACCTGTCAGCAGAGATGTCACAGGGCTTGTAATTATTTTTTTTAGATGTGTCCCTGTAGAAAATAACTACAATCTTACAACTAAAATTGCTATAAAAAAGGAATTAGGGTTAGAGTACCTCGAATGGTTTATTATGGGTAAATAAAATTGATTCATTATCATAAATAACAAATAATTAAAACAACTAATCTGAAAATAAAAACCAACTTCATTACTATAACCAGGAGAATTGGAGGAGAGATACCCCCCCCCTCCATCAATAGACTTATCGATCACTATTTATGGCTCTACTCTATCTCCCAACAAGAGTCTGCTGCAATATAGTAACCATTGGTTCTGCTTTATCCTTTAAAGAGGTTGACCACTCTTTTACATAAATATTTCCATGTGTCTTTACTACTGCCTTGTGGATTATCCCTAAATGCTTAGCAAGTAATTCAGCAGTCCTGCTACTTACTTTTGTGCTGTGTACAAACTTTCTGAGCTCTTATGAACTGTGGAGCTGTAATAGAAGAGTTTTGACTCATCTTGCTCCTCCCCCTATCCCTGTCTATGTCAATAAGGATGGACAGTGGAAAGAGAGACATAGTTGGTGACACCAGTAGGATTGTGTATGTATGCAGAGGGCATCATGCTGAGAACAAGGGAAGGCTGAAGCTATCAAAGGAGGCAAAGGTACATAAACTATACATGCACAGACATGTCTAAGATATTTTTGGCCAACTCTTTAACACAACACCCAAACCTTCACTACATCCTGTCTTTACTATCCTGAGAACTTCTTCTGCAATAGAATGATTATTCTTCAACCCAGAGTCTACTAAATGGCAAGCCAACATTTTTCTCTGTGGCTTCCCAGTTAACTCTCTAACATCCCTCCGATCTCTCCTTAATTCTGCTGCCCACCTAATGTATCTGTCTCCCCCCTTTTATTCTGCTTCTCTCTGCCAGCCTCTCCACTAGTTGAAAATTGTACAACAAATTCAATTTAGAATACTAAGGCTGGGTTCACATCACATTTTATGCCATATGTTGGAAGGACATGTCAGGAGGATTCCAACGTGTCCTCACAAAGTATGGCCACAGACAGCTTGCTACGTCTTTCCATCCTGCTTTTTTTGGCAGACAGAGGGGCACATTTACTAAGGGTCCGCAGCCGCGAATCCGTCGGGTTTTTCCCGAATATTTCCGCTCTTTCACGGGATTGTGGCGCACGCGATCGATTTTTGGCGCAATCGTGCTGACTTTCGCGCACAGAAATCGGGGGCCGTGGCCACCGGACAACCCGAAGGATTCGGAAAAACCGCGGAATTTAAAAAGCCATTTTTGTGGCAAGATCAAGCACTCACATACACCAGAAAAAAGCAGGTGAACTTCGGCGGACCTCGGAGCAGCAGCGAAACATGGTGAATATCGGCGCACGGACCTTTGTGAATCCCGGCAGAACCCGAATCAGCGTCGGAGAACCTGCCGCTGGATCGCGACTGGACCGGGTAAGTAAATGTGCCCCAGAATGTTTAGAGGTCATACGGAGGCAACAACTTTTGTCTCCATCTTCCACTATTTGTAAATGTATCCGCTAAGTGTATATTGCAAGTGCTTTTCCAGCTTATACAAAAAACGTGATGTGTACCCTACCTTACCATGACTTACGAAGCCGGTAACAACCATCCAAATATCACTGACCTAATCATCCAATACCATCTTACACATAATTTCTCTGATCCTCTAAAGACCTTTCGCTTTACTTTACTACCATCTGCTTTTCTCACCATATCCAGGACTTCCCATGTGCATCTCCAATACTATTGAACTTTCTACCAATACTTGTCATACTGCCCCCCACCTTCCTTACCTAGAACGTAACCTGAAAACCCACCTATTTAGAATTGTCTACAATGAGTAAAATATAAATAGTATCTTTAATAAACCTGTATTTTAGTCTAGAACTCTGCAAACTTCCTACACATTGGACTTCTAGGTCAATCATTGGTGTAACCATTGAACCTGATATAATCTTCAAAAAATTAATTTATAAAGAGTGAGGATGGTTTATTGTCTTTCCAGGTACCAGCTAAAACCTGCCTTGTGCGTTCTCCATTAATCGCTGCTCAGCTGTTGTGTTCTGACACCATTTGTTTTACAAATTGTTCACTGGTTCATCCATCCATCTTTCAGTATTATAAGTGACAATGACATTTCTGTATAAATGAAATAAGCCTCCGAAAATTATTATACAGTCCCCCAGAACTAGAAGCTGGAAACAATAATTAAAATCATCAGTCTTTCTGTCAATAAAGTCAGCACCGGCTAAAGTTGTTGGGAGGAGATAGAGCCAGCTAAGTTATTTTCAGCTATGATTTTCTTTTGATGGGGGGGAGGGGGGGGGTTTACTGATTTTTAATATTCTCTTAATAAGACACATCTTTGATATAATAGGTGAGAAATTTTTACCCACTATGGTGGAAACTGCATTACAATGAGTAACCTTTTGTTTGATTAACAGCACAAATATATTTAACCTCATATTTCCAGGAAATTACTTTCAATTATTATCCGTATTGATAATGGATGGACTGATCCATATGAAAAGTCATGCTAGCAAGGGGAGAAACTTGGATGATTATTATCCCATTATCCCGATGGCCTTTTTTGGTTTTTGTGTTTCTATTTTTTGCTCCTCCCCTTTAAATATCTAAAAAATGTTTTATTTTTCCATGTAGAGAGCTGTCCGAGGGCTTGTTTTTTGCATAACAAATTGTATTAGCTATGCATTGATGGTATTTAATATTCCATGGCGTGTACTGAAAAGCAGGAACAAAAAATTCCAAGTGCAGTGAACTTGACAATCATTGACAATTCAGAATCATTTCTAAAAATTATTTTTTCTATATTCTTGAATTCTCTGTTTTTGAAACTTTCACTGAGCCCCCCAAGAGACACCCACCCTTTATTCTTTGAGACAGTATAATCACAGAGATACCAATTATATATAGGTTTTATTATGATTCAACAGATCTTATACATCAGTGGTGGCGAACCTATGGCACTGGTACGAGAGGCGGCACTCAGAGACCTCTCTGTGGGCACCCAAGCCATCACCCCAGCATGAAGTTCACCAGACAGAACTCAAAGAATCTTCCTGCAGAATCTTCCTACAATGATAGTGGAATTTGCCCTCTTCCTTTCAGCTGCGTTGGTGTCTTTAGGAGGCTGAAGGATTGAAAGTTGTCAAAGAACAAGGAGAAATAAATTACTGCTTAAATTGCTGTGTTGGCACTTTGCAATAAATAAGTGGCTTTTGGTTGAAGTTTGGGCACTGAGGCTCTAAAAGGCTGAATTGCGGGTTTGGAAACACGAATCTTAGACCTTAAAGAGCAATTGCTTTCTCTACATTGTTCTTTTAACAAGTTGAAGATATCCCAAACAGCTGAATTATGGATGCATCTCTGGGCTAAAATACAAATTTAAGGTTCTGAAATGATAAGTGAATCAAAATATTAGAAACTAACCTAGTTCATACATAAGAAGCCACAAATGTTCTAATGTTCTTCACGTTACTTGTACAAAGTGTCCATAACAATTGATAGGATATGTCAAGATATGCTAATAAAACCTGATTTAGTATGAAAATGACTGTGGATTTGTAGATAAAGAAGAACAAAGCACGGTGTTTTTTTAAATCTTTATTACTATTTTGTATTAAAATCCTCTTAAAGCTATGAAATATCTATGGTCAAATACATTTCATTTAAAAACTTCATCCTGTTAAAGCAAACTTGTCACCAGGAATGTAATTATTAGCTGGTGAAAGGTTTCAAAAGATCATACTTTGCTGATTTTAAAAATGCCTTTTAAAAATGCCTTTGTCAGCAGTACCTTATAAAACTTTATTTCACATTACTTGGCTCCCTGCCAGCAGCATGTAGTGAGTCTCTGATGGGGGAGGTGCTGCAAACTGCATTTCTGTGTCTCAGTCTACTCTCCCCAAACTCATCCAGGTCCTCCCCCCTCCCCAAATCCTGTCATGTGCATTGTGCAGGCAGGGATGGGAGAAGGATGGTGTAGAGGAGAGGAAGAATGCGTGAGACACAGGCACACAGACTGCTGCAGCTGCTCCCCCTTCTCCCCTGGGTAATGTAAAGTTTTCTAAAGTATTTAAATGACTCTGAATGCTGCCAAAGGCATTTTTAAAATCAAAATAACATAGGCTATGGCAAGCTGCCCCTAGCTAAAAAAGACAATCCTGCTGAAAGTTTCCCTTTATATGGTCAAGGAAACACTTGCCATGCTCTTCACAGTCTCTACAAGCCATCATGTGTTACATTTGCTAAGTAATAAATTACCTGTACATTTCAGCTCAGAGATTTTGCACTTTTTTATTTTTAATGTTCCTCTTTACTAAACTAAAAAAACATATTTTAAGTGAAATCTTATAATCATATGAGAAACTCAGAACACCTTTGATTTCATTTGACTAACAAAAATATTTTAATAGTTTTAATTATTGTCTCTTTTATCCAAATGTTAATTTTATACTTCTGTCCATTTAAAGAAACTCGATAGTGGACAGACACCAAAAACAGATAAATGATAAAGGATGACTGAATTAACCCATCCTGCACCAGGAAACATCCAAGCCCTCATAGATCCAGTTTGTCAATAAAGTTTGGGCCAGACATAAATCTTAAGCCATATGTTTTTGATTTTACTTGTTAATGATGGCTTTCTCCTTAGCTATAAGATAACCTGACACACATTCTTATGCATACTTTTTAGGTTTTTGCTATGCAATTTGATGTGTGGTACCACCTTACTTATATGGAGATTAGCATGCCATTCTGTAGTGCTTGCTAAGCCACTGACCTTTCTCAGGAGGCCACAACCTTTGTAATAATTGTACAGATTGTAAAAGGGACAGTAATATGTGTGGTAAGATAAAGATAATGGGGCTCATTTACTTAACCGGTCTATTCGCGATCCCGCAGCGCCTTGCCCAACGTTGGTTTGCGTCCTGCCAGGACTCACTAAGGCTGTGCGCCCGATGTCCACCAGGTGTCGCTGCTGCGCGAAGGTCCACCGAGGTCCGCCGGAGATCACCATCTTCTTCCTGGTGCTTGTAAGTCCGTGTCAAGCAACGCAATTTTTTTTTAAATACCGCAGTTTTTCCGAATCCGTCGAGTTTTCCGACGGCCACACCCCCGATTTCCGTCAATTTCGCGCAAAACGGTAAAATTAGGATTCGGACCCTTAGTAAATGTGCCCCAATGTTATGTGATGAATTTAGGCATTTTAGAGAGTAATGCTATGTGATGTAGGAAGTAGTATGACTGGGTCACTGGTTGTGCCATCAGCCTGCAATATGTGAATAACAGATGAGTAGCGGGTTTCCTTAATGCTTTCAGCTTTAAACAATCACAGTCATATGACTGCAAGGAGCTGAAGAAAAAAACAAGGGAGGTCTTGGTGTCTGATTACAAGGGGTTGGCACAGGGCTTTCTGTTCCATCCCTAACCCAGCCCCTCGCAATCATGTGCGTAGTGATGGATGGAGAGGTTGGAGGCAGTGATGCTGGCAGGTCTTGAGGTGGAAAGAGAGACAACTATGAATTAAGTCGTCCCTCCTACTCTCCAGTTTGGCAGGGGCAATGGAAGCTGAACTGGGCTCGCGAAAGAATCAGACATGGCCTAAAAAATGTGGCGCCAAAACAGGGCTTCTGTGTTCAATGTTTTTTTGAGGCATGGAGAGGGTTTTTTTCCATTTTTTTTGTAAACACAACCCCATATAGTGTATTAAACAATATACACTGTAAATAAACTCGATGGCCCTGCAACACTATATCATACCATGCAAATTTGTGAAATCTTCACTGGTGTATAAGGGGAAAACCTGACAAAGCCTCATGTGGTGCTCTCTGTTTATTGAGCATCACCTGAATGCATCATAGTAGAACAACAAAGGAATAACATGGCACTCGCACGGCTTGATTTCCAATATTCATCCTTTATGGGGAGGTAGAGCAGAGGTACAAGAAATGACCATCGCTTATTTTTTTCACCTCTGCACTACCTTGTCTCCCCTGTAAGTGTCAAAGTGAATTAATAAAGGACGGATATTGGAAATCAAGCCGATATTGGAAATCAAGCAGGCTATCACTTGCTTTGTTGTTCACATTTAGTGCATGTCTGGGTGAGGATCTTGGGCTTCACATGTTTAACCTGGGAAGGGAACAAAATTAAATTGTAATTTTTAAATTTAATCTGTGAGCTTCCATAAAGCCACCTTTGATCTAATCTCCCTTTGGTATAAACTTGAAGTACAACATCTAACTTTGTATTTAATATCTTTTTTGAGAAAAGTATTAATGGTCTAGGTATTCTTTTGTCGGAATATACAGTTAAAATCTTCAATAATCAAAGGTTTGAGTCTTATCTATTGTATCAGTATGTTCTGAATTATCCACCAAATTTTACTAAATTAGTGCAAAAAAAAAAATTGGGCACAACTTGTCACTCATAACACCAAATAAATCAGACACATCTCTAGACCCCTGTGCACAGGAACCTCAAAACTGCACAGAGCAGGCATAGCCTTAAATTATATAGTGTTGACCTCTAATACCAAATACCAGGGTAAGTATAAGACTCTTTAATTTGCATATCCCTTTAACAACTGAGAAGGAAGTGGCTATGCTGGAAAATGCATCCAAAAAACAAAAAACTGCATAGCACCCTCCATCCGCCAGAACCTAGCAGGACATGGGATGTCACAGGAAGTCTTGAGTCCTGCTGCCTGGGGGACATATGACCTGCTGTGAACCTATTAGTGTCCTATTCTTACCTTGGAAAGGCCAATTGGTCAAAACTTTAAATGTTGGTGCAAAATCTGCTTTCAGCAAACATTTTATGCCAAAACCTAGAATAAAATTTATGAAAACTTTCAGTTCTGAAACCATAGACCAGTGATGGCGAACCTTTTAGAGACCGAGTGCCCAAACTACAACCAAAACCCACTTAATTATCGCAAAGTGCCACAACAGAAATTTATACTCCCTGCTCTGTCACAACTTTCATTCATATCAGCACCTGAGGACACCAATAAAGCAGAAAATAGTCCCAGGTAGAGCTGTCACTTTAAAATACCTCTGTGCACAGCAAGTCCTGGGCTCTCTGGGACTTCAGGAAGATTCCTGGAGTCCTCTCTGATAATTTCCTGGGTGCCCACAGAGAGAGCTCCGAGTGCCACCTCTGGCACCCGTGCCATAGGTTCGCCACCACTACCATAGACTGTATTACATTTTCTGAGAGAAACATTCACTGCCTAGGGAAGTAACACCCTATTTCTTTTATTACAGCAGTGAACACTGTAAATTTTTATGTCCTATTTTTGAATACTGAACTAACGCTTTTGAATATATATATTATTTATGTCCAAATCTGACTAATCCTTTTCCACTTGTAATTCTTCAGTCTGTATTACAATCTGTTGCACCGTGGCTCATTTCCCTTTGATCTTAGGATGCAGGAACAAATTCAAAGCCTTCATTTACAAATCGCTTTTTCGTCTATTAAAACACATAAGTGTAATTCAGACTAAAGCTCATTGAAATGAAATTGGTGACAGTTTTCCAATTAGAGAAAATGCATGTAAATAGAGTTCAAAAGTGACCAAACTGTTCCAGGTAAACGGCTCGCTGCGCCTATCCCAGCCGTTCCCTTTGTTCTGTTTATTGTGCTCCTCTATTATGCTGATACAGACATAAATATTTACGCACATTCTGTATTGTAACAATAAACCTGATAATAATACAACCGTTCACTTGGAATTTTAACCAGAGACAAAACCTTGGCGTAATTTGCTTAGCGCGGACATTATATTGTACTTCTTACGCCTGCTGGAGCAAGAAGCAGAAGGTAATTGCTGTTATTTTTTTCTATGTTGTATAAGATCGGCTATCATTACGGCTAAAGATTTAGTGGATATTTTAGAGAATTCTGGCATCCTCAAATGCTGAGGTTGTGATCATTGTACTGATGAAAGATTGCAATTTACCGTAACACAACTTTCCTGTTTCATAAATTACAAAGTTACAAATAAAGAAAAATGCTTTATTTCTTGTTTTTCCTCCTTCTTCATCGAAATGGTATGGCCTCACATAAAGAGCTGAAAAATAAGGAAAAGTTATTAACGTTTCTAATGTCCATACAGCCTTTATACCTACCTTATAGTGTATCACTTGATAGTCTCATCTCATTTTAGAGCTGAATTTTCCACTGAAAAATTTGCCGGATCTGGAGTTAAATGGGTTTTCAAGGAATATGGAACACCTCTTGAAATGCTTGCTTACTCTGCTTTGCCTCTAGGTTCCCACTGATATCCTTCCTCAGATATCACTTAAATTTTCCGGGGGAACTTCACTCCTTGTATTATCCCCTAGTCTGAGGAGGTCACTCATTGGAAGTGGGTCATAAGACCTTCACCCCAAATGTCACCAGAAAATTTGAAGTTTGCATCCTTTTTTCTCCACTATGGCCAAGGCTCCTAGGAGTTTTCCATATTCTTGGAAAAACCCTTTAAGTTCTTCAAAGCCTTAGCCTCTTCTTATTACCTATTTACTGGCATAACTTCTTTCAGATTCACAAATCAGTACTGACTAACAGAGAAGGAAAACTGGACAAAGAAGCATAATTCTATGTAATGTAAAATAAATTACTAAAAGTACTATTGTCATCTGCACCATTTATTTATTAATACAATTATTTTATTTTTTAAATGATTGTTTTAACAGAAATCTACCATGAAAATCCATCACCGTGACTGTGGTAATCTTCTTATATATTTGTTATCCATGGCGTAATAGTACTGAGGGTTGAGCCCTCTCCATAGCCAGTAAGTCTTTGCTGCATATTGCACCAAACACTTACCAATAACACCCACAATCAGTGCTAGCATGGGCGCCGCCGTTTTGGAGAAGATCGTCGCTCCCTGTAACATCATCAGCGGGTGATGATTGGATGCCATGACCTCCTCGGGTCTTCTGTTTTAGATTTAAAAAGTGGTCACCTTAACCAATGATTGACTCAGTAGGAATTCCTAGACATTTCCTGCCATATCAAGATGGGAGAAAGAAGTAGAGGACAAGTAGGGGATCTGAACACCTTATAAAGACAGTGAAAATGCTCTGAGAAGTTAAAGGGAACCTTCTATCAGGAAGGTGCTTTTTATACGATGACAGGTTCCAGTAGCTTTTGGCATGTTCATGTAAATTATGCCTTTGTCATGCATCTGAATAAATTGCTTCTTAATTGCTTCTCTAACATTATCTGGTTCCCTGCTAGCAGTGTGTGGTGAGTCCTTGGGGGGGAGGGCAGTTCAAACGCAACAAGTCATCTTTTTCTCAATGCTTTCACCCCTCCGCACCCCCTCTCAGTCACACACTTGCTCCCTCCCCTCACTCAACTCAACTTAAAGCCACCATCAATTCTGGTTTGAACTGCCCCCCCATTTCCCAGGACTTCCCAAATCCTTCTAGTAGGGAGCCAAGCAATTAAAAAGCAGCGGGATTATTCAGATGCATAACAAAGTTATTTTTTTATCAAAATGCCAGAGTCTATTGCAACTGATCATCATGTTTTCTCCTTGGTCATCTTACATGATGGTGATAAATGCTCCCTCTTGTCAAACTTAACAGACAGCAGGCTCCTACAAACATGTACTATGACTGCCAGGACAGTACCACACCAGGCTTTTCAAAGAGGGGGAACACAAAGGCTCATCACAGTTACTCCTGATGACTAGTCCCACTCCTTCCACTCATACCAGTTATATTGTAGAAGATGACAATGCAGCATCTCTGACTGAATATATTGGTCTCTCAGATTATAGTGAGAAGTGTGATTACTACTCCCTCAGCATGTGGAAATAGTATTATTTCTGCTTGTATGATGGTGTGCTGAAGCATTATGGAATTGATAGCAGAATGCATAGATACACTGTCTAGTATTCTTTCCCCTTCTATTGAATATAGGAGGGGAAAAAATTTAATGGCGCACTACTGTATGTACATATATGCAAATATCATGCACAAAGGAGTTGGCCACTTTACCTTTTATATTTTGTAATGTGTGTGGTGCAGGAAATTAGGTAAGTTTCAGATATACATCTATTACGAGTTCTGCTCCGCTTTCCTGATAAGAAAAGTGAAGCCTCCTGTCTTGTATCTCATCAGCAAGAGATTCCTGTCCATAAAATGGCTGCAGATAGAGGGTCATGTGCTGGGCGGCGCCAGCACTGGGCATACCTGGGCCAGTGCTGAGGATCAGAGCTGCTGGGGGGGCCCAGGTTAAGCTGTACATAAGCAATTCATGGGGGTAAGGGGGCCTTTATATAAAATAGCCATGAGGGGGCTGTTTGGTATGATAAACAAGGGAATATTTTAGGGGACAGGAGACTGGTTTTGTTTCTAATTTTTTATTATGCCACCACGTGAGTTCACTGCAATGAGGCCATTGAAGTTCTGTCAGCCAGGGGACTATTGAAACTTGGAGCCAACCTTGGTCATGTGATATCTATCTGTCCATGAACAATTGCCCTGCCAGGACCTTGATCTTATATTTACAATTACTATCACAAGGTCCTGGCAGACCAATTGATCATGGACCTATAAAGAAAGTGTTGCAGAACTTTGAATAGATGTATATTCTTAAATGATCTAATATCCTCACCATTACACACACATTACAAAAAACATGAGGTAAAGTAGTTAAACCCTTTAAGATTAAATAATATTTGATTAGTAATATGTTTTTTTTTTTAATGAAACACACATGCCAGGGTGAGGAATAGGTAATTTTCAATAACACAAGATATATTTAGATTTATTATTTGCCAGGGCTGTTATTTTTAACTTTGACTCCATTTTTTTTAGGGTTTCATTTTTTTTTTATTATACCCGATAATATCATAGTTTGGCCTGTCTATTATTACACCGTAGAACATGTATTATTACGATCAAACATACTGCATTTAGAAGTCTGAAATATAAGTTGCCCTGCAAGATTTTTCACGACTTGTATATGAGGTTACTTAGAGTATTAATGTTTCATATTTAACAGACATGAGCCGGAACCAGCAGGAACCGCAGATCAAGAAACTGCAAAATGGCAGATTCATGTGGAGATCTCAAGGAGGAACCAATTCATGGCAGGCTTGTTATGTGAAGCAAGGACACTGTATCTCCCATTAGAAAGTTCTAAATCCTCTCATTAACCCTGTCAGGAGCTGAGGAAGTGTTTGAGGATTGCAGGCGGACGCAGACATAATTGAAAAGGAATTAAGTTATCAAAGACTCGAGCCCTATGATAGAAAAAAAATTACCTTAACAGTTCTTTTCTTTCAACCATTTTCTTACAAAATACATTGTGTTTTTTTTCCCTTTTTTTTTACAAGTGGTATTTATGTTTTCTAACTACATATTCCAGGTAGTTATCTAAAAATAAGTATGCCAAGCGATTTAGAGGCCGGAAGGTTGTACTGTAAGAGACTTTAAATTAGGAAAGACACAATGATAAGGTTATCGACGTACAAAACACAAAAGGGGAAAAAATATTCCATAACCTCTTAACCCTTTTATATTTAGGAATTCATTACAAGATGCATTATGTCTCTCTGCGTTTTATAAGCTGATTTTTTATTTCATTCATGTGACTATATGAGGTTTTTAAAAATAGGATTTGTTCAAGGGCTACATATTATGTAATAATATTATTATTTTTAGTCATTGTATATTTTAGTATAGAGAGTGAGCAGGGTTTTTGCTTATGTTGATCCCAATTTAATCTACCATATATACTTCAGTATGAGTCAAGCTTTTCAGCACAAAAAATGTGCTGAAGAAACCTAGCTCAGCTTATTCTCAAGTCTATTAAAAAAAAAAAAAAAACACTGTACTCACCTTTCCAACGCACCCCACAGGTCCTCTTCTTGCTTATGTTCATCCCTCGGCTCTGTTTTCAGGTCCCTGCACGCTGTGGGAAACACATTATGAAGTCAGTTGACACAAGTGGCGTAGCGCATACAATGGTGTCAGCAAGTGGCTGACGTATGTGTGCCGACCGACCAGGGCGAGCACCTGAGGACAGAGCTAGAGCACTTGAAGCAAGGAGATGACCTGCAGGGGGTATTGGTAAGGTAAGTGTTTATTTTTTATAGGCTCGGGGAAGGGGCTGGCAGGCTATATACTAGGGGGCAGGGGCTGGCAGACTATATACTGGGGTTTCGGCTGGCTGTCAATATATAGTAGCTGGAGTCATTAAGTTAGGAGAGAGATCACTTTCTCTGCATGGCTGCAGGCATCCTCCTCCACATCATGTCTGTCACTTTCAGGGGCCCTCTAGAAGCTTTGGGCACTAGGTAATGGCCCATCCCCCACCCCCCACACTCACTAACGACAGCCAGGGATTTCATCTAGGAGCATTTCTGTGCGTCCAATGATTTTACCATTAACAGACCATCTTGTGGTATCTAGTTTCTTTTTTACTGTTTTTCTTTATTTTTCAGAACTAAATCACATTTCTGAACACTTATCCCTGATTTTCATTGTCTTTATATTTTTAACCCAAGTTAGCTATAGACTTACTGTATTTCAGGGAATATAACCAGAGCTGCAAACCAAACCTGTTGTGAGAATAAAACAATCCTGCTTCCATTGTTTGCTTTATTTCCACATCCTGTATGTGTGACACATAGGAGCATATGAAAAGAGGGATGGATAAAGGAATTTTCCTTTCATTTCTAACCCCCTCTGACTTTAATACAAAACAGGAAAACTTTTAAAAACTTCATACATGACTCCATCTTTAGAATTAAATAATAACAATGATAATCACTTTTAAAAGAATTCACTGACTTGTACCATAGCATCGGGTCATGTGTAGAAGGACACATTGCACATTAATTACAATGGGGACTTCCAGGAATGTTCAACTGAATAGCAAGCAAATTGTATGGAATGTGCAAGTCATAAATGGGGGAAGTTTATTGTATTGTACTTAAAAAAAAGATATTTTGTGTTTAGCAGTTAAATAACCTTTTTCATACTGGTCTATATTTATTTTCAAATTTTTCAATTAGTACAACATGTTTATACTTTCAAATCAAAGAAATAATATATTTAAATTATATACATAAATTTGATAGCTCAATTTTCTTTATGTATTAAAGATTGAGTGTGGTATCAAAAGAACAAAAATGGGAAGGAGTTGCCATGTTTAGACCTTTGGGTTGCGAGAGGGGAAAGCAGAAGAAAAAACAAGGGCATAGACCCTAGTGTAGTATGTCTGGAACTCAGAAATGCTAAAAAAACTATAAATATTTAGATTTTTGAAATGGTGAGAATAATGGCAGCCGTTATCCACGATTTGTTGTTGTCTATAATGCAGAGTGAAAGGGATGGTAAAGATAGCTTAGAAGGATCCAGAAGACAATAGTCGGTATCCGACTCTGAGATAAGAAAAATCCAATGAGTCTAAAGTTAAGATCAGGTTGAATGAAGCAGACCCTTTATAATAAAGTAAGCACCAATGGCTTTTTAGTTTCTGAACATCAGAAATTCCAACTAATGTCTTCTGGAAACTTCTAAGCTATCAAAAGAAAAAAGGTCATCCTATCTTAACAGATCGCTACTCTTTTTGTTTACTGTGATCTGGATATTCCTCAAAACACACAAAAAATGCCTGTTCGGCCATTTTCTACTTTGCCGACTCAGACTTGTCCTACCTCAGGTGTTGACTGGATTCAAACCTAACTGGCTTACTTGTGACATTATGGGACTATTTCCCTCACTTGATCATACCATTGCTATACAATTTTTTTCCTTACTTTTGGATTATAGAACATATATCATCCCTGTCAAGGAGTACCTTTTACTATAGGTAGATTTTTTACTTTTGATAGAATTTACATTTGATTTTTTTTAGAAAAATGCGGAGGAGCCATAAATGGCAAGTGCTTAACATTCCCACCTCACTAAGTTTAGTTTATTCAATCCATAACACAAAAAATAATATTTCTTCAATGTATTGTTTTTCTTTTTTAAAATACCTACATACCCATAAGATTCTGTAAATAGGGTTTATCTGCCCCCTGGCAAAGCGGTGGAAAGAGGCTTCCCAGCCTTTTCCGTCAGGAAAATGTGAATGTGCATAGTTAGCACGTGTCAACATTGGAACTTTGCAGGCAAGTAAGCCCTATTTACAGTATATTAAGGGCATGTAGGTAGTTTTTAAAAAAAATCAATACATTAAAGAAATATTTTTTTGTGTTAAGGATTGAATAAACTAAACTCAGTGAGGTGGTAATATTCCTTTAATCGCGAAAGCTTATGGATCTCCTCCCTTGGAACTGTTGGCATTAAATAAAAAGCAAGGCATTATTTATTTATATTAAATTAGGTACCGTATGTTCTAATTTTTTTTGCTCTTTACTAGTCCGACTGATTCTTTCTTTTTGTTTATCTTTTATCAAGTATATTTATCAAGTGTATCAAGTGCATATTTGTTGATTGTATGTAGTAACATGCTCAATCATATGCATCTGTTATTTATTTTATCTTTGACGTCGCAATTTGATTATGATTGGCTGTTCCATCTACGTAATGATCTGTGGGTGGGATTAAAGTATCATCTCATACACGATAGAATAGCCGTTAATAAGGATTTTTTTTTTTTCCAAAACGCATAGGATATTTGTCCTATTGTTAGCTCCTTGTTGTGTGTTCTTCGGGCACTCTATTTGTTCTTATAGATTTAGAATAATAAAAAAAAAAGTTTTTATACAGTGAATTCTCCGGAATCTGGACTTTGTTTCTATATACTGTGTATGTACCTGGAGCCGAAGGCATTCCGTGGGCGGCACGGTTGCTGAATGGGTAGCACTTCTGCCTTGCAGCACTTGGGTCCTGGGTTCTAATCGGCAAAGAGTATATATGTTCTCTCCGTGTTTGCATGGGTTTCCTCCCACACTACAAAACATACTGGTAGGTTGTGTAGATTGTGGTACCTGTCCCCCATGGGACCAATTTAGCATGCTTTGTGCAGCACTGCGTAATCTGTAGGCGCTATATAAATAAAGAATTATTAAGAGTATTCACCAATACCATGGTGCCACAGTGTTTCTGGTGAGGAGACTTCACATCTGTTTGGGGTTTTCTTTTGTAGGCTCCCTTTAACACTAACAAATAGATGGGTGAAACCAATTGGAATAAAAGTGGTGGAAGCAGAGAATGTTGATATTAGTTATGGACACTACCCATAAGAACCATATATTCTGTAAAGTCCTTCCTTTTATTTGTCCCACAGTTCCCAATTCACTGGACTTTAAATGGTTAACAGTAATCACAACAGAAATCACATACAAATTGAAGGACAGAAGCCATCAGTCATGGAGTATGAAAAAATGAAATGGATGGTCAGTAAATCTCTTCACATCCTAGGAAAGGGGGGGGGCACAAAAAAAGAAAAAGCAATATCAGATCAGTTTCTGACTGGACAATCTCTAAACTGTGGGTTTGCTATGAAATGGTTTTCAATTGTTAGGCTGTCATTATATGTGATTGGTGCACACTATAGAGGAGCTGGAAAGCTATCTTAAAAAAGAATATAGCAACCTGCATTGTAGCAGAATCTATTAAATAATTGGAACGCACTGTGACTGCCGTACGAAAGAAATTTGGAGAGAGATCCATGTAACAAAGTTAACATATTTTCTTTGGAACATCAAATTATTTTAACTGAAATAAGGGAACCATTCCAAAAAGTTATTCCAAAAATGTTTCCAATAAATACGGTAAATGAATGGTAAACATTTAGGTTTTCCCGGTTCTCTCCAGGCTCTGATTTGACATTTATATCTTTCTATTGCTTTTTAAGGTTACTTATTTTTCAGGAATAAACATTTTTTGGTTTATCAATAAAATGTTTTTCTAATAAAGTTTTTAACGGGTCAGAAAAAAAAATAAAATATAGAGATTCCTTTGCAGAGCATTGACCTTCGTCAGGAAAGAAACAAAATATTTGCAGACCACTTTTGCAAGTGTATAGAATCTTAAAGGCTATTTCGGGAAAGGAATATGCAAATACGTTTTCAATGGTGGATAAAGTGAAACAATAGTATGGGTGTGAAGATGCAAAATGTGTGTAATTTTCCTCTTTTTATAAATGGAGTGGGAGAATTTTGTGTGTTGGTGCTTTTTTAATAAATTTTTTTTTACTTTTTTCTGTTTAAATTTTTGATAAAACTATACATTTTTTTACATCTTACTTTGTACCACAAGGGGACGTTGGCATGAGATCAGTTGATCTCTTATATAATGCACTGCACTACATATGTATAAATGTCCCTGAGATGCATCTATTATATAGCTATCACAGGCAGCCATGAGATCCTTCAGTGGACCCGCGCACCAACATCAGCACCGCCAGCGGCACTCATTTAAACAACAGAGTCAATGTTTCACTGCTGTGTATAAGGGGTTAAACACCCGGTATCAGTGCTTTTCCAATCCCAGGTGTTATATAAGGGCTAGGATTTCATAATACAGCCCTGGCACAAGCAGGACACAATGTCCTGCAAACTTCTTCTGATATGGAGACATAGAAAGATAGTGCATCAGAATAGGACTTAAAGGAGGTACATTCTCCAATGAAGATTGTAGGGGAGACATATGAATACGTTTTCCGGGAAGGGTGGGGGTGGACTATGCCTTAGTCTGCCTTAAGTCAGCATAGTTCTTCTTTTCCCGCACTGGAACATTGAGCTGAATATTCCTTTGCAAGAAACCAAGGTGACATGACATGGGATAATATCCAAACCAATAAGTTTCTTCAAAAATATTAAACGGATCAAAACATGAGGTTATCTATTTTCAGTAGGGTTGGGCAAATTTTAAAAAATTCAATTTGCCAAGTTCACCGAATTCTCTGACAAAATTCAATTTGACGCAAATCGAATCATGGCATTCAAAAAACAGGCATTTCCTGGCTGCAGAGAGCCTGTAGGGTCTTGTAGAACATTGTGCCATGCTTTAATATGCTTAGGGAGCGTGGTTTGGTCTTCAAACAATGCTGTGTGTTAGTATGAGATGCACATGACAGCCGCCGCTCTTAGAATTGCTTCACTTACAGAGGCCAATTTGACCAAATTAATGAAGCGGGAACGCAGCCTGACAAGGTAACGTCTGTGCCAGCTCGAAAGGACTGAGCTGAGGGCCAAGATCCCACTGTAACATCAAAGAGTGCACTATGTTGAGTCAGCTACTGAGTACAAGCAGCTAAACGCTACAGACAGCACATGCAGTGTGAAATGACGGGATTGCAAATGGCCGTCTGTTTTTATAGGGCTGTGACTTCACATAAGCCTGCCGGTCGCTGATTGGCTTACAGATCTGGACATGTGATCGAGGGTGTACCTTTCCTCTTCACAGAGTTCTCTGCCCAATGTAACACGTTGCACTCACGGCCATTTTGCTAATGAAGGGGGCAAAAAAATGAGCTCCCACCAATTACCATGAATTCGGATTTGTGCAGAACCAAAGTTTTCCTGAAATTCTAAACGAATTCCACTTTGTTAGAATCAATTCGCTCATCTCTAATTGTCAGCCATTGTGATATAGGTGATACATGTATTCAATACATATCTACCCTAGTTAGAGAAAAATACTTGACTTGAAAAAATCTGGATTTTTCTTGCACTTTTCCTGCTGCTGTATCCCCGATGTGTTAAGTATAGCAAATAGTAATGAAGCCACAAACAATTCTTATATACCAATGTTCTATGTTCATTCTTCAATGTATAAACATTTCTTCTCTCTCGTTAGAAGATGGTAATGGTAATGACCTTGCATACATTTACTTGATTCATTTTATCTTGTATTTTTATATAATTCTGGTAACACCTTTATTGTTGATTCCTTTGAAATGTATGCAGGGATACATAAGATTGTTGCTATTAATATGAGTATTTGACATGTAAATTATGTTATGTGAATATTTAGATGAGATACATATTTATGTGTTTTATATTTATGTCTTATTCATATTCAGATGTATTGTACTTACATTTCCACGAATTTGTTATGACATTTGGAAACCCTTCAATTATAGTCATTGCTTAATATTGTGTCCATGCTTGTTATATTGAATCGTATTACACACAGGATGTGACGTGTCACGTCATGTGGAGCTGTTGGTTTAAAAAGTTTGGTCTTTTCATTTAATTGTTAGCCATGAGTGAGGATGTTATCCGAAATGCGTAGGCTCAGCGTATAGCTTACCTGTACTACCATGCATCCTGTTCTGTTTTTACTTATAAGACATAAAGCATGAAGAAATATTTTTAAATGAGGAAGTGCTGCAGGATTTTTTTTACTCATTTTTGGATCCAAGCTTTGTGTGTTCTGATCAGTGGCTGCAGATGTGATGACTGCATGGAAGCGTGGTTCCAGCTTTTTCCCTTCATATACTTCCCACTGTTTTATGAGCTGCATTGTAAATCCACACTGACGTGTGTGAAACATGATTTGTATCTTTTTGTTGGCCTGAAGTGTAAAGGTACAGTTCACAAGGGTAGGCCCTGAAGAAAGGAAAAGGAAGAACCAAGTACTTTGTGGATGTAGCAGAAGGACAGGTAAAAATGAACTTTTAGTTTAAGACCCTAGATACTGTAAATGGCACTTAGGGAATTGATTTATCCCGAAGTGCTATCTGCTCTCTCCCATCTGCTTTGAGTGGAAGCTGTAGACTCTTATCAAAAGCCTGCTATGGTTACCATGCATAGCAAAGGGGATGGTCTTTGAAGAGAGCAGAAAGCTCTTCAGGATGAAACATCTCTTCAATTAGTGCCTGCACAGCTGCAGCCTGGGATTTAAAGTAAATCAACCATGTACATACATAACCAACAAAACCTATAAATACTCACCCACCCTCCTCTGCATCTTGATCCTGGCGCTGTCTGTTGCTAGTCTTGACACCTAGAAAACAAATCTATAATTAGCAGCACAGAGTGCCGGACATCTTATCCCTGCACTCCGTGCTGCTAATTATAAGTTTGTTTTCAAGGTGATCCCAGCGTCTCAAGCTTAGCAATGGACATCGACAGGATCAAGGTGAAGAGGAGCGGGGGTGAGTATTTATAGCTATTTTAATGTTATGTACGTAGTTCCTTTAAGTAAATGTGTTACAGCCGTCCTGCTCCTAACAATACATTCAACATATAATTAAAAAGCCAAAAACAGTAAGACCATACAACAAACCAAACCAGGTTTTGGGGCAAAAAACATAAGCAAGAGATAAATTCCCCAAAAACTTCTAACAGGCAATTGAACCTCTAATAAACGCACCAAAAGCAAAGCATGTATTTATAAAAATAAGTATGTTCTTTATTGAAATTTAATTAAAAACTGATGAAACACATAATCAAATTATCAAATGAAATAGATCTGCATAGTTTTTGCCTGACCGACTTCCTTTCAATAATCAAGTTGTTACGATGATGTGATCCATTTCATGTATTGTCTACCTAAAAATTACTGCGTGATGTCACCACTCCAAAATATTCTTACGCTCACAGTATTGTTCAATAATATTTAGAAAGCCAGCCAGGGTTTTCCACCTAAAATGAAACACACAAATTAATCTTTGGTTATGTGAGGCTTATGGATCAATTATAAAGCTTATGCAGCAATTGCTTAAGGTTTTAACAGTGTTTAAGAAAAGATTAAGCTCAATCTCTCCACTTCTCTCAGATATTGGCCTGCATTGAAACATTTTTTTTTCTCGATATGCTTTATTATTTTTTTTTTTGTAAGCTGTGGCATTTATTGAAAACTTAACAGTCCTTCAATATGTTAGTTGAATAAAGCTAGCTGATATATTTATGTATTTATGTTAAGTGAAAGAGATTAACAGCAGAATAAAATGTTTAAGGGGGTTGTATTAAGTTTGATTGTTACACCCACAGGATAAGGGATAACAATCTGATTGGTGGGGGTCCAACAGCTGGGACAACCCACCGATCACAAGAAAAGGGAAAGCAATCATTCTTTTGCTCTTCACTCTTAGGGACCCAGACACTAGAGCAAGAGGTCAAAATGGACAAGGCGACAAATTCAAAAAAGGGAGGAACTTATCACCACATTGGTGGACATGTAGCTTAATTTATCCGATTTTCTTGATCTGTTACCATAGTACTGATGAGTGTAACTGCCATCACTGCACATTGCCTCACTGAGATGGGTCTCACCACAACAATGGACATGCTGGCTGCACTACAACCAACCGACTACAGCCCAACATAGTAGTGATCACGTGACGTGGCCAGGCAGGTGCAGGACATGTGATGTGGACATGTGACAAGCTGGCATCTTCTGTCCTGTATCCCCTTCACATGGACAAAATTAATAGACTGACTACAGGGCCAGTGGCATTTTAATTCTTCATTATATCACATGTTCACAACATTTTTCTGCTAAGCAGGAGCAAAATTTAAACAGCATCAAAATAAATATTAGCTTATATTTTAATGACCCATTTGAATCGTCCTTGTTTTAGCTCCATTGATCTTCCCGTTATCTCTAACCAGCTTTCCTGTCTCTGCTGAAGTATCTCAACAACATTATAACCACAATTCTTCACAGTATGGATGTCTCATTTATTGGGATCTGCAGCATTGGCTTTCCTCTTCAAATTGCCTTTGGTATTTGAGCCAAAAAGTTCCATTTATGTTCCATCTGATCAGAGCACCTTCTTCCAAATTGCTTGCGTATTGTCGTCCCTACAAATCTACTAAGAGACTTTTAATGGCTTTCTATAAGCCACGTTACCATAAAGGGCAAATTTCTTGAGCACAAAACCAATAGTTTTCCTAAGGACAGATGCTCCCTCTCTGAAGCTTCTCCAAATTTACCGTTGGCATTTTGGCTGCTTCTCCTTGTCTGGGCTGACAGTTTATGTTGCCATATCTAGGTAGGTTAGCAGCTATACTATACTCTTTCCATTAATGAATGATGGATTCAACAGTTCTCTGTCAGATGTTCATTTTTAAAACCCTTATCCTGCAATGCATTTGTGTGTTTGTGGGTTATCATGATCTTCTCTATGGTATTGATGTACAGACGAGTACTCTACCAGCAACTAAATAAAATGAGACGGTGATTATCAATTAAAACCTACAATCCCATAGGGTTAAAAGTTGGATAGAGATCTATATGTAAAAACATGAAAGCCTATATTCATTGATTTTAGTACCAAGTCATTTTTACATGTTGATTTTTCACTAATGCTCTCTAACAAACCTCTGAAGCCAAAACAAACAACTATACATATACAACTACATACAAACGAGCTCTGTTAATTATTTGCTGTAGATGACTCCTGAAGGCAATTGAACACTCTGGATTGTATTTAGGAGATAGCAAAAGATAGGGGACGGAATACATATGAATACATTTCAGTTTTTCAAATTTGCAAAACCATGTACCATTTACAGCTCATTAATATAGTTCATGTTTTTGTTGCTGTATCATATAAAGTGGGGGAAAAATATTTAGTCTGTACAAGATCTCTCACTTAAAAAGATGAGAGAGACCTGTAATTGACATCATAGGTAGAACTTCAACTACAAGAGACAAAATGTTCAAATGAATCCAGAAAATCACATTGTTTGTTTTTTAAAGAATTTATTAGGCATTTATGTTAATTTGGTCTTTAACAAACAAGCAAGATTTCTAGTTCTCATGGGAGTGCTTTAGGACTGTTTGTCTGCAAAGGGTCAAGGACGACCGATCCATGTACATGAAAGAATGAATAGGGTCAAGTATTGTGAGATTTTGAGTGCAGACCTTCTTCCATCAGCAAGGGCTTTGAAGATGAAACATGGCTGTGTCTTTCAGGATGACAACTTTTCCGACAGCCCTGCAGGTCCTCTTCTTGCTCCGGATGCTCCGATGCCTCTTCGGGTCCCCTCGCAATGCTGGCGGCTCACAAACAATGACATCGGCAAATGGCTGACGTCTTTGTGTGTGCCACCGAGTGAAAAGACCCGAAGAGAAGCCAAACAACTCGAAGAGGAGCTGAAGAGGAGCATCAGGACCCGAAGAGGCACCGGAGAATCAGAAGCAAGAAGAGGACCTGCGGGGCCCTAGGTAATGGAAGTACATTGTTATTTTTTTTTTAAATTAAAGGCTTGGAACACTCGGGGCAGGGGCTATACCGTGAGGAATGGCATGCTATATACTGGAGGGATGGGCTGGCTATATGCTGGGTGGGGCTGGAAGGCTATATATTATGTGGACTGGCATGCTATATACTATGGGGACTAGCATGCTATATACTGGGGGAGCTGGCAGGCTATATACTATGGGGACTGGCATGCTATATACTCAGGGGCTGGCAGGATATATACTGCAGGAGCTGGGAGGCTATAAACTACTTGGGGCTGGCAGGCTAAATACTGGAGGGGCAGGGGCTGGTAGGCTATATACTGGGGGGAAAGGGGCTGGCAAGCTATATAAAGGGGGGCAGGGGCTGGAAGGCTATATACTGGGGGGGAGAAGGCTGGTCAGCTTTATACAGCTTTTGTTAAAATTAGATACCTTGGCTTATACTTGGGTCGACTTATATTCAGGTATATACAGTATATAACAATGTATTGAGACGAACTTTGGTTATAGACCAAATACTTATTTTCCACCATAATTTGCAAATAAATTCTTTAAAATATATATTTTCTCCCACTGTATAATATCAATAAAACACAATTACATTTTAGTTGTAATGTTTAATAAAGAGTATTTAAAGTTCAAAGGGTATGAATACTTTTACAACCCACTGTATAAACTGTAAAATAATATGAAACAGAAAACTGTTGTCTAACATGAGAATTATGAATATAAATTAGTTATAGGTTAAATATGTCTGTCTAATGTGTTTTTTGTTAGCAGCGCAGTTCGATAAGTGTTTATTTCTCTCTTCATCTCTCTTTGCTGCGGATGTGTTGTAGTGGAGCAGTCATTGCAGGTATCAGGTAATTTATTTAATCCACCATCCTAATGGAAATCCTCATTTAAAACTACCCAGGAGGTAAGGGAATTCGATTGCATCTTTATTTACTTCTTTTACTTATTATCTTCAAAACTTACAGTATTCATGGGGAGCCATAGTGGGATAGACCGCATCAGATGACATTTTGAAAAATAAGTTTCAGTAATATGGGTGGAGGATTATTCACGCTGTGCAAAGTTATAAAATTTTCACAAAGTACATTACTTTAGCTTCAGATGCACCACTGTACTTTAATGCGGTATTGGATGTTTTGTAAAGCCATGGTACATTGCATTTTTATAGGCTCATTTCTCAAATCTGTTTCCCTAGGTTTAGCGTCAACGCCTTGATCGATTGTCAGAATTGATTGAAGTGTTTTAAGTAAAGATCTGGAGGACATTTGCTAATTCCGTTAAATTAAAGGAAGCTAGCATCACTTTACAATTTACTGGTGCTTGGTAGACTCAACTGCTCCATTGTAACACACCACAAACACTGTTTAAAAAGAGGAGAAAGAGGAAAGAGCATACAGTACTTCACAGGGTGCACCCGCTGAGCTCTGATCCTGCAGATCCACAAGCTGGCATGTGTAAGAAAAACAACATATTACATCTTGAACAGCTTCGGTTGGCACCCTTTGCACCATTCTTGAAAAAACATAGTCCTCTGTATATCTGAAATTTGGAAAAAAATGTGCATATACTAACAAATTTAATTACTAAACTGTATCAAATAGTCAAGTCATATTTGCTCTTTGCTCTTAGAGCCTTTATTCATGTGCCCCAATGCAACATATGTACCAGGCCGTGTCAACTATATTGTATTGTTTATAGTACTGTCGCCTCATAATGGATTAAGGTGACCTTAATGCCCCATAAAGCTCCTGGGTCTGGCAAAAATTGCACTCTTTGTACCTCTTAAAGGATACTTAAAATCAGAAATCTATATATTAAGGTTGTCTACGTGGTACTCGGTTTTCACCAGACTCCACCGCAATACAGGTTGGACTTGTTGCGGTGTGGTACCACCAGGTCGTTCCACAGGCGTGACTTTGTCAGCGTTGGCCGGCCAAGGCATAGTACAGAATCGTAAGGCATATTCGTGCTCGGGGATAGGTAGGAGATTGAGACAGGCAGCACAGGATCAGAGTCTATTTTATTTTGATAGAAATTACATTTTTGGATGCGATGATAGCTAGCATGTTTATGATTTTTACAGATTTTTCAGTTTTATATCAGTTCTGGAGAAAGGGTGATTAAAATTTTTATTTATTTTTTTTATTTTAATTAAAATTTGTTTTATTTTATGATTTTTCCGACCCCTTAGGGTACTTAAACCCTAGGCTGTCTGATTGATCCTGCTATATAATATCATACTTCAGTATGGCAGTATATGAGGATTTACCACATCATTTATTACAATGTGCAAAACACACATTGAGGCTTATTTACTAAGGGTCTGCGAATCGCATTTCCGTTGGACTTCCCGACGTTTTGGGGTATTACACGGTTGGGACAGTTGTTTAAAAGGGGATTGTGTCACACGCAATCAGATTTTGGTGAGAGGTTTTTGGCTTTCATGCGAGAGGGGGGCGTGCTGTCGGACGATCTGATGGATTGGGACTGAGCGCAGGATTTAACTTTAAAATTGTGTCACATACAACGCACTTACATACATCGGGAAGAAGAATGTGAACTCCAGTGGACCTGAGTGGAGAAGCGACAGATGCAGGATATCAGGTGCACGATCTTAGTGAATTGCACCAGAGTGCATTATCATTGGAACAATGCACTTCAGGTGAACTAATCAGACATGTAAGTAAATCTGCCCCATTGTAATGAATGTGTTAGCCTTGTATGACCTGATGCTACCAGAGCAACAGATCGCCACTGGAGGGCTACGATCTAAGCCAATATGGCAGTGCCCATGTGCCTTCAACTTTTCAATGCCGCCGGCGGTGCTATCACCGATAACGGGTGGCACTGGTGGCTGGTTGCTGCAATATGCAGTAAACACTCACCTTGTATGGAGAGGGCTCAGCCCGTGAGCCCTCTCTATACAGCGGCAGCTGACATTTGACATACTATTATTTTTAGTTTCTTTAACCCCTTCCCGACGCGCGCCGTACTAGTGCGGCACGCGCCGGGTCCGGGTGCATGGAGAGGGCTCGCGGGCCGAGCCCTCTCCATAGCCGGTAAGTCTTTGCTGCATATTGCAGCAAAGGCTTACCGGTAACACCCGCGATCGGTGCTAGCACCGATCGCGGGTGCTTTCACTACGATCGCCACCGGCAATGCTGCCGGAGGCTTCAGAAAGACTGAAGCCGCCATCTTGCCGCGGATCATCGCTCCCCGATGACGTCACGGGGAGCGGTGATCCATTGCCATGACAGCTTCGGGCCTCATGGAGGCCCGAAGCTGTCTCGTTTTAACCCATTCATTACAATGTGCTATCAGCACATTGTAATGAATGAGGAGTAAAATCCCCATATACTGCCATATTGCAGTATGGCAGTATATGGTAGGATCAATCAGACCACCTAGGGTTAAAGTACCCTAGGGAGTCTGAAAAATAGTAAAAGTAAAAGTAAAAAAAAGTTAAAAAAAAAAAAATTATAATAAAAAAACCTAAAAATTCAAATCACCCCCCTTTCCCTAGAACTGATATTAATATTAATAAACAGTAAAAATCATAAACACATTAGGTATCACCGCGTCCGAAAATGTCCGATCTATCAAAATATAATAACGTTTTTTCGCTGCGTTTAACCCCGTAACGGAAAATAGCGTCCAAAGTCAAAAATGAAATTTTTTTGCCATTTTGGAAAATATTAAAAAATTAATAAAAAGTGATCAAAAGGTCGCACAGTCCTAAATGTGATAGCAATGAAAACGCCATCAAAAGTTGCAAAAAATGACACCACCCACAGCTCCGTACACCAAAGTATGAAAAAGTTATTGCCGCCAGAAGACGGCAAAATTAAAAAAAAAAATTTTGTACCGGAGGTTTTAATTTTTTTAAATGTATGAAAACATTATAAAACCTATACAAATTTGGTATCCACATAATCGTAGTAACCCAGAGAATAAAGTAGACATGTCATTTGGGTTCACACAGTGAAAGCTGTAAAATCCAAGCCCACAAGAAAACGTCACAAATGTGTTTTTTCACCATTTTCACTGCATTTGGAATTTTTTTCTTGCTTCCCAGTACGCACCATGGAATATTAAATACCGTCACTACGAAGTGCAATTTGTTACGCAGAAAATAAGCCATAACACAGCTCTTTATGTGGAAAAATAAAAAAGTTATAGATTTTTGAAGGTGGGGAGTGAAAAATGGAAGTGAAAAAACTAAAAAAGGCCAAGTCGTTAAGGGGTTAAAAACAAAGATAACATAAAATTATTCTTGGGACCAATCCTCTGTCAAAGCCCAGTAAATCATTAGTATCCCCTGAATTGGGCTACATTCTTCTGAATTATATGGATAAAGGCTGGGCCAAATAGAGGACGCTCTGGTGGTGGATTAAGACTGCCATAGGCCCTGGGCTGTATGAATATTATAGCTCCTACACGTCTGAAATTCACTTCCCACATCGGGTACTAGAATCAGCTTCTTGGGGAATGGAGGATGTTTTTTGTGTACATGTGTTTTTTGTGTACATATGCTGGAATAGATGATGAGGATTTTATGGGTTAAGGGTTGTCTCACTTTAAAATTTGGTGGGTGGTTTTGGTGGCCATGGGCCCAAAGAAGGCTTTGGGGCCTGGGCTACCACCCAACCCGCCTATATCATAATCAACTACTGTCTTGTTCTCTAACACTGCTCCTATTTTCTATATGTAGAGAGAAATCTATGAATTCCTTACTAGTCAAATCACTTAGAAGAACAAAGATACATCATCACAAAAGAATTCATTTGCATCTCCTTTTAGTGATTCCGAACATCGGTCAGAAAATATATTATGCAGTATTTTCGATGGGCCTCTATGCCCTGGGATAGACATAAGCATTATTTTTAGTAAAGCAATTTGTGGAAACACTCACCATATTATACATATTGGAAACATCTGTCCAAAAATATCCCTATAATTTGTTTCTTAACTCATGCACAGATGTGTTTTGTGAAATGCCAACCACAAAGAAAGAACATAGCGTCTCACAGGGGATGCAAAATTTACATGGGAGCGTCTACAGTCATAATGCAGCCCACCACTGTGAGAAATAAAAGCCTTTCTATGCTGTGTCTATCAGCAGGAAGTCGTAACATCAGTTTTCATAATTCCAGCCTCGCAGCTCTTTCTCACCTGATGCTTTCTTAGCCTCTTGTCCTGCCAATTATTGTGCAATGTGTCCAAATCATAACAACATTTCTCAGCAATTTCAGCTGCTTTTCACAATAGCAATGGCCTCAAACAGTGCCAAGCAACTTGTAGAATGCAGGGTGGGGGTGGAAAACAAAAAGAGGGAAATTATTTGTAGGTAAATGGTTGAGATTTTACACAAAAAAGAGAATTTCAGAAAAGATATTTTATACCCTACCTGAGGGGACTAGCAGTTTACTGGGGGTAAAATGGGTAAAATCTAGTGACAGGTTCCCCTGCAGTATTTGGTAGGATCAATCGGACAACCGAGGGTTAAAATACCCTAGTGGGTCTGAAAAATAGTAAAAGTAAAAATTTAAATATGTTTAAAAAAAATAAAAATAAAACCTAAAATTTCAAATCACCCCTCTTTCCCTAAAACTGATATGAATATAAATAAACAGTAAAAATCACAAACACATTAGGTATAATGCACGATCTATTAAAATATAATAACATTTTTTCACTATGTTTAACCCCACGATTAACAGAAAATCGTGCAAAATTCGAAAATGGCACTTTGTTGCCATTTTGAAAAACATATAAAAAAAAAATAATACAAAGTGATCAAACAGTCGTGCAGTCCTAAAAATTATAGCATTGAAAAATTCAACAAAATTTGCTAAAAATGACACCGCCCAAACACCGAAATATAAAAAAGTTATTCGCGCCAGAAAATGGCAAAATAAAAAAAAAATTGTACAGTAGGTTTTCATTTTTGTAAATGTATGAAAACATTATAAAGCCTATAAAAAATTTGGTATCCCCATGATCATACTGACCAAAAGAATAAAGTGGCGCTTGTGGAAACACTGGGGCACATTTACTTACCTGGTCCTGTTGCGATCCCGAGGCACGTTCTCCGACGAGGATTCGGGTCTTCTGGCGATTCACTAAGGTTGTGTGCCCGATGTCCACCAGGTGTCGCTGCTGCGACAAGGTCTGCCAGGGTTCACCAACCTATTCCTGGTGCATGTGAATGATTGATTTTGCGACACACTTCCTTTTTTTTTAAATTCAGCGGTTTTTACGAATCCGTCGTTTTCCGACAGCCACGCCCCCCCCCCCCATTTCTGTTGCGGGAAAACCGGCAAAATCCGATAGCATGCGCCAAAATCCCGCTGAAATTCGACGCAAAACAGAAAAAGTCGGGAAACCCGACAAAAGTGCCCTTAGTAAATGAGGTCCACTGTGTCATTTGTGGTGCACAGTGAAAGCTGTAAAACCCAAGCCCACAAGAAAACGGTACAAATGCACTTTTTCACCAATTTCACTGCATTTGGATTTTTTTTCCTGCTTCCCAGTACACAGCATGGATTATTAAATACCATCACTATGAAGGGCAATTTGTTACACAAAAAACAAGCCATCACACAGCTATTAAGTGCAAAAAAAAAAAAGTTTTTTGATTGTGGGGAGGGAAAAATAAAAATGAAAAAACAAAAGAGGGCCAGGTCTTTAAAGGGTTAAGCACAAGAAAATATAGAAAAAATCTCCTATAAGAGGTAAACATGGGACAGAATTAGAAGATTAAATATATATTGCTATGATTATTGTTAGCTGAACAAGATTTAGAAATCTTTCCATTGCTGCTGTCCCTAAAAAAAAAAGATTGCAAAGAAGGAAAATCTGATATTAATGATAACAGTAATAATAATTTCATGCATTGATCTCACAGAAAGAGCAGTATTTATTGTACACTTGTCGCTGGCTGGTGCTGTCCGATTGATGGACTTCATTTGATGAGAATTTTGTAGCTGCCGGTTTTATTTGCTTCGTTACTAGAGATGAGCGAACACTAAAATGCTCGGGTACTCGTTACCAAAATTCTGCCTGACACAGCTCGTTTGATAAGGGGACCATGTATGGAGGCAGTGAACTAGTAGTAGATTAAAGGTGCTGCAGTTAAAACTATGTTAGTTGGATCTTGGCATGGAGCTGGCGCTCCGCTGCCAGGCGAGCTTTCGCCAATCCAAGCCCCTGTCTCTAGGCTACTCCCCAAACAGCACTTCTAAGAACCTTTTGTATAAGATCAAGTGTAGTAGCGTTCTTATAAGTTTAGGATATGCCGGGTGAGGGGAATGTAAACAGATGCGCAAGAAGCGCATGATGCGCATGGAGCTGGCGCTCCGCTGCCAGGCGAGCTTTCGCAAATCCAAGCCCCTGTCTCTAGGCTACTCCCCAAACAGCACTTTTGTATAAGATCAAGTGTAGTAGCGTTCTTATAAGTTTAGGATATGGCGGGTGAGGGGAATGTAAACAGATGCGCAAGAAGCGCTGAAATAATATCCCTAAATGGTAAAAGTTTGCAAGTATATTTTGTGGATTACACAGCAGGGTGGCGACAAAGTTAACAACTTTGATGTGGAATCCATGAAAACAACCCAAATTTCTGCCTGACACACCTCGTTTGATAAAGGGACGATGTATGGAGGCAGCTATATGGACGACTTTTGGAGGTAGCATAATTCCTCACAAAATGGTACTAGATGCAAATTAAAAAAAAAAAAAGTAGAACGTTATTGTAGCCCTAAGAAGGGCTGTTGGGTTCTTGGAGAATCACTCCTGCCTAACACTATTCTAATAGAACAGCCTAACGCTTTCCCTGACCAGCAGCAGCTCTCTCCCTAGCGGCATCCAAAGTTCGTCTCGAATAACGAGTACCCGAGCATTTTAGTGCTCGCTCATCTCTAATTGTAACCCCAGCCAATTGTAATTGGATTTTAAAACTTTTGGTTGAACTTTCAACTTTGGTTGAAGCATGATTAACAATAAATCTTAATTGCAGACACCTTTGATAACTGTTACAGCTGATCATTGTATCCTGGGACTAAAATACATTAAATTACCAACATCCAGAGGTCCGCTTGTAAGTAGGAGTCGTCTGTAAGTCGGATGTTCTTAAGTAGGGGACCGCCTGTAGTGTTATGATTGATAGTATGACTTTTGTTACATCTGTGTCAGTATCATCCTCCGTATGTGGCTGAGGAGAAGCTGATTGCTTCTTTGTTCTGTTTTTGTTACTCCGGTCCTGTGTGTATACTTGCTTTGCTGTTTTGATTGACTAGCGCAACACCTGTCTCTTGCCTGCAGCTTAACTTTGGTCCAGTGGTAGTTATCCCGTGATAATTGACAAACTTCAAACTTCTGACCTGCTCTCTTTGCTGTCTGGATCTCTGAACCCAATCACTTTAGAGGCTCGGGATTTGAGATCACATATTGGTTCTCAAATGACAATAACAGATCAAGCTTCTATCTTGAGGAAAGGAGATTCCAGGTTTTCATAGGGTAAGTATATCCAGAGTACTTTAAGTTGCCCCCAGACACGACCCTTTAACTTCTAACTTAGGGTCAGGCACATTTTTGATTTCTGTGTGACAGTCGTGCTTGCTGAGCTTCTGTATCTCTTTGCTGTGCCTGTAGCCACGCCCCTGGCATGGAGCTTAGAGCCACTCACTGATTACTTCCCGGCAGCAGATTGTGAGGAGAGAGGGAGGCTTCAAACCTACAAACTCCAAGGAAATAAGTGATCCGGGGGAAGGGGGAGGCAGGCACATATCTGTGAGAACACAGATGTATCAGAGTTGTGTGTGTAATAGGCATCTAATGGATCTCATGCATCTCTCATCTGTCTCATCTCTCTTTCTATGTATCAGTGTGTTAGTACAATTGCGTCAGAAGTTAGATGAAAGTGTATTTACACCAGACATATTGGGGCAGATTTATCAAGCTGTCTGAAAGTCAGAATATTTCTAGTTGCCCATGGCAAACAATCACAGCTCCCCTTAAAAATATTAATGAGCACTGGTAAAATGAAAGCTGAGCTGTGATTGGTTGCCATGGGCAACTAGGAATATTCTAACTTTCAGACAGCTTTATAAATCTGCCCCAATGTTTCTGCAAGAGAGTCCCCGCCCACATCCTGGAATTTTGCACTGACCATCAGTAAAAGGAGCTAAAACATCAATAAAACTGAGTAAAATTGTAAAGTAATGTATTAAAAAGTATCTTTATTGTGTTAGCATCACTAGGTGATTGAGATGTGAGAATTTTCTTTCATGGGAAAACTTATTTAAGCATCAGTCCTTATTCACACCATCTCAAAAGATGCCCCATAAGAAGTTTTAAGATGAAACCCAGGGTTGGTCGTATATGTCTGCTGGCGTTTTAGAATTTTATGAAGCACTTTAAGAGACTCAATATTGTGAGTGTAATAAATAACTTTTAAATTCAATTTATCTCTACATTATTGCACTATTGAGATCTGTCTTCCGTAGTATATATTTTTTGGAAAAAGAACGCATCTAGAGGAGTGGATTGCAGCATTTTTCTTTGAGATGATGTGAACAAGGACCAACAGGATTCTTAATGGATAAGATGGAGACATTTTTAAGCTTTTTATTGTTTATTTGTGGCACTAAAAAGTACTTACTTAGATATTCTTGGCTAACTCCATCCATTTAGAGACTCTGTCCATTAGCTTCCTGATATCCTGATCTTGGTTACTGTTCAGACTTCTCCTTCATGTTTGTGATTTTGTACTTTGTTTGCTGTCTCTGTTGTGACTCGGCTTGGCAAATATTCTTATCTATGTTTTGTCTATGGCCCACATTAATTAAAGTGTTTGCATCAGTTTTCTGTCTGACTTTGCACTAAAAAGAAAGTGTAAACTGCTTGCACATGTATTTATAAAATGTCTGTGCCATTTTTGTGTTGTGGCTACACTGTGCGGCACTTTAACTTACCTGTCCGAGGAGTTCATCCAAAGTCCACTGTTCCAACAATAATGCACCCTGGCACGATTCATTAAGATTGTGTGCATCCTGCATGTGTCGCTTCCCCGCTCAGGTCCGCCAGAGTTCACCTTCTTGTTGTATGTAAGTGCATGTTTTGTGACACAATTTTAAAGTTAAATCCCACGTTCAGTCCGAATCCGCCGGATCGTCCGACGGCCCACCGCCTGATTTCTGTTGCATGAAAGCCAGCGCAATTGCACCAAAATCTGATCGAGTGCGACACAATCCCCTTCTAAATACCTGTCCCAGGGGGGAGTTGGTGCTTAGTTGAAGTTTGCGCCACAGTTATTACTGACGTGTGCCACAATTCCACCGCATGAACAAAGTGCACCAAAAAAGTGGTGCTCCCTTCCCGAGCAGTGCAGGGGATGCCAGATTAATGAAGATATTGTACCAGTTTAAATTAATCTGGCACAATTTGCACACTCCACAGGCAAACTTTGCATAGTATAGTTTGCACTAGTTCTGATAAATGCGTGCCTATATCTTTGCACTCTAGTGTGTGGAGGGATTGTAACCAGTCGTCCCATAATGCTTAGGGTATGTAAGGCAAGCAGATAGGGCTGTTCTAGGGGTACAGGAAGAGCTCACAGTCTTTTCTTTGTTCATGAATATATTCCCCTACTTACAACTATACTGTAATTTGGATTACAGAGTGTTTTAATGTGTAAAACCATTGCTAAAAGGTACAGGTTTCTGCATTACTAATTTATGAGAAACAGGCAGTCTGACCGCCCGCCCAATATGACATCATCATATGACATGCCAAATTTTTGCATGAAACATAGTGAAGAGACACAGAACAAGAGGTTTTTCACTGTTTGGGATTTGATTTAGCTGGTAAGTCATTGTTGACGGATTAGAGGGGCGAACACAAGAGTTTCCTAGGTGAGTATTGAAATTTGGATCAATTTATAGATTTAAAAATTATGCATTCAATATAAAAATATTGATGCCATATCAGATTGACACAGGATGAATACCCAGACCTCTCACAGACATACAATGACAATCAATTGCTCAGACCAGGACCAGCAGTTCATTTCCCACTTATGTGAAAGGAAAATTAGCTGCAGTGATTCCATTGTGCACTGGAAAAACCTTTTCTAGACTTTTTCCAAACATATCTCAAAATAAACCCTAAAAAAATAGCTTTAATATTCACCTCTATATGTGCAGATATACAAGGCCTGTTAAAAAGAGATGAGTTTGCCATCTATTTGCCACTCAATGGTCATTTTGAGTAAAGGTTTTCAAGTAAAAAAAACTTGCAAACACTGAAGGTGCAATATAAGAAGTCCCATTTGTTATTGGGGCCCAAAGACCTCTGTCATTTTTTTCTTACAGGCCAAGTGCTTGCTCATAATAGCCTTGTTTAAGAGGTTCTACAGGAATTCACAAAAACCCGGTGGAGATTGAGGCAAGGTATTGCAGTGGAGCTTCTAGTTTTTGGGCAAACACTTGGTTGGAAGTTCAGTGGTCAAAGGATCCACTTTGTCAAATACAGGCGGTCCCCTACTTAAGGACACCCGACTTACAGACAACCCATAGTTACAGACAATCCCCTCTGACTTCTGGGGAAGCTTTCTGAATGCTTTACTATAGTCCCAGACTGCAATAATCAGCTGTAAGGTGTCTGTAATGAAGCTTTATTGATAATCCTTGGTCCCATTGGAGCAAAAAATGTTTAAACTCCAATTGTCACTGGGCCCAAAAACTTTTTTGTCTGGATCTACAATTATAAAGTATACAGTTTCGACTTACATACAAATTCAACTTAAGAACAAACCTTCAGACCCTATCTTGTACGTAACCCGGGGACTACCTGTAGTCTCCTGGCCTCCAAAGTGATGTCCAATGGTCAGACAGAAATTTATTGGCAGAAACTGGTCTCACAATCTCCAGTCCCTCAAGGAGTTTACAGTTGTCCACAGGGCAGAAAACTGTAAGTATTGAAATGCTGCAGTACCAGGAATCTAAAGCAGGATGAGTATGCTTTCTTTTTTTTTTTTTATTACCGTTCCTGTTCTGACCCTACAATTCCTGGAAAACCTGGTTTCTTTTGTAGCACATTTTGGTAGAATCAGATCTTATTTGATCCCATTGATTTGTATGTTAAGTCATGGAAAAGAATAGCACGGGATACTTGTCAAAAAGCAATGAAAACTCAAAGGAACAGATCACAAAACCAGGATTAAGGCAGGAAAATGATTCAGAGCTGAAACATAGTTGAACACAAACGCATCACTTACTGGAAAAGGGAAGAAAACAATCATCGTTCCCACACACCTCTGAGTTATTAAGTAACTTTATTTTTATTGAAATTCTTTGTGCTTCATAAACCGGCAAATATATTCCTAGCGTCAGAATGGGGTGGAGGAGGAAATTAATTTGTAACTGTTTACGGAACTGGAAGACGACAAAGCTATAGGATCAAGTAACACATAGGAGACTTATGGCAAAATTTTACGGTATTGGGTGGTAGAACAGCAGAATGACACATATATGGAACCTCAAAATTCTAGAAAACAATATATTTTTTTAGTATTTGTACAGTACACCCACTTCCACTTGTGTCCATCCTTGTTATATCCCTCTATAAATGTACTACATTCGGTATTTAATTTATCTTTCAGTTGCAAAAAAACGTAGACTAATATACTGTGCTGAATGCTTAAATGTCACATTGCCTTGAAATGGGTATACAATGGGTCCAATCACATTTGTTTAGACCTGCAGACTCAACCTTCAGAGCCCCTCAGGGGGGATTTTCTATATTGTAGAAGGATATAAGTGAAAGGCATTAGATGCGGCAGCAATGCTTTGGAGTAAGAATGATCAATCTAAATGCCACAGATGTAAAATTTATGTTGGCCTCCCTCTACTTTCAGATGGTTGCAAATGTAAATTCTCTGTTTATGGTAACCCTGCAGCTCTTTAAGGCCGCGTTGTTAATCACGATCGGTAACTATGATTAATAACCTTGGTAAGTCAGAAGGAACCGAGCTCACACACAACGAAATGCAGCCGATCCGTCTTATAACACGGGAGACTGACGCAGAATGCCTGGAGCAACAGGGTTTTCCTGTAGGAACCAAATGATCCTGGTTATGTGTGATATACATCAAACATTAGTAGACCTGTATATGTTATAAAATATTCCTTATAGGGGAAAAGCAAACTGTATACAGACTTGTCTAATGTGTAGTGTACGGCCCCCAAAATGGTCAGGGCAACCTGTTTAGTTGTACAAGTCACATTATCTTTGTCTACCACCCAAATCCTCCTCTCTCTTCTGCATCTCTATTCTGTCCTAAGAATAATATATTCATTATATGAAGCTCCCAGTCCCATCTCAAGTAGTTTGTTGAGCTTCTTCGACACTTTTCACTCTCCTACCATGCGCCTCATTTATGATGTACAACAATCAAAAAGTCAGAATATTTGCACAAAGCCCCTCCAGTCCCTTCCTGGCATTGATAATACTCAGGGAACAGTTGCACAAAAATTTGTGACTTTTGTGCAATATTTTTGGCAAAACTTAATACTTAGTATACCAGGTGTAAGCCACTAAGAAAGTCTAAAAACTAGTACAATAAAAGTGAGTTCTGAGATAAAGGTGACATCTTTAGGATTTCTATCTCTTAAATTATCCAACCCTCTATAGCTTAGGAGGTGGAACCTTTATATTCCCTTAAAACAGTTTACAGGGGTTACCTCATATAACAGTACACAATATTGATAGACATATAGCCATAGAGCTGTATACAGTGCTCCATGTGCTGGCACTTGAAATTGGCGTTGGTTCTCGGGTCATAACAGATATATCTTAAAATATATGGCAAGGTGGGTGCATTATTGTGTGACTGTGTGGCACAGTTCTACGTCTGGACCTGGCACAGGCTATAACTGGTGTGCAAGGTAACTGCAGCCTGGCACCGCACCCTCTCCGCCCATGTTGGTGCAGAAAGGGGAAATAGTTGTAATTCTCATCTTGGTCCCTGTAATTGGACCAAGTGCTTGGGGAATGTTTTTGCAAATTTTTTCTGGATTTTTTAAAAAGTTTAATAATTGGAAATAGTCCCCCAAAAATTCCCCCGAAAATGAAAAAACACAAAACAAATATGCTCAACCGCCATAAATCAGGAGCAGTGACAAAAAAGAGCAGTGACATAAAAAGGTTTTGTGATGACATAGCTGAGAAACGGGGTTAGATATAGAAAGCAAGTATTTTACAAGAACGCATTTTGGCTAACAATGAAATATACATTTCAACCAAGAAACTGTTCCTTTTCTCTTCATTTCTTTTAAATTCCGAAAATGATCAAGATTAAGGCCCCTTCCACACTAGCGTTGCATTTCACGTCAGGGTGCAATGCGTGAAAAACTGACGTTTTTGGCTGCGTTTTTGTTCCATTTCTCCTTGGAGCCATTAGCGTTTTTGCGTTTTTCACGCGCGTGTTGTTCGCGTTTTTTTGCGTTTTCGGTGCGTTTTTCACGCGCGTTTTTTAAGTCAATGGGACTTTTTAAAAGGGACCATGGTTCGGAATAAAATGTTTTATTTAATTGGAAAAGAATGTCTTCTGATAAGTTAGCAGATGTATGCAAACATCTACAATCTTTTCTTCACTGTTCTGCGCGTATATTATCTCCCGACAAGTTAGCAGATGTGAAGAACAGTGAAGAATAGAATAAAAACAGTGAACACAGTGAACGCAGGATCATTTAAGTGAAAAACACAGTAAAGAACTCAGTGAAGAATAGATTACAGATGTTCGGCACATCTGCTTACTTGTCGGGAGATACGCGTGGAACGGTGCAAACAAAATAGCATGTGAAGAACAATATATATGTGTGAAGAAGACATTGCAGATGTATGGAAACATCTGCAATGTGTTCTTTACACACGTATATATATGCAAGAACTCGCGCGTGAAAAACGCTAGTGTGGAAGGGGCCTTAAAGAGATTTACTGTAACATTACTGTATATGCACGGCTCGTTATAGCACAGAGAGTAATTAGAGCTATGTGTTATAACGAGCTGTGCACTTGTGTGATTTGGGCATCAACCTTTTTTTATCCACAGGAAGTAAACAATGAAGCCAATTTCACAACATTTGAAATTTTTTGACAACTTCCATGGAATAATAAATAACGTCACTGAGAAGTTAAATATGTTATGCTGAAAATAAGCCCTCACATAGCTCCGTACACAGAAAAATTAAAAAGCTATGGATATTTGAAGGTGGAGAGTAAAAAATGAACGAAAAAACCTTGCGTCCTTAAGGGGTTAATAAGAATATAAAATGAGGTCACTGTTCAATCTGTGGTCACTATTTCCTCTGCAATAATATTGTAAGAGCTCATCTTATGTAAAGAAACCAAAAAAAACAGCAACATTGTACCAAAAGTTTCAAAAATCTGGAACCTTGGGAAGCCATGTCCTGCGCATGCAGAGGGCTACTGAACCTCACAGTGACTTCTGCAATGGCGTTTGGGAGAAAGAAACAAATAGGTAATTTTTTTAAGGTCTTTTTATTAGTATTAGTAATACTTTGTAATACTTGTTCTTTTTCATGTGGGTCGCATATGTTGGGGACTGACACTTCAAGGTTCTGCATCTGTGATAAAGGCATTGGGGTATATTTATCAGGGTCTGTGGCGTAGAAGCCCTGAAATAATCGCAAATGCTAGCGTATTGCTAGCACTTGCGATTATTTAGCCCTCTCCGCTACCTTCACGCCAGTGGGGTGTGAAGGGATTTGAAAGCGGGGGGAGAGGGCGCAGCCAGCCGAGTGGAGGGCGCGGACCGGAGTGGGCTGGTGTGGGGCGTCACTGTCCCCACACCTACAGACTCAAATGTGATAAGTGCAGCACCCTTCCCAGAGCCTCTTGATGTATCACGCTGCGAAAATGCAGGAACGGGGCTATCATACGCCGGTGCACAATAAATATCCCCCACTGTTTGGGTTCCCTGAAGATAAACCAAGACTTCCGATAGCAGTTAAGCTTCAAGCTCAACCCCCAAGGCAACATCCCTGTTTCAAACACAAACATATAACACCTTCACTACCCGGTAGAAGAAAGTGAAAAAAGCCGGCTCACCCAACCTATGGATCATCTGGGCTGTACACGCTCTGTGAGAATCTTCTGGTGCACGGAAAGACTGATCTACAGCCGTATAGCACCTGCAGGAAGAAATGATAGTAGACCGGCACAGCATGGAGAACATCACATGGGTACGATGCCAAAAATTTCTTCTTTATTGGTTTAAAACGTCACACACACGGAGAAACAGATGGGTTAACGCGTTTCGACGGAGACTGTCTTAATCATAACCTGCCTGACATCACAACTCACCCGCCTTTTAAACTAATCAGCTGAGTAGTGGAGGGGAGGGAACTCCCTCCTTACCTGACGTCACTCGGTCCGAGTCGCGCCTCCGTCATCCCTGTTTAGTGCTGGCACTCAACATGGTCCTTAACCCTTTAAATGCTGCTGGCATTTCCCCAGGATCATCCATCCCTGATGATGTTACCCATCACTGGTGTTATCAGTGGGATTTTACATTCTGATATCCAAACCAAACCTGAACAGGTCCGCTCATCACTCCTTGTTACACAAGCATTGATGCAGTTGTGCACATCAAAAGAGCCTTATGGGAAGAAATGTCTTACTCTGGGGCATTTGCAACTCCCCCCCTCCCCAAATGGAAATAGCAGCATCCCAAATCTATGAAGTTTGTCCGAATTACAGATAAAGATATACTTTGTCATCTTACTGCTGCAATGAAATCCCAAAGCTATTGCAGGAATCAGAATTGGTTTTTGGTGCTCCTCATGGCCAGGGGCATAATAAAACTGCCATGGGCTGTAGGTATTTCATAGCCCCTACAAGTCTGAAATCACTTCCTACGTATGGTGCTAGAATCAGCTTCTTGGAGAATTGAGGGTGCGTCTGTCTTTAATCTGTGATATCTGCTTTCAATCTGCAGTTTCAGTACCTTCAAAGGTCATATATGTATATTGAGAGCAGGAATAGAAAATGAGGATTTCATGGGTGAAGGTCCTTCTCGAACTTGGTTGGGTGGTTTGGGTGGCCATGAGCCCCCAAGAAGGCCTGGTGCCACAACGCCTACATTATCATCCATTACTGCTCATAGCACACAAAAATGCCATCCAAGAAAGTATTTGATTTGCATATAAACCTGATTCCATAAACACAAATTACTATGGCCTTAATTCCTCCATAAACTATTTGTGTTTTCTTAATGCACTTCACTAAATCAACTTAACAGTTAATTAATCATAATTGTAGGTTGAGATATGGTTAAATATGCATGAGGCCATTTTACAAATGTTAATCCGTTCCTAGTTAATTACACCTTAGGGCGAGGTATCACCGTCATAAATGTTTGCATAGTTCATTAGTACATTATGAATCATATTGAAGATACAATTAATACTACTAATAGCAGCAGCCACCGACTCGCCCGGAGTCAAGAGCCAGCTACTCTACCAAGTTTAAAAGTTCATTCACACAATGAATGCAGCAACATATTTCTGCCACAAGGTCACTTGGACTTTGCTGTCTTGATTTTCTACAATAAATACAGGAATATATGAGCTTGGTCTCTGAGTTCTTCAGTTTCTTATGACATTCTCGGAAAATATACTTTTTGTCTGGCTCGAAATATAATAGGCTTTGCATTTCCACTATCACTTGAATTTCTGGAAGGTTTATATATCAAAAAATACCTACACGATACTTTTCCTATTACACTAGTGTTCACTTCAACTGCTTAAAAACCTGGTAAAGTGCATTTTCAATCTCTGTTATTTACTCTGCTGTGCCTATCAGTGCTATATGCTGTATTATAATCCTATGTAACTCTATCCAGAGGAAATCAAAAAGAGCATGTTGACCCAAAAATACAAAAGTAAAAAAAAGAAAGAAAATAATATAAGTAACATAAGTACAACTGTACTTCTATTGCCCGATTCCATTTGTTAACAATGGGGCAAATTTTCAAACTAAATGGAAAACCCAAAGGGAATATTTTGATTTACATTCAATAATAACTGGGGCTTTTAATGAGGGTTTGGGAAGTTTTGTAGAAAAATGGTCTCATTGGGCTGAAAAAAAATCTGTAAGGGAGACTGGGACTCAGGAAGACAAGCAGGACAGGGAGCCCTAACTTAGGCCAATGCCTATTGCCTTCGCTAGTCCTAATGACCCGAGACAACTAGAAGACAATCCCACCTCAGGTCTCTTTACACACACTGAACAATACAAACAAACAAAAGACACAATAAGGTGGAGTGGACAAATCGGTTAAGACACTGTGGTAGCAAGCAATGGCAAAATCGAGATCCAAAGGGTAGTAAGAGATTCAAGCCAGAGGTCACATACAAGAACAGTATCAGAAAACAATACAGACCAAGTGTGAATGAAGCCAGAGAGAAATGTGACCAGCAGCCTCTGGAGTGAGTGGCAAATACTTATAGACAGGATTTGCCTGAGGTGAAAGGAACAGGCAATCACAGACATTCAGAGGGCATAGTGAGAATGTGGCAGAAATCAGATCAGCCACTAGAGCCAAATTAATACTGCTGGACAAGAGAACAACAGAAAAACTCAAAGGGAAAGATTCATCAAGCTGTCTGAAAGTCAGAACATTTCTAGTTACCCATGGCAACCAATCAGAGCTCAGCTTTCATTTTATCAGTGCTCATGAATATGAGGGGACGCTAGTGATGACCGATGGCATTGTGGAAGCGAAGAGACTGTAATTCACTGAATTTGCTATCCACCTTAGGCACAGTTTCGCTGTTAACAGTAGAAACCAGCAAGTCACCAGATGTGGGCCGCTTGTGAAAAAAGAATGGAGGCCGCAACCAAGGCTGCATTGGAGCACAGGGTTTCAGGTGCACTAGAGTGCCAGAACCTGGCTGCAAAAACGGCACCTGATCCTGGCGTTATAATGTCAGTCCTGGCAAAAACTGGCAAGTAATCGATCTCCAAAACGCCCTAAACACCCTGCCCAACACCCATCCAGACACTGGTAATTGCAACAGCTAATGTAACAGTTAAAGTAACACTTCCAACCTGATTATACCAGTGCTAGAAGTTAGGGCATATGCTTTATCCTTTCTTGTAAATGCAAAATTTCCTTTCATCTGAAAACAACAACTGAAAACAGTCCAGTTCTTTGCCCCATTGTCCCAGGTGACACACTTCAGCATTGTCTATTGGTCAGGAGAGGCTTAACAAGTGGAATGTGACACTTGAAGCCCATGTCCTGGATACGTCTGTGTGTTGGGTCTTGAAGTCAGTTCACTCCTTATGACTCCCCCCAAATTTTTTATCAAGGCTTCTGTTACCCAGGTTACTTGAGTACCTTTTTCTTTCACACTTTTTCCTTCTACTCAACTTTCCATACAATATGCTCTGATACAGCACTCTGTGAACAGCCGCTTCTTTAGCAATGAGTTTTTGTGGCTTACCCTTCTTGTGGAGTGTGTCAATGACTGACTGCCTTCTGGACATTTATCAAATCAGTAGTCTTCCCTATGGTCGCCTACTGAACCAGACTAAGGGACCTTTAAAATAAGCCTTTGCAGTGGTTTGGGGTTATATCTTCCAATTTTCTGTGATAATGATTTTTGGTTTTCTTTGACTTAAATGAACTTAAATGCTAGGTAAGCGAGACCCATTGGATTCAATTATGCCTAATTATTGCCTGTCAGTATAATACTGATTGACAGTCTATTAGACCTCGGTAGCTTTTGATAGCATAAAAACTATGGTTATGCATAGAATTGTTGCAAATAAAAATCATGACTAACGATTATGCCAAAATTGAAAAATACCAAATTGTAATATTAGACAAGAGGAACCCTATATTAACACATAACTTTGGATTATATTGTGCAGTTTGCATTATTTTTAGCAGCAGCAATTGTAACCGAGCACTTCTCATAATTGATGTCTGCATCACTGAAATTTTAATTTGCTTTTCTATTCCAAATATCTTTGACTCATCTATAGAACATTACCCCCGACCGCTTCTGGATCATGTGTTTTGGTAAATATGAGATGTGCCTTGATGTAAGGCTTAGATCTCAGTGTCTTCTTCCTTGCTGTTTTCGGATGAATGTCACATTCCAAAATGTAAGACGGCCATATGCATGAGACCCTTTACATTGGGGGCTTTCGAAAAAGATGAATGAGAGTACACAACATAAAATCCTCAAATATGTAACAAAGAATTCTCTAGTGAGATCAGAGGAATAGTAATTATTGATACAGTCTGTGATTATGAGTTTTACATAAGACAGAAGATATTTCTAAAAACAGTAAGATTTTTTCAGTCAATGCATGTCCTATAGGACTACAGGAAAAAGTAGTAAAAACTGTATAAACACCATCTTAATGTTTTCAATAGGTCAACAAAGATCATCAAAGAATGATTGGTGGGGGCTCAGCAACTGGACATCCACAACCTTTAGCTGTTTAGACACCAGGAGACAACACCTGTACACAGGGCCAGATTAAAGGGGTTGTCCATGAGTTCTGAAAAAAAAAACTAAAGGTGGCCGGGAGGGGGCTGCTTAAAAAAATAAAGATCTACTTGCCTTTCGGTGCCCTCCGGGGTCCCACGCTGCTGTCGCTCCGGTCCGGGCGCCATGTAAACAAACATATCCACCGGAGCAGCGCAGGACTACAATATTATTTCAGCGCTTCTTGCGCATCTGTTTACATTCCCCTCACCCGCCATATCCCAAACTTATAAGAACGCTACTACACTTGATCTTATACAAAAGGTTCTTAGAAGTGCTGTTTGGGGAGTAGCCTAGAGACAGGGGCTTGGATTGGCGAAAGCTCGCCTGGCAGCGGAGCGCCAGCTCCATCTCAAGATCCAACTAACATAGTTTTAACTGCAGCACCTTTAATCTACTAGGCAGGTTTCCTTTAATTCCCTGTATTGGCCACACATCATTGTATAGGGGACTGATTGATCTATCTTATTGGAGGAATTTTCATCATTGTAAAATTAGCTTCTAGTGCAACCATTTTTTTCTATGTTTCTCTTCTATTTTCTATTATTTCTATCAATCAATGATAAACGGTCAGACATAAACATCCTTGACTCACTAAAAAATCTAGTTTTTTTGCTTGTATACTTTTTCCCGCTTTACAGATATTAACAACTTGGCAAAAAAAAGAGTTATCGTCTACAAAGTGAACTAAACTTCCTATATAACTAGTTGTCTTTTCTCTTGTAGGATGAGAAAGAGCAGCTCAACACCTTGTCAGTTTTTCCCTGGCTGTCTCTTTAGATGACAGGCTGAAGCTTCAAACTCTTAGGAAAAGTCTGTTGTAATTTTGTGTATCTTGTCTTCACACTGGCAGCCAGATCCGGCACTGTACTATGGAAGCTAAGGCTTAATGATGGATTAGGTTAGGTTTGATGTGATGAAAATAAGCGTCTTTATCATAGATAAAAACCTAAAAAAATTCTTATATGGTCAAATTTCGGCTATATAACTAGTTCTTAAAGGGGTTGTCCGGAGTTTGAAAGCATGGCTGCTTTCTTTCAAAAGCAGCACCACACTTGCCAATGGTGTGTGCTGGTATTGTAGTTCAGCTGTGTAAGGATGAATGGAGCTTAGGGACTATCCATGGTCTGATGGGAACTCAGCTGCCCATCAGATTCATTAAAGTGACATTGGCCCTTGAATATATATGTTCTTATGGTCTACGGTCTACTTACTTTCTGGGTTTTTTCTTTTTTAAAAAGTCTCAAAATACATAAAAAGTCCCAGCACATACACCAGCAGTGGACTGGAGTGACTGTTAGACTTTTTATGGGACTTTTTGCAAAAGTCCCACGTCATTAATTTGACTTTGCACAGTGTTGCACTAGCAGTAGTTCTACGGTATGTTTATGCCAGATTAACGAAGTGGTGGAAATAATCCTGTGAGGCTTTTTACTACATTAACTTCATTGGACCCCCCCTCACTCGCATTCCCACGCTGTCCCTGACTGGTATGGATCAACGCCTATTCATCTGGACTAGGTCATCCATGGCAAGACTCTGGTGCTAGGCTGTGCTACAAGCCAGCTACTCCAAAACTAGGTAATCGGTAACAAATATACTGTATAATTACAAATGTAGTGAAATTGGTGAAAAAAATGCTTTTGCTTCATTATCTTTTGGGCTTGGATTTTATGGTTTTTATTCTGCACCCAAAATGACTTGTCTACTTTTGTGTTGGTGTGATAACATAGATACCAAATTTGTAAAGGTTTTATAATGTTCTCATATATTTACAAAAATGAAAACCTCCTGTACAAAAAAAAAACCTCCACCATTTTGCCATCATCTGGCTCTAATACTTTGGTCTACGGAGCTGTAGGGGGCGTCATTTTTTGCGACTCTTGATGGCATTTTCAATACTACCCTTTTAAGGACTGTACTGCCTTTTAATCACTTTTTATTGAATTTTGTTATAATATATTTTTCAAAATAGCAAAAAATGTACATTTTGATTTTGGGCGCTATTTTCCATTACAGGGTTAAACGTCCAGGAAAACGTTGTAATATTTTGATAGATCGGACATTTTGGGACACGGCAATAACATGTTTATGATTTTTAATGTTTATTTTTATTCATATTAGTTTTAGGGAAAGCATGGTGATCAGAATTTTTTGTCATTTTTGGATTTTTAACAGTTTTTTAAAAATATTTTTCAGACCCCCTAGGTACTTCAACCTGAGGTTGTCTGATTGATCCTTATCATATAGTGCCATACTACAGTATGGCAGTGTTTGGCGATTTAAAACATCATCAATTAAAATCTTCACATCGCCCATGGTAATACATTTTTGTGTGACCCGAGGCTGTCTTAGCAAATGATCACCGCTCATTGATGATGTCAGCCTTTACCAGCAGCAATTTATGGGTTAACACTTGAGATTGGTGCTAGCACTGATCACAGGTGTCACCAGTGGTTGTTTGCTGCAATATGCAGCAAACTCTCACATTGGGGCAGATTTACTTACCCGGTCCTGTCGCGATCCCACGGTGCATTGTCCAATGAGTATTCAGGTCCGGGGCGGTTCACTAAAATCATGCGTCGGAGTTCCTTCCTGTGTCGCTGCTGCGCCGAGGTCCGTCGGGGTTCACCTGCTTCTTCCTGGTGCATGTAAGTGCTGATCTTGCGACACAAATCCTTTTTTAAACACCGCAGTTTGTCCAAGTCCGTAGGGTTGTCCGACGGCCATGCCCCCCGATTTCTGTCTGGTGCAAGCTGGCGCCACAATCCCATCGTGTGCACAAAAAAACCTGGGGCAATACGGCGCAAAATTGAAATATTTGGATAACCCGATGAAAGTGCGCCATTCGGACCCTTAGTATGGAGAGGGCTCAGCCCGTGAGCCCTCTCCATACACCTGCAGCCGACGTGTGACCTATAGATTCATCACATGTTTGAAAGGGGTTACCATAGTCACGGTGCCTTGATCTATAAGTAAGTGACCCTGGTTTATCATGATGGATTTTGACAGTAGATTTCCTTTAAAAACAAGGGATTAGTTGAAAGTATAAAAAAAAAATTAGCTGCTGAATCCGACACCACTCCAGCACTGGAAAGCACATTAGCAAAGGGTAAATAATGCACTTGTCTTTTGTGTAGTTTTTGGTTGCCTTTATGTATACCTTCAAAACTTTCTCAACTTTTAATCTAGCAGTGATGGGATTTATGACTGGAAAGAACACAATTTATATACAATGGGACACATTCATCACGAGTGGCGTTATGATTTGTTGGTTTTCACTTTAAATTCAGGCACATATATTATTTTGGTGTACATGTTTTAGTGTAATGTCCAACAAATCTGTTTTTCATCTTTACTTTTTTTGGCTTTGTTTGCAACAAATTCATCAAATTTCTAAATAAAAGCCTAATAAATGTGAATCTTATGTTGTACAAGACAACGAAACCATAAGAGACAATTACTTTCTTACAATCATCATTAAGTCCTTGTGAATTAAATATGTATTAAAGTCTGGAATGTCCTAAACTGGTTTCAGTCACCATATACTCTATGCATGTAAGATTTATTATTTACACAATAATAATTACATTTAAAAAACTGCAAAAGAAATGGAAAAAAAATCTAAACTATGAAGCTAAGCATCTGATAATTAAGTAAGTTTCTCTGTGTAATGATGGAACAATGTTATCTATATAGAGGTCATTGTACAGGGGGGATAAGCTGTGACATCATCTATTGTCAGTAGTGATGTAATGATGGAGCAGTGTTATCTATATAGAGGTCATTGTACAGGGAGGGGGAGGAGATAAGCTGTGACATCATCTATTGTTAGTAGTGATGTCATGCTGGGTCAGTGTTATCTATATAGAGGCCATTGTACAGGGAGGAGGAGGAGATAAGCTGTGACATCATCTATTGTTAGTAGTGATGTCATGATGGGTCAGTGTTATCTATATAGAGGTCATTGTACAGGGAGGAGGGAGATAAGCTGTGACATCATCTATTGTCAGTAGTAATGTAATGATGGGTCAATGTTATCTATATAGAGGTCATTGTACAGGAAGGAGGAGATAAGCTGTGACATCATCTATTGTCAGTAGTGATGTAATGATGGGTCAGTATTATCTTTATAGAGGTCATTGTACAGGGAGGAGGAGATAAGCTGTGACATCATCTATTGTCAGTAGTGATGTAATGATGGGTCAGTGTTATCTGTATAGAGGTCATTGTACAGGGAGGAGGGAGATAAGCTGTGACATCATCTATTGTCAGTAGTGATGTAATGATGGATCAGTGTTATCTATATAGAGGTCATTGTACAGGGAGGGGGAGGAGGTAAGCTGTGACATCATCTATTGTCAGTAGTGATGTAATGATGGGTCAATGTTATCTATATAGAGGTCATTGTACAGGGAGGGGGAGGAGATAAGCTGCGACATCATCTATTGTCAGTAGTGATGTAATGATGGGTCAGTGTTATCTATATAGAGGTCATTGTACAGGGAGGAGGGAGATAAGCTGTAACATTATCTATGGTCAGTAGTGATGTAATGATGGGTCAGTTTTCTATATATAGAGGTCAATGTACAGGGAGGGGGAGGAGGTAAGCTGTGAAATCATCTATTGTAAGTAGTGATGTAATGATGGGTCATTGTTATCTATATAGAGCGATTGTACAGGGAGGGGGGGGGAGAGAAACTGTGACATCATCTATTGTCTGTAGTGATGTAATGATGGGTCCGTGTTATCTATATAGAGGTCATTGTACAGGGAGGGGGAGGAGATAAGCTGTGACATCATCTATTGTCAGTAGTGATGTAATGATGGGTCAGTGTTATCTATATAGAGGTCATTGTACAGGGAGGGGGAGGAGATACGCTGTGTCATCATCTATTGTCAGTAGTGATGTAATGATGGGTTAGTGTTATCTATATAGAAGTCAATGTACAGGGAGGGGGAGGAGGTAAGCTGTGACATCATCTATTGTCAGTAGTGATGTAATGATGGGTCCGTGTTATCTATATAGAGGTCATTGTACAGGGAGGGGGAGGAGATAAGCTGTGACATCATCTATGGTCAGTAGTGATGTAATGATGGGTCAGTGTTATCTATATAGAGGTCATGGTATAGGGAGGGGTAGGAGATACGCTGTGACATCATCTATAGTCAGTAGTGATGTAATGATTGTGTTTTCTATAGTGGTATTATCCTTTACTGTAATCCTGCTTGTCTTGTTTGTTGTGTAAATTATGTGATTGATGCACAGAAATCCATGACTTGTGGCTAGAGTGGCATTTTTTAAATGAAATACATATTTTTTAATTACTACCAAAAATTCCAAAAAATTAAAAATAGGGTTAAAATAGATTTTATGACATTCATGGAGTTATGATGTGACTTTTGTAACAAATTTATAACAACCATGTATATTGGACTTCATGTGCATTATTTTTTTTCACGAAGAAAGCTTTTATCCCCTTAATGGTGCATTTTGTAAAAGTTTGGCACTATATCATTAAAGGGCTAGTTCTCTTTAAGCACATTCCAGTAAATAATTGATATTGTGTGTGTTAAGAAAAGTTATCCAATTTTTTAATATAGTTTTCTACATCTCTGCTTGCTGTCACACAACAGGAAACGTCTTTCTTCACTTCCTGTAGATAAACACTTGTCCATGGTCATGTGATGTCACACAGGTGCATGGCTCGTTACCATCAAACAGCAATGTCTACCCTGAGTTATATAATGGGCTGGCCACCTGTGTGATATCACATGATCATGGACCGGTGTTTATCTACAGGAAGTAAAGAAAGAAGCTTCCTGTTGCATGACAGCAACAAAATCTAGAAAACCGTAAAGAATTGATACAGAAAGTATATTGAAAAATTGGATAATTTTCCATTACACAAACAATATCAATTATTTGCTGCAATGTGTTTAAAGTGAACAAACTCTTCAAGGTTGTAAGGGCAGCACTTTATTGCATGGAGACCATTAGGGGTACATATTATACTTTTTGGGTACACAAAGAGGTAGGATTACATACCGGTGAAGGGTTTGGGTCAGGCTTGAAAATGTACATCATTTACGATAATGTCGCCCCTCCCCCCCAACAATCCATTGAAAAAAGTTTGTTTTGCTGCAGTTTTTTCTCTTATTTTCACTAAAATATTCATACACAATAAAACATGGACCGGGGTCTGAGAGGTTTAAGAAGTTTTATGCTCCCTGGACATTTACATACCGTAAAGGTATTTCCTAATTGTCGCTCTATGGTAACCGAGCCCGGATGCTTTTGGAGGTGCAGAACTATACGTACAAATATGTCAGAAAATAGATGTAATTGGAAGGAAATGAGAGGAATACTTAGATCCCGTTCAGTTTAAAATGTGACACAATTAACACATGGATGGTAAGGAGATGTTATTATCTCCAGAACCATGACAACTTAATAGCAGGTCTTCAAACATCTTTCTTTTCCTGTTATTAGTGCAGCAATCTGGGTAGGATGACGCATTCTTACAATGTGCCATACCCTGCCCGTCGTCTCTGTGCGGGAGAAGGAAAAGTACAATATTTAAAGCTGTGCCGCTCCCGCTGTGCGTCCGCTCATTATATGATGAATGTCATCTTCACTTGTTTACATTAGGGCTCACTTAATGACAGGCTACTAATAGCACATTGCATGCTACGAGCTGTAGTAACCAATCTGCCATTAGACTAAACGACTATCCTGCTGGTTATTAGGGGTCCTGGCTAGAAGACATTTGTGACACTGTGGGTCTAGACATTGAGGCTTCTTAAAAAATTTTCCCAAAATAGAATTCAGTTCGAGGGCAAAAAAGAAAAACTAAAAACAGAATTCTTGTACTTTCTTGATATTTCAATACTTTCAAAATATTCATATTATTGTTCTACATAATGGGGCACATTTAGTAAGGGTTTGCGGACCGTGTATTTAACACGGGTTTTTGGCGCACGCGATCGGATCGGATTAAGCGCGGGATTTAAAATTCAATTTGTGTTGCACAAGCACTCACATACACCGGGAAGAAAATGGTGATTTTCGGCGGACCTGAGCGGGGAAGCAATCTGGACCAGGCCACCAATGGTCATGCATGATTTATATTACTAGTCTCTTCCTATAAAAAATTACTAATGGCTCCCGAAAACTCTGGGCCCAGGAGGGAACAGGGGTTAAGTTATACCCATGTCTAGATGAAATCTCTATAAGACTAAAATAAAAATCTGCTGTATCTTTAGACTACTCTACCATAATTTTTACAGATTTTACTTATTTATCAGCTTTTTTTGTGCCAAAATGTTCTTTTATTTTGTTAAACACATTAGTCCACAGCACATTCTACTATGAACCCTCCCTTTATGCTAGGACTAAGCCCATTCCAGGACAAAGGGTACAAAAAGTCTCTAAAATACATAATCGGGGTCAAGGTTTTTGCTTTTTTTTTATTCTTAGACTGTCATGGTTGTCTGATTTTCTCTGGTAGCGATGAAAACTTCAGAATGTGATTGAGATAAATAAAGATAATTTTGTATTGAAGATCACAATAAACTTTTGTCATCTTGTTCTCTGTGTGGTTTTAAACAGCAAAATTGTGCACAATTTTCCAAAGGTCCAAGTCCTTTTATTGTTGGGATATTGAACTCCCACCTATTTTTGTTAAGCAGAAATACCTCATCATAAGGTGCAGGTCATAAAATAGATGTACTAACAACTAATTTGGGGCTGAGGTAGAGATAGCCACAAATCTTTGCCCCTCTGAGGTGGCTACAGTTATGGACAAAGCTCAACCCCACTGTTTTATACTTATTCATAGATGCAGGCACTATGACTGTGGTAATCTTCCTATATTTTTTAGCCATGGCCTCCTTCCTTCTAACATCAACTTTTAACATTATGCTAATGAACCAAAAGGGCTATGGGAGCTGTTACAAGAGCCCCTCTGTGTTCTGGCTTCACAGGCTATAATACTGTCTCACCCTCCCTCCTGCTCCTCTTTGGCACTTACCCCCTTCCATTTGCCACACAATAGGAGGGAGAATGTTCTTCTGCACAGTGAAACCACCTTTAAACCCCAACATAATTTTAAAAGTTGATTTTAGAAGGAAGGAGGATAACAAATAAATAAGGATTACCACAGTCACGGTGCCTGTATCTATGAGTGAGTGTTCCTGCCTTATCATGATGGATTTTGATTGTAACTTTCCTTTAGGATACAAATTCAACATGCTAGGAAAACTGCATGATTCCTAATAAAATTACACATGAAGTATATACATATCCTGATAGACTATAGCAGAATCACATTGTATTCCCTCACTACTTATCTTGAGTTGTTTGGAGTCAAGGAGAAAGGTAATGTAGGACCGTGATGGACATGTCATTGTGATTTATAGTAAGGTATATCTTCCCATTCTGTGCACTGTTGTTTTTTTACTTTAAAATGCGAATTTTTAAACCAAAAAAACTCCCATCCTGAACAATCCCTTTAACCACTGCAAACTGTGATTGGCTGCCCCAGATCTGTGCTGCTGGAGCTGTGGGAGAGCAGGAAGCTGCAAGTTGTATTATGTTACTGATCCCCTGCAGCCGCTCTTTTAGCATAAGGCTACAGTATGAGAAAATCACTTTAATAGCCCCCTACATTAGGCTACCTTCACACTTCTCAGCCCCTCCCCTCTCCATTGAGTAACATAGGGCCCGGTGCCGTATTCCATTGAAAGATCGGACATGTCCTATCTTTCTACAGGCTACAGAACGGTGCGGTGCTGCACATGTGTGGCACTGTATTACTCCCGTACGGTGCCATTGGGCAATTACTTTGTATGGGGGACGTATATACGCCGTATATATATCGGCCGTATATGCGTCCCACTTGCGTTTGTGTGAATGTAGCCTTAGATGATCAAACATAAGTGTAGTGTAGGGGGCAGGATATTGGGTAATTTACCAATATACATCTATTAATAGTTCTGCTCTGCTTTCTTGATATGTAAAGTGAAGCCTCCTGTCTTTTACCTCATCAGCCAGACATTCCTGACCATGAAATGGCTGCAGATGGAGGGTCATGTGATCTCTGTCCATGAGCAATCGTCCTGCCAGGACCTTGATCTTATATTCATGAATACTATCATAAGGTCATGGCAGGGCGATTGCTCATGGACAGATAGAGATCACATGACCCTCCATCTGCGGCCATTTTATGGTCAGGAATATCTGGCTGATGAGGTAAAAGACAGGAGGTTTAACTTTATATAACAATACAGCAACGCAGAACTATTACTTGATGTATATTGGTAAATTACCTAATATTCTGCACCCCACACCTACACACATTACAAAAGACATGAGGTAAAATGACCAACTCCTTTAAATAGCACAAAACCCACTATTATTACAGGCTCTGACTTTAACGAAGTTGAACAAAGACAAATCTTTAATTCAACCAATCCCTTTAATCCCCATGAACAGCTATAGCCCCAAAATTCTCAAGAGGTAACAATGCAGACCTTATAATCCTCCTCTTTGGAAAACATCCACATCATGCACTTACTATATACCTCTTCTTATTCTATTGTCTGCTTCCCCTTCCTCACCACCGTCTAGCAGTGTTTCTTAATGACCTTCATCTCAATATTAATCTCCATAAACCGATATTGAATGTCTGCTAATATCTGACGCAATGAGATGTGTAATCCCTTTTATTTGTCTTTGATGTCGTTTCACCTGAAAAGATCCCGTCAGGATGCGATAATCAATACATGCAAAACGCAAACAAATGACATGTCAAGAATTGTTTTATGAACGCAGCAAAGTGTTTATCAAAATTTGCTGTTGGTGCCTGTTAGCGGCTTAAGGACGTCGCTTTTTTTTTCCCCCAGACACAAAAGAACAGTAAAGTGACAGAAAGTTATTGAAAGTACAAGTTCCTAAACTTCCTTCATTGCATTTCCTGTGCTCTTGCTCCCCCTGCTGGATGATGAGTGCAGCGCAGCGCCACATCGGAGACGCAGATCACGTACTTACTGTAGATCTTGTCGCCCTTCTCGTTTTTCTCCCTCCCTGTTTTTCGCAGACAGGAGCTAATAAATCTGACAATTGGACTGTAATGATGTCAATTAACACCTCTAACTTTAAATCTCTCAAAACAAACTTTGTAAAGCAATTTTATCTACTACTTCACCCTGCGCCCAGCATACAGCCTGGCAAATACTACTACACTGATTAATTGTTTTTGACCTGAGGATCAGGTGCTGAATGTTAATATTTTCCATGAGTGGATGGCTAAAATAATCCTGGCGTGCTCTGTAAGGAATATGGCCTATTACGGCTCGGAAGTCACATCCTTCATGTCTGGCTCACGCTTTTAAGGACAATAGATTCATGTGCTGCACAATGCTCAGGGATACAGCTCAGCATCACAGCTTCTCCACTGAATAGAGAAAAGCTCATGGCTATGCTCAACAAACTCACCGTACACATGGAGTCATATGTTGTGGATGTATTCGCCATACCTGGAATATATGCGGGGATGTGATGAGGATTAATGGATCTGCATCAGTCATTGTGCAAGGAACCTTAAAGGAATTTTTATGCATTTATTACAAGTAGCAAAGGAATTTTTCATCTGAAGAGGTTAATACTGGAAGATAATAATAATAATTCCTTTATTTATATAGCGCACAAAGATTACGCAGGGCTGCACAGAGCTTGTCAAATCAGTCCCTGTCCCCATGGGGCTCACAATCTAATCAACCTACCAGTATGTTTTGGAGTGTGGGAGGAAACCAGAGGACCCGGAGGAAACCCACGCAAACACAGAGAGAACATACAAACTGTTTGCAGATGGGACTTGAACCCAGTACCCAGTGCTGTAAGGTTGTAGTGTTAACCACTAAACCACTGTGTGAAGATAGACAATAATAATACCTGCAAATAGTGTGCACATCCCTCCTCCTCTGTGGATGAGTCAATACTTTAAAGGTAATCTACCATTTGCTTTTATGCATTGTGAACAAACATACCTTGAGAATGCTGTAGTTACACTGATGCAGAAACATATCTTGTTTAATCCCTGCTCAAAAAACAATTATAAAATTCAGGTGCAGCTGGGTGCATGCTTGCTGCCGTACATAAACACATTACTTCCACATACACAACAGCTGCCTGAACTGCACAGACAGGAGTAATCAACCTGAGCTGGATGACTCATACACAGCAGCTGTGGGATGGTGCAGCAATTGATTACTTCTGCCTGTCAGGGACAACACAGTGATGACATATTCTTGGCTTCTGCCGGACAAGACTGAAGCAGTACATAATTAGGGTAAGAGGAGATGCACCGAGGCAGCCTGAGGAATGACATAGCCTTATAATAATAATTTTAGATTAGATTTTTCAGCAAAACCACTCAGTTAAGGGATTAAACAAGATATGTTTCTGCATTAGTGAAGCAACAGCATTCTCAAGGTATGTTTAGTTCATAAAAGAAAATGGTAGATTTCTATTAAGGAGTCTTCCAAAATTTTAGACCATACAAAGCTGTAGACATTGTTAGGTGTTGGTCCTGAAGATCTGTGTAACCACAACCTTATGTGTGTTTGTTGCAGTAGGACTGTGAAAAAAGCATCTATATTGAGAAAGACTCCTCACACTGTTGTGTTCTTTGATCTGTGAGTTACACAGCTAATTAGCCCCTTCCTTCTGCTGTAATATGTAACCAGAAGCTGCTATTGCTATTACTTAAGAGGGGTCTTGTAGTGCTCATCTCATACACCAATGCCTCATAAGGCCCCAAGCCAAGCTAAAATTCTGGAAAATAAACATATTTCACAGTCAGTCATGTGTCAGTAGTGATGCAATGATGGGTCAGTGTTATCTATATAGAGGTCAATGTACAGGGAGGGGAAAAGATAAGCTATGACATCAACTATTGACAGTAGTGATGCAATGATGGGTCAGTGTTATCTATATAGAAGTCATTATACAGGGAGGGGGAGGGGATAAGCTGTGACATCATCTATTGTCAGTAGTGATGTAATGATGGGTCAGTGTTATCTATATTGAGGTCATTGTACAGGGAGCAGAAGGAAATAAGCTGTGACATCATCTATTGTCAGTAGTGATGTAATGAGGGATCAGTGATATCTATATAGAGGTCATTGTACAGGGAAGGGGAGGGGATAAGCTGTGACATCATCTATTGTCAGCAGTGATGTAATGATGGGTCAGTGTTATCTATATAGAGGTCATTGTACAGGGAGGAGGAGGAGATAAGCTGTGACATCATCTATTGTCAGTAGTGATGTAATGATGGGTCAGTGTTATCTATATAGAGGTCATTGTACAGGCAGGGGAGGAGATAAGCTGTGACATCATCTATTGTCAGTAGTGATGTAATGATGGGTCAGTGTTATCTATATAGAGGTCATTGTACAGGGAGGTGGAGGAAATAAACCATCACATCATCTTTTGTCAGTATTGATGTAATGATGGGTCAGTGTTATCTATATAGAGGTCATTGTACAGGGAGGAGGAGATAAGCTGTGACATCATCTATTGTCAGTAGTGATGTGATGATGGGTCAGTGTTATCTATATAGAGGTCATTGTACAGGAGGGGGAGGAGATAAGCTGTGACATCATCTATTGTCAGTAGTGATGTAATAATGGGTCAGTGTTATCTATATAGAGGTCATTGTACAGGGAGGGGGTGGAGATAAGCTGTGACATCATCTTTTGTCAGTAGTGATGTAATGATGGGTCAGTGTTATCTATATAGAGGTCATTGTACAGGGAGGGGGAGGAGATAAGCTGTGAACATCTATTGTCAGCGATTTAATAAAGGTGTTTTTGGTAGAAGGTTTATAATCCTGTTTGTAAAATAAATGTCTGCAGAAAACCTGTACAGAATTCACAAGTCTATTTCATTAGGTTTATGGTCAGAATGAAAATTGAAGGATATGGAACTTGTACTGATATTTAGACAGTGACATGATAGGTAATAGGTAAGTTTCTGGTGACACATTTCCTTTGACCATTTAACTATATGAAGATCTCTATGGCTATACACTCAGTCTATAATAACATTACATAGTTCAGTCAGTAAAGTCTAACAATATAAATAAATATTTTGTTCTTCCTGCTCTACGGCATAAAAGAGAATGAAACTCTCATACAGCCCAAGGAGAGCCGGATCGGGAAGGAGAATGTCAGAAAGTCAATATGTTTCAACAAAATCAACTACACGTAAGTGGTAGACCAAGGATCCAAGTGTCCGCTGTAACACATCCATCCTGCTCATTTTTGACATTTTTTAGATTTCTCTTCTAATCTCATCACTTCGAGGCATAAAATTCAAAGTTTTCTTTGAGCTTCTGTAAAAGTTAGAAACCAGAGAAAGCCAAGTCTGGGCTCTAAAATCTTCCCATCTGCTGTGTGGTTATCTGTAAATTTTATCACAAATGGCCATGAAAACTGTCCTATATTTTTCCTGCAATGCAAGATTAAACACCTCCAGATATTTTATGAAAGATATTTTTAATTTCTTTAGTTAACCCAAATTTCTATTAAGTTCACCACCAACTTTTTGACAACAAAAATGTTATATTTTATTCACTCAACTTCCAGAACCAGTCTAACCTCGGTCATTGCTTAACTCCTTCAAGCTTTTGAAGATTTTTGTGTTTCTGTTTTTCACTCCGCTCCTTCCATAAGCCGTATCTTTTTGATATTTCTGTTTACAAAACCAAAATCAAGAATAATTGACCAGGGACACTAACTCATATGCCGCTGTGACTTTGGTAATCTTCTAATGTTTACATAGTTACATAGATAGTAATGTTGCAAAAAGACACATGTCCATCAAATTCAACCAAGGAAAGGAAGGGATTGGATGAGGAAAGGATGTAAGGGAAACATTGCTATATTATAACATAACCATCAATGTTATTTTGATGTAAAAAGGCATCTAGATCCTTCTTGAAGCTCCCTGCTGTCCCTGCTGTGACCAGCGCCTGAGGCAGGCTATTCAACAGATTCCCAGTTCTTACAGTGAAGAAGCCCTATCACCTCTGGTGATAACATCTTGTTTTCTCCAGGCAGAGACAGTGCCCCCTTGTCTATTGATTTAATTTAACCTGAAACAACGTTGCACCATATTTTCTGTATGGATCAATAATATATTTATATACATTTATATTTAGTTGTTTTAATTTTTCATCATAACCGAGACTTTCCATACCCCTATTTGTGGCTCTTCGTTGTACCAGTTCCAGATCCAGGGAATCCTTTTTATGGACCAGTGCCTAGAACTGGACGGCATATTCAAGGTGAGGCCGAACCCATTCCTTTTATAGTGTTAATATTACATCCCTATCACTAGAGTTCATACCACTTTTAATACATAACAAGATCCTACTGGCTTTTTAGGCAGCTGATTGACATTGCATGCTGTTATTTAATTTATGATCTCTAGTATCCTTCTCAATAAGATACTCTCCAGGATTTACTCCCCCAAGGACATATTTTGCCTGTGAATTATTAGCCCCCAGGTACAAAACTTTACATTTATCCACATTGAACCTTATTTGCCAAGTGGACAACCAAACAATCAGTTTGTCCAAGTCAAACTGCAGCCTATGAACATCCTCCATAGACTGTATTACACTATGCATCTTGGTGTCATCTGCAAAAATAGACACGGTGCTATTAATTCCCAATAATAATAATAATAATAATAATAATAATAATGCCTACCCTATATTAATAAACAAGTTAAATAATAGTAGGCCCAGCACAGGACCTTGGGGTACACTATAAGTGGTCACCATAACTGGTTATCCATGGCCTTTTCAAATCAACTTTTAGAATTATACTAATGAGCCTGCAGGGCTGCGCTAGCTCCTCTGTGATCTGGCTGTATAGACTGTCACACTATCTCACCCTCACCTCCTGCTCCCTCAGCACTTGTGCAGTTAACGGGAAGTGCTTGATTGGTTCAATGTAGATTTCCTTAAATAATCTGTGGCATATACTGGAAAGCTGGAAAATAATTCTAAATGTGGTGGTACTGGTAAAAAAAAAAAGGTTGTATTATTTTCTTATATGCTTTATAAAGTTTGGTTATCTCTTAATACCCTTAAAAAATTCTAAACCTTTTCATTTAAAATTGACTTGTGCTGCCATATTCTGACACTTGTAACATTTTCTTACTTTGGTTTAAAGAGCTGTGTGAGTTCTCATTTTTGCTTGATTAGATGACAATTTAATTGATACCATTTTGACAACTGTACAACCTTTTTGATCACGTTTGATACTATTTTTTATTGCAGGCAAAATGACAAAAAGCTATCAGTTTGTAAATGTGACCAATTATGTTTCTGTTATGGCATTGGAGAGTAGTTTTAAAATTTTTATAAATTAGCCTTTTTTGGTTGTGATGATACTTAACATGTTTATTGTATTTCGTTTATTTTATTTCCTTTTTCAGGAAACTGGTGTAACTTGAATTTCCAACTCAGTTATTTCCTTTTTCAGGAAACTGGTGTAACTTGAATTTCCAACTCAGTTTTCTTTAAGTTATTTATAAAACTTTTTTTAAAAAGAAAACAATGGGTCACTAATAGAGATGAGCGAACATACTCGTCCGAGCTTGATGCTCGATCGAGCATTAGTGTACTCGTAACTGCTCGTTGCTCGGACGAGTATTTCGCCCGCTCGAGAAAATGGCAGCTCCCGCCGTTTTGCTTTTTGGCGGAGATACCTATCAATCTAATAAGGATCTTATAATTATCATACACATTTACAGAAATTAAAACCTCCTGTACAAAAAAAATAATTCTTTTATTTGCCATCTTCTGGCGATAGATAACTTTTTCAGAGCTGTTTGTGACCTTTGAAGGCGTTTTATATACCATTTTTAGGAAGGCATGGTCTTTTGTACACTTATGAATTTTAATATTTTTCAAAATGGCAAAAAATGGTATTTCTGACTTTGGGGGCTATTTTTAGTTATGGGGTTAAACACAGTGAAAAACCACTAACCATTATTATTATTTTGATAGATAGGACATTTTGGGAGTGCTGATACCTAACATGTTTATGATTTTTCTATTATTATATCAGTTCTAGGGAAAGGGGGGTGATTGAATTTTTACTTTTTAATTTATTTTTTACTATTTTTCACACCCCTAGGCGAGTGGTGGTGAACCTATGGCACGGGTGCCAGAAGCGGCACTCAGAGCCCTTTTGTGGGCACCCGGGCCATCGCTAAGCACCACCAGACAGAATTCCAAGAATCTTCCTGCAGTTGCAAGCCACTTAAAAGATGCTGCATTCAGACATATTTGATACTTCCTTCTATATTAGAACGTAGGAAGAGAGGGAGAATGAGTAGACAGGGCCAAATTATCTTTGGAGACCTCCTGCGTCCCCACGATTCCTGTGTACAGAGTGGTGGAAATTTTCCATCTTACTACTGTGTTGCTGTCCTCAGGAGGCCAATCTGATTGAAAGTTGTTGAAGAACAGGGAGCAATAACTACTGCTTCATTTTTGTTGGGACCTCGTGATAAATAAGGGGGTGGGGTTGGGTTGCAGTTTGGGCACTCGGCCGCTAAAAAGGGTTTGCCATCACGCCCTAGGGTACTTTAACCCTAGGTTATCTGATTGATTCTACCATATACTGCCATAATATATACTGGCAGTATTGGGGATGACACATCATTTATTAAAAAGTACATATTGTAATACATGGTGGGAAACAAGACAGCCTCGGGTGTTGTATTTCCGAGGCTGTCATGGCAACAGATAACATCAAGAGGAGCTGATCTGAGCCACAGATCACGCTGCCTACATGCCACATGCAGTCAGCTTTGATCACAGGTGTTCGGTTAGTGTTTGCTGCAATATAGCAGCAAACACTTACCAGCTATGAGAGGGCTCAGTCCATGAGCCCTACAGTCACCCGCAACCAACGTGTGACGTACTTTACATACGTGTTGTTAAAGGGTTAAATGGAATGTGTTGTTTATCGAAAGAGCCAAAACAGCCACCACCACTATAATCCTGCACTCCCTTTGTTTTTCAATGAAGATTTTTATGTACAGTATGTGCTCTTTTTTTTTTAGCCTGCCATTATATAAGTAATATTAGTGACTAGAGAGGATGCGAGCAATAAAAAAGTCGGGTACTCGTTATTCGAGACGAAGTTTTCCCGATGCTCGAGTGCTCGTTTCGAGAAAGAGCCCTTGAAGTCAAGTGGAGACTCGAGCATTTTTCAAGGGGACCAAGGCTCTGCACAGGGAAGCTTGGCCAAACACCTGGGAACCTCAGAAAGGATGGAAACACCACGGAAAAAGGACAGGAAACAGCAGGGGCAGCATGCATGATGCCTCTGAGGCTGTTAATTGCACCATTATGCCAAAAGTATGGGCAACAGCATGACCATGACAGAGGACAGAATGAGGCTAGATAGCATCTAAAACATGCAATAATTGACCCTGACACTATAGGGACGGCATGCAGAGGCAGCGGCAGCAGCGGCAGGCTAGAGAGTGATGGCGACATACCCTAAATGGACTCGGCTTCAAACCAATGGTGGGGAGCAGAGAGGAACCAAAGGAGGGTGAGCAAGAAGCGCTCAAATATATCGGTACATGATAAAAGTTTGCCAGTATATTTTGTGGATTACACACATCAGCGGTGGCGACAAAGTTAACATGGAAGCCATGGAAAACATCCAAATTCTGCCTGCACAGCTGTTGATAAGGGGACCACTGTATGGATGGCGAGGGCGTGAATAGTAGAGATTAAGGTGCGTGCAGTAAAACTATGTTAGTTGGATCTTGGCATGGAGCTGCGCTCCGCTGCCAGGCGAGCTTTCGCAATCCAAGCCCCTGTCTTAGGCTACTCCCAAACAGCACTTCTAAGAACCTTTTGTATAAGATAAGTGTAGTAGCGTTCTTAAAGTTTGGGATATGGCGGTGAGGGGAATGTTAAACATCTGCGCAAGAAGCGCTGAAAATAAATATCCGTAAATGAAAAAGTTTTCCAGTATTTTTGTGGCTTACCACAGAGTGGCGACAAAGTTAACAAGTTTGATGTGGAATGCCCTGTAATAGCTCTTGGGCGGTGTGCCTTTTATCACCTAGGCCAGCAGTTTAAGCACCGCTGCTGTCGTTAGCGACGGCATGCTGCTGTGCTAGAGCTACCGAGGGGAGAGGAGGTGGAGGAGGGGTCGGAGGAGGAGGCATAGTAGGCCTTTGAGACCTGGACCGAGGTATAGGCCCCGAATCCTCTGCGTCGGCAGTATATCACCAGCCCCAGGGTCAGACTCGGTCCCAGCGTGCACCAGTTAAGTGTAGTAGCGTTCTTATAAGTTTGGGATATGCGGGGTGAGGGGAATGTAAACAGATGTGCCAAGAAGCGCTGAAATAATATGGTAAATTAAAAGTTTGCCAGTATATTTTGTGGATAACAAAGCAGGGGTGGCGACAAATTAACAAGTTGTTGTGGAAGCCATGAAACAACCCAAAATTCTCGCTGACAAAGCTCGTTTGATAAGGGGCATGTTATGGAGGCAGTGAACTAGTAGTTAGATAAAGGTGCTGCAGTTAAAACTATGTTAGTTGGATCTGGCATGGAGCTGGCGCTCCGCTGCCGGCGAGCTTTCGCAATCCAAGCGTGTCTCTAGGCTACTCCCCCAAACAGCACTTCTAAGAACCTTTTGTATAAGATCAAGTGTAGTAGTTCTTATATGTTTAGGATATGGCGGCGGTGAGGGGAATGTAAACAGAAGCGCAAGAAGTCACATTGTAAATGATTAATAAGTTTGCCGGATTTTTGTGGATAACACAGCGGGTGGCGACAAAGTTAAACAACTTTGATGTGGAACATGCAAAAAACCCAATTTCGGCCTGACACACCTCGTTTGATAAGGGACGATGTATGGGGAGCAGCTATAGGACGACTTGGAGTTAGGAGGTGGAATGAGATAGTTTGGACGGTAGAGATGGGGAGCAAGAGACACGTGTGGAGGGGCTGCTATCGGAGACAATCAATTGGATAGTTGCCTGTATGTGGCAGTCCAAAAAGTTTTCAAACCAAGAGAGGAGCAGGTAGGTGGCCCTCCAGAAAAATGGAATAGATTGAGTGCCTGTATGTGGCAGTCCAAAAAAGTTTTCAAACCAGAGGAGCGTGAGGTGGCCCTCCAGAAAAATGGAATAGATTGAGTGCCTGTATGTGGCAGTCCAAAAAAGTTTTCAAAACCAGAGGAGCAGGTAGTGGTGGCCCTCCAGAAAAATGGAATAGATTGAGTGGCCTGTATGTGGCACTCCAAAAATTGTTTAAAACAGAGGGACCGGGTCGGGGCCCCATAAAAAATTAAATGCATAAAGTACTATAGCTAGAGCCAGTGGGCCCTGTCAAAAAATAGCAGTTTCCTCTGCTTTACTGCACAAAGAGGGAGGAGAAGGAGGAAAAAGGAGGAGGAGGAGTGGATAAATTATTCAGGTTGAGCTTCCTTCACCTGGTGGTGATTGGAAATTAGGAGAAATCCAGGCTTTATTCATCTTGATAAGCGTCAGCTGTCAGCGCTGTCAGTCGGACAGGTTCGTTACGCTTATCGGTGATGATGCCACCAGCTGGCACTGAAGACCCGCTCGGACAAGCGTAGCGGCAGGGCAGGCAAGAACCTCCAAGGCGTACAGCGCCAGTTCGTGCCAACATGTCCAGCTTTGAAACCAGTAGTTGTAGGGAGCTGTGGTGCTCATTTAGGACGTGGTTATGGTCAGCTACGTACTCCCTCACCATCTTTCTGTAAAGACAGCCATACTCTGCCGAGACTGGGGACAGGGTGACAGTGTCTTGCGGGGTGACATAAAGCTGGCAAAAGCCTTGTAAGCGTACCCTTGCCAGTGCTGGACAAGCTGCCTGGCTCGCCACTCTCCCTCGCTACTTGTCCCGCAGAACTACGCACCTGCCGCTAGCGCTTGTGCAAGAGGGAAATACTGTTTCAGCTTGTGGCCACAGGGCCTGTGGTTCATGACTTCTCACATCCTTTCCTCTCAGGGATGAGAGTGGAAAGATTTGCTTGTACCGTGGGTCCAGGAGAGGGAACACCCAGTAATCAGTGCTGGAATAAATTCTTTGAACGCGAGGGTCACGGGATAGGCAGCCTAGCATGAAATCTGCATATGCGCCGAGTACCAACGCGTAAAGAATTCACTCCCCTCACTGGCCTGACTGTCCATTTCCTCCTCCTCCAATCTCCAAACTCTCTTCTTCTCCATACCACGCTCAACAGTGAAGGACTCAACAATGGTCCCCTTGTGTCTCGCCAACATTCTCCTCCTATTCCTCCTCATCCTCCTCCACCTCCACCTCCTCCGATATGCGCTGGAGAAACAGACCTAAGGGTGCTTGGCTATCAACAAGGGAATCTTCTACCCCCGTCTCTTGTGACGAGCGCACAAGCTTCCGACTTCATGCTGACCAGAGAGTTTTTCAACAGGCCAAGCAGCGGGATGGGTGAGGCTGATGATGGCGGCATCGCCACTGACCATCTGTGTTGACTCATCAAAGTTTATTCTCAGACACCTGACAGATATCAGACATCCACGTCCACTCCTCATTGTAGGACTGAGGAAGCTGACTGACCTGACTACCAGTTCTGGTGGAAGTTGACAGTCATCTGGCGCTGCTGGTAAACTCTGGATAACATGGTCAGTGTTGAATTCCACCTCGTGGACACGTCGCACAACAGTCGGTGAGCGGGCAGTTGGGCGAGTTGGAGGCGGCGCTGCGCTGCCTGAAGTAGTGGCAGCATCTGTGCTGACTTCCTGAAAGCGCATAGATGCGCGCGCACTTCGTGAGCAAATCAGACAGATTGGGGTATGTCTTGAGGAAACGCTGAACTATCAGAATTTAACACATGGGCCAGGCATGGCACATGTGTCAGTCTGCCGAGTTGCAGAGACGCCTGGCTTCAGGTTCAGCGGTTATGCCAGCACAGATCAGTCTGCGCCGTGTTGATGCCCTTGTAATAGTTCTTGGGCGGGTTGCCTTTTATCGCCTAGGCTCAGCAGTTGAGCACCGCCTGCTGTCGCTTAGCGAAGGCACTGCTGCTGTGCCTAGGAGCTACCGACTGATGGCGCCATGCCCACGGATGGTCGTCTCGGAGGAGGAGGTGGGGAGGGGTGGGAGGAGGAGGAGGCCATAGTAGGCCTGAAACACCTGGACCGAGAGGTAGGCCCCGCAATCCTCGGCGTCGGCAGTATATGACCAGCCGCAGGGTCAGACTCGGTCCCAGCCTCCACCAAGGTAACCCAATGTGCCTGTCAGCGATATATAGTGGCCCCGCCGGCAGCACTGTCCACGCCTAGTCCGTGGTCGAGGTGGACCTTGTCAGAAACGGCGTTGTTCAGGAGCCACGGATATATGCTTGTCGACACGTATGGTGCAGGGCTGGGACGGCACATCGGGAAAAGTAGTGGCGGCTGGGGACCGAATACCGAGGGGCGGCCGCCGCCATGAGGCTGCGAAAGGCCTCGGTCTCTACTAGCCTATAGGGCAGCATTCGCCAGGCTTAGCAATCTGGAGATGTGCACATTAGGGCTTGGGCGTGCAGGGTGGGTTGCACTGATTGCGTTCCGCTCCAGGTCTGGGGTATGGAGATGCTGAAGCCGGGTGGATGCTGTGGAGCATCGTGGAGGCGTCAATGGGTTTTTGGGGCGAAGGGTCCTGGGCAGGGGCTGACTATCAGCTGACACAGGGGAAAGGAGCAGTGGTGTGCACGGCCGGAGGTGAACGCGCTTGTTGCCACTGAGTGGGGTGTTTAGCATTCATAGCCTGCGCATATGGTGGTAGATTTAAGCTATTATGTGTGTGGAACCCCTGCTGATCCTGGTTTGCCAAATGTGGCACACCACAGTCCGTCGGTCATCCGGTTGTTTCCTTAAAGAACCTCAGACTTCTGAAAATCTAGCCCTCGCCGCAGGAGCCCTCGCCACGGGGAGCTTCACTAGTTGACACATTGGGACTGATGCACCAGCTCTGGCCCTGCCTCGCCGTCTGGCCCCACCATGCCTCTTCCAACCTGTTTGGTCGAGGACTCATCCTCGTCTCAGAAGCACATGTGTTCACACGGCCCTCTCAACCCAGCTTGGGTCGTCACCTCATCATCCTCCGATCCTCAGGTATGCTCCCCCCTCGGAATTCCTGCCACTGACAACAACTTCCCCACTGTCTGCAACCGTGTCTCTCATCGTCGACACCTCTTTACCACACTTCTTTCCAGTACGGTCAACAAGGTCATCATCACCCACAGACTGCGACTGGTGGAAAACTGGGCATCGGAAAATGCTCATCAGCAAACGGACAAGTGGTTTGTGACTGTGGGAAGGGTCCAGAAAACAGTTGTCAGAGTGCTTCTGCCGGTTCAAATGGCATATTTTGCTGGGAGGAGGGGGCGGATATGGGGGGGGAGGTTGAGTGAGGTGCAGGAGCTGGAGGAGTGCCGCAATTTCGGTGAGCATCGGTGTGGAACTGCGTGGAAGATCAAGACTGATCTATGGGCGGACAAATGCTATGAAGGACATGTAGGCAATCACACGACATACACCTGTTCAACATGTTTGGCCTACAATCAGTTCTACCACGAGTCCCCTAGTAAATTAACGACAGAACCTAGGGAGTGTAGCTCTGACGGCATTCCCTGTCACTCATAAGTAGGGTGTGTGGTCTAACAACACGCCAGGCACACGGTGGACTATGTACCAGCCAGTAGTGTGGACGCCCACGGATCCCCACGTCCCTCGTCCTCTACCGTAGCCCTGCGGGTTTTTGTAAACATTTGAAAATGAATGTTATAACTAAATTTTTTTTTTAACTTTTTTTTGTGTTTTGATTTTTTTTTGTGGGTTTTTTAGTTTGTTAAAACACAAACGATGCTATTCCTATTTGCATTGGCGTATTTTTAGCACAATATGAAAGCAACTGCATGCTCAGGAGATGACACTGAGTATTTAAAAAAAAAAACGTAAAATAAAAAAGGAAATGGCAGACGTGCCTAACATTGAAATCGCAACCCCGGGGCCCTAATAAGTTTCCCAACTTCGGTGGCTTTGCGCTGGATTATGTGCGTCACTAATGCGCTAAAACACGCAGTTGGTCGCAAGGTCGTCCACCTATTGCTCTTAATTTGCTAGTAGATGCACTGTACAGCAGCAATGACAAGCCCACCAGGCAGATCAACCAGAAATCATAATTGATAACGCTATCGGAGGCGGAAGTCAAGCCAGCTTTGGATTCTCCTATGGGGGGGGCTTAAATTTCTAGCCAAGTATTTAAAGCACACTACTATGCAGATGAGTATGACGCTGGTATGAAACAAAATAAACGTAAAATATAAAAAGGTACACTGCAGATGGCCTATTGAAATCCAACCCCAGGCCCAATAAATTTCCCCACTTCGGTCTTTGCGATGTGATATGTGCGTCATAAGCGCAAAACACAGTGGTAGCAAAGTCTCACTCAAAATGCTCACCCAAATTGCTAGTAGATCACTGCAGCAACTATCAGCTCACACACCAGCAGATCAACAGAAATCAAATACTACATATTAACGCTAAGGTAGGGGTAAGTAAGCCGTATTGGGATTTCCTATGGCTATTTTCTAGCCAAGTATTAAGCACACTACTAGCCACGATGAGATGACGCTGAGTTATGAAAAAAATAAACGTTTAAATAAAAAGGAAAGGGCACTGTGGACTAATTGAAATCCCACCCCGGTGCACCGGCTATTCAAGTTTTCCCACTTCGGTCTTCGATGGTATGTGACGTCACTAAGCGCAAACACGTGCAGAGGAATCGACATAGTCCACTCCAAATTAGCTCACAATTTGCTAGTAGATGCCAATGCAGCAACTACAAGCCACCAGCTAAGAACCAGATCACCAGAAATTCAAAAATATTATAACGCTACTTGTAGGCGTAAGTAAACCGTTTGGATCCCTTGGCTATTTCTAGCCAAGTAATTAAAGCACACTACTATGCCAGATGAGATGACGCTGAGTATGAAAAAAAAATACGTAAAATAAAAAAGGAAATGGCAGACTGTGCCTAATTGATCTATCACAACCCGGGCCCTAATAACTTTCGCCACTGACGCGTCTTTGCGAGATATGTGCGTCACTAAGCGCAGAAACACACAGTGGTCGCAAAGTCTCACTTCCAAAATGTCTCACAGATTTTTTGCTAGGTAGATCACGGCAGCAACTACAGCCACCAGCAGATCAAATCCAGAAAGCAATATATATAACGCTACTGTAGGGCGTAAGCGCTCAGCCTTGGCCTTCTCCTTATGCGCTATTTTCTAGCCCAGAGTTATTTAAAGCAACACTACTATGCCAGATGAGATTGACGCTGAGTATGAAAACAGACTAAACGTAAAATAAAAAGGAAATGGAAGACTGTGCCTAATTGAAATCCAACCCCGAGGCCCTAATAATTTTCCCACTTGCGGTCTTTGCGATTGGATTCTGTGCTCACTAAGCGCAAAACACAGTGGTCGATAGTCTCACTTCAAATTGCTCACAAATGTGCTAGTAGATGCACTGCAGCAACTACAGCCACCGCAGATCAACCAGAAATCAAATATATATAATGCTAATGTAGGCGTAAGTAGCCGTTTGGATTTCTCCTATGGCTATGTCTAGCAAGTATTAAAGCACACTACATGCAAGATGAGATGGACACTGAGTGATTAAAACAAAATAAACGTAAAATAAAAAGAAACTGGCAGACTGTGCTAATTGAAATCAAACCCCCTAATAATTTTGCCCACTTTGGTCCTGTTTGAGGCGATAGTGTGTCACTAAGAGCTAAAACACAACAGGTAGCAAGTCCCAGTGCTCATCCTCACTCTATGGTGACTAGCGTGCACTACTAGTCCAGCAAGCCCAGCCACAATACAAATAATAAAAAACAACACAGTATAGTATTGTAGGCTTCTAAGAAGGGCTTGGTTGGGTTTGTGGGAATCATCCTGCCTAAACCAGTAGAGCAGAGAGAACCCCCTAACGCTTCCCTGACCAGCAGCAGCTCTCTCGCCTAGCGGAATCCAGACAAGAGAATGTCGAGCAGTGCGGGCAGCGGCTCCTTGTAGGGGGTTATCCCAGGGTCAACTGAGTCTGGCCAGCCAACCACTGCTATCGACGTGTAGGGTACCACGTATGCTGGGGTGGATGTGCAGAGTCTCCTGGCTTGTGATTGCTTGTTTCTGGCCTTATTTTATTTTGAAATAATTTCAGTTAATAAATATATATTACAAGTAGAGATGAGCGAACATACTCGTCCGAGCTTGATGCTCGTTCGAGCATTAGCGTACTCGAAACTGCTCGTTGCTCGGACGAATACTTCGCCCGCTCGAGAAAATGGCAGCTCCCGCCGTTTTGCTTTTTGGCGACCAGAAACAGAGCCAATCACAAGCCAGGAGACTCTGCACTCCACCCAGCATGACGTGGTACCCTTACACGTCGATAGCAGTGGTTGGCTGGCCAGATCAGGTGACCCTGGGATAGACTAGCCGCTGCCCGCACGGGGGTATGGGGGGAAGAGAGATATTGTCAACCCCCCCTGTGACAGCCTGTCTTCAGACAAGATCTAAGTATGAACTGATGGGACACACTTATTATAGCACAGAATCGAATAAATCCTGATATAACATGCAATGATTACTATTGCGCATAATGTTATGCTTGATCAGGGTTTAAAGTACCATAGAGGGTCTCAAACCCCGTAAAAATTAAATTTAAAACACATGAAAAAACTTAAAAGCTCAAATCACCCCCCCCCTTCTTAGGACTACCGCACTATAAAAATAAATCATCAAATAAAATCATAACATTTAGATATGTCATGGTCCAAATGCCCAATCTATCAAAATATACAATAGTTATTTCACTTGGTAAATACGCAATCAGAAAATAGGTTCTTCCAAATGTGACTCTATACTCTTCTGTCCTTTTTCAACACTAAAAAGTTTATCAAAGGTTGCAATGGTAGCAATTAAAATATCTTTAAAATTCAGCAAAAAGTGTCACCTTACAGAGCCCGTACACTAAATATGAAAGTTTATTGGTCTCAGAATATGTCAAATAAAGAAAATAGATTAATTGTACACAAAATGACATTAATATTTAAATTTACTAAAACAATAATAAACCTATATAAATTTGATATCTTTCGTTGATTGTATCAACAAAAAGAATTGAAGGTAAGGTGTCATTTGGGCACACAATGAAACCGTAATACAGGTGCCCACAAGAAAATGGCGCAAGTAATTTTTTTCGCAATTTTACCATATTTGGATTTTTTCATCCCAGCTCCTAGTTAATTAAATAGAAATTAAATATCATCCTTAAAAAGTACAAATTTGCTTACATAGGAAACGACTCTCCTATAGCTCTGTACACTGAAAAAATGTATATTTTAAAAATTTTAATTTTGCATCTGTGGGTGTAAAAGCCATAAAAACAAAAATTGAAAAAGGGCTGTGTTTTTAACACTATTTAATATTTATTGCGTATTATATACTTGCAACATACTTCACTATACTTCCTACATATGCAAAATTAATAGTAAGCCTAGATGAATAAGGCCCCCCCCCCCCCCCCCCTACTAAGGGAAAAAAAGTATTCTGTTTAACTTGATGCGATAGAATCAAACAATGGGTTGTTTTGTCTCAACAACAACAAAAAATTGAGTGAATGATTGTCACAGTACTAAAGTTATGATCCCCAAGAATTGGCAAATACATAGATTGATTATTTTAGTTTATATCCTCCTTTCTGGTTTTATACATGGTTAACCATATTGATTTAGCATTTTTAACAAACCAAGCCTACTTACACGCTGGTGAAATGCCCCGAAAGAGGATGGGTTCTCATTCTCCCTGTCTAATGGCTCATTTTTCATGAAAAGGACATTTAAAATATGCAAATGAGGCCTCATGGGGCTTCTTGCGTACATCACAGAGCCCCACTTCTGGCCTGTGGGCTGTCAACGCTTCCCTGTTAGAGTAAGGGAAGAGATGGCATAAGCAACTAACAGCTGTGAAGCCAGAAGGGGCTTCTGAACATACCCAGAGCCCCTGACTTATTTGCATGTTTGTACAAGCATTTTCCATAAAAATGAGTCATTAACAGCTGTTGAAAAATGAGAAATGGATCCTGTTTCCGAGGCAATTGTCCAGTTGTAAGTATACTTGGGTATTATTAATATCATATATATAATCTAATTAATAGTAGCAGCGTGTTCATTTCACTAGGCTATGCATTGAAAAGTTTTGCGTGTCATTAACACTTTGCTTCCATACACGTTCTAGACATTTTATCAAGCTGAAACGCAAAGTCTCAAAAAGTGGTTGTGTTTTTTAATATTTTTCGGTCGCTTGATTCTCTCTTTGATTTAGTGTCACAGTTGATTCATTCATGTACGTCGTTTGAGGATTTATTTACACATCCATATTTTTTATCCATGTGTCATTCTGTTTCTGCGTTGTCAAAACTGCTAAAGATGATTCCTTCAACTACCTCACTTTGCGCTACGTCATATTTGCATCTGTTATGTCCATATGTCATTTGTCTTCCCATAGCTGCAGATGAAACCATCTTGAACAATTGGTGGTTTTTTTTGTTACATGCTGTTCAGTTTTTTTCAACTTTTAATGATAAGTTTGCTTAACCAGGTATTAAACAATTATAGAACGAGGAGCGCTATTTTTTCCTATACAATAACTCAACTGCCCTCCTCTCCTAGTTTAAATAATAGAAAATGTATGAAATAGTTCAAAGACAAAATGTTTGTTTTATGTAATTAAAAATCACAGAGCCTGACATTCACCTGTCAGCAGGGCGTGAATGGCAATTGTCTCAAGGAAGTGTATATAGAAAATTCACGAGAAAGCTTAGAAACACCTAAAAAATACCTTATTAATTCCCTTTATAAAAACGGGACACTATATCCCATCCAGCAAGGTGTATTTTACAGTGTCCTGAAAAATAGAGTTCACTCAGGCTTCTAATCAGACAAGCACACTGGGGCACATTTACTAAGAGTCGCGAATCAGGTTTTTTCCGATCGGTTGTTCCTGAATTTACACTTGCGCGAATGCCCCGATTTTTTGTGGCACACTCATACGGATTGTGTGTCTGCATCGGCGCCGGCTCTGCATGTTGCGAAAAATGGGGTGGGTCCATCGTAAATCCTGACAAGATTTGGAAAAATTATCTATTTTTTTTTTAAAGTGTTGCGTTGAACACACTACCTACCTGCAACCACAAATAGTGAATGTGTGAACTCCGCGGACCACGGGGCGGGACCTCGGCGCCGCAAAGAACCCTGTGGACATCGTGGTACACTACCTTTTGATCATCCGGAAAGACCCGAATCCTCCGGCGGAGACTATGCGCCGCTGGACCGGGTACGTAAATGAGCCCCACTGTCCATCTGCAAAAAACCACTTTGAATCACTACCGTGTGATATTTATCACCAACCATAGATAAATAAATAAAGCATAGGCCCAGCTAACCCAACACGTTTTCACCAGGTAATGGTGAGTGTACTTGAACAATGTGTATGTTGTTTGTCCTTCCAAACTGATATAGCGACCACGGGTTGTTACAGATTAACATGCCCACCATATTCCAAATTAACAATGATACAATTAGCAACCCTAACTGCACCTTACCACTGGTTTGCAAAATATGCCTTGTACATTAATGTACATCAGATCCAAAACTCATAGGAAAATAAAGTGCATATACCTGCAAAAACCTTGAAAAAAAAAAAGCAAAAAAAGACAACTCTGAGATGAGACTTATATCCGGTATATTTTATATTCAGTTAGTTCACAAAGAAAAGTGCCTATCCCACCGGCTATATTCCATAGAGTCCTCTACTGCACATTACTTTGTGAACTAACTGGACATATAAATCTACATAAATCTATATAAATCTACCCAAAAATGGGTGTTGTGTGGGTCGTGTACCCGGGATGATCCACACATACCCCAATTAATTAATGGCAAGTATACGTAGATGGAATTTAGTTGAGGCTATAGGTATTTTCTAATAGCCCCCATAGAACTGTGAACTAGCCCAACCCATAGAGTTGACACTACACGTCCCCCCAGAGTGTTGCACCATTCAACATTGATAAGCTGTGGGTCCAGGTTGGCGTACGCGGCTCATAGTTCTCATTGTATGTAAAAGTTGTTTTCATAACAAGCGTGAGACAAAGGCCTAAACAAGCACGAAAGGCCGGAGCCGCGGTGTCCATGATTGTACATGTTGGGCGTCCGGGGTTTCCTATTCCTCCTGCATACTGGAAGACCACGCCGTGGAAGTGGGATGGGGGGACTCGATTAACCGTGGAAAAAACCAGGAGGAAGAGGCCGGTGAACTTTCTCTATACGGACTTGGCATTAGAAAAGTGGATAACACTTGAGAGAATGTAGACTTGGATGCGGTTGAACCGTTTGGGGAACCTCCTATCAGTGGGGGATGGGGGAGTTGATATTTTGGACCGGTGGGGTAAGAAATGGTCTGAAATTGGAAAGAGGGAGACAGAAGAGGCCATTTATTTAATGTGTTCATTGAGAAAGCTCAAGTGTCCGGGAAGCCGCAGTGTTAATGTCAAACTTGTTATTTGGTCTTGAATCAATGTTATCGAGGGAGGGTAGGAGGGGAGGGGAGACGAGGGGAAACACGGGGCTGGAAGAAAGAGCTAGAATGGGAGAGGGCTGTTAGGGATGAGGGGATCATAGAAAAAAGAAGAAATCATGTCATACCAAGGTTATCAGTGGCTCGAGTCGACGGTGTGTGCGGGAGGGTGAAAAGGGAGAGTTACTCGACGCGGACGCACGTGGCGCGGCAGGCGGGGTTGTCCGTACACGCAGCCGCTGCGGAAAATGACTTTAACGCGTCGTTATGTCCGTCATTACGAGTAAGAAGAGTAGAGGAGGACAATTCGGACTTTTTTCTAAATTCTACAGCTCCCACGGTTGAACGGGGGTGGGATGGAGAACGGAAAAGTTAAAGCTGGGTAGAGCGAAAAAGAGGAAAAAAAGAGATCTGTTGACGAAGGAAACTCCGCTAGAAAGCTATAGTTCACCCGGGGGGGCGGCGAACGCTACCTTAAATAAGGTGAGACAAATAAAGGACAGTAAGTAGGGAGGCAAGTATGTTTAAGGGGAGAATGATCGGAGCTCGGAGAGACCGCGGCGCAGACGGCGGGTTGAGTAATCGGGTGCTTGGAAAACCGTAACGAGGAAGGGTACGAACCATGGTAAATAGGTCGAATTAGCCAGGAGAAACGCGGAGCCGACTGTGGGTGCTTCGCCAAGAGAAGACAACATGAAAAACTGGAGAAGAGGAGGGGATAGGAGGTGGGAAAAAACGAGGTGTAAAATCCAACGGTTACTTTGGATTCCCTGAAGTGAAGGCCGAAGGAGAGGACAGACGTTTTGAGGTAGAAGGCAGGGACGAGAGAGATCAGAGGGAGGAGTGAAAAGAGGGGAGGACTAAAACAAGGGGAACGAAGGAATTGGGAGGGGCAAAAAGAGGGTGAAACCCGGGGGTCGCGAATGGAACGAAAATGAAGAGTCGTGAGGGCGAGATGGGTGGCCGTTAATAGGAGGGCGAGGCAGGAGAGATGGAGGAGAATGATGAGAGGCAGGGATAGAGAGGAAGGAAGTGAGTAAATTCGACTTGAGGGGAATGAAAATAAAAAAAAAGGGGGAGAAGATGGTAAGAGAAATGGGGATGGCGCAAGAGAATAATAGGGAAAAGTGACAGATGGTACCGGGACGATGACGGATAGGAAAGGGAGGCTGTATGAGAGAAGAAGGAACAGAGCGGAAAGAGAAGGGGAACTGGAGGGGAGGAGAGCCTAAGTTAAGGACGATAAGTGATGGGGGATTGAGCAGGATAGTTAAAAACGATTTTAAATAGTAGGCAGATGGAGTGGGTAGGAGTGGAGAAGGATAGAGTAGAAATTCAAAGGTTCATTGGGGGAGGAATGGTGAGGGTGGAAATCGGAGAAGAGGGGGATGAAAGAGGGAAGAAGCCCAGAAAAAAGAAGGTGAGGGGGAGAATTGGAAAGAAAGGATAGAGACTCAAAAGAAGGAGGGAGAGGGGGATACAAAAGGAGGAAATGCGAAGGACAGCTAGAAAAGAAGGAGAGTAGGATTTGGGGGGGGGTAGGGAGATTGGCGTATGTGAGGGGGTCAGATCAAGGAAAAAAAAGGAAATTGCGGGTGAGGAAGACGCTAAGGCAAAAAGGAATCGTTGAATTGATGGAGGGGAGAGGTAAACGATAAAGAGGCATAGTGGGACGTGGACAGGAAATAGCGAGAGAGGTCCAAGGAAGGGCAAGGAGAGGTCGAGGGAAATGGGAAGGGGAGGTAGTGAAAAGTTAATCCGAGGGGGTTGGTTAGTAAAGAGTAGGCTAGTAGGGAGAAGGAGATGGGGAGAAACGGGGCGGGAAGCCTTAGTGAATAGCTCCAGTGTGCGACATGACCATTCCAGGAGTACAAGGGTGATGTTAGAGTAGAAGACTGAAACCAAGGGGGAATATGCAGTAAGCTAGACAAGATGGGGATTGGGGTGATTACGAGAGCGACAGAGGGTTACCGTAGTACCAGATTCACTCAATAGCAGAGCGTGGGTCAAGTTCTCATGGACCCCAAAGGGAACGAGGACAAGAATCAGAAAGGAAGGTTCAGGATGGATCAAGAGTGACAGGCGGGGCAGGATGAGAGGGGTAGTTCGGAGGGGGTTGGAAGTAAACGTGGTGCGAAAAAAACGAAACGGAAGCACCGAGAGCGGAGTGAAAGGGAGGGAGTTACTGGCCGAGATGTTGGGATTCGAGTTGGTAGATTATCTAGTGTGTCCAGATGGGGACGGGTTTATCCGTGGATTGGTTCGATTGTATACAGATTATGATACCTAGATGTTTCTGCCGAGAGGGAAAGGGGCAGATAGTCCCGGTATCGGGGAGGGGACTGTTAGAGGCGCTGAAAAAAGAGAGGTGGAGAATAAGCATGGAAGAAGAAAAGAGCGTGGGAGGATTACGGGCAGGGTCGTGCTAACCAAGAGGACAGATGGGATAGCTGAGATGGGGGCGGAGGGCTGGCGGCGAAGAATAGAAGGATAAGGTGTGCCAGAGAAAAAGTGTTAAACGGGATATTGGGGGGTGATCCCAGCAAATATGCCATTTGAACCGGCATACTCTGAGAACTGTTTTCTGGACCCTTCCCACAGTCACAAACCACTTGTCCGGTTTGCTGATGAGCAATTTTCCGATGCCCAGGTTTTCCACCAGTCGCAGTCTGTGGTGATGATGACCTTGTTGACGTACGGAAGAAGTGTGGTAAAGGGTTTCCGACGATGAGAGACACGGTTGTCAGACAGTGGGGAAGTTGTTTGTCCAGGGCAGGAAGTCGAGGGGGGAGCATACTGAGGGATCGAGGATGATGAGGTGACGACCCAAGCTGGGTTGAGAGGTGCCGTGTGAACACAGTGCTTCTGACGAGGAGAGTCCTCGACCAGACAGGTTGGAAGAGGCATGTGTGGGGCCAGACGGAGAGGCAGGGCCAGAGCTGGTGCATCAGCCCCAATGTGTCAACTAATGAAGCTCCCCGTGGCGAGGGCTCCTGCGGCGAGGGCTAGATTTTCAGAAGTCTGAGGTTCTTTAATGAAACACCGGATGACCGACGGACTGTGGTGTGCCACATTTGGCGAAACAGGATCAGCAGGGGTTCCACCACTATAGCTTTCCTACCACCACATTTGCGCAGGCTTGAATCTAAACACCCCACTCAGTGGCAACAATCGCGTTCACCTCCGGCCGTGCACACCACTGCTCTTTCCCCTGTCTCAGCGGTGGATAGTCCATGAGCCCCCCTGCCCCGGAGCCCTCCCTCAAAAACCCCGCATCGGTCCGCTCCACGATGCTCCGCAGCATCCACCACGCTCTCGTCCACTCTCCATACCCAGTACCGCTGGAGCGGAAACGCAAATTAGAGTGGCAACCCACCCGCACCCCAAGCCCTAATGTGGCACATCTCCGATTTGCTAAGCCTGGATGATGCTGCCCTATAGGCTAGTAGAACCGAGGCCTTTTTCCAGCCTCATGCGGCGGCCGCCCCTCGGTATTCGGTCCCCACCGCCACTACTTTTCCCGATGTGCCGTCCCAGCCCTGCACCAGACGTGTCGACAACATAATCCGTGTCCCTGACCAACGCCGTTTCTGACAAGGTCCACCTGACCACGGACACAGTGGACGGTTGCTGCCGGGCAGGGCCACTATATATCGCTGACGGCACATTGGGTGTACCTTGGTGGAGGCTGGGACCGAGTCTGACCCTGCGGCTGGTCATATACTGCCGACCGTAGATGTGCGGGGCCTACCTCGGTCCAGGTGTTTCAGGCTACTATGCCTCCTCCTCCCCTCCCACCCCTCCTCCACCTCCTCCTCCGCAACGACCATTCCGTGGGCATGGCGCCATCAGTCGGTATCTCTAGGCACAGCAGCAGTGCCTTCGCTAAGCACAGCAGGCGGTGCTCCAACTGCTGAGTCTAGGCATAAAGGCACACCGCCCAAGAACTATTACAGGGCATCAACGTGCCAGACTGATCTTGTGCTGGCACTCTGAAACCTGAACCAGGCGTCTCTGCCAACTCGTGCAGACTGACACATTTTGCCATCCTGGCCCATGTGTTATCTGATATTTCAGCGTTTCCTCAAGACAACCCCAATCTGTCTGATTTGCTCACGAAGTTGCCCGCATCTATGCGCATTTCAGGAAGTCAGCACAGATCTGCCACTCTCAGGGCAGCGCAGCGCCGCCTTCCAACTGCCGCTCACCGACTGTTGTGACGACTTGTCCACGAGGGGGATTTCAACACTGACCATGTTATCCAGAGTTTTACCAGCAGCGCCAGATGACTGTCAACTTCCACCAGAACTGGTAGTCAGGTCAGTCAGCTTCCTCAGTCCTACAATGAGGAGTGGACGTGGATGTCGATATCTGTCAGGTGCGGAGTAACTTTGAGGAGTCACACAGATGGTCATGGCGATGCGCCATCATCAGCCTCACCATCCCGCTGCTTGGCCTGTTGAAAAACTCTCTGGTCAGCATGAATCGGAAGCTTTGGCGCTCGTCACAAGAACGGGGGTAGAAGATCCCCTTGTTGATAGCCAAAGCACCCTTAGGTCTGTTTCTCAGCGCATATCGGAGGAGGTGGAGGTGAGGAGGATGAGGAGGAAGGAGGAGAATGTTGGCGAGACACAAGAGGGGAACCATTGTTGAGTCCTTCCTGTTGAGCGTGTATGGGGCAAGAATAAGAGTTTGGAGGAGTTTGGAGGAGGAGGAAATGGACAGTCAGGCCAGTGAGGGAGTGAATTCTTACGCGTTGGTACTCTGGCGCATATGGCAGATTTCTGCTAGGCTGCCTATCCCGTGACCCTCGCTTTCAAAGAATTTATTCCAGCACTGATTACTGTGGTGTTCACTCTCCTGGACCCACGGTACAAGCAAATCTTTCCACTCTCATCCCTGGAGAGGAAAGGATGGTGAGAATGCATGAAACCCAGGCCCTGGTGCACAAGCTGAAACAGTATTTCCTTCTGACAGCCGCTAGCGGCAGAGTGCGTAGTTCTGCGGACAAGTAGCGAGGAGAGTAGTGCGAGGCAGGCAGCTTGTCCGCACTGGCAAGGGTACGCTTTATACAAGGCTTTTGCCAGCTTTATGTCACCCCAGCAAGACACTGTCACCTGTCCCCAGTCTCGGCAGAGTAGGGCTGATCTTTACAGAAAGATGGTGAGGGAGTACGTAGCTGACCATACCCATCGTCCTAATGATCACACAGCTCCCTACAACTCTGGTTTCAAAGCTGGACATGTTGGCACGAACTGCTCTGTACGCCTGGAGGTTCTTGCCTGCCCTGCCGCTAGCGTCTGTCCGAGCGGGTCTTCAGTGCGCTGGTGGCATCATCACCGATAAGCGTACACGCCTGTCGACTGAACAGCGCTGACAGCTGACGCTTATCAAGATGAATAAAGCCTGGTTTCTCCTAATTTCCAATCACCACCAGGTGAAGGAAGCTCAACCTGAAATAATTTATCCACTCCTCCTCCTCCTCATTTTCCACTTTCCTCCTTCTCCTCCTCTTGTGCAGTAAAGCAGAGGAAACTGGCTATTTTTTGACAGGGCCCACTGGCTCTAGCTTAGTACTTTATGCATTTAATTTTATGGAGGGCCACGACCCGGTCCTCTGTTTTAAACAATTTTTGGGAGTGCCACATCCAGGCACTCAATCTATTCCATTTTTCTGGAGGGCCACCTACCTGCTCCTCTGGTTTGAAAACTTTTTTGGACTGCCACTACAGGCCACTCAATCTATTCCATTTTTCTGGAGGCCACCTACCTGCTCCTTGGTTGAAAACTTTTTTGGACTGCCACATCAAGGCACTCAATCTATTCCATTTTTCTGGAGGGCCACCTACCTGCTCCTCTGGTTTGAAAACTTTTTGGACTGCCACATACAGGCACTATCCAAATTGAATTGTCTCCATAGCAGCCTCCACACGTTGTCTCCTCATGCACTCCAAAGTCGTCCATATAGCTGCCTCCATACATGTCCCTTTATCAAACGAGGTGTGGTCAGGCCGAATTGGGTTGTTTTCATGGATTCCACATCCAAGTTGTTAACTTTGTCGCACCCGCCTGTGTTATCCACAAAATAATGCACGCAAACTTTTACATTTACAGATTCTTTGCGCTTCTGTTACATTCCCCTCACCCGCCATATCCTCAAACATATAAGAACGCTATACACTTGATCTTATCAAAAGGTTCTTAGAAGTGCTGTTTGGGGAGTAGCCTAAGACAGGGCTTGGATTGGCGAAAGCTCGCCTGCAGCGGAGCGCCAGCTCCATGCCAAGACCAACTAACATAGTTTTAACTGCAGCACCTTATCTACTACTAGTTCACTGCCTCATACATGGCCCCTTATCAAACGAGCTTTGTCAGCAGAATTTTGGGTTGTTTTCATGGCTTCCACACAAACTTGTTAACTTTGTCGCCACCTGCTTTGTTTCCACAAAATATACTGGCAAACTTTTAATTTACATATTATTTCAGCGCTTCTTGCACTCTGTTTACATTCCCCTCACCCGCCATATTCCCAACTTATAAGACGCTACTACACTTAACTGGTGCACGCTGGACCGAGTCTGACCCTGGGCTGGTATACTGCCGACGCAGAGGATTCGGGGCCTACCTCGGTCCAGGTTCAGGCCTACTATGCCTCCTCCTCCGACCCCTCCTCCACCTCCTCCTCCTCGGTAGCTCTAGGCACACAGCAGTGCGTCGCTAAGCACCGCAGTGCGGTGCTTAAACTGCTGACCTAGGTGATAAAAGGCACACCGCCAAGAGCTATTACAGGCATTCCACATCAAACTTGTTACTTTGTCAGCCACCGCCTGTGTAAGCCACAAAAATACTGGAAACTTTTTCATTTACGGATATTATTTTCAGCGACTTCTTGGCGCAGATGTTTACATTCCCCTCACCCCGCCATATCCCAAACTTATAGAACGCTACTACACTTGATCTTATACAAAAGGTTCTTAGAAGTGCTGTTTGGGGAGTAGCCTAAGACAGGGGCTTGGATTGGCAAAGCTCGCCTGGCAGCGGAGCGCCAGCTCCATGCCAAGATCCAACTAACATAGTTTTTAATGTGCAGCACCTTTAATCTACTACTAGTTCACTGCCTCCATACATGGTCCCCTTATCAAACGAGCTGTGTCAGGCAGAATTTTGGATTGTTTTCATGGCTTCCATGTTAACTTTGTCGCCACCCTGCTGTGTATCCACAAATATACTGTTGTTTTCATGGCTTCCATGTTAACTTTGTCGCCACCCTGCTGTGTAATCCACAAAATATACTGGCAAACTTTTATCATGTACCGATATTATTTGAGCGCTTCTTGCTCACCTCCTTTGGTTCCTCTCTGCCACCCATTGGTTTGAAGCCTGAGTCCATTTAGGGTATGTCGCCATGCCACTCTCTAGCCTGCCGCTGCTGCCGCTGCCTCTGCATGCCGTCCCCTATAGTGTCAGGGTCAATTATTGCATGTTTTAGATGCTATCTAGCCTCATTCTGTCACTCTGTCATGGTCATGCTGTTGCCCATACTTTTGGCATAATGGTGCGATTAAGCAGCCTCAGGATGGAATCCATGCATGCTGCCCCTGCTGTTTCCTGTCCATTTCCGTGGTGTTTCCATCCTTTTCTGAGGTTCCCAGGTGTTTGGCCAAGCTTCCCTGTGCAGAGCCTTGGTCCCCTTGAAAAATGCTCGAGTCTCCCATTGACTTCAATGGGGCTCGTTACTCGAAACGAGCACTCGAGCATCGGGAAAACTTCGTCTCGAATAACGAGTACCCGAGCATTTTATTGCTCGCTCATCTCTAGTCACTAATATTACTTATATAATGGCAGGCTAAAAAAAAAAGGAGCACATACTGTACATAAAAATCTTCATTGAAAAACAAAGGGGAGTGCAGGATTATAGTGGTGGTGGCTGTTTTGGCTCTTTCAGATAAAGCACACATTCCATTTAACCCTTTAACAACACGTGATGTAGAAGTACGTCACACGTTGGTTGCGGGTGACTGTAGGGGCTCATGGACTGAGCCCTCTCAATAGCTGGTAAGTGTTTGCTGCATATTGCAGCAAACACTAACCGGTAACACCTGTGATCAAAGCTGCATGTGGCATGTAGGCAGCGTGATCTTGGCTCAGATCATCGCTCCTCTTGATGTTATCTGTTGCCATGACAGCCTCGGGAAATACAAACACCCGAGGCTGTCTTGTTTCCCACCATGTATTACAATATGTACTTTTTAATAAATGATGTGTCAAATCCCCATATACTGCCAGTATATATAGTATGGCAGTATATGGTAGAATCAATCAGATAACCTAGGGTTAAAGTACCCTAGGGCAGTGATGGCAAACCTTTTAGCGGCCGAGTGCCCAAACTGCAACCCAACCCCCCCTTATTTATCACGAGGTCCCAACCAAAAATGAAAGCAGTAGGTTATTGCTCCCTGTTCTTCAACAACTTTCAATCAGATTGGCCTCCTGAGGACAGCAACACAGTAGTAAGATGGAAAATTTCCATCCACCTCTGTACACAGAGAATCGTGGGGACAGCAGGAGGTCCTCCAAAGATAATTTGGCCCTGTCTACTCATTCTCCCTCTTCCTACAGTTCTAAGTATAGAAGGAAGTATCAAAATATGTCTGAATGCAGCATCTTTTAAGTGGCTTGCAACTGCAGGAAGATTCTTTGAATTCTGTCTGGTGTGCTTGAGCGATGGCCCGGGTGCCCACAAAAAGGGCTCTGAGTGCCGCTTCTGGCACCCGTGCCATAGGTTCACCACCACTGCCCTAGGGGGTGTGAAAAATAGTAAAAAAATAAATTAAAAAAGTAAAAATTCAAATCACCCCCCTTTTCCCTAGAACTGATATAAAACTAAATAGAAAAAATCATAAACATGTTAGGTATTGCAGCATCCCAAAATGTCCTATCTATCAAAATATAATAATGGTTAGTGGTTTTTCACTGTGTTTAACCCCATAACTAAAAATAGCACCCAAAGTCAGAAAATACCATATTTTTGCCATTTTGAAAAATATTAAAAATTCAATAAAAAGTGATCAAAAGACCATGCCTTCCTAAAAATGGTATTATTAAAAACGCCTTCAAAAAGTCACAAACAGCTCTGAAAAAGTTATTATCGCCAGAAGATGGCAAAATAAAGAATTATTTTTTTGTACAGGAGGTTTTAATTTCTGTAAATGTATGAAAATAATTATAAATCCTATATAGATTTGGTATCCCCCTGATCACAGTGACCCAAAGAATAAAGTAGACATTTTATCATTTGGGATCACAGTGACCCAAAGAATAAAGTAGACATTTTATCATTTGGGGCTCACAATGAAAGTCGTAAAATCCAAGTCCACAACAAAAAGGTTTCCAATTCTCAAAAAGATTCTCCAATTTCACTATATGTGGAATGTTTTTTCTTGCTTCCCAGTACACGGCATGGGATATTAAATATCTTCACTATGAATTGTAATTTGTTATGCAGAAAAAAAGCACCTTGCATGAAAAAAAAATGTGATAGATTTTTAAAGGTGGGTTATAAAAAATGAAAGTGCAGGAACCAAGAAGGGCCTGGTCGTTAAGGGGTTAACTTTGGTCCACTATTTCCTATTAAAAGATAGGAATCAAATCTCAAAGTTTAGTCACATTCCTGATAGAGAATAACTGTATAGAAGTATCAATATCCAGACTATAGACTTAGGTCTTCTGTGTTTACAGGTGAACGGAACGTAAACCACAGCTGGAACATTTCATTTTTATTACAGTTGGGATTTTGTTATTTTTTGCACATAACTGGTGGAGAGGAGAAATATAATGAGTGCGTAAGATGTGTAAGATGCCAAATATAAAAACTCGACACAATCTGCGTATCCTCAGGCACTGACAACCGCGGCCAACGCACCTGTTTGAAGGTAATTCCTACCTGCGAGGAAAATTGTAATGTGTTTCGAGGATAAAATATAAATGTATTTTAAGAGTCAATGAAGGAGAAGTTCTGGATTAAATCTGGTGCAAGGGAGTGATGATGACGTTTCCCATGGTTATGCTACTGCTCTTCACCAGTTTTTAGACATTTATTTTATTAAGTATATTGTACAAATTAAAAGGGGATATAAAAGCACATCAATACTGTGTTATAAGAGCAAATTTATGAAACAGAAGGACACAGAGGAACTGTTCACATGCAATTCACACTACTGCTAGGTAGAAAAATTAGCAAATTTTTGTGGTGTCCTCCATCCCCTTTATTAAAGGAAACCTACAACTTCCGATGGTACTTCTAAGCAGCAAATGCCGAGCACCAGTTCAGGGTGAGCTGGTGCCGGCGCTTATCTTCGTTATGTTCTTAAACAGTTTTAAAGCGTTAAAACGCTTTAGTAATCTTAATATACAAAGTAGCTTCACCGCATGGTGATACGTGCATGGCTCACCATGCGCGAGACCACTTCCTATTCACGCGCACCCTCGGCCGCGTGCATGGTGTGCCGAGAGCGTACCACCGTGCGGTGAAGCTACTTCATATATAAAGATTACTAAAGCATTTAAAAGCTTTAAAACTGTTTAAGAACAAAACTAAGATGAGCGCCAACACCAGCTCACCCTGAGCTGGTGCATGGCACTTGCTGCTTAGAAGCACCATCGGAAGTGGTAGGTTTCCTTTAAGAGTCCAATAGATTCAGGAAGTTTCTAAAAGAAACAAAAAAGTCAACATTTAGAAAGAAGACAAGGAGCTGTCAATTGCATCTCTCTGACATGATACTTACACGTGTGGGGGATTATTTATCATACACCGATGCTTATGTGGTGGCGTATGATAGCCCCGGCGAGCTTTCAGTGCAACCAAATACATCCTGTAGGGTCCTGCGCAGAGTTTATTTCTATGCCATTACCTATCTACATATGAAAATTTGCTAAGTGAAGTGAGTGCACAGGTAATAATAATTCTATATTTATATAGCCCCTACAGATTACGCAGCAATGCATAAAGCATACCAAATTGGTCACTGGATCAATCATAAACAGGGTAATAGAGCCCAATAGTTTCAGGAAGTTTCTAAAAGAAACAATTAAGTCAACATTTACAACAAAAAGAAGACAAGGAGCTGTCAATTGCATCTCTCTGACATGGTACTTACACATGTGGGGGATTATTTTCATACACCGCTGCTCATGTGGTGGCGTATGATAGCCCCGGCGAGCTTTCGGTGCAACCGAATACATCCTGTAGGGTCCTACGCAGAGTTTATTTCTATGCCAATACCTATCTACGTATGAAAATTTGCTAAGTGAAGTGAGTGCACAGGTAATAATAACTCTTTATTTATATAGCGCCTACAGATTACACAGCACTGCATAAAACATACCAAATTGGTCACTGGATCAATCATAAACAGGGTAAAAACCACACCCATATTCATATTATTTTTCCCATTAAAGTTTCTTATTTGTTGACAGGAGACCTGGGTCATGTGACCCCTAGGCAGCAGGATTCTAGACTTTCTGTGATGCCCTGTGTCCTGCTGGCTTCCTGAAGACGGAGGGGGTTGTGCATTCATTAACATATACAAACCCCCATTCTCAGATCAGTTCTTTTTGTTTTAGAGAAACTATAAGTGAGATAAGGACGAAACTTCTAAATTATCCATGTTTTAGTTTAATCATACTGGTTAAAATAATATACACTCCTTTGAAATTCCTCCAGTTTTAGACGAAAATCAACATTGTGCTACTGGTTTGGCAGTTTGGTCTATTTCAGAACAGCTTTACTATTAGTTTTCTTTCCTGACTGGTAATTTGACAGTGTAGTTTTCTAAAACAATCAGACTATCTGAAATGTTCAGCCTCAAATTAGTTTCCTCCGAAGTCTGTGCGGCACAAACTGCTGAAAAATAGCAAACTACAGGGCATCACATAGGCTGTTATTGATTGGTATGATATTTCAGCTTCTCACACATAAATGGAAAGAGAGATTTCCTCTAAAATATTGGAGATTTGTGTCACAAATTACAGCTTAGCTTTTCAAGAGAGTGTACTTTGTGTTAAGTGGGTAAAACTATTTATCATAGAATATACTCTCCCTCTCAGGAGGATATTGTCAATGAGCTATTACTGGTTAATACATGTAATTCATATTTTATCTGCAATTTTACTTATTATAGTAGTTTTGTCCAAAATGTTTGAAACTTTTCATCCGTGGGTAAAAACAAAAAAAGAAAGGTTAAATAAAAGAAAAGAAATTCACCAATTTATATAAACATTTTTATCAGATTCTTTCCTCCAATATATCAGTCTCATATAGTTTTAGCTTTTGTTAACGGACGTCTACCACTGGGATGAAGAATTGTATACCAAGCACACTGACATACTGGTGTGTGACTCTCTGGCAGGATCCGCTCTTATTTTAGCTTCTTATGCCCTGGTTTTTACAAAAAAATGTTTTTAAAATTATGTAAATGAACCTGAGGGGCTCTGAGCTCCATAGGTGTTAATAGAGCCTGAAGCCTCTCTGGCTCATTTTCATAATTTTTGAAGCATAGGAAGCTTTAAGAAGAGTGAATCCTGTTAGAGGGGGCGCACACCAGTATGTCAGTGTGCTTGATTTACACTCCTTCATCCTGATGGTAGATGTCCATTAAGAATTTACATTTTAAATTCTGTGATGAATCGAGATTTAGTCAGAGAGAACTTCTTACCACAACCACTTTACCAACTATTTTTACAAAGTTTTCTAAATGGTGTATAAAGCAAAATTTAAGAAAAATTTTCAGCAGAGGAGCTGAAAAAGTTGCTCTGTGTTGGAATAGTTTGAGGCGAAAAGGGCTGGATTCCTCACTAAATGTTAATTTCCAGAACGTCCAGCAATCATTTATGATCCTAAGGAAAACCTGGAGGTAACTGTCCATGTTTTTGTAGCTTTCAACTAGATATATTGAATATTATTTAATGTAATATTATTTGACACACAAATCCAATCATTACTGCTTATATAACTGTGGTTTACTGGCTCAAATTCCTGTTTATGGGGACATTCTAAAAAAAACCAAACAGTTATACTTACCTAGACATGAATCTGATCAGTCAAACTACACAGTGACTTTTTTGAAGAACCGAACAGGTGTCAGGAGAACCAGAGATCATTTTGATGCTGAGACTCTACTGTACAGAGATTAGAGACAAAATAAAACATTGGTTAGTGTTCCAAGACTAGGTGATGGAATCCCTTTTAAAAAAGTTAGTTTTTGTTTGTAAAAATAACAGTCTTCCAGCAGGAGGGATTATCTATATAGTCAATTCCCGTCTATTTTGGCCAAGAGATGAGGAACCTGAATAGAAGATGTCTATTAACTGAGAGTTCCCTAATTTTCTGCCAGAAAACTGTCTACACATACTGTAGTACAGGCAGTCCCCGTGTTACATACAAGATAGGGTCTGTAGGTTTGTTCTTAAGTTGAGTTTGTATGTAAGTCGGAACTGTATATTTTATTATTCTAGATCCCAGCCAGAACTTTTTTTGGTCTCTGTGACAATTGCATTTTAAAAATGTTGGGTTGTCATAAGAATCAATATTAACACTAAAGCTTCATTACAGACACCTGTGATAACTGTTACAGCTGATCATTGTAGCCTAGGACTAAAGTACAATAAATTACCAATATCCAGAGGTCCGTTTGTAACTAGGGGTTGTATGTAAGTCGAGTGTTCTTAAGTAGTGGACCGCCTGTAAATCTGTCCCACAGTGTCTAAAAGTGGCCCTTAACCTGACAACTAGTGGTGAGCAGACCCAGTGAGATTCAGGTTTGGCTGAACCCAAACCTCAAAATTAGGTTCAAGGTTAGGTTCAGGGACTGAACCTGAACCTCTGCTTTTGAATACCCTTGATAGGTGTCAGCCAGGGTGTTAACTCTTTAAATGCTGTGGTAAAGCTGCATTTAATTGGTCGTCAACTCCGCCATTTTCCTGGAAGACGTCACTCCCTGCTACATCATAGGGGAGCTACGTTCTCCATGGAAAAAGCGCTTTAATGTGGGCATTTAGAGAGTTTACAAGCATAATCCATGCTAGCACTGATCTTGTGTGTTAAATGGTGGGTTCTAAGGTGAACCTCAACCTGACCCTGAACTTCTGACTGAAGTCTGTGTACATAGAGCCCGCACCCACAGTGTTTGGAACGGAAACTGAATATTGCAGGTTTGGGTCAACTGATCACTTATGACAACCTGTTATCATACAAGAACACAATTATATGTTTTTTTTTACAACCCACGTAAAGCCCCTTCCCCAACATATGGATGCAGCTGTCACTTGTATTAGCTATTTATGGTACCAAAGCAAATCATTCCATTCATTGGCAAACTTCTTTTAGAGAAATGATAGTCTTATATGAAATGGCATTTTTCCAAGAACAGAAATAGCAAATACAGTATGTCCAAACATGAAGGCGGCTATCTGGCAAATGTGGTCTCAAAAATATGTTGAGTAGAAGTTTTAGATTCATGTATATAAATATAGACTGAATTGCAGGTTTGTCAGTACGCAGCATTCCCCAGATATTACTGTGTTTTCTATATAAATAGTTCGATTCCACCATTTAGAAGAAAAGTCTGCTGAGAAACAAGTAATATTAATTAGGAGCTACTCTAGCCGAAGAGAAGCTGTGAAGATGCATTGCATCTCTAGCTAACTAAACTGCCAAGTGCCGTCACATCTAATCCCTACGAATATCAGACAGGAATATGCTCTAATGGAAGGAGTACGAAATGTTCCAGGAAAGATAATGGAGGAAAGTTATCAACTTTACTTGTCTTTGTAATTCAGAATTTTGATTAGAAACTTTTGTGTTGTTTTATTTGTATTTTTTAAGGTATTTTTAGGTAAAATTGACATTTTGAAGACTAGTGCACAAATGTGTAAAGAATGGTGCTAGACAGTGTTCTGTTGCATGGTTTATTAGTCCTCCTTAATTAATATTCACTTCCCTGCTCTCATCACAAAGCAATTAAGTCTGAGAACATTTCATTACTGCATCTTTCTATGTTAATATCAAAGCTTGGTCAGAAAAAGAGATAAAAGTCTTGTAATACAGCAACACATGAGCAGAAATGTGGGGCCAAAATGTCCTTAAAGGAGCAAAATATGATCTGGCCACTAGGTGGTCATAGTTGCTGATTGGTGGGCTTCGAATGATAGAAACCCACCATAGTTCTGTCCCTCTTGTGAATGAAGCCACAAGTTACAGATGTGACTTGACCCTTCATTCATTCTCTGTAAATGAATGAAGCAGCAATGTGTATGCATAACTTGTTGCTCTATTCACAGATGTGAGACTGACCCCATTATCAGGAGCGGTGATGGTCTGACGGCTGGGTCCCTCCTACTGATTCTGAATGAGGGATCTTTTCTCCCTGCTGTTTATGGTGTGCAGATTAGTACAGTAGTCAACAATTTCCAGTAGTTCCATAGAGAATGAGTTTCAGTACAATTATCCTGCCCTCTAAGCATTTGGTCCCCTCGGGTTGCTACATTACGCTCCCCTCAGTCGTTCCTACTTCAACCTTTACTCTATTCTTTATCTCGTAGTAGAACCAACTTCTTCTTTATCCTCATTAGTTTTCTCTCATGATTATGAGGATGTTTTTGGTACCTATGTAGGATTATGCGTTTGCATTTCAATGCAAACCGATGTTCTGATGATTTTAATATCTCAGATTTACTTGAAATGTATGTTATCTCGTTGAATTGTTTTATATTTGCCTTGTACATGCCTGGCCTCTCCCACACTCTGGACCTCCTGACTCCGAGTGCATTACCTTTTTACAGCACGCATATTTGATATTTGTTTCTGTTATTTGCTTAAATTTTTTTTAAAAAAATCAATAAAAAGAGATTTAATAAATAAATAAAGGGTAAACTAACTAAATGATAGAAACATAAGGGATATACAGGTAGCAGGAAGGGAGTGTTTAAATGCTGCCAGCGACAATTGATCTGGTGCATGCGCAGCTTCATGTACATGCCAGTGCACTGCTCGCCTCCATTTGGGGAGGATCACGGGGAACAATTATGTGGTGGGAAGCAATGATTATCCCCAAAATGGTGGCTTGAAGCTTCATGGCATGTAAATGCCGGCAACATTTAAACAGATAACGCAAATTGGTTTGAGGCAGACTTGACCCCCAACGAAGTCTGGGGTTGGGTTTTGGGGACCCGAGCTTTGTTGTTCAGGGCCCCTCATCCCTATGTACTATACTTATATACATGATCTTATATTTTAGTCGCACTTACACAAAGCCCATAAATTGCCCATGCCTGGAACACCTTAAATTTCTGTCCTATCCAATCAGTCAATGATGTAGAGGTCAATAGGTTTAATCCTTGAATCCAGAGATGATCTCGTTGAACCGGCCAAACATACTAGCACGAAAGGTCTCAAGAAAATGTTTTTAACCATCGAAAATTGAGGTTATGCCAAGTAGTCCTCACAGTTTATTTACCGAGTATAATAAGCTGTGATCTTCCACGAAGTTAAAGGCTGTCTAGTTATTAACAAATATTTCATTTCTACAGTAGATATCTATTATGAGCATTGATTGCATAGACAAAAGTGTAGAAATGGGAACATACTTTCCAAATTGGTTACTAGACTCTATCTTCTCTATTTTTCCCTCTTATTTCCCATTTACAGTAAGTGTGTATATATATGTATATACAGTCACATGGCAAATGTATCTTATTAATATTACATAAATAACAATGTATCAAACATTTGTGAAGTGATTATGTCACTGGAATCACCTTGACTTTTTTCCCCATTCATAGCTTTTGCTTTGATATTACGTCCGTGTTATTACATTCAATACAGAAGATATTATTTTATAGTCTTCATATTTATGGAACAAATGGCACAATCCTGATGGTCACAACACAGAGACAAAACACTGGGTCACACAAGGGAACCAATAGCAGTAGAACAAAGAGGGCCATTAGCAGCAACATTTTTTCTACTTTAGTCATAGGCATGTTTTTAACTATTTTTTAAATAAAAAAGTGATGGCATTTTTTAAATGGTCCTTCTGCTGATCTTCATATCTGTTTGACTGTCGTTATTTGATTCAAGTTAGGGGATGGTTACAGCTTTATTCAATAAACGGGTGCACTAGCCATGAGGTAAGTTTCACCTCTTGAGCTTTGGTGACATTTTTTGACAAGTTGCGCCTCTTGCCTCAGGCAGCATCACCTTCAAAAAGATGGGGGGCAGCAACAGGGGCGCAATTATCTGCTACAAAGCAGGACCTTCACATTAAGCATTTCTCTTCATACCTGATGTCAGCATCAGTGACAATGTTATAAAAAATAATCTGATATGTTACTACTGGGTGGGGTGGATGGGGCACCATTCTATAGTTCACCTCAGGCAGCAGAAAGTTTAGATTCACCCCTGGTAATAAAGTATGAATTTAATAAGCTGCGACATAAAACATACAATCTGACCAGTCTATATTCCAGTTCATTAAGATTGAAGCTTAACATTATGATACATCCCTATTCTTTAAAAAGTACAAGGTTCCTACTGATGCCTCCATTTTTCTTATACCCACTCTGCACAGATCTCAATATTAGGGCCAAGTACAAATTAGAGAAAGCAAGTGGCCATTCAGCTCTCTAGTCACTTGTTACAGAAGAACTCAATGTAGCATAAAAGTGGCCTCAGGACTCATCAAAGCTCATTTTCAAGAACAAGATAGGATTCGACACCAATTTAATAGAGTTACAAGGCGAGATATATCAATAAATGGCAAACAGCCTTATTTTTATTTTTTTTTTTTATAAAAAAATCCTATAATACCAGAGACTACAATGTCCTACTTGCATCTCTCGTATGCCTCTTCATATATAATATGTTGCTTGCATGGACTTGTTTAATAGATGACTCCCTAAATCTAATCTATAGCTTATTAACTTTAATTCTATTTTATTTTTTAAAGTGCACTAAATTATACTGCGGTGAGGCATGTTAATTGCTCTCGATGAAATTTATGCCAGCCCTTGTTCATAGAGGAGCAATATATCACTCTTTAAACAGTGTTATTAACATAGATTATCACAAAGAGAGAGACCAAAGGAGCATCCATCTTGTTTTATTAAATCACAATTAAATCTTAAATAAATAATGACCTGAAGCTTAGCATTTAAGAGTCTGCTCCAACACTACCCATCCAAGTTCATCCATCCACGACTCAATGACAGCTTTTGTTTACTAAAGTTAGTGCAACGTTGTAATGTTCTAGGCACCCGGATTGTGTGTGGTCACGTGATAAACGTGCAGATATTATGTGTCGTATATAGAAATGTGTCCTCCTTTACCTCTCCTCTCGGCAGGGCATGTCCAGATACATGTCATGAGATCATCTTGTTTTTAAGAAAATAGTGCTACAAATTATATTGTAATGTGTGGCATCCATTGACATTTCTTGAACCAACTTATCCACTGTTTAAGACAAGTTTTAGACATTTCTACAAATTGTACGATTTGGTCAAGAGTTAGCCCCAAAAACAATGGGTAGATCAATGACTTCCAATATGCATGGTCACGTTGTGGTAACCATAACCGCAGCTCTCCTCTCCCATCTACATAGGGAGCCTACCAACTCCCAATGGAGCTTAACGTTAGGTATAAAATGGGCCTTAACCGTTGAAAGTTTGTGGCCTGTTGGAGATGGGAGTGGAGAGTCCTCCTCATCCCTTCCTTTTTCAACAGGCCACAAACTTCCCACTGTTCTTGGCCCTTTTTAAGTCTAAGGCTAAGTTCACATCTGCTTCAGCAGCTTCCCTCATTCCCTTCTGTTAATTACGTGCATCTGCCCAAGAATGTTTTTTTTCTTGCTGTAAATAACATAAACATGATGGAAGCTTTTGAACCTTATGGAAACCCTGAACACTCATTCGTCCTATGCCAAGGAATAAATATTGAATTTGATACCAGTGCCTTGGATTCTTTGTCTACCGTGTAAGTTCCTGTAACCTCCATGTCAAAACTTCAGATTGAGTCATATTCTTCAGATTCAATTTCATACCTGTCCCTTGGATTTCTGGTCTACAAAGCATGCCTTGCTTTAGGAGAAGTCCATCAAAGAGCACAACATTATTGTGATGGTGCTGGGAACAATGGAATTTATCAGGGCGTTTACGTTAGTTTTTTGGCATACAAGCCCTGAAATATTCACAACTCCTTAAAAACCACCAAAAATAGCAATCAATTTCCCCTTTATGCCACCTCCATGCCAAGTGGGTGATGGCGCCACGTGATGCTGGGCACAGAGTGGTCCGGTAGCTGCGCAGTTTCTATAGTGATCATTGAAGCCTGAACGGTCATTCCTAATAGTGCAATTTATGCCAGTCAGGACCTGTCATAGCATCATATGCCAGCACAGCCAGCTGCCAGATATATTAGTCCGGAGCCTCCTGATGTATCTAGCGTGGCTTAGGGGATTTAATCATATGCCGAGGCATGCACTGGGGTATGTCCATAGTGACTGTATCGGGAACTTACAAGATAATGGGGGTCATTTACTAAGGGTCCGATTCGCACATTTTTGTCGGGTTTCCCGTATTTTTCCGGCTCCGGCACTGGCTTTCACTCAACGGAAATCGGGTGCGTGGCCATCGGAAAACCTGACGGATTTGGAAAAATTGTGGAATTTTTAAAAAAAAATGTATCGCTTCACATACACTCGATGGACTCCTGGTGGACATCAGGCGCACTACCTTAGTGAATCGCCGGAAGACCCGAATCCTCGACTGAGAACGCGCCGCTGGACCACGACAGGACCGGGTAAGTAAATGTGCCCCAATGTGTTGGTGCTGTAACACTGACGGTAGCTCAGACCTGAGGTCTTGTAAAGTGAAAATGTAAAGTTTGGTACATAACGTGTTTTGTTATCATTTCCTCCATCTATTAGTACATGCTCTGTTATATTGAAATGGATTGTAGCTTTTACCATTTCATTTGCAACAATCATTCTAGTGAAAGGATGTAAGTGTGCAAAATAATAGCAATTGCTATTTAGCGGCTTAATTGTAATAGTTGAGTGCCTGGACTCTTACTATTGTGCTTTATGCTATGAATATTGTATTCAGGCTTTATCAGAGCACAATATACAAAGTATATGCGTTTGTAGACGATTAATATTTGTCGCCTGTCTGCTAATGGTGCATTTTGCTGATATAAAGCATATGCCGGTATTTAGGCTTCCACTTCAGTCTGTATTACACATTTTAGAATTCATCGGTCGCACTTCAGCGCCAGGTAATTTACTTTCATAATGCTATTAATAAAATAAGCCTTGTCTTTGCTTTGGCACGTACATTAAGACGCGTAAAGACATTGAAATTAAAATTCTTTAGAAATCTCAATTTGAGCGGAAAAAAAAAGTTCTACTGTTCTATTTGTGATAATCTCCTTTCTTATGTCAAACGCTCTCTTTGCTTTCTAAGCTAACATCACAAAGCGTTGACCGAGGAGAGGGTGTAAATGTAGATGCTTTTGTAAGACGTTTTATAGAAGAGGGAAAAAAAAGGAGAAGAAAAAAAGATTTCGAGTGAAGTATAAAAAGAAAGATTGCCGAGATAACCAAGACAACTGTCACAAAGTACCATCCATTAGAGTAAATAAAGAATTCCTCTTGAAAGAGCTATTGAATAATTGATACAGCATATGATTACATGGTAGGCCATGCTGTCACACCGGCAATACATTCTGTTCTGATTGTGAATTTGCAGTGACTGCTTAGTTCGGCATGGTTCATAATTTATTGGAAATAGGAAATAATGAAAACTGGTAACGTAATTGAATTTAAAGAGGACAAAAATTAAACATTTACGTGCATTCGCTTGGTTCTGAAGGTCTTCTGTTTTAGCAAAATTTTATGACAGACAGCAGTTCACTGTATTTTCTACTAACAGAAGAAGTATACAGACATTACAAATAGTCTCTTTAGGTTTGCTCTTAAGTTGAATTTGCATGTAAATTGTAACAGGTATATTGTCAGGATCAGTGGTAGTGGATCCTCTGTACCACCACGGATGATGACATAAGCCAACACCTGCAACCGGAGTCTTAGTGGTACCTGGTTTTCCGCAAAGCAGGTTGGACTTGTTGCAGCGTGGTACCACCAGGTTGTTCCATAGATGCGACTTTGTTCGCGGTGGTGGCAAAGGTGAAGTAATGAATCATCAGGCAAACTTTTGGTCGGGGAAAGGCAGGAGGTCAAGACAGACAGCACAGGATTGGAGTCAGGGATATAGCAGAAGGTCAGGGCAGGCCCGGCATTGAACGGGTTAACCGCCCAGCTAGAGGTGGTAATTGGAAAAAAGTCCTTTTGAGAAGAGAGGCTTTTTGGATACTGGCGTTCAATTCCAGGTATCCAAATGGAATACATTCCAAAAATACATTTATTAACTCTCTATTATGTATTTGTACTTGTACTGTAAACTTAATAATAACTATATGTATATTTTGGTATGTCAGACGCTTACCTATGCATAGACCGGATGTGATGTCTTAGGTGACTAATTAATCAGGTGTGCAATGGTGCTATAAGTTTTGTTTTTAACATGTTCCCTTCAGACCATGATTAAGGCTTTGTTTTAAGCTGAAACGCGTAGGTCGTATGCCTGCACCTCCTATGCACACATACAGTGCAGAACTTTTAATGGATAACTAATAAAAGAATTTTTTGGATTTTATCTTGAATGTGCTCCGGTTTTCTTGAAATTTTGGACTTGCTCTATATGCCAGATGCCGTGGAAGCACCAACATGGAAGGTTCCACCTCATAGACAAGACAAGGGTATGTGAGTTTTCCTTTTTTCTTCTATATGTGTTAATTGAATTTACTTGCTACACTTACACAGTTAACACCCGCCCCAACATTGTGTATTTTGCCTTTTGACCCCAGCATTGTGTATTTTGCCCAAACAAGTCATACTCGAGATCCGTGCTGGCACCGGTGGCAGGTGCCAGCTGTTTTAATGATGCTGACAAAGTCACCAGTAGAATAAAAATCCCTTCACCCACATGCCGTCAGCTCTGCATGATATCATTGGAGAGTGACAATCGTTTACAAAGTGGTGGTGCCCTGCACCACCGGCTCACTAGTGGCAGCATGCATGACCGCAGGGAACAAAGAGATTTGGCAGGAAGCAGACTGCCGTCAAGGAAGGAAAGAATGTTACCCACTAAACTTTAGCTTCTACTCTTGTCTATGGGAGGATTTAGTAACTATGGGCTTTGGTTATGATTCATAGAGAAGGATATTCTGAGAGATCTCTCTATATATCACCACTTTGTTCTCTTAATTTCTCTCCTTTTTTAAGGCCTAGAATTCATACAATAACATTTTGTCAATGCATATGTAAATGACACAAGATAAGTTACACATTTACTATTCATGGACTAGCAGTGAGCAGGTTAGTGCAGGTCGACTGTTCTAATGTCTTTCAATTTGTGAGTTTTTGGAGAGTTTCAGCTTGAATTTCTTTGCATGATGTCAGAATAGTCTCCAGACCAGCTGTTTGACCTCCCTTTCTCATAGATCTTTTGACTGATGATAGGATTAGGGGTAGAATTAATGTGAGCAGCCCCAGACGTACATGAAGACTAATTTTAAAGGGAACCTACCACCACGTATCTACCTATAAATGTAGATCCGGTGGTAGGTGGATCAATAGGACGTGAGGATAGCCCTTTTAAGGTGTCTCCGCTCTTTTTTGATAAGTTTTATTATCCCTATGTGCAAATTTTCTTATGTGGCTACTGGGGCGTGGAGTAGCCGCATCTGAGGTTACACGGGACGGCTACTCCACGCCCTAGTAGCCTCTTTTCTCCTCCTACCGAAAATCTTTGGCGCGCAGCTCCTCCTAGCTGTGCGCCCTTGTCCAACGAATCTGCTGTCTGCGCATGCGCAGAACAGCAGGCTCGCGCCTGCGCGGTCACTGCTCCGAAGCCGGAGCTGCACAGGCACGAGGAGCTGCGTGCCGAAGATTTTCGGTAGGAGGAGAAAAGAGGCTACTGGGGCGTGGAGTAGCCGCAGCGTGCAACCTCAGATGCGGCTACTCCATGCCCCAGTAGCCGCATAAGAAAATTTGCATATAGGGATAATAAAACTTATCAAAATAGTGCGGGGACGTGAGGATTAAAAGGGCTATCCTCACGTCCTATTGATCCACCTACCACTCGATCTGCCTTTATAGGTAGATCCGTGGTGATAGGTTCCCTTTAAGTCTGCAATGTCAGCAAGAAGGTGGTGGAGTCATGTTTTGGGCTGGAATGGGAGGAGGAATGGGAAGAGAGCTGGTACCTTTTAGGGTTCCTCAAGGTGTAAAAATGACCTCTGCAAAGTATATAGAATTTCTGACTGACCACTTTCTTCCATGGTAGCAAAAACAGAATCCTGTCTATCGAGGGAAAATCATCTTCATGCATGACAAAGTCCATCTCATGCTGCAAAGATACCTCTGTGTCATGCTATGGACATAAAATGCGAAAATCACATGGTGTGTCCACCATCTTCCCCTGACCTCAACCCTATAGAGAACGTTTGAAGTATTATCAAGCAAAACATCAATGAGGATGGGAGGCCGTTCACATCAAAGCAGCAGCTCTAGGAGGCGATTCGGACACCATGCAAAGAAATTCAAGCAGAAACTCTCCAAGAACTAAACCAAAGTTTAATGGATGCAAGTATTGTAAACTTGATATCACAGAAGGGTCCTGTGTTACATGTAACTTGGCCTGTTAGGATATTTGGGATTGAAATAGCTTTTGATTTCAGTGAATGTGACCTCCTAATGCTGCAAATTCAACTAATGACCATTGTCAATTCTTTTAAAACTCTGCTGTGCACAATAATTTAGAGCTTTACATTTAGATTTTTTTTTTTCATTTTGAAGAATATCATTCAATGTTCAATTGTTCAATACAATTCTACTCGTGCTTTAATGGGTGATGACTTTTATTATACTGACTGTCATTTGAATCGACCGCTTAGAAAAATCTCAGATAAATATCATTTGCATAATAATCTGGAACGTGGTTTAAATGTTTACAATTATACTAGTGAGTCAGAGGGCTACCCTAACCCCTCCGTGTTGTAGCTACACAGGCTGTTAGTGTAAAGAAACACTTTCCCCCTCCTACTGTGCGCTCACTGCTGCTGAGATCAAAGTAAGGGCTCATGCACACAAACGTATGCCCGCTGTGCCGTAGCCCGGCAGGCACACGTCGGTGCGTAGGAGAGGAGGAGGGAGTGAGTGCTGCTGGCCCCCGCCCATCTAAATAGAAAATAGTAGCAGCATGGCCGTCGATACGGCCAAAGATAGAGCAGGCTCTATCTTTTTGCGACTATGGCGTGTGCATGAGCCCTAAGTGTGTGGTGAGTGTCTGAGATAATGCAGTATAAGAACAGCTTGGATATTTTGTAAAAAATAATATGCTGAAAAGTGGGATGTTCAATATTATTTGCCCACTTCACTTTCAGTGCAGCAAACTCACTCAAGAAGTTCAGTCTCAGATCTCTGAATGATCCAGTGTTGTCCTTAATGACTGATAATGATAAATATAATCCACCTGTGTGTAATCCAGTCTCCGTGTAAATCCACCCGCTCTGTTATAGTCTCAGGGTTCTGCGTAATGAAGACAAAGGAACACACCAGGCAGGTCGGTGATACTGTTACGGAGAAGTTTAAAGCTGGATTTGGATACAAAAAGATTTCACAAACTTTAAACATCCCAAGGAGCCCTGTGCAAGCGTCATATTGTAATGGAAGGAGCATCAGACCACTGCAAATCTACCAAGACCCCACCATCCCTCAAAACTTTCATCTCAAACAAGGATAAAACTGATCAGAGATGCAGCCCAGAGGCCCATGATCCCACTGGATGAACGGCAGAGATCTACAGCTGAGGTGGGAGAGTCTGTCCATAGGACAACAATCAGTCGTACACTGCACAGATCTGGCCTTTATGGAAGAGTGGCAAAAAGCCATTTCTCAAAAATATGCAGAAAAAGTCTTGTTTAAAGTTTACCACAAGCCACCAGGGAGACACAAAACATGTGGAAGAAGGTTTTCCGGTCAGATGAAATCAAAATACAACTTTTTGGCCACAACGCCAAATGATGTTTTGGCGTAAAAGCAACACATCTCATCACCCTGAACACGCCTTCCCCACTGTCACACATGGTGGAGGCAGGATCATGGTTTGGGCTTTTCTTCCAAAAGGATAGGGAAAATGGTTAAAATGGATGGGAAGATGGAGCCAAACGCTCTGCGCCGTAGCTCTATGGCACAGAGGTGCAGGGAATGTATGAAGAGGGCTCATGGGCTGAGTCCTCTTCATACAAGGGTGGGGGTTGTTGCATATTGCAACAAACCCCCACCGCTAATAACCGCAGTGCTTGCACCGATTGCGGCTATTAACCCTTCGGTTGCCGCCGGCAAAGTCGCCGGCGGCATTTAAAAGACAGCAGCACTTTGGCGCCGCCATCTTTATTCCGATCGTCGCTCCCCCGAGCATCATCGGGGGGTGGCAATCAGTTGCCATGGTAGCCTCGGGTCTTCGTTTGACCCGAGGGTAATGTCAGTGGCTCATTGTAACGAATTACATGCAAAAATGCCATATATTGCATTACAGTTGTATTGCAGTATATGGTAGGAACGATTTGACCATCTAGGGTTAATGTACCCTAAGTGTTCTAAGAAAAAGTGGCAAAAAAAAAGGTTAAAAAATTAAAAAAGTTAATAAAATATTAAAAATTCACATCACCCCCCTTTCCCTAGAACTGATATAAAACATAATAAACAGTAAAAATCACAGACACATTAGATATCGCCGCGTCCCAAAATGCCCGATCTATCAAAATATAAAACCGGTTACGGATGGCGGTGACCTCCGAAATGGGAAATGGCGCCCAAATGTCCGAAATGCGACTGTTACACCTTTTTACATGACATAAAAAATTTAATAAAAAGTGATCAAAATGTTGCACAGACCTCAAAATGGTAGCAATGAAAACGTCTCATTTTGCAAAAAATGATACCAGCCCCAGCTCCGTGCGCCAAAGTATGAAAAAGTTATTAGCGTCAGAAGATGGCAAAACATTTTTTTTCTTTTTTGTACACATTAGTTTAATTTTTGAAAATGTATTAAAACTAGAGATGAGCGAGCACTAAAATGCTCGGGTACTCGTTATTCGAGACAAACTTTTCCCGATGCTCGAGTGCTCGTCTCGAATAACGAGCCCCATTGAAGTCAATGGGAGACTCGAGCATTTTTCAAGGGGACCAAGGCTCTGCACAGGGAAGCTTGGCCAAACACCTGGGAACCTCAGAAAAGGATGGAAACACCACGGAAATGGACAGGAAACAGCAGGGGCAGCATGCATGGATGCCTCTGAGGCTGCTTAATCGCACCATTATGCCAAAATTATGGGCAACAGCATGGCCATGACAGAGTGACAGAATGAAGCTAGATATGCATCTCTAAAACATCCAATAATTGACCATGGCCACTATAGGGACGGCATGCAGAGGCAGGCAGCAGCGGCAGGCTAGAGAGTGGCATGGCGACATACCCTAATGGACTCAGGCTTCAAACCAATGGGTCAGAGAGGACCCAAAGGAGGTGAGCAAGAAGCACTCAAATAATATCGGTACATGATAAAAGTTTGCCAGTTATTTTGTGGATTACACAAAGTTAACCATGGAAGCCATGAAAACAACCCAAAATTCTGCTGACACAGCTCGTTTGATAAGGGGACCATGTATGGAGGCAGTGACTAGTAGTAGATTAAAGGTGCTGCAGTTAAAACATGTGTATTGGATCTTGGCATGGAGCTGGCGCTCCGCTGCCAGGGCGAGCTTCTCGCCAATCCAAGCCCCGTCTCTAGGCTACTCCCCAAACGCACTTCTAAGAACCTTTGTATAAGATCAAGTGTAGTAGCGTTCTTATAAGTTTGGGATATGGCGGGTGAGGGGAATTAAACAGATGCGCAAGAAGCGCATGATGCGCATGGAGGCTGGCGCTCCGCTGCCAGGTGAGCTTTCGCCAATCCAGCCCGTCTCTAGGCTACTCCCAAACAGCACTCTAAGAACCTTTTGTATAAGCAAGTGTAGTAGCGTTCTTATAAGTTTGGGATATGGCGGGTGAGGGGAATGTAACAGATGCGCAAGAAGCGCTGAAAATAATATCGGTAATGATAAAAGTTTGCCAGTATAATTTTGTGGATCACACAGCAGGGTGGCGACAAAGTTAACAACTTTGATGTGGAATGCCCTGTAATAGCTCTTGGCGGTGGTCCTTTTTATCGCCCTAGGCTCAGCAATTTGAGCACCGCCTGCTGTCGCTTAGCGACGGCACTGTGCTGTGCCTAGAGCTCACGACTTAGATGCGCCATGGCCACGGATGGTATTCGGAGGAGGAGGAGGTATACTAGGCCTTTGAGACCTGGACCGAGGTAGCCCCGCATTCTCTCGGCGTCGGCAGTATAGAGCCACCCCCAGGTCAGACTCGGTCCCGCCTGCACCAAGTTAAGTGTAGTTGCGTTCTTATAAGTTTGGGATATGGCGGGGGAGGGGATGTAAACAATTGCCAAAAGCGCATGATGCCATGGAGCTGGCGCTCCGCTTCCAGGTGAGCTTTCGCCAATCCAAGCCCTGTCTCTAGGCTACTCCCCAACAGCACTTCGAGAACCTTTTGTATAAGATCAAGTGTAGTAGCGTTCTTATAAGTTTGGGATATGGCGGGTGAGGGAATGTAAACAGATGCGCAGAAAGCGCATGATGGCGCATGGGGCTGGCGCTCCGCTGCCAGGCGAGCTTTCGCCAATCCAACCCCTGTCTCTAGCTACTCCCCAACAGCACTTCTAAAGAACCTTTTTGTATAATCAAGTGTAGTAGCGTTCTTATAAGTTTAGGATAGGCAGGTGAGGGAATGTAAACGATGCGCAAGAAGCGCTGAAATAAGATTGGTAAATGATAAAAGTTTGCCAGTATTTTTTGTGGATAACACAGCAGTGTGTGGCGACAAAGTTAACAACTTTGTGTGGAATCCATGAAAAACCCAAATTTTCTGCCTGACAACCCTCGTTGTATAAGAGGACGATGTATGGAGGCAGCTATATGGACGACTTTGGAGGTAGCAATGGAGACAACGTGTGGGAGCTGCTATGGAGACAATTTAATTTGGATAGTGCCTGTATGTGGCAGTCCAAAAAAGTTTTCAAACCAGAGAGCAGTAGGTGGCCCTCCAGAAATGAAATAGATTGAATGCCTGTATGTGCAGTCCAAAAAAGTTTTCAAACCAGAGGAGCAGGTAGGTGGCCCTCCAGAAAATTGAATAGATGAGTGCCTGTATGTGGCAGTCAAAAAACTTTTCAAACCAGAGGAGCAGGTAGGTGGCCCTCCAGTAAAATGGAATAGATTGAGTGCCTGTAGTGGCTACCAAAAAGTTTCAAACCAGAAGAGCAGTGAGGGTGGCCCTCCAGAAAAATGGAATAGATTGAGTGCCTGTATGTGGCAGTCCAAAAAGTTTCAAACCAGAGGAGCAGGTAGGTTGGCCCTCCAGAAAATTGAATAGATTGTGTGCCTGTATGTGGCATCCCCAAATTGTTTAAAACGAGGACCGGGTCGGTGGCCCTCCAGAAAAATTAAATGCACATACTTCTATAGCAGCCGATGGCCCTGTCAAAAAAGCCAGTTCCTCTGCTTTACGTACAAAGAGGAGGAGAAGGAGGAAATGAGGAGAGGAGGAGTGGAATAAATTATTCAGGTTGAGCTTCCTTCACCTGTGGATTGGAAATTATGAGAAATGCAGGCTTTATTCATCTTAATAAAAGCGTCCACTGTCAGCGCTGTCAGCGACAGGCGTGTACTCTTATCGTGATGATGCCACCACTGCACTGAAAACCCGCTCGAGCACAACACGCTAGCGCAGGGCAGCAGAACCTCCAAGGCGTACAGCGCCATTTCGTGGCCACATGTCCAGTCTTTGAAAACCCAGTATTGTAGGGAGCTGTGTGATATTTAGGACATGGTATGTCAGCTACGTACTCCCTCACCATCTTTCTGTAAAGATCAGCCCTACTCTGCCGAGACCTGGGGGGACAGGTGACAGTGTCTTGCTGGGGTGACATAAAGCTGCAAAAGCCTTGTAAAGTGTACCCTTGCCAGTGCTGGACAAGCTGCCTGCTCGCCTACTCTCCCTCGCTACTTGTCCCGCAGAACTCGCCACTCTGCCGCGTAGCGCGTCAGAAGGAAAACTGGTTTCAGCTTGTGCACCAGGGCCTGCTGGTATTCATGCTATTCTCCCACTCCTTTCCTCTCCCAGGGATAGAGTGGAAGATTTTGCTTGTACCGTGGTCCAGGAGAGTAAACACCCAGTAATGCGTTGCTGGAATAAATTCTTTGAACGCGAGGGTCACGGATAGGCAGCCTAGCATGAAATCTGCCATATGCGCAGAGTACCAACGCGTAAGAATTCACTCCCCTCACTGGCCTGATGCATTCCTTTCCCGCTCCTCCTCCACCCCTCCAATCTCCTCTTCTTCTCCCATACAACGCTGAACATGAAGGCCTCAACATGGTCCCCTCTTGTGTCTCGCCAACTTCTCCTCCTCTTCCTCCTTATCCTCCTCCCCCTCCACCTCCTCCGATATGCGCTGAGAAACAGACCTAAGGGTGCTGGGCTATCAACAAGGGAATCTGCTTTCCCCCGTCTCTTGTGCCGAGTGCAAGCTTCCGACTTCATGCTGATCGAGAGTTTTTCAACAGGCCAAGCAGCGGATGGTGAGGCTGATGATGGCGGCATCGCCACTGACCATCTGTGTTGACTCCTAAAGTTACTCACACCTGACAGATATCAGACATCCACGTCACGTCCACTCATTGTAGAACTTGAGATCTGACTGACCTGACTACCAGTTTCTGGTGGAAGTTGACATCTGGCAGTCTACAATCGCTCAGCGCTGCTGGTAAACTCTGGATAACATGGTCAGTGTTGAATCCACCTCCGTGGCACGTCGCACAACTCGGTGAGCGGGCAGTTGGAGGCGGCACTGCGCTGCCCTGAGTGGCATCTGTGCTGGACTTCCGAATCGCACAGATGTCGGCGCACCTTCGTGAGCAATCAGACAGATTGGGGTAATGTCTTGAGGAAACGCTGAACTATCAGATTTAACACAAATGGGCCAGGCATGCACATGTGTCAGTCTGCCAGTTGCAGAGCCGCCCCACCAGGTTACGGCCGTTGTCACACACAACCATGCCTGGCTTCAGGTTCAGCGGTGCCAGCCACAGATCAGTCTGCCCGTGATGCCCTGTAAGTTTTCTTGGGCGGTGTGCCTTTTATCGCCTAGGCTCAGCAGTTTGGCACCGCCTGCGGTCGCTTAGCGACGGCACTGCTTGCTGTGCCTAGAGCTACTGACTGATGGCCGCCATGCCCACGGATGGTAGTTCGGAGGAGGTGTAGGAGGGGGGGAGGAGGAGGAGGCATAGTAGGCCTGAAACACCTGGACCGAGGTAGGCCCCGCAATCCTTGGCGTCGCATATATGACCAGCCCAGGTCACTCGGTCCCGCCTCCACCAATTCCCCCATGTGCCGTCAGCGATATATAGTGGCCCTGCCGCGCACACTTGTCCACTGTCCGTGGTCAGGTGGACCTTGTCAAAATGGCGTTGGTCAGGGCACGGAGAGTTTGTCTGACACTCGTGCTTGGCAGGGCTGGGACGGCACTCGGAAAAAGTAGTGGCGGCTGGGACCGAATACGACCGAGGGCGGCCGCCGCCATGAGGTTGGCGAAGGCCTCGGTCCTACGAGCCTATAGGGCAGCATCTCCCAGGCTGAGCAATCTGGAGATGTGGACATTAAGGGCTTGGGCGTGCGGGTGGGTTTGCACTATATTTGCGTTTCCGCTCCAGCGTCTGGGGTAGGGAGAGCTGAACGCTGGTGGATGCTGTGAGGATCGGGAGGGCGACGATGGGGGTTTTTGTGGCAGGGTCCTGGGCAGGGGCTGACTATCAACTGACACAGGAAGGAGCAGTTGTGTGCACGCTGGAGGTGAACGGGCTTTTTGCCACTGAGTGGGTGTTTAGCATTCATATGCCTGCGCATACTGGTGTTAGTTAAGACTATTAGTGGTGGAACCCCTGCTGATCCTTGGTTGGCAAATGTTGCACACCACACACCGTCGGTCTCCGGTGTTTCCTTAACGAACTCCAGACTTCTGAAAATCTAGCCCTCCCGCAGGAGCCCCTCGCCACGGGAGCTTCACTAGTTGACACATTTGGCGCTGATGCACCAGTCGTGGCCCTGCCTCTCTCTCGGCCCCACCACTGCACCCTCTTCCAACCGTTCTGATCGAGGACTCTCCTCCCGTCTCAGAAGCACTGTGTTACACACCGCGTTCACCACCCAGCTTGGGTCTGTCACCTCATCATCCTCCATCCCTCAGTCTGCTCCCCCTCGTACTTCCTGCCCTGACAACATCCCTACACACTTCCCCTGTCTGACACCGTGTCTCCTCATCGTCGAACACCTCTACACACCTTCTCACCTACTCAGAAGGCCATCATCAACCCACAGACTGCATGCGACGTGGAAAACCTGGGCATCGCAAAATTGCTCGCAGCAACCGGACAAGTGTTTGTGACTGGGGGAAGGGTCCATAAAACAGTTCCTCGAGTATGCGTTACAAATGCCAAATTTTCCTGGAGGGGGCGACTGGGGGGGAGGAGGCGTGAGGTGCAGGAGCTTGGAGGAGTGCCGATTTCGGGACATGGGTGGACTGCGTGAGAAGACTGACTGGTGGGACAAACATGGCTCGAAGAATTGTCGGCAATCACCGACATCACTGTTCGCACTGTTCTGGCCTCAACAGTGCTCTAACACGAGTCCCAGTAAACTTCAGACATGAACCTAGGATGGAGTGTAAGCTCTGCGGCGTTCCCCCTGCTCCCATCAAGCAGGGGTGGTGTCTCACCCCGGCCCAGTCACCCTACGGCCTACTGACCCTGCAGTAGTTGGACGCCCACGCCCCGTCCCCGCCCGCTCCTCTACCCCTAACCCTCGGGTTAAACATTTTGAAATGAGAGTGTATAAACTGAATTTTTTTTTAACTTTTTTTGTTTGTTTTTTTGTGTTTTTTTTGTGCTTTTTAGTTTTTAAAAACACATGATGTCTATACTATTGCTTGGCTATTTCTACCAGTATGAAAGCACACTGCTATGGCCAGATGAGATGACGCTGAGTTATGAAAAAAATAAACGTAAAATAAAAAATAGGATGGCCTGTGCTAATTGAAATACAACCCCGGGCCCTAATAAATTTTCCCACTTCGGTCTTTGCGATGGAATGTGGTCACTCCTAAGCGCACAAACACAGCGGTCGCAAGTCTCACTCCAAATTGCTCACAATTTGCTAGTAGAGAGCACTGCAGCAAGTACTAAGCCCCCAGCAGATCAACCAGAAATCAAATATATATAACGCTACTGTGGCGTAGTAAGCCGTTGGATTCTCCTATGGCTATTTTCTAGCCAAGTATGAAAGCACACACTAATGCAGATGAGATGACGCTGAGTTATGAAAAAATAAACGTAAAATAAAAAGTAATGGCAGACTGTGCCTAATTGAAATACAACCCCGGGCCCTAATAAATTTTCCCACTTCGGTCTTTGCGATGGATATGTGCGTCACTACGCGCAAAACACAGCAGTCGCAAGTCTCACCTCCAAATTGCTCACATTGCTAGTAGATGCACTGCGCAGACAGCCACCAGCAGATCAACCAGAAACAATATATACACGCATCTGTAGTCCAGTAGACGTTTGGATTCTCCTATGGCTATTTCTAGCCAACTATGAAAGCACTACTATGCCAGATGAGATACACGAGTTATTAAAAAAAATAAACGTAAAATAAAAAGAAACTGGCAGACTGTGCAATTGAATCAAACCCCACTATAATTTTCCCACTTTGTGTGTTTGAGGTGGATGTGTGTCACTCAGAGCTTAAACAACAACGGTAGCAAGTTCCCCCTGCAATGTCCTCACACATTTTGTCACTAGCTGCACTACTAGTGCCACCAAGCCAGCCACAAGCAAATAAAAAAAAGTATAACGTTATTGAAGGCCCTAGAGGGCTGTTGGTTACTTGTAGATCACTGCCTCAACGTAAGCTAATAGAGACACCCCTAAACTTTCCCTGACCACGCAGCCAGCTCTGCTCCTAGCTGGCATCCAGACCACATGATCCGAGCAGCCGCGGGCAGCGGCTAGTCTATCCCTAGGTCACCTGATCTGGCCACCACCACTGCTATCTACGTGGTAAGGGTCCCCGCACGCATGCGGGGTGGAGTGCAGAGTCTCCTGGCTTGTGATTGGCTCTGTTTCTGGCCGCCAAAAAGCAAAACGGCGGGAGCTGCCATTTTCTCGAGCGGGAACCTGCAAGTATTCGTCCGAGCAACGAGCAGTTACGAGTACGCTAATGGGCATCGAGCATCAAGCTCGGACGACTATGTTCGCTCATCTCTAATTAAAACACAATAAAACCTATATAAATTTGGTATCACCGCGATCGCACCAAACCAAAGAATAAAGTAGGCGTGTTATTTGGAGCGAAGAGTGAAAGTCATAAAAACTGAGCCCACAAGAACGTGATGCACTCGCATATTTTAAAAATTTTTCAACATTTGGAATCTTTTTCCTGCTTCGCAGTACACGGTATGTTAAAATAAATAACATTACGGGAAAGTTAAATTTATTAAGCAAAAAATAAGCCCTCACCCAGCTCTGTACACGTAAAAATGAAAAAGTTATGGATTTTTGAAGGTGGAGAGCGAGTCATGAGCGAAAAAAACCCTGCGTCCTTAAAGGGTTAAAAGGCCTGGGACGGAGATGTATCTTCCAACAAGACAATAATCCCAAACATAAAGCAAAATATACAATGGAAGGTCCACAAATAAACATATCCAGGTGTTAGAATGGCCACAGTCCAGATCTGAATCCAATCGAGAATCTGTGGAAAGAGCTGAAAACTGCTGGTCACAAGCGCTTCATCCGACCTCACTGAGCTCCAGCTGTTCTCCAAGGAAGAATGGGCAAGAATTCCAAAAATTTACAATTTTATATCTTTATTTTTGAAGCCTGAAATTGACAAAAGGTAGAAAAGTTCAAGGGGGCTGAATACTTTCACAGGGTACTGTATCTAACAGCACAGCCATTTGAGGACACTCCCCCAGTGATCCAAGTCAAGCTACAATCCTAGAATCTAAATTCATTTTACAGTCCTGCTGCTACTTAATAGATATGTTTACACTGATCCCCAGGGACAATGCATAGCACTGTCTACAGCTTTGTATGGTAAGAGTCTCTTTGCACAACCCTGATTTATTACATGATCATTGTGTGATATCATTGTGTACCATATAGTTAAGTAAACCAGGAATCAGGCCATTCATGTAGCTTTCAGACATTCCCTTGAAGATCTCATGAAGTAGCTGTCATTGTAATTAAACTGAAGAGCGTGCAATCAACAGTCAACATTCCTTGATGGAATTTCCCCGGGATAATTAACGATATGTTCATTTGTTAATGAAGTATTAACGAGAGAAGCTCGATGCGATATGTTCATTTGTTAATGAAGTATTAACGAGAGAAGCTCGATGATTGCTCTGAAGAGGTGGTCTGATATTATCCTGCAGAGAAGCTTTCTGTGCAGATCTGTAGTAATGTTTCCCAAGAAAACCGGAAGAAAGTTGCTCTTGTTTTTTCTTTTATTATTTGCTTTGGTCACCTTTTATTTTCAAATGTTTTTGTGAAGATTCACTTAATTTTCACTTTCATTTTTATTGCTGGTTATAAAATGGTTTGTTGAAAATATTCACTACCCTTGAAACAAATGAAAATTAGGATCAATACCCCATACTATGCTTCATTCTGGCCATCATAGTGGCCTGGTGGGCTCGCTCTGTTACCGTGCAGTGCTGGTGTCTTGGCCTCGTCATTAGAGATGAGCGAACATACTCGTCCGAGCTTGATGCTCGATCGAGCATTAGCGTACTCGTAACTGCTCGTTGCTCGGACGAGTATTTCGCCCGCTCGAGAAAATGGCAGCTCCCGCCGTTTTGCTTTTTGGCGGCCAGAAACAGAGCCAATCACAAGCCAGGAGACTCTGCACTCCACCCAGCATGACGTGGTACCCTTACACGTAGATAGCAGTGGTTGGCTGGCCAGATCAGGTGACCCTGGGATAGACTAGCCGCTGCCCGCGCTGCTCGGATCATTCTCTGTCTGGATGCCGCTAGGGAGAGAGCTGCTGCTGGTCAGGGAAAGCGTTAGGGTGTTCTATTAGCTTACTGTTAGGCAGGAGTGATTCTACAACAACCCAACAGCCCTTCTTAGGGCTACAATAACGTTATACTTTTTTTTTTTTCGACTGTTGTGCGACGTGCCCACGAGGTGGAATTCAACACTGACCATGTTATCCAGAGTTTACCAGCAGCGCAGAGCGATTGTAGACTGCCAGATGTCAACTTCCACCAGAACTGGTAGTCAGGTCAGTCAGCTTCCTCAAGTCTACAATGAGGAGTGGACGTGGATGTCTGATATCTTTCAGGTGCTGAGTAACTTTGAGGAGTCAACACAGATGGTCAGTGGCGTATGTGGCAGTCCCAAAAAGTTTTCAAACCAGAGGAGCAGGTAGGTGGCCCTCCAGAAAAATGGAATAGATTGAGTGCCTGTATGTGGCAGTCCCAAAAAGTTTTCAAACCAGAGGAGCAGGTAGGTGTCCCTCCAGAAAAATGGAATAGATTGAGTGCCTGTATGTGGCAGTCCCAAAAATGTTTCAAACCAGAGGAGCAGGTAGGTGGCCCTCCATATGGGTTACTGGTGAGGGCTGGTAAACGAGTCTGGACACCTGGGTGGTCATACTGCCAACACCGAGGAGTTGCGGGGCCACCTCGGTCCAGTGTGTTTCAGGCCTACTATGCCTCCTCTCCCCCACCCCTCCTCCACCTCTCCTCCGAATACCCTCCGTGGGCACGCGCGCACATCAGTCGGGAGCTCTAGGCACAGCAGCAAGTGCCGTCGCTAAGCGACAGCAGGCGGTGCTAAACGCTGAGCCTAGGCGACAAAAAGGCACACCGCCCAAGAGCTATTACAGGGACATCACGGCGCGACTGATCTGTGGCTGGCACCGCTGAACCGAAGCCGGCATGGTGTGTGTGACAACGGCCGTAACCTGGTGGCGGCTCTGCAACTCGGCAGACTGACACATGTGCCATGCCTGGCCCATGTGTTAACTCTGATAGTTCAGCGTTTTCCTCTAAGATACCCCAATCTTGTGATTTGCTCACGAGGTGGCGCGACTGGTGCGCATTTCAGGAAGTCCAACCCAGATGTGCACCTCTCAGGCAGCGCAGCGCCGCCTCCAACGCCCGCTCACCGACTGTTGTGCGACGTGCCCACGAGGTGGATTCAACAACTGACCATGTTATCCAGAGTTTAACAGCAGCGCAGAGCGATTGTAGACTGCCAGATGTCAACTTCCACCAGAAGTGGTAGTCAGGTCAGTCAGCTTCCTCAAGTCTACAATGAGGAGTGGACATGGATGTCTGATATCTGTCAGGTGCTGAGTAACTTTGAGGATTCAACACAGATGGTCAGTGGCGATGCCGCCATCATCAGCCTCACCATCCCGCTGCTTGGCCTGTTGAAAAAACTCCTGATCAGCATGAAGATCGGAAGCTTTGCGCTCGTCACAAGAGACCGGGGAAGAAATCCCTTGTTGATAGCCAAAGCACCCTCAGGTCTGTTTCTCAGCGCATATCGGAGGAGGTGGAGGTGGAGAGGATGAGGAGGAAGAGGGAGAAGTTGGCGAGACACAAGAGGGGACCATGTTGAGTCCTTCACTGTTCAGCGTGTATGGGCAGAAGAAGAGGAGTTTGGGGAGTTGGAGGAGGAGGAAATGGACGTCAGCCAGTGAGGAGTGAATTCTTACGTTTGGTACTACTGGCATATGACGATTTCATGCTAGGCTGCCTATCCCGTGACCTCGCGTTCAAGAATTTATTCCAGCACCGATTACTGGGTGGTCACTCTCCTGGACCCACAGGTACAAGCAAATCTGCCACTCTCATCCCTGCGAGGAAAGGATGTGAGAATGCATGAATACCAGCAGGCCCTGGTGCACACAGCTAAACAGATTTCCCTTCTGACAGCGCTAGCGGCAAGAGTAGCTAGTTCTGGGGACAAGATAGCGAGGAGAGTAGGCGAGAGGCAGACTTGTCCAGCACTGGCAAGGGTACGCTTACAAGGTTTTGCCAGCTTATGTCACCCCAGCAGACACTGTCACTTGTCCCCAGTCTCGGCAGAGTAGGGGATCTTTACAGAAAGATGGTGAGGAGTACTAGTGACGACCAACCACGTCCTAAATGATCACACAGCCCTAACTACTGGGTTTCAAGCTGGACATGTGCACGAACTGGCGGCTGTACGCCTTGGAGGTTCTTGCCTGCCCTGCCGCTAAGCCGTCTTATCCGAGCGGGTTTTCAGTGCAGCTGTGGCATCATCACAGATAAGCGTACACGCCTGTCGACTGACAGCGGCTGACAGGCTGACGCTTATTAAAATAATAAAGGCTGGATTTCTCAGAATTTCCAATCTCCACCAGGTGAAGGAAGCTCAACCTGAATAATGATCCAACCTCACCCGCCATATCCCAAACTTATAAGAACGCTACTACACTTGATGTTATACAAAAGGTTCTTAGAAGTGCTGTTTGGGGAGTAGCCTAGAGACAGGGGCTTGGATTGGCGAAAGCTCGCCTGGCAGCGGAGCGCCAGCTCCATGCCAAGATCCAACTAACATAGTTTTAACTGCAGCACCTTTAATCTACTACTAGTTCACTGCCTCCATACATGGTCCCCTTATCAAACGAGCTGTGTCAGGCAGAATTTTGGGTTGTTTTCATGGCTTCCACATCAAACTTGTTAACTTTGTCGCCACCCTGCTGTGTAATCCACAAAATATACTGGCAAACTTTTATCATGTACCGATATTATTTGAGCACTTCTTGCTCACCTCCTTTGGTTCCTCTCTGCCACCCATTGGTTTGAAGCCTGAGTCCATTTAGGGTATGTCGCCATGACACTCTCTAGCCTGCTGCCGCTGCCTCTGCATGCCGTCCCCTATAGTGTCAGGGTCAATTATTGGGGCAGAAGAAGAGGAGTTGGAGGAGTTGGAGGAGTTGGAGGAGGAGGAGATGGACAGTCAGGCCAATGAGGGGAGTGAATTCTTGCAAGTTGGGACTCTGGCGCATATGGCAGATTTCATGCTAGGCTGCCTATCCTTTGACCCTCGCATTCAAAGAATTTATTTCAGCACCGATAACTGGGTATTCCCTCTCCTGGACCCACGGTACAAGCAAAATCTTTCCACTCTCATCCCTGGAGAGGAAAGGAGTGTGAGAATGCATGAATACCAGCAGGCCCTGGTGCACAAGCTGAAACAGTATTTCCCTTCTGACAGCGCTAGCGGCAGAGGGCGTACTTCTGCGGGACAAGTAGCGAGGGAGAGTAGGCGAGCAAGCAGCTTGTCCAGCACTGGCAGCGGTAGGCTTTACAAGGCCTTTGCCAGTTTTATGTCACCCCAGCAAGACACTGTCACCTGTCCCCAGTCTCGGCACTGGCGCTGTACGCCTTGGAGGTTCTTGCCTGCCCTGCCGCTAGCGTGTTGTCCGAGCGGGTTTTCAGTGCAGCTGGTGGCATCATCACCGATAAGCGTACACGCCTGTCGACTGACAGCGCTGACAGGCTGACGCTTATTAAGATGAATAAAGCCTGGATTTCTCCCATTCATGGTCCCCTTATCAAACGAGCTGTGTCAGGCAGAATTTTGGATTGTTTTCATGGCTTCCATGTTAACTTTGTCGCCACCCTGCTGTGTAATCCTCAAAATATACTGGCAAACTTTTACCATTTACGGATATTATTTCAGCGCTTCTTGCGCATCTGTTTACATTCCCCTCACCCGCCATATCCCAAACTTATAAGAACGCTACTACACTTGATCTTATACCCACAAAATATACTGGCAAACTTTTATGATTAACCGATATTATTTCAGCGCTTCTTGCGCATCTGTTTACATTCCCCTCACCCGCCATATCCCAAACTTATAAGAACGCTACTACACTTGATCTTATACAAAAGGTTCTTAGAAGTGCTGTTTGGGGAGTAGCCTAGAGACAGGGGCTTGGATTGGCGAAAGCTCGCCTGGCAGCGGAGCGCCAGCTCCATGCCAAGATCCAACTAACATAGTTTTAACTGCAGCACCTTTAATCTACTACTAGTTCACTGCCTCCATACATGGTCCCCTTATCAAACGAGCTGTGTCAGGCAGAATTTTGGGTTGTTTTCATGGCTTCCACATCAAACTTGTTAACTTTGTCGCCACCCTGCTGTGTAATCCACAAAATATACTGGCAAACTTTTATCATTTACCGATATTATTTGAGCGCTTCTTGCTCACCTCCTTTGGTTCCTCTCGATATTATTTGAGCGCTTCTTGCTCACCTCCTTTGGTTCCTCTCTGCCACCCATTGGTTTGAAGCCTGAGTCCATTTAGGGTATGTCGCCATGCCACTCTCTAGCCTGCTGCTGCTGCCGCTGCCTCTGCATGCCGTCCCCTATAGTGTCAGGGTCAATTATTGGATGTTTTAGATGCTATCTAGCGCAGCCTCAGAGGCATCTATGCATGCTGCCCCTGCTGTTTCCTGTCCATTTCCGTGGTGTTTCCATCCTTTTCTGAGGTTCCCAGGTGTTTGGCCAAGCTTCCCTGGGGCTCGTTATTCGAGACGAGCACTCGAGCATCGGGAAAAGTTCGTCTCGAATAACGAGTACCCGAGCATTTTAGTGCTCGCTTATCTCTAGTCAGGATACATTTAGAAAGCCCTAGTGGTACCAAAACATAGAAGAACCCCAACAAGAGACACTATTTTTAAAAGTACACCCCTTGGAGAATTTAGCAAGGTGTAATATGTGTATTTGCCCCTATAGGTGTTTGATACAATTAGGCCCCCAAAAAAGTAAAAGGGAAAATTTCCTCAAAAAAGGTCACTTTTACCCCAAATTTTCGTAAGCCACAAGGGATAAAAGATGAAACACCACCCAAAATATGTAAAACTATTTCCCCAAGCATAGAATTGTCCCACAACTGCAAATAAAATGCATGGCTCAGAACAGAAAATGGTATGTTTACCTTTTATAAGCAAAATTTGACAGAAAGTGTCAGGATGCATTTGAAGAGCCCTAGTGGTACAAAACCGAGGATTATCCCAACAAGTGTCACAATTTTGGAAAGTACACCCCTTGGAGAATTTAGCAATGTGTAATATGTGTATTTGCCCTTACAGGTGTTTGATTCAATTAGGCTCCATAAGGAAAAAGATGAAAATGTTCCCAAAAAAAGTCACTTTTACCCCTAAGTTTTTTAAACCACCAGGGATTAAAGATGAAACAACCCCCAAAAATTTGCAAAACTATTTATCCCGAGTCTAGAATTGCCCCACATTTGCAAATAAAATGTTTCATGGGTACACAGTAGGGCTCAAAGGGAAAGAGGGGCGTTGGCCTTTTAGAAGCATTCGTAGAGCCCCAGTGGTAAAAAACAGAGAAAACCCCAAAAAGTTACCCTAATTTTTGAATGCACACCCCTTGCAGAATTTACCAGGGTGTAATATGTGGTGTAGTGTAATACAAGAGATGAAATGAGAATTTTGTACATACAGGTGGTTTCCAAATATGATGTGCAATGGAGCCCAAGATGGAAATTACAATTATTTTTGGAACGTTCGTGCCCATTATATGACGCCCGTTACGTAATGCCCTGTATGTGGTGCCCGTTATGTGACACCCAATTTGTGACACTGTGAAATGTCAGGTCTCTGATTAGGAAGCCATGATTCCTGACATGATAAAGACTCAACATATGATCCTAAACACTAGATAGAAAATACAACACGGCTCAGCAATGATAACGCACTATAAATAAATAAAGAGTAACAAAATAAAGAACTTGGAGAATTACAAAGGATCTGCTAACCAATCCGGAGGCTTGGAAGGGAAATAGAAAACCTAAATAAAAAAAAATAAAACCATCAAGTGACCCTAATTTGCAAACTACATCCCGCAATGAAATAACCGAGGGGTATAGGGAGCATTTGGAACTAACAGTTGTTAGAATAATTCCTTTTACCAAAATGAATTCACAACAAAGGTTGTACACAAATTGTGAATGTGTTGCGTATAAAGAGGCGAAATATATCATGGGACCAACTAAATTGTTCTCACTCTGGAGTTCTCACAGGTCTGGTAGTAGTAGTATATAGGGGCAGATTTACTTACCCGGTCCATTCGCGATCCAGCGGCGCGTTCTCTGCGGTGGATTCAGGTCTTCCGGCGATTCACTAAGGCAGTTCCTTCGACGTCCACCAGGTGTCGCTGCTGCGCTGAAGTCCGCTGAGGTCCGCCGGAGCGACCCTTTTTTTTAAAAAATGCGGCGGTTTCTCCGAATCCGTCGGGTTTTTGTATGGCCACGCCCCCGATTTCCGTCGCTTGCCACAATCCCATCGCATGCGTCGAAATCCCGGGGCAATACAGGGAAAATTGGCGCAAAACTGAAAAATTCGGTTAACCCGTCGCAAAAACGCGAATCGGGCCCTTAGTAAATGACCCCCATAGTGTCCTTGCTAACCCCCTCTTTTGGAACAGACTGTTTTAGTCCTTTTAGTCCTTCCTTTAGAAGCAGCGGTGTATGGAAAAAATACACAACCACATAACTTAATGGGTGAAATGGCCACAGCTTTATTTGAATCACAGGAATAAAACAATCAGAGGAGGAGTCAGGTGACATGCTATGGGTGGAATTCACCAATACCCCAATCCACAGCTGCCTGACATGCAGCATCCGGCCAGACATCAACAAAGGGGGGCGGCACGCTCTGGCTTGCCATTCTAGCAGAGCCAGTACACTTTAAGGGCACCAATGACCCTAGTGAAGATTATCCATTGTGTGCTTTGCCAACGTGCCCGCCCCTGGCTGCTTTTACCGTTACCAGACCCTTGAGGCTGGCCACTTCCAAAGCTCAGGCTGTTCACCACCAGGAGGTTTTACATCCTCTATAAGTTAAATTAGTCCACCAATAACTTGCCTGCACCTTCCACCTGACTCCTCCACCGCAAAATAAAAGCTGCAACAGATAACAAAATGCCATACTTTGACTCCCATTCTATTTTTTTTTTCTTTTTCCAAATACATATTCTTTTATTTATTTGTTTTTAATTTTATATCTACATTTTTATTTAGATATTTCTTTCTTCTTCCATTTTAAAGCCAGGAGCATAATATTGAGAAATTTTAATCTCCAGGCAGAAACTTTAAATATGTGCAACCTCCGACTCACAAAGAGTCATCCCACAGCGCTCAGGAGAGGAAAAACTCCCTGTGGAGGAAACCTCTAGGGAACCATGGCTGAAGAATTGCCCTTTTTCCATCCTTTTCTGAGGTTCCCAGGTGTTTGGCCAAGCTTCCCTGGGCAGAGCCTTGGTCCCCTTGAAAAATGCTCGAGTCTCCCATTGACTTAGTTCGTCTCGAATAACGAGTACCCGAGCATTTTAGTGCTCGCTCATTTCTACTCGTCATCCAAGTTTCATCAAATACATGTTATTGTTTGCATGATGAACAATTAACAATACATTTTTTGTATCAATTCCTCACGGTTTTTTTTAGAGCTCTGCTTCCTGTCATTCTCTACAAAGCTTCCATGTTTCTTTCCAATGGATAGAAATCTGTCCCTGGTCATGTGATGTCACACAGGTGCACGGCTCATTATATCTCCGGCCATGCAATGTCACACAGAGGCATGGCTCGTTGCGTCCTTGGTTATGTGTTGTCACACAGGTGCACGAGCCATTATATCACAGAGAGTAATCAGAGCTGTGTATTATAATGTGACATGCACCTTTATGACATCACATGATTAGGTATAAAACGAGCTGTGCACCTGTGTGACATCACATGACCAGGGATAAAATGAGCCATGCACCTGTGTGACATCACATGACCAGGGATAAAATGAGCCGTGCACCTGTGTGTCATCACATGACTAAGGATATAATGAGCAGTGCACCTGTTTGACATCACATGATGATGGACACATTTATTGTATTTCCATATGGAGCAAATTTAGAAGCTTCCTATAGTGGGACAGCATGCATAGTGAGGAGTTGATACAAAAAGGTATAAGGCAGGATCTTGCTCCGGTTTTTATGAGCTCTTTAGATTTTGCACATCAGATTTATTATAGTGTATTAGGAAACTTGGGACAGTGAATGCATGTAAACAACTAGATGCTAAGGTTTTCCTGTCGTGATGGTGTACAAGTATTAAGAATTATAGCAGACAAGGCATGTTAAAATCCCCCCTGATAATGCAGAGTAAGGGCTCTTTCACATTGACGTTGTTTCTCACGTCTGTAGTTCCTTGATTTCCACGGATGCCTCACAAAGCCATTGATTTCTATGGGTGTTTTCACATTGGCTTGTCATTTCATTGTCCATGGAAAAAAACATGTCCAATTTTTGTCACTAATGGGGATCACGGAAGGCAATAGAAGTCTATGGATCTGCAAAAAAAATGAATGCAACATCCGTTTTTTTTCACTGATGAGGTTGAAAACATGATGTTATCTTTGCAAAGCAATTGTACACCTTCCGATTTTTTTTTGCCCACAGCCTCAAATTTACCTGCAAATGTTAAAGTGTTCCAAAGTTACAACCACATAAAGAAACACTTGTCAAGATTTGAAAAAATGGGCTGTATCGGGAAGGTGCAAAATTGGCAAGTCACTAAGGGATCAATATATCTGGTGCATTGTACACAGCAGGGGGAGTATCACTACGGGTGCATGATACCCACAGTCATAATAAATCTCTCACTATGGGGGTCATTTACTAAGGGCCCGATTCGCGTTTTTCCGACGTGTTACCCGAATATTTCCGATTTGCATAAATTTTCCCTGAATTGCCCCAGGTTTTTGGGGCACGCGTCCGGATTGTGGTGGATCAGCGCCGGCGTGCACGCGACGGAAATCGGGGGGCATGGCCGAACGAAAACCCGATGGATTCGGGGAAACCGCTGCATTTTAAAAAAAGAAAGTGTCGCTGGACACGCGCTTACCCTCTCCAGGGATAGGATCGTGAACTCCGCCGGACCTCGGTGAACTTCAGCGCAGCAGTGACACCTGGTGGATGTCGGAGAATCTACCTTGGTGGATCGCCGGAAGACCCGAATCCACCACAGAGAACGCGCCGCTGGATCGCGAATGGACCGGGCAAGTAAATCTGCCCCTTTGGGGCACATTTATTTACCTGGTCCATTTGCGTTCCAGTGGTGGCTTCTCCGACGAGCGTTCGGGTCTTCCGGCGATTCATGAAGGTCCTGCGCCCGATGTCCACCAGGTGTCGCTACTGCGTCGAGGTCCGCCGAGGTGCGTCGGAGTTCAGTGATCTCTTCCTGGTGCATGTAAGTATGGCGCGTGCGACCAATTTTTTTAAAAAAATATGGCGGTTTTTACGAATCCGTCGGGTTTTCCGATGGGCACGCCCCCGATTTCCGTCACATGCAACTGAGCACCGAAATCTGATTGCTTGCGCCAAAATCCCGGCGGAATTCGGCGCAAAACAGAAAAAATACCAAAACACGACAGAAAAACGTGAATCGGGCCGTTAATAAATGTGCCCCTATGTGTCCAAAAAGTTTCAGTGATTGGAATATCACCATTCTGGAAAACCCGACGGATTCGGAAAAAATGTGGTATTTTAAAAAAAAACATGTGTCGCAAGACCAGCACTTACACGCACCGAGGAGAAGAAGGTGAACTCCGGCGGATCTCGGTGCAGAAGCGACACCTGATGGACATCGGGCGCACGACCTTAGTGAATCCCGGCAGACCCGAATCCTCGTCGGAGAACGCACCACTGGATCGTGACTGGACCGGGTAAGTAAATCTGCCCCATTATTTTTCACAGAGAATGTGAGAGTGTGATAATAACGGGTTGTGCACCTGTGTGACATCACATGACCATGGACAAATTTCTATCCAGTGGAAGTAAACACAGAAGCTTTCTGTAGTAGGACAGCAAGCAGAGATCTTCAAAACTATGAGGAATTAATAAAGAAAGTAAATTGGAACATTGTATAACTTTCCATAACACAAACAATATCAATTATTTGCTAAAAGTGGACAACCCCTTTAAGTAGCTGACATTAGCCAATAAATGAATAGTTTATATTGTAAAAGTCAGAAAAATAAAAAAAGTTTCTTTGACATAGAGGAGAGGGGATGGGTATAGAGTTTCAGAGGTTCAAGAATTCAAAAAGAGCAGGCGAGGGGAATTACTAAATAAACAAACATAAAATAAACCAAAATATAATCCCAATTTGCAGCTCATCTTTTTTTAGTTTTTGTGATTTTATTATCATTGTAGAGATTCATTATCTGCCTTCAAAACTTTCCCCGTTTTAATTTCTGCATCAATAAACTTTCAGTTACAAGGCAACAAAACCCAGAACTTCAGCCGTCAATTTTGTGATATAAGAATGTTATTCTCTATATGCAAATCTGGATCTCCTTTAACAGCTAAAAAATGAAAATTCAATAATATAGTAAGTCGCAATGGGCAAAATGTATTTGTTTTGTTATGCTGCAGCGAGAACCGGGGGAATTATTTTTTTGATGCTGTTTACTAATGTTATTTCATTGACAAGTAGAACATCTGTGCTTTACCATCTGCAAATAGCTTGACAGGAATATTAAAAGTTGAAACCATCCCAGTATTGCAAGTTTCATAGTGTCAAATTAACTTGACTTGTGTTTGTTACAATCCATGAACAACCAGTAGAACTCTCTGTTACTGGTAGGAATGTAGACTCCTATTGACAGTCAAGATAAGCAAGTGGTGCCCTGAAAATGGGACCCCCCCCCCCCAAAAAAAAAAAAAAAAGCTAATAGACACTCATCACCCTTCACTTTCTCCTTTTTATTGGTGTTAGAGGGTTTTTTCAACCACCACATCTTTAGAGATGTCTATAAATAGAATATTAAGAATATAAAAAAGTAACAGAGATTAGCAACTCATCTGTGTTTCGCATCACTGAAGCTTCACCGAATTTGATTCCGTTACAAATCTATTTGGTCGAAACCACTGTTCATATAATGTTTTGAAATATGGTTTATGACCTCCTCTAGTCCTCTAGAAAGAAAAGAAAATATATAGATACTCACCTTTCCCTTCTCCCCCAATGCAGCTGTAGTTTTCCCTCCTCTCTGTGGCTGCTGTACACTAGACTTAAAGGACATTTACCATCGGGTTTACTGATTGTAAATGTCCAAACTTACCTATTCATTCTTTACTCTAGGGGACAGAAGCGTCTTGATTATCTTCAGGAAAGTCTAGAGAAGTGTAGAAAATGTCTTTGTAAAAATATGCATATGAACCAAAGATGCTCCAGCTAAGTCACCGGAGCACTGCTCGGCTCTGCCTTCTGATTATGTATGCACGTCCCTTGTATAAATTTTGCTTCAGTGACATAGCCTGCGACTATGCAGCTCATGTGCATATTTTTTATAAAGACGTTTTCTACACCCGATGTTCCTGGAGATAATAAAGAGGTTTCCATTCCCTAGAGTAGGACGAGCAAGTAAGTTTGGACATCTGTTATCAGTAAACCTGATGATAGATGTCATTTAAGCCACCAGATATGATGATGTCATCACACTGTGTCTTCTGGCTTCAGAGCCACATTCAGCTGATGTAGAGAATAGAGAAATAGGTGGTTAATGTACAGAAGGTTACAGATGGTTACAGGTGGGGCTATAGTGAAGGGGGTATCATTTTAAGTGCAGTGGGGGGGCTAGAGAAAAATGGGTACTATAGTGTCCCCTTTTCTGTAACTCCTACGGATAAAGACAGACCAAAAACAAAGGGACATTATAAGGAGGTATGCTACAGGAATGGGGGCATTTTAAGGAGGGGACTGCAGAAATTGATATACAATACAAGGCCGGTTCCAGAAAATAGAGGGGCAACAAGAAATTGCACTATAAAGTGGGACTGCAGAAAATAGTCCATTATAAAAGGGGGAGCTACAATATAGGGTCCTTATAAAGTGGGGCTACAGAAAAGGCAGATCTATAAGGTGAGGACTGCAGGAAAGGGGGAATTATAAGATCTGGCAGGGGGAAAGAAAGCATTATAAGGTGGGGGACTGCATGAAAGGGTGCATTATATGGTGGGGGCTGTTGGAAAAGGGATATAATAAGATAGGGCCATGAAAAACGGGATATTATATGGGTTGTATTTAGGTACTTTGTAATTACGGGCACCCCATTTTTTTCAGGCATCATTGAGGGCGGAGTGGTTCCCAGTTACAAACGGTTTGGGACCAATGCTCTAGAACACAAATTTTTTTCATTAAACACTATTAAATAGTCGCCAACTTGTCATGTGATTTAGCTACATATACCTGTGCTTATCATACTGTGCTTGAGAAATGTGGCTAATGGAATAATAATAAGTCCATGGAGATTTTATCTTACTTGCTGTGCTGCTTATAACATCTTTCATGCTGGCAGGACTATCTCATATGCACCAATTTCTCTCTTTTTTTCTATCTACTGTATTGTAACTATCTTAGTTATATAACAGGCAACAGACAATTACCGAGTCTTTGGCAGCTTTAATAACGTTTCATAATTTTAAGACATTTTATGCTTTACAATATAAAATGCCTGGCAAGGCTTTCTGAATAATTTTTTAAAAGTTGCTGTTCTTTTATAGCTACACAAAATTCTGCGCTGGCTGTCATAATTCTAAAAACGGACACTCAGCCGTCAGGAGAGATGGAAGCTCCTAGCAGAAAGATGTATCATGTCTATTTGGAAACGTAGCGCGGTGATCTTTACGCAGCCCAATAGTAGTCAAGCGGAGATGGAGTACACTTAATCAGCATTCTCCCTTATCTCTCCTGAGTTTTCCTTTCTGGAAGACAGCATCTAAAATCATCCAATTATTCTGTAGTAATCACGCGTATGGAATAATAGTAACAGAAATTGGGAGCAGATAAGTACCATTTATCACAATCAAGCGAGCTACTTAACTCGATGACTTCAATGTTTTTAAAACCCCCTTGCTCCCTATAAAACTCAATTTTGCCTACTTTTTAGATTTTTAATTCATTACTCTGTATCTTCTAAGTGCATATTACACTGGCCGGATCGTGTCAGTTTAGTAATTGGATTTTTTTGGAAAATTCTTGTAAAAATGAGCAAAAGAAGAAAAGTTATATATATAAAAAAAAAGCTATACTAGTATTTTCAGGGAACGATTCCATGAGGAGTCGATATTTTGTTAGTGTGGCTTTAGAAATTTCTGCTGACTTGTAGTAACTGGAAAATGGGATACATGTTTTCTATAATAAATAACGGTTTATTGAAGAGAACTTTTTTTTGCATAGTTTTGTTATGTAAGGTCATGGAACAGACATGAGACACAGACTGAGAGGGGGACAGTGGGTCCTGAGACTAAATCTCCTTCCCAATTTTCCCTGCCTGATTGCCCAACCGACCCTAAGCGGTAGGTGATAACCAGTCAACTTTCCTACCCGCGCTAAAGTGTAAACACAGAGTTGAAGACAAGACAATACAAAGACAGAGGGATAGTCAACAAATATGGATCAGAACCAATAGGAAAATGCGGCACAAAATCGACATCCATACAGATGACAGAATAAATATAGTAAGACAATTACAAGACTAATGCAAGCAAAGAGTCTCGGTCCACAAAACCTTATATGAGAAGCCAGAGCCCCAGTCTAGAAGCTAATTGGATAAGAGGGGAGAGACATTCTGTCAATCACAGTGGGTTAACTGTTAGTGAACTAGAGAAGAGTTTGCAGGGGACAGATGGGTGTAGTGCAAATCAGTCAAGCCTGCCAGGAAAAGGAAAACACTGATGTTCACACCAACAAAAGAAAGAACTAAATAAACTGACACTTATCAGCACATCTGCAGCTATAGTTATAGAGTACTTGCCATTCAAATTTACCCACACAAAATAAATACTTCATAAAAATGTGTGATTAAAAATAAATTTCCCTTATCCCTAAATTGTTCCTCTCCATAGCTGCAATGTAAAAAAAAAATCAGTTTGCAAACTTATATAGAACTTACGTGAAGTGAGTCCAATGATAATAATGGAGTCCTGTGTATGCAGTGTTCACTGCACTTCCCTGCCTCCCTGATTGACAGTTCTCACTGTTACCAGTACTTAGGGACTTTCTGCCGATATTCAACTACAGACATATACAGCTCTGTAGGAAATACTGTGTCAAATGTTTTACGTTGCTATAACATTAAGAGAGAGCACTACATCATTCAGCACTTTATGTGACTAGGGTGATATCTTCTATGGTCCTTTATGCTAATATTTGCCATATCTAACTTGAGTCGTGGAGCCCTGGAACATAAGGGGTAGTCAACTGATTGGTTGACTGAAGGAGGGCCACCACTAGGAATATTGGGGCCCTGAATGTACACATTGGGGCACATTTACTTACCCGTCCGATCGCGACACCCCGAGGTGCGTTGTCTGACGAGGATTCGGAGCTGTCGCGATTCACTAAGATCGTGCCTCCAATTTTCTGCATGTGTCGCGTCCCCACTGAAGTCCGCTGAGATCACCTTCTTCTTCCCGGTGCATGTAAGTGCATGGCTTGCGACATCAGTCGGGTTGTCTTACGACCATGCCCCTCGGTTTGTGTCGCATGAAAGTCGTCATGATCGCACTAAAATCCTATCGCGTGGGCCAAAAACCCCACTTAAATGCAGTGCAAAACAGAAAAGTCGACAAAAATGTGGTGTGCGGACCCTTAGTAAATGTGCCCGATTATTTTTCCATCCTATACTACTACAACGCATCATAAATGTACACCAAAGACTAGAGTCTTAAAATGATCTGGCGTTAAGGGCATTAGAACAGTAAATTCACAAAACTTGCTACATAGAAACTGTAACAATATGAAACATATTATATGAGGGCAATACCAAAACCAATCTTACTACAAACATTTAGCACTAGAACCAAGCTACTACATAGAAACCTTGCCAGAAGCTAAATTACTGCATAGATACATTACCAGAACCAAGATTACTACACATATACATTAGCAGAACAAAGCCTATTTTATAAATACAGCACCGGAACAAGGATTACTATACAGAGAAATAGGGCAATTAACAAAGAAGAGTGAGACAAGGAGATTCATACTGCACCAGATTTATCACAATGGGGGCTTATTTACTAAGGCCCCTTCCACACTTGCGTTGCAGATCACGTTAGAGTTTGATCAGGGTGCGATCAGGGTTTGGTCAGTGAAAAACGCACATTTTGCATCAGAGTGCAATCAGTTTTCAGTCAGAGTTTGTTCAGTGTCTCAGTTTTTCATGCGCGTTTTCAATGCAATTTCAATGCAATTTTAATAGAAAGGACTCAGGACTGAGCTCTATCTTTTCTATGGCAATTGATGCGTGAAAAACGCATTGCACTTGCAAGTGTCTCAGAGTGCAGTGCGTTTTTGATGCATCTCCATAGACTTGTATGGTGCGTTTTTCACGCGCGTGACTTGCAAAAGTAGAGCATGTAGAGATTTAAACGCGCGTTAAAAAAACGCACGTGTATGCGTGAAAAGAAAAGGCAAGTCTGAAAAGACCAATTGATTACAATGGGTCAGAGTGCAATGCAAGTTCTGCGCGTCAAAAGCATGCGCATAAAACGCATGTGAAAAACGCAAGTTGACTATATCCATGTAGCTATTTGATTTATAGGCAAAGATAGCAGAGAGTCACAGTGCACATGAGGTGACATTATTCATTTATCTTTAATTTCTCCTTCTTCCTTAGCGCTATGTCAGCTTCTTCCAGCCACAACTTGACTCAGCAACTTTGGCAAAACAAAGATATTAGGTTCCTCACTTCATCATCATCATCACTGCAAGCTTCTTTCTTTTTATTAACTTACTTTTCAATTAAGATATATAACAGTACTACAATATATGCTACATTGCTAAACAATCACAAGATGATATGAACCATGTTAATAGTAAACCCACAAAAACCCACCTCTGCTCCTTCCTCTGCAGAGAATAAAGGACAATTACAAATAAATTAGATACTAACAATGCCCCCACAATAGCCAACAGTCACAGTCCCCCCACAATAGCCCATATTCCTGGGCAACACTTCATTGTGAAGCCAGCTGGGCTTGTGACTACAGTAAGTACACTTTCTTTTTTTGATTCTCCTGCTCCAACTTCTCTAAAGACAAATGTGTGCTATGCATTGTTTCTATTGTAATGTGTACTTTGTATGTTTTCTATATGTTACATACAGTAGGTGATTACATGAATTGTAATTGGGTTATGTTTTGACATCCATGAAGCCCAACTTGGCTAAAACATACCAATGCAGATACACAACATTTATAGATTCCAATCTCTCCCACACACAGCACCTCAAGATTAACTCTCGGGGACTTAACACACAATTAAAAAAAAAAAATTACGGCTAATCTTTCATACAGAACTCCTGTGGGAAGAATAAAGGACATTTTCTATTAACTCAAGCATAAACCACAAGTAGCTGGATACATCAATAAACTGGGGATTATTTTTTTATACTTTACTGAGGCAATGTGATAGAGGGCCCCCCAAAATCAAAAAAATTTATATGATTTAGTAAAACAAAAAAAAAGCCCATTTCAATAAGTTAATAAATGATTTCCGGCTAAAGTGGCTGATAAAAAGTGATTATTTATATTAGGTAAAGAAATAAATAAACAAAATAAATTTAAGAAACCAATCAGCTCTAAGTTTCACAAGTCCCTCATAATTTCCAGGCTGCAATAATATTTAACATGAACAGGAATAAGATTTATCTCCTGACTCTCCTCCATCCCTCAGTGCTCCCTCGACACCTCTCCGTATGCGCCCTAATTACTCAGCAGATAGAAGGCTGCGAGTGAATCACATTTATAGCTGTTACTAAACACCACGGTCCCTCCATCAATTTATCAGCAACAATGTGCTCAGGAAATCACTTCATTGTTAGCGGACCGATAAAATGTCTGAAAGAACTTTTGTTTGTTAAATATGGTGGCGTTCTTCTATTCTTTTCAAGATTTTTGGAAAATAGTCTAGTCTATTAAAGCGTTTATGCCAGTTTTCTGTCTGACTTTGCACTAAAAAGAACAAGCCAACTGCTTACCCATCTATTTATAAAGTGTCTGCACCAGTTTTGTGTCGTGGCTGCTTTGTGTCCGACAAGACAGAAAAAATGTGCACGTAAAAGGGATAAGTTACTGCTTAGTCGGAGTTTGTGCCACATTTATTTCTGACGTGCGCCACAATTCTGCAGCATTAACAAAGTGCACCGAAAAAAAATAGTGCACTTTCCGAGCAGTGCCAGTGGGGGTGCCAGGTTCATGAAGACCTTGTGCTAAATTTGATGCATCTACACATGCAAGTTTTGATAAATTTGGGCCTCTGTGTTTTTGTTATTTTTTGTATTATTTAATGGGGGGATTTAACAATGGCCCAAAAATGTGCAATTTGCGCATGGTCTTCATGAATGGGGCACATGCTGCACGTGGCTAAAGTGCATAAATTGAGTGATTTTTTTCTGGGGTTTTGTCACATTTCTGTCGGACTTCCAACATGAATGAGCTGGCCGGTGTGAATGTGCATCGAAATGCCACTTTCTGTGTACACTATAGTGCAGCCGCAACACAATACTAGCACAGACACTTCATAAATACATGTGCAACCATTTTTTTGGGGTAGATTGCTTCATAAATGTAAGTCTATGGGGCACATTTTCTTACCCGTCCCGTTGCATCCGCCGATCCATAATGTCCGACGAGGATTCGGAGCTACCGCGATTCACTTACAGCGTGCGTCCAATTTATTGAATGTGTCGCTTCCCCGCTCAGGTCCGCCGGAGTTCACCATCTTCTTCCCGGTGTAAGTGAGTGCTGATCATGCGACACAATACACAATTTGAATTTTAAATTCTGCAATTTGTCCGAATCAGTCGAGTTGTCTGAAGGCCACGCCCCCCGCAGGAAATCTGGCGCCGATACACCACAATACGATCGCGTGCGACACAATCCCCTGTGCGATTCGGCGCAGAACAGAAATAGTCGGGAAACCTAACAGAATTGCGGTCCGCGGACCCTTATTAATTGTGAGCCTATGTGTCTCCACCAGTTCTGCCAGTTTTCAGCTGGAAAACATTAGATTTTTGCTGCGCCACATTTATCACTGGGATGATGAATTCTGGTGCAGCATAAGACTTTCAGTTCCTACTTCAGACCTACTTTTAGTTGCTCTAAACTGTGCACCAGAATTTTGGGGGCTTGGATGATTTCTTGCAAGCCACGCCCCTTTTTCTTGAGGTGCCTCTTTTTCGATTAGCCATGTCCCCCTAGATGGACAAGATTGGAAAAGTGCCAAAAAAGGTTAAAAGATTTGTTAAATCTGGTGCATGGCATTTTAGAAAGTTTATTTTGGCACAAAACCACTAGAATTGTGGTACAAGTGCATTAATAGATCCCCTCCAATTTCTCTGGTGTGGTGCACTCCACTACACGACTTATAACATCTTTAAAAAATTCGTAAAATAAGTCAACCAAATTCCTTTAGTGTTTTGCTCATGCCTTTATTTTGTTGATCTAGGCGGGTATTTTACAATATCACTATTCGTCCTTCAGTGATTTTGGTATGACTCCATACACAGGGATTCACAGATTCTAGAAAATAGTTAATTATATGTTTACATAGAATACATATATATTATCATTGGCTTCTCTATGATTAGTGTATAAGCTGCTTATCTCAGAAAAACAGAAGAAAACTCTTGTCATTTTGTCAATAATTCCATCTATAGGAATTATAATGAAAGGACAACATTCACTTAAAGCGTATCTGACCTTTCAACTACCTTTGCATAAATCAATAGCAAATTGTGTTCTACATGGGACAAATTTTTTCTCAATATTATATGACATATATTCTGTATTGCTGAGCACTTTTTCCCCTGCATGCTGTATCGGAGGATACTCTTTTTTACAACCAGACATAAAGGAACCTCCAACTCGTCTTTCTCAAAAGCATCAGTAGTAGGACATCAGCTCCAGCATTGTGGCTCAAAGGATAGAACTGTTGCCTCACAGTTTCTATTGGGGAGAAGTCTTTATGTTTTACACATGTCTTCTTGGATTTGCTCCAGAACTCCAAACTTACTGATTGTAAATTAAGATTGTGATTAGGGATGATCGAGGATGAGTTCGAATAACAAACCCAAACTCAAACTTCTGACTTAAGGGACATCTACCACCAAAATGAAGGATGGTAAACCAAGAACACTGACATACTGGTGAACGCTTCATCTAGCAGGATCTGGTCCTTCTTTAAACTTCCTATGTCCTTGTTTTTAGGAAAAATTGTTAAAAAATAAGGCTCCATTAACATCTATGTAGGTTGGAGCCCCTTCCGGCTCATTTGCATAACTTTAAAAGCCTTTTTTTTTGCAAAAACCAGGGTATAAGAAGCTAAAAGAAGAGCCGATCCTTCTAGAGGGGGCACACACAAGCATAGCAGTGTGCTTGGTTTACCATCCTTCACCCTGGTGGTAGATGTCCTTTAAGTCTGGGTTTACTGAATCAAACCCACAATGTTTATCACTGACCCAAACATTACGGGTTTCTATGTTTTTTAGGAATTTAAGTGCTCCTGCCTGTCATATTTTGTGGATCCATTCAATGCATATTAGATTCCAACAATCACCCTACTTTCTATATAAATTAAAGGGGTATTCTAGGAATCAGCATAATTCATATACAAATGGTTACTCAAAATATAAGCTAATATGTAATTAGTTTTTATTTAAATTTTTGCTCCCCTTACCAGAAAATTCCGTGGACATACACTATAATGGGCTACCGGTAGAGATGGGCGAATTTGTTAAAATTCGTTTCGTCCCGATTCGCCAAATTTTTTGAAAAAATTTGATTCGACCCGAATCGAATCAAAACGAATCATTTTAAAAAAACAGGCATTTCCTGGCTGCAGAGAGCCTATAGGGTGTTGTAGAACATTGTGCCATGCTTCAATATGCATAGGGAGCGTGGTTTGGTCTTCAAACAATGCTGTGTTTTAGTATGACACTCACATGACAGCCGCGGCTCTTAGAATCGCTTCACTCTTCACTTCCATGTGCACTTACATAGGCCAACTTCCCCAAATAAGCTAAGCGGGAACGCAGCCTGACAAGGTAACGTCTGTGCCAGCTCGAAAGGACTGAGCTGAGGGCCAAGATCCCACTATAACATCAAAGAGTGCACTCTTTTTACACTGACATCAGATGATTCCATAGATTACGACAGAACCAGTTCTGTTAAACGCGGATACATGTGGAAAGCCCCCCAAAAGAGTGCAGAGGATGTTGGCAGTAATTTTGCATTGACGTCACTGATCATTTTGCCCTTCTTTTCGCGCGTCAGTGTCCTCTTTCAATCGGTCAATAATCCATCAGTATTGCTAAAGCCAAAAACAAACAGGAGTTGATCCAGAATAGAGATGAGCAGCAAATATGATACTTGCATGTCCTCTGTGTTCTGTATCCACTCCTGCTTTTGGCTATCAATCCTGAAGCTTTTCATCCTTCTGACAGATGAAATGAAGGGGAAAACCAAACAACGTCATAGAGTGATGGAAGGTGAAAACAGCATTATGGAAATCACAAGGTGTTCCAGGGAGACAGCGGTCAGTTGGCAGCAGCATGAGTAGGCTGCAGAGTGGCACAATGACAAATTATGGAGGTGGCGGAAACATGGTAGGCCACAAAGTGGCACAATGATAAGAGTGTGGAGGTGGCGGCAGCAGAAGCAGCAGCAGGAGCCCACAGGTGGCAGCAACATGGTGGCAGCAACAGGGATAGCCACAGAGTGACGTGGGATCCCCCTTATTAATAGGGGGAAACCCACATTCTTTTTTTTCATATATTGGCAAAAAAAATTGACGTGGGGTACCCCCTATTGTCCGAATCAGCCTGGTACAAAAAAACAGCAGCAGCCTGCCATTACTGAGCTGGGATAGCCCACTGTTAGGAGGCTATTCCAGCGCAACAATAACAGCCTGCAGCCGCCCCACTGCCTGACCATCTATAGACAGTCAGGTACTGGTTTGTACCCGGCTCTTCCCGGCACCCCTGGTGGCGGTGGGTACCGAGGTAATAGTATTGGCGTTAGTGTAAATTTGTCCATAAAAAGGGCAAACACTAAGGAAGTGACACAAAAAAACCGACACATTTTTAATAACAAAAAGAAAGTTTTATTGAATGCTGCACGTGGCTAAAGTGCATAAATTGAGTGATTTTTTTCTGGGGGTTTTGTCACATTTTTGTCGGACTTCCAACATGAATGAGCTGGCCGGTGTGAATGTGCATCGAAATGCCGCTTTCTGTGCACACTATAGTGCAGCCGCAACACAATACTAGCACAGACACTTCATAAATACACGTGCAACCATTTTTTTGGGGTAAATTGCATCATAAATGGGGGCACATTTTCTTACCCGTCCTGTTGCATCCGGCGATCCATAATGTCCGACCAGGATTCGGAGCTACCGCGATTTATGCGTGCGGCCAATTTATTGAATGTGTCGTTCCCCGCTCAGGTCCGCCGGAGTTCACCATCTTCTTCCCGGTGTAAGTGAGTGCTGATCATGCGACACAATACACAATTTGAATTTTAAATTCCGCAATTTGTCCGAATCAGTCGAGTTGTCCGACGGCCACACCCCCTGCAGGAAATCTGGCGATACACCACAATACGATCGTGTGCAACACAATCCCCTGTGCGATTCGGCGCAGAACAGAAATAGTCGGGAAACCTAACAGAATTGCGGTCCGCGGACCCTTACTAAATGTGAGACTCCACCAGGTGTCTCCACCAGTTCTGCCAGTTTTCAGCTGGAAAACATTAGATTTTTGCTGCGCCACATTTATCACTGGGATGATGAATTCTGGTGCAGCATAAGACTTTCAGTTCCTGCTTCAGACCTCCTTTTAGTTGCTCTAAACTGTGCACCAGAATTTTGGGGGCTTGGAGGATTTCTTGCAAGCCACGCCCCTTTCTCTTGAGGTGCCTCTTTTTCGATTAGCCATGTCCCCCTAGATGGACAAGATCGGAAAAGTGCCAAAAAAAGTTAAAAGATTTGTTAAATCTGGTGCATGGCATTTTAGAAAGTTTATTTTGGCACAAAACCACCAGAATTGTGGTACAAGTGCATTAATAGATCCCCTCCAATTTCTCTGGTGTGGTGCACTCCGCTACACGACTTATAACATCTTTAAAAAATTTGTAAAATGTGTCAACCAAATTCCTTTAGTGTTTTGCTCATGCCTTTAATGGGGCAGATTTACTTACCCGGCCCATTCGCGATCCAGCGGCGCGTTCTCTGCACAGGATTCGGGTCCGTACGGGATTTATGAAGGTAGTTCCTCCGCCGTCCACCAGGTGGCGCTATTGCGCTGAAAATCATCTGAACGCGCCAGAATACACCGAGCTGGACCAGGTGAAGGTAAGCGGTTCCCAAGCGACACATTTTCGGTTTTTAAATGCGGCGGTTTTTCCGAATACGTCGGGTTTTCATTCGGCCACGCCCCATGATTTCCGTCGCACGCATGCCGGCACCGATGCGCCGCAATCCGATCGCGTGCGCCAAAATCCCGGGGCAATTCAGGTACCATCGGCGCAAATCGGAAATATTCGGGTAACACGTCGGGAAAACGCGAATCGGGCCTTATGAAATGACCACCATTATGTGATCTGAGGCAGGGTATTTTACTAATATCATACTTCGCACTTCACAGTGATTTTGGTTGACTTCAATACACACGGGATTCACGATTCTAGAAAAATAGTTAATATAAGTGTGTACATAGAAACATATATATTATCATTGGCTTACTCTATGATTAGTTATAGCTGCTTATCTCAGAAAAACAAGAAGAAAAAACTCTTTCATTTTGCAATAATTCCATCTATAGGAATTAATGAAAGGACAAACATTTCACTTTAAAGGCTATCTGACCTTTCAACTACCTTGGCATAAATCAATAAGCAAATTGTGTTTTACATGGGCAACTTTGTTCTCAATATTTATGAATTTATTCTGTATTTCTGGAGCCACTTTTTCCCTGCATGCTGTAGCGGAGGTACATCTTTTTTTACAGAACCAGACCATAACAGAGGAACCTACCATGTCTCTCAAAGCATGCCAGTAGTAGTACATCTCAAACATCAGCTGCCAAGCATTGTGGCTCAGAAGGATAGAAAACTGTTGCCTCAAGTTCTGTATGGGGAGAGAGTCTTTACTGTTTACAAGGTCTTCTTGGGATTTGCTCCAGAACTCCAAAACTTACTGATTGTAATTACAGATGTGATTAGGATGTCGAGGAGGGTTCGAATAAAAAACCCCAACTCAAACTTTGACCTAAAGTACATCTTACCACCAAAATGATGGATGGTAAACAAGAACTGAATGCTGGGTCGAACGCTTATCTCGCAGCGATCTGGCCTTCTTTTAAACTTCCTATGTCTGTTTTTTAGGAAAAATTGTTAGAAAAATAACGCTCCCTTAAATTTAGTAGGTTGGAGCCCCTCAGGCTCATTTGCATAATGTTAACAAGCCTTATTTTGTTTTCTTTCAAAAACCAGGGTATTAAGAAGCTAAGAGAAGGCAGATCTTCTAGAGGGGAGGAGTGGGACACACCAGTATAGCAGTAGCTTGTGCTGTTTGACCATCCTTCACCTGGTGGTAGATGTCCTCTAACCGTAGGACGGAGGGTTTTCCGGCTCATTTCTCGCTCTCCAACTTCAAAAATCCATAACTTTTTCATTTTTACGTGTACAGACCTGTGTGAGGGCTTATTTTGTGCGTAACAAATTTTACTTTCCCGTAATGTTATTTATTTTAACATGCCGTGTACTGCGAAGCTGAAAAAAAATTCCAAATGTGGAAAAATTGAAAAAAAACCGCACGTGCGTCACGTTCTTGTGGGCTCAGTTTTTACGACTTTCACTCTTCGCTCCAAATAACACGCCTACTTTATTCTTTGGTTCGGTGCGATCGCGGTGATACCAAATTTATATAGGTTTTATTGTGTTTTAATACATTTTCAAAAATTAAACGAATGTGTACAAAAAAGAAAAAAAAATTTTTGCCATCTTCTGACGCTAATAACTTTTTCATACTTTGGCGCACGGAAATGTTTGAGGGGTCATTTTTTGCGAAATGAGGCGACGTTTTCATTGCTACCATTTTGAGGTCTGTGCGACATTTTGGTCATTTTTTATTTCATTTTTTATGTTATGTAAAAAGGTGTAAAAGTCGCATTTCGGACATTTGGGCGCCATTTCCCGCCTCGGAGGTCACCGCCGGCCGTAACCGTTTTTATATTTTGATAGATCGGGCATTTTGGGACGCGGCGATACCTAATATGTCCGAGGGTCACGGGAAGGCAGCGCCTAGCATGAAATCGCCATATGCGCCAGCGGACAACGCTGTAAGAATTTCACTCCCCTCACTGGACTCTCCTCTTTGACTGTCCATTTCTCCTCCTCAACTCTTCCAACTCTCTTTGCTGGCCCATACACGCTGATGAAATGAAAGCTGGAAACAGTGAAGGACCTCAAACATGGTTCCACCTGTGTCTCGCAACTTTCTCCTCCTTTATCCTTATACTAAGTCCCCCGCAACCTCCCTCCGTTAAATTATGCGCTGTGAGATGCGGGAAAGACGAATGAGAGAAGAAAGGAGACTGAGAAGAAACAAATGAGAAACAGACCTCCGAAGAGAAGGAGAGAGAAGCCAGAAGAACAGACCTAGGGTGCTTTGGCTATCAAACAAGGGAAATCTTCTCCCCCGTCTCTTGTGCGAAGTTTGCAAAGCTTCCGACTTCATGCTGATCAGAGAGTTTTAAAAAGGCCAAGCGCGGGAGGTGAGGCTGATGATGGCGGCATCGCCACTGACAATCTGTGGACTCCTAAAAGTTATTCAGCACCTGACGATATCAGCATCCACTCCCAATCTCATGTAGACTTGAGGAAGCTGAGACATGAACGGACTTACCAGTGTTTCTGGTTGGAAAGTTGGGAAGGTGACCATCTGGCCAGTCTATCAATCGCTCGAGCGCGCTGGAAACTATGATGATAATGGGTCAGTGTGAATTCCACCTCGGGGCACGTCGCACACAGTAGCTGGAGCGGGAAGTGGAGGCGGCAATGCGCTGCCCTGAGAGTGGCAGCACTCCGTTTGACTGGACCACTTCCTGAAAGGAGAAAAGAACAAAAAGAGAGGCAGCGTAGATTTTCCTGAGGCAGACCGCACCAGCTTAGAGAGCACAGAGAGCAGAGGCGAAGCCGCCGGCATCCACGCGCAAGCCCGTGCGCCAGAACCGTCGTGAAGTGTGTTTGAGCAAATCAGAAAAGAGTGGGAGGGGTGGGGGGGGGGGGTTAGGTTGCGTTTGTTATTTATACTGTATTTTGGGTATGTCTAGAGGAGGGGGAGGAAGGAAAGATGAGGGGAAGGAAACGCTTGAACTATAGATATAACACGGGGCAGGCAGGCACATGTGTGTCAGGTCTGCCGGTTTGGCAGAAGCCGCCACCAGGGTTATTTACGGCCGTTGAGTCACACACAACCAGCCTGCATTCTAGGTTTCAGCGGTCTTTTTGTCTGGTTTTTTTCTTTGCCAAGACACAGGATCAGTCTGCGCCGTGAAGTGATAGTGATTTGCCCTGAATTATTTTCTTGCTTGCTAGTTGTCCCTGTATGGATTCTCCTTGTATTGTATGTGTCTGTTTTGTTGTAATCCTTGTCTTTGTAATAGTTCTTGGGCGTGTGTGCCTTTTATCGCTAGGGATCAGCAGTAGTTTTGAGCCCGCCTGCCTGCTGTAGCTTGGTTCTTAGCGACGGCACTGCTGCTGCTTTGTGCCTAGAGTTACTGACTGATGCGCAAGCCACGGATGGTAGTATTGGAGGAGGAGGTGGAGGAGGGAGGAGGCGGGGTGGGCGGAGGAGGGAGGCATGTAGGCCTGGTGTGAAACACTCCCTCTGGACCGGAGGTAGGCCCCGCATCCTTGGCGTCGCAGTATATGACCAGCCGCACAGGGTCGAGGGGCAGACTCGGCGGGCATCGGGTCCCCAGCCCCACCTCCACCAAGTTTCAAACCCAGGTGCCGTCCAGCGATTTTTGCATTTATATTATATATAGTGGCCCGCCGCAGAGCACTTGTCCACGTTCCGGGTCAGGGACCTTGTCAGAAATGGCGTTGGTCAGGGAGGATATTGATGTTGTTCTGACAAGTGCGCTGGTGCGGGGCTGGGAAGGCACCTCGGAAAAGTAGTGGCGGCTGGGGAGCCGAATACCGAGGGGCGGAAGCCGCCATGAGGTTGGAGAAAGGCCTCGGTCTCTAATAAGACTATAGGGCAGCAATCTCCAGCGGCAATCTGGAAGATGTGGACATTAAGGGGCTTGTGGCATGGTAGCAGGCGTGGGTGGCCGTGACCTTATATTTGCGTTCCGCTCAGCGTCTGGGTATGAGAGCTGACGCGGTGGATGCTGTGGAGGAATCGTGGAGGCGCGATTGGGGTTTTTGTGGCAGGGTCTGGCCAGGGGGACCTGACTATAAATTGACACAGGGGAAGGAGCAGTGGTGTGCACGGCGGCTGAGGTGAACGGGCTTTTTGACCACTGAGTGGGTGTTTGGCATTTATATGCTGCGCATACTGGTGGTAGTTAAGCTATTAGTGGTGGAACCTGCTGCATCCTGGTTTGGGCAAATGTTGCACACCACGGTCCGTCGGTCATCCGGTGTCCTAAGAACCTCCAGACTTCTGAAAATTAGCCCTCGCGCAGGAGCCCTGCCCACGGGAGCTCACTAGTTGACACATTTGGCGATGATGCCACCAGGTCTGGCCCGCCTCTCCGTCGGCCCCCCACCACTGCCCTTTCAACTGTTCTGATCGTGCGGACCTCTCCTCGTCTAAGAAGCACTGTGTTCACACGGCCTATCAACCCAGCTTGGGTCTGTCACCTCATACATCCTCCGGATCCCTCGTATGTCCCCCCTCGACTCATGCCCTGACAACAACATTCCCCCCACTGTCTGACAACGTGTCTCCGCATCGTCGGACACTCTTTACACACTCTTCCATACGTCAAGAAGGTCATCATCACCCACAGACTGCGACTGGTGGGGAAAACCTGGGCATCGGAAAATTGCTCAGCAGCAACCGGCAAGTGTTTGTGACGGTGGGAAGGGTCCATAAAAACAGTTCCTCAAGTATGCCGGTTCTCAAATGCCAAATTTTTACTGGGATGGGGGCAGACTGGGGGGGGAGGAGGAGGAGGCTGAGTGCAGGAGATGGAGGATGCCGATTTCGTGACATGGGCTGGACTGCCGTGGAAGACGGATGGTGGAACAAATTGCCGAAAAGAATTGTCGGCAATCCACGACATCAACTAGTTCGCACTGTTTCTGGCCTCAACAGTGCCTCTTACAACGAGTCCCAGTAAACTTCAGACATAACCGAGGAGTGTAGCTCTGCGGCGTTCCCCTGCTCCCTCATAAGCAGGTGGTGTGTCTCACCCGCCCACAGTACCACGGCCTCGTGGACCCCTGCAGTAGTTGGACGCCCAGTCCCCGCACTTCGTCCTCTACCTAACCCAGGGCTTTGATTTGTATAAACATTTTGAATGAGAAAGGGTATATAACTTGAATTTTTTGTTTAACACTTTTTTTATTTTTTTTTGTGTTTGTTTTGTTGTTTTGTTTTAGGTTTTAAATCCAAATGATGATATCCTATTGCATATGGCTATTTTATGAGACAAGTATGAAAGCACACTGCTATGGACAGATGAGATGACGCTGAGTTATGAAAAAAATAAACGTAAAAATAAAAAAGGAACTGGCAGACTGGGCCTAATTGAAATACACCCCGGGGAGCCCTAATAATTTTCCCACTTCGGTCTTTGCGATGGATATGTGCGTCACTAAGCGCAAAACCACAGCGGTAGCAAGTCCGTAATCCAAAATGCTAAGCCCAATTTTGCTAAAGAATGCCACCTGCAGCAAGTACAGCCACCCACAGCAGATTCAACCAGACAATCACATATATATAACGTACTGGTGGCGTGGTAAGTAAGCCGTTTTGGAATTCTCCTATGGCTATTTCTAGCAAGTATGAAAGCACACGACATGCCAGATGAGATGACGATGAGTATGAAAAAAACTAACGTAAAATAAAGAAAGTAAATGGCGACTGTGCCTAAGATTGAAATACACCCCGAGGCCCTAATAAATTTTCCCATTCGGTCTTTGAGAATGGATAGGGGGCACTACGCGAGCAAAAACAGCAGTCGCAGTCTCACTCCAAATTGCTCACACTTTGCTAGTAGATGCATGCAGAAGGACAGCACCAGCAGATCAACCAGAAATCACATATATATAACGCGAGTGGCGTAGTAAGACGTTGGATCTCCTATGGCATTTTACTAGCCAGCAACTATGAAAGCACAACTTATGCCAGATGAGATGACCTGAGTTAGAAAAAATAAAATCGTAAAATAAAAGAAAAGGCAGACTGTGCCTAATGAAATCAAACCCTAATGAATTTTCCCACTTGGTGTTTGAGGTGGATTATGTGTGTCATAGAGCTAAACACAACGGTAGCCAAGTCCCCCCGTCTAATTCCTCACAATAATTGTACTAGCGCATAATAGTGCCAGCAAGCCCAGCCACAAGCAACTAAAACAAAAAGTTATAACGTTAGGTGAAGCCCTAAGAAGGGCTGTTGTGTTCTTGTAACCACTCCTGCCTAACAGTAAGCTTAAGTAGAACAACCCTAACAACTTTCCTCGACCCAGCAGCCACTTCCTCTCCCTAGCGGCAGCCAGACACAGAATGATTACGAGCAGCGCGGGGCAGCAGGCTAGTTCCCAGGGTCCCTGATCTGGCCAGCCAACCACTGCTATCTAAGTGTAAGGTACCACGTTCATGCTGGGTGGAGTGCAGAGTCTCTGGATTGTGAGGCTCTTGTTTCTGGCGCACCAAAAAGGCAAACGGCGGGGGGAGCTGCCCATTTCTCCTTTTTTTGAGCGGGCGCAGTATTCGTCCGAGCAACGGCAGTTACGAGTACGCTTCATGGTTCGATTCGAGCTCAAGCTCGGAGACTATGTTCGTCATCATCTAATTAAAACAACAATAAAACATATTAAAATTGGTATAACCGCGATCGCACAAACCAAAGAATAAAGTCGGCGTGTATTTGGAGCGAAGAGTGAAAGTCATAAAACTGAGCCCACAAGACCGTTGATGCAACTCGCTATTTTAAAAATTTTAACATTGAATCTTTTTTCTGATTCGCATTACAAGTATGTTAAAATAAATAACATTACGGGAAAGTTAAATATTAAAGCAAAAAAAATAAGCTCACCAGCTCTGTACACGTTAAAAATGAAAAAGTTATGATTTTTGAAGGTGGAGAGCGAGTAATGAGCGAAAAAAAAACCCTGCGTCCTTAAAGGGTAAAAGGCCGGGACGGGAGGTGATGTATCTTCCAACAAGACAATAATCCCAAAAAATAAAGCCAAAATATACACTGGAAGGGTCCACCAATTAAACAGACTCCAGGGTTAAGAATGGCCACAGTCAGATTGCATCCAATAGAGAATCTGTGGAAAGAGCTGAAAATGCTGGTCACAAGCGCTTCATCCGACCTCACGAGCTCAAGATGTTCTCCAAGGAAGAATGGGGCAAGAATTCCCAAAAATTTACAAGTTTAATATCTTATTTTTGAAGCCTGAAATTGACACAAGGTAAGAAACAGAGTGCAAGGGGGCTGAATACTAACCAGGGACTGTATCTAAACAGCACAAGCCACTTTGAGGACACTCCCCCAGTGATCCAAGGTCAAGATAAAATCCTAGAATCTAAATATTTTACATCCTGCATGCTACTAATAGATATGTTTACACTGATCCCCAGGGCAAATGCATTAGAATGTCTAAAGTTTGTATGGTAAGAAGTCTCTTGCCAACCTGATTTATTACATGATCATTGTGTGAATCATTGGTACCATATAGTTAGTAAACCGGAATCAGCGCCAGTCATGTAGCTTTCAGACATTCCGCTTGAGGACTCTGAAGTCGTGTAATTGTAATTAAACTGAGAGCGTTGCAACAACAGTCAACATTCCTTGATGGAATTCCCGGGAATAATTTAACGATATGTTCATTGTTAATGAAGTGATTAACGAGAAAGCTCGATGATTGCTTCGGAAGAGGTGCGTTGATTTATCATGCAGAGAAGCTTTCTGTGCAAGATCTGTAGTTAATGTTTCCAAGAAAACCGGAAGGAAAGTTTGCTTTGTTTTTTCTTTATATATGGCTTGGTCCCCTGTTATTTTCAAATGGTTTGTGTGAAGATTCACTTAATTTTCACTTTCAATTTTTATTTGCTGGTATTAAAATGGTTTGTTGTGTGAAAATATTCATACCCTTGAACAAAATGAACATTAGGAGTCAATACCCCATAATAGCTTCATTCTGGCCATCCATAGTAGGTCCTGGTGGGCGCTCTGGTACCGTGCCGTGCTGGTGTCTTGGCCTCGTCATTAGGAGATGAGAGACCCTACTCGTCCGAGCTTGTTGCTCGATCGAGCATAGTACTCGTAACTGCTCGTTGCTCGGACGAGTATTCGCGCGTCCGCTCGAGGAAAGATGGCAGCTCCCGCGACTGTTGTGCTTTTGGCGGGCCAGCAGAACAGAGCCGAGATGTCACACAAGCCAGGAGGACTGTGTCAACTCCACCCCAGCATGACGCTTTGGTACCCGTAGCAAGAGGATTAGCAGGGGTTGGCTGGCCAGATCAGGGACCCGGGATAGACTAGCCGCTGCCCGCGCTGCTCGGATCATTCTCTGTTGTTTGGGATGCCGCTAGGGAGGAGAGCTGGTGCTGGTCAGGGGAAAGCGGTTAGGGTGTTTTATAGCTTACTGTTAGGGCAGGAGTGATTACTACAACAACCAAACAGCTCCTTTTAGGTACAATAAACGTTGATACTTTTTTTTTTTTATTGATTGTGGCTGGGCTTGGCTGTCAATAGTAGTGCAGCTGTACATATTGTGAGGAATTAGCAGGGGACTGCTACCGTTCTATGTGTTTAGCTTTTAGTGACACACATATCCACCCAAAACACCATAAGTGGGGCAATTTATTAGGGGGTTGATTTCCATTAGGCACAGTCTGCCAGTTTCTTTTTATTTTACGTTTAATTTTTTTAATAAACTCAGTGTCATCTCATCTTGGCATAGTAGTGGCTTTCAGTACTTGGCTAGAAAAAGCCATAGAGAATCCAAACGTTCTTACTTACGCCTACACGAGTAGCGTTAAATCATTTGATTTCTGGTTGATCTGCGGGTTGGCTTGTATAGGTGCAGTGCATTCTATAAGAAAATTGTGAGCCAATTTGTAGTGAGACTTGCGACCACTGTGTTTTCCGTAGTGACGCACATATCCTAGGCAAAGACCGAAGTGGGCAAAATTTATTAGGGCCCGGGGTGTGTTGTATTCAATTAGGCAAGTCTGCCATTTCCTTTTTTATTTTACGTTTATTTTTTTCACATTTAACTCAGCGTCATCTATTCTGGTATAGTAGTGTGCTTTCATCTTGGGATAGAAAATAGCCTAGGAGACATAGGAGAATCTCAAACGTCGTGACTTACGCTACTAGTAGCGTTAATATATCTATTTGATTTCTGGTTTGATTGCTGGTTGGCTGTAGTTGCTGCAGTGCATCTACTAGGAAATTGTGAGCTGCAATTTTGTAGTCGCAGCCTGCGACCCCCCTGTGTTGTTGCGCTACGTGACGCCACATATTCCATCGCAAGACCGAACGTGGGAAAATTATTAGGGCCAGGGTTGTATTTCATGATAGTGCACCCAGCTCTGCCATTTACTTTGTTTTAGTTGCATACGTTTATTTTTTTCATAAAACTCGGTATCATCTTGAACATAGTAGTGTGGACCTTTCCATACTGGATAGAAAAAGCCATAGGAGAATCCAAACGTTTACTATAAGCCGACAGTACGTTATTATATTTTGATTTTGGTTTGAATCTGCTGGTGGCTGTAGTTGCTGCAGTGCATCTATAGGAAATGTGAGCAATTTGTAGTGAGATTGCGACCACTGGGTTTTGCGCTTAGTGACGCACAATCCATCGCCAAAGAAGAAGGGGAATAATTATTAGGGCCCCGGGCCGGGTTGTATTTCAAATAGCAAGTCTGCCATTTCCTTTTTATTTTCCGTTTATTTTTTTCAAAACTCAGCGTCATATCATCGGCATGCAGTGTGCTTTAATACTTGGCTCGCAAATAGCCATAGGAGAATCCAAACGTCTTACTTACGCCTACAGTAGCGTTATATATATATTTGCCATTTGAACCGGCATACCTGAGGAACTGTTTGTGGACCCTTCCCACAGTCACAAACCATTGTCGGTTGTATGAGCAATTTTTTCGCAATGCCCAGGTTTCCACAAGTCGCAGTCTGTGGGTGATGAGACTCCTTGTTGACGTTACCGGAATAGAAGTCGTGTACAAGAGCGGGTGTACGACGGGATGAGGAAACACGGTTGTCAGACAGTGGGAAGGTGTTGTCCGGGCAGGAAGTCCGAGGGGGGAGCGGAGCAGATATGATGCTTGGGATAGGAGGATGAGAGGTGACAGACCCGAAGATGGCGTTGAAGAGGACGGGTGAAACACAGTGCTTCTGAGACGGAGGAGAGTCCTCGACCAAAACACACGGTTTGGAAGACGGCAGGGTGGGGCCAGACGGTAGAGGCAGGGCTAGAGTGGTGACATCAGCGCCAAATGGTCAACTAGTGAAGCTTCCCGTGGCGAGGGCTCCTGCGGCGAGGGCTAGATTTCAGGAAGTCTGGGGGGTTCTTTAAGGCAACACGGTATGACCGATGTGAGTGTGAGAAGGGCCCACATTTGCCCAAACCAGGATTCAGCAGGGAAGGTTACCCACCACTAAATAGCTTAACTACCACCAGTATCAGCGGCAGGTGTATATGAATGCTTAAAACACCCACACTCAGTGGCCAAACATAGCGGCGTTCACCTCCGGCAGGCACACCACTGCTCCTTCCCTGTTTGTCAAGCTGATCGTACGCAGCACCCTGCCCAGGACCCGTGCAACAAAAACCACATCGTCGACTCATCGATCTCACCAGCATCCACCAGCGTTCAGCTCTCCATGACCCCAGACGCTGTGGAGCGGAAACGCATATATAGTTGCAACCCACCAGCACGCCAAGCTTAATGTGCACATCTCCAGATTGCATACGCCTGAGCATGATTTCCCTAGAGGTAGTAGAGACCGAGGCCTTTCGCAGCCTTCATCGGCGGGCGGCGCCCTCGGTATTCGGTCCCCAGCCGCCACACTTTTCACGATGGGCCGTCACAGCCCTGCACCAGCATCGTGTCAGACAACATAATCCGTTGCCTGACCAACGCCGTTTCTGACAAGGCACCTGACCCGGACACGTGGACGAGTGCTTGCCGGGCAGGGCCACTATATATCGCGGACGGCAACATTGGTTAACTTGGTGGAGCGGCTGGGACCGAGTATGACCCTGCGGCTGGTTCATATATACTGCCGACGCCGAGGATGCGGGGCCTACCTCGTCCAGGGGTTTCAGGCCTACTCGCTCTCCTCCATCCACCCTCCTCCCCCCTTTCCCCTCCCCGCCTCCGAAGACGACCATCCGGGGGCATGGAGCCGCCATCAGTTGGTAGATCTAGGCACAGCAGCAGTGCGTCGCTAAGCGATGTGCAGGCGAGGTGCTGAAAAATGCTTGAGCCTAGGCAGATAAAAGGCACACCGCCCAAGAACTATTACAGGGCATTCACGGGCGCAGACTGATCTGTGGCTGGCACGCTGAACCCTGAGCCACGGCAATGGTGGGTTGTGACAACGGCCGTAATTGGTGGCGGCTCTGCACACCGGCAGACTGGACACATGTGCCATGCCTGGCCCATGTGTTTAAATCTGATAGTTCAGCGTTTTCCTCAAGACATACCCCAATATGTTATGCGATTGGCTCACGAAAGGTGCGCGCTCTGTGCGATCATTTCAGGAAGCCAGACAGATGCTGCCACCTCTCAGGCAGCGCAGCGCCGTCTCAACGCCTGCTCACCGACTGTTGTGCGACGTGCCCACGAGGTGAATTCACATGACTCATGTTATCAGAGTTTACCAGCCCAGCGCACGCCGCGATTGTAGGACTGCCGGGTGTCACCTTCAACCAGAACTGGTAGGTCAGGTCAGTCAGCTGCTCAGTCTACAAGGAGGAGTGACGTTGTGTTGTATCGTTCAGGTGATGCGTGTAAACTTGAGGAGTTCAACACAGATGGTCAGTTGGCGATGCCGCCATCATCAGCCTTCACCATCCCGCTGCTTTGGCTCTGTGAAAAAACTTCTTGGTCAGCATGAAGGCGGAAGCTTTGGCTCCTACCAAGAGACGGGGAAGAAGGATCCCTTGTTGAAGCCAAAGCACCCTTAGGTCGTTTCTCAGCGGCATATCGGAGGAGGTGGAGGGGAGGAGGATGAGGAGGAAGAGGAGGAGAAGTTGGCGAGGACACAAGAGGGGACCATGTATGAGTCCTTCATGTTAGCGTGTATGGCCAGAAGAAGAGGAGTTGGAGGAGAGTTGGAGGAGGCGGAAATGGACAGTCAGGCCAGTGAGGGAGTGGAATTCTTAGCGTGGTACTCGGGAGCTATGGCAGATTTCAGCTAGGTGCCTATCCGTGACCCTCGCGTTCAAAGGAATTTATTCCAGAACCGAGTTACGGTGTGTTCCCTGCTCCTGGACCACGGTACAACGCAAAATCTTTCCACTCTCCATCCAGGAGAGGCAAGCGAGATGTGAGAATGCATGAATAACCAGCAGGCCCTGGCAAAGCTGAAACAGTATTTCCTATTGACAGCGCTAGCAGGCAGAGTGCGTAGTTCTGCGGGACAGTACGAGGGAGAGTAGGGCGAGCAGTATGCTTTCCAGCACTGGCAAGAGTTCGCTTTAACAAGCTTTTGCCAGCTTGTATGTCACCCCCGCTCAAGAACCTGCAACCTGTCCCCAGTCTCGGCGAGTAGGGCTGATCTTTACGAAGATGTGAGGAGAGTACGTATCTGACACTACCCATCGTCCTAAATGATCACAAGCTCCCTACAACTACGGGTTTCATAAAGCTGAAACTTTGAACGAAATGGCGCTGCACACGCCTTGGAGGTTCTTGCCATGCCCTGCCGCTAGCGTGTTGTCCCAGCGGGTTTTCTGTGCAGCTGGTGGCATCATCACCGAAAGCGTACACGCCTGTCGCCTGAAGCGCTGACAGGCTTGACGGTATTAAGATGAATATAAAGCCTGGATTTCTCCTAAATTCCAATCTCCCCAGTATGAAGGAAGCTCAACCTGAATAATTATATCCTCCTCCTTCCTCCTCATTTCTCCTTCTCCTCTCTTTGTACAGTACAAGCAGAGGAACTGGCTATTTTTTGACAGGGCCACTGGCTCTACGCTATAGTACTTTATAGCATTTAATTTTTATGGAGGGCCACGACCCGGTCCTCTGTTTAAAACCAAGTTGTTGGGAGGGCCACATACAGGCACTCAATCTATTCCATTTTCTTGGAGGACCACCTGCCCTGCTCTTACTGGTTTGGAAACTTTGTTGGATGCCACATACAGGCAACATCTATTCCTTTTTATGGAGGCCAACCTACCTGGCTCTCTCTGTTTTGAAAACTTTTTTGGTACTGCCACATACAGGCACTCAATCTATTCCATTTTATGGAGGGCCACCTACCGTGCCTCTGACTTTGAGCCATCGGAACATCAATTTGGAGCCAATACCCTTTGTTTTGAACTTTACTGCCACATACAGGCACTATCCAAAGTTGAATGTCTCCATAAGCATCCCCACACGTTGTCTCCATGGCTACCGTCCCAAAAGGTCCGTTCATATAGCGGTCCTTCCATCATCGTCCCTTTATCATCAACGATGTTGTTCAGGCCGAAATTTGAGTTGTTTCATGGATTTCACAGCAAGTTTGTTAACTTGTGCCACCCCCCCCCTGCTGTGTTAATCCACAAAAACACTGGCAAACTTTACCATTTACGGATCTTATTTCAGCGCTGCTTTTCAGGATCTGTTTACATTCCCTCACCCGCCATATCCTAAACTTATAAGAAATTCTCCCTACAACTTGATCTATACAAAAGGGTTCTTAGAAGTGCTCTTTTGGGGAGTAGCCTAGAGACGTGGTGCTTGGATTGTGCGAAAGCTAGCTGGCGGCGGCAGCGCCAGCTCACTGCCAATCTCAACTAACCTAGTTTTAACTGCAGCACCTTATCATCTACTACTAGTTCACTGGCCTCCATACATGGTCCCTTATCAAGAGCTGTGATCAGGCAGAATTTTGTGATTGTTTCATGGCATACCATGTTAACTTTGTCGCCACCCTGCTGTGTAATCCTCAAAATATACTGGTCAAACACTTTTACCATTTACGGACTATATTTCACGCTTCTTGCGGATCTGTTACCATTCCTCACCCGCCATATTCCCAACTATAGAACGCTACACATCTTAACTGGTGAGGCGGACGCGCGCGAGCGCCGGGCTCGGTCATATACTGGCCGAGAGGGATGCGGGGGCCTACCTCGGTCCAGGTGTTTTCAGGGCACTACTATGCCTCTCCTCCCTCCCACCCCTCTCCACCTCCTCTCCTCCGAATTACAATCCGTGGAGCAGGTGCCATCAGGTCGGTAGTCTCTAGGCACAGCAGCAATGCGCGCCTAAGCGAAAGCAGGCGGTGCTCAAAACTCTGAGCCTGGGGTGATAAAAGGCACACTGGCCAAGAGCTTATTACAGGGCATTCCCCAAATTGTTAAACTTGTTTCGCCACCGTGCTGTGTAAGCCACAGAAATAATATGGCAAACTTTTTTCATTTTGGATATTATTTCACAAGGCGCTTCTTGCGCATTGTTTACATGTCCTCCCGCACCCGCCATATCGCCAACTTATTAGAACGCATACTACACTTGATCTTATACAAAGTTCTGTAGTAGTGCGTTTGGGAGAGTAGCCTAGAGGACAGGGGTTGGATTGGAGAAAGCTCGCTGCAGCGGGGCGCCACCCATGCCAAGATCCAACCTAACATAGTTTTAACTGCAGCACACTTTAATTATACTAGTTCTGCCTCCATACATGGTGCCCCTTAAATCAAACGAGGCTGTGTCAGCAGAATTTGGATTGTTTTTCAATGGCTCCATGTTACTTTGTCGCGCACCCTGCCGCGTGTAATCCCATAAATACTGGCAAAACTTTTACCATTTACGGATATTATTTCAGCGCTTCTTGCGCATCTTGTGTTACATTCCCCTCACCCGGCCAGATCCTCAAACTGTAAGAAGCTACTTCATCTTGATCTTATACAAAGGTTACTTAGACAGTGCTGTTGTTGTGGGAGTAGCTAGAGACAGGCGACTTGGATTGGCGAAAGCTCGCCTGGCAGCCGGAGCGCCAGCTCCAATGTCCAGATCCAATACTTAACATAGTTGTAATAACTGCAGCATCCCTTTAATCTACTACCTAGTCTTATGGCCTCCATACTGTCCCCTTATCAAAACGAGCTGTGTGAGGCAAAATTTTGGGTTGTTTTCAAGGGCTCCTCCACTTCAAACTTGTTAACTTTGTTGTCGCACCCTGCTGTGTAACACAAAATAATGGCAAAACTTTTATCATGTACCGATATTATTTGACGCTTCTTGCTCACCTCCTTTGTGTTTCCTTGCCTCCACCCTTGGGTGGAGCCTGAGTCCATTAGGGTACTTCGCCATTATGCCACTCTCTAGCCTGATCGCTGCTGCCGTTCCCTGCATGCCGTCCTATATTGTCCAGGGCAGATTCTGATTGGATTGTTTTAGATGGCTATCTAAGCTTCATTTCTGTCACTCTGTCATGGCCAGCTGGTTGCCCATACATTTGAGCCATAATGTGCTATTGGTGCTTATTTATTTTAAGCACTACAGATGGCATCCATGCAATGCTGCCCCCTGCTGTTTATCCCCTGTCCATTTCTCCGTGGTGTTTCATCTTTTCTGGGTTCCCAAGGTGTTTGGCCATAGCTTCCCTGGGTCAGAGGCCTTGGTCCCCTTGAAAAAATCTCGAGTTATCGCATTGACTTCAATGGGCTCGTTACTCGAAATACGAGCACTCGAGCATCGGGAAGAAGTTCTTCTGCGAAAACGAGTACGCCGCAGTTTTAGTGCTCGCCATTCTACTCGTCATCCAAGTTTTCATCATAATACTGTTATGTGTTTGCATGCATGAACAATTAACAACTACATTTTTGTATCATTCCTCACGGTTTGTTTTTTAGAGCTCTGGCTCCTCCTTCCATTCTCTTACAAGCTCTCATGTTTCTTTTCCAATGGATAAGAATCTGCCGCTGGTCATGTGATGTCACACAGGTGCACGGCTCTTATATCTCCCGGCCTCCATTCACACAGAGAGGCATGGCTCGTTTCGTCCTGGTATGTGTTGTCACAGGGTCAGAGCCATTATATTCACAGAGGATATCAGAGCTGTGTATTATAATGTGACATGCAACTCTTTATGACTCACATGATTAAGGTATAAAACCGAGCTTTGGCCACCGGTGTGACCCTCACATGACCAGGAGTTTAAAATGAGCCATGCCACCTGTGTGACATCACATGGACCATGGATAACAATGAGACCGTGCACCTGCGTGTCCATCACAGGTGACTAGGATGATAAAATGAGCAGTTGCACCTGTTTGACATCACATGTGATGGACACATTATTGTATCCATATGCGGAGCAATTTAGAAGCTTTCCATAGTGGACAGCATGCATAGTGAGGAGTTGATAACAAAAGGTATAGGCAGTGATCTTGCTCACGGTTTTTATGAGCTCTTTAGATTTTGCCCATCAGATTTATTTAGTGTATTAGTGAAACTTGGGACAGTGACTGCAGTACAACAACTAGATGCTAAGGTTTTCCTGTCGTGATGGTGGGAATGTATAAGGAACTGGCGGACAAGTATTAGAATTATAGCAGACAAGGCTGTTAAAATCCAGCCCTGATAATGCCAGAGTAAGGGCTCTTTTACCACTTGAGCGTTGTTCTCACGTCTGTAAGTTCCTTGATTTCCACGATGCCTCAAAGCCATGATTTCTATGGGTGTTTTTCCACATTGGCTTGTCATTTCATTGTCCATGAAAAAACATGTCCAATTTTGTCAACTAATGGGGATCACGGAAGCAATAGAGTCTATGGATCTGCAAAAAAATGAATGGCAAACATCCGTTTTTTTTACTGATGAGGTTGGAAACAGAGTTACTTGCAAAGCAATTGTACACCTTCCATTCCGATTTTTTTTGCCTAAATTTGCCCACAGCCTCAAATTCACCTGCAATGTAGTAAAGTGTTCTAAGTTACAACACATAACAGAAACAACTGTCAGATTTGAAAAATGGGCTGTATCGGGAAGGTGAAAATTGCAAGTCACTAAGGGATCAATATATCTGGTGCATGTACACCACACACAGGGGGAGTATACTACGGGTCATGATACCCACAGTCATAATAAATCTCTCACTGTATGGGGGCATTTAGCATAGGCCCGATTCGCGTTTTTCAGACGTTACCGACCGATATTTCCGATTTGCATAATTTTCCCTGAATTGCCAATTAGCAAAAACCAGTTGGTGCCCGCCGATTGTGGTGGATCAGCGCCGGCGTGCACGCGACGGAAATCAGGGGCATGGCCAACTAAAAACCCGATGGATTCTGGGGGAAACCGCTGCATTTAAAAAGAAAGTGTCGCGGGACACAGCGCTTACTTACCCTCTCCGGGATAGGAAGTGAACTCAGCCGCTCGTGTAGTCAGATACCCTGTCGAGCGGCAGAATCAACTGTGGGGTCGCGGAAACTGGTATCGCCGGAAGGACCCATCCACACCACGAGAACCGCCGCTGGATCTCGAATGGACCGGAAGCAAGTAAATCTGGTCCCCCTTTGGGCATTTGATTTACCTGTCCATCTTGCGTTCAGTGGGTGGCTTCTCCGACGAGCGGTTCGGGGTCTTCCGGCGATTCATGAAGGGTCCTGCCCCGATGTCCACCAGGTGGTCGCTACTGCGTCGGGTCGCCGAGTGCGTCGTGAGTTCAGTGATCTTTCCGGTGCATGTAAGTATGGGAGTGTACTTGCGACAATTTTTAATTTAAAATATGGCGGGTTTTTACGAATCCTTCGGGTTTTCCGGACTGGGCACGCCCCGATTCCGTCACATGCAACTGGACACCGAAATATATTTGCTTGCGTGCGCCAAAATCCGGCGGCATTCGGCGCAAACCAGAAAAAATACCAAAACACGACAAGAAAAACGTGAATCGGCCGCCGTTAATTAAATTGTGGCCCCTGATTGTGTTTCCAAAAAGTCTTAGTGATTGGATATCACCTTCTGGGGAAAACACGACGGATTCGGAAAAAAAATGTGGGTATTTATAAAAAAAACACTGTGTGCAGCGACCAGCACTTACAAAACGCACCGGGAGAAGAAGTGAACCTCGGAGGATCTCGGTGCGAGAACGACACCTGAGACATCGGCGGCACGACCTGTAGTGAATCCCGGCGACCGACCCGAATCCTCGCTCGAGAACGCAACCACTGGATCGTTGAATCTGGACGTGGTAAGTAATCTGCCCCCTTATTTTCACAAGAGAATGTGAGAGTGGTGATAATAACATGGTTTGTGGCACCGTGTGTGACATCAACATGACCATGACAAATTTCTATCCAGTGGAAAGGAAACACAGAAGCTTTCTGTAGTAGGCACAGCAAGCAGAGATCTTGCACAACGAGAGGAATAATAAAGAAAGTAAATTGGAACAGTTTTATACTTCCATAACAAAAACAATATCAATCTATTGCTAAAAGTGGACACCCCTTTAAGGTAGCTGACATTAGCCAATAAATGAATAGTTTATATTGTAAAAGCAGAAAAATAAAAAAAAGTTCTTGACATAGAGGAGAGAGGTGATGGGTTAAGAGTTTCAGAGGTCAGAATTCAAAAAGAGCATAGCGGCGAGGGGAAATATACTAAATAAACAAACATAAAATAAACCAAAGATATACTCCCAATTTGCAGCTCATCTTTTTTTAGTTTTTTGTGATTTTATTATATCAATTGTAGAGATTCATTAGTCTTCCTTCAAAAACTTCCCGTTTTTAATTCTGCATCAATTAAACTTTCATTTACAAGGCAAACAAAAAAACCCAGAACTTCAGCCGGTAATTTTGTTGATATAAGAATGTTATTCTCTATATGCAATTTGATCCATTTAACAGCTAAAAAATGGAAAATATTCAATAATATAGTAAGTCGCAATGGGCCAAAATGTATTGTTTTGTTATGCTGCAAGCGAGAACGCGGGGGAATATTTTTTTGTTTATGTGTTTACTAATGTATTTCATTGACAAGTAGAAACATCTGTGCGCTTACCATTGCAAATAGCTCAGGAACAGGAAATATTAAAAGTGATGAAACCATCCCAGTAATTGCAAGTTCTCATAGTGTCAAAATTACTTGACTTGTGTTTGTTACAAATCCGAGACAACCAGTAAACTCTTGTTACTGGTAGGAATGTAGACTCTATTGACAGGTCAGATAAGTCAAAGTGGTGCCCTGAAAATGGACCCCCCCCCCCAAAAAAAAAAAAAAAGCTAAATGACAACTCATACCCTTCACTTTCTCCTTTTATTGTGTTAAGAGAGGGTTTTTCAACCACCACATCTTTAGAGATGTCTATAAATAGAATATTAAAAATATAAAAACGTAACAGAGATTACAACTCATGGTGTTTCGCATCAGCTGAAGCTCACCGAATTTGATTCTTACCAAATCTTTGCCGAAACCCACTGTCATATAATGTTGAAATATGGTTTCTGACTCTCCTCTAGTCCTCTAGAAAGCAAAGAAAATATATAGATAAACTTTCCCTTCTCCCCAATGCAGCTGGATTTCCTCCTCTCGTGTGCTGTCACTAGGCGCACTACTTAAAGGACATTACCATCGGTTTTACTGATGTGAGAACTGTCCAACTTACCTATTCAATTCTTTACCAGGAGGAAGCAGTGCTTGATTATCTTCAGGAAAGTCTTAAGAGAAGTGTAGAAAATGTTTTGTTAAAAATGCTATGAACAAAGATGGCTCAGCTACGTACGGAGCCACTGCTCCAGCTCTGCTTCAATGATTCTTGTTAAGTTCAAGTGATGCTGCCCCTTAAGATGCAGATAGCAGAGCATGGCGTCATGTATGCATTTTTTGTAAAGAGTTTCTACACTCCCGATGTTCCTGGAGATAATAAAGAGGTTTCCATTCCTAACGTAGGACGAGCAAGTAAGTTTGGACATCTATTATCAGTAAACCTGATGTAGGATGTAATTTAGCAACATGTACACATTGTTTGGCTCAGCCAGCAGTATGGATAGAAATGTGGTTGTCATGGTTCCATGGGCCTAAGTCGGGGGTATCATTTACTAAGACGATGGGGGGTAGTTCGACGAATGGTTACCAATATCGTGTTGCCCGTTTTCCCTGTAATCTACATAAGCCAGCCAAACAAGGGAATATATTGGACGCGATCTCAGGCATGGTGGGAGCTATAGGCGGGACTGCAAGCGAATTGATATCTCGAAGGCGGCTTCAGAACAAAACGCAGATTCGGAAGCACAAGAACATTGTCCTATAAAAGTGTCGGGACTCAGAACATCTAGTGCCAGTAAACTAGGGATCCGCGGAGCTACATTGGGCTTATCAGAAGTGCGCACACGACTGAGGGATGACTGACCTTAGGAAATCCGGCCCGAATCGGAGAACGGTAAATCGCACATCGACGGGAATATCTGCACTGTGTTCTGGCGGCCAAGTTTGGATAGTGTAATTTATACAAGTGAGATGTTTTGGCGAAGTGGTGTGGTAACTATAGGGAGAGTAGACCTAATGGGTAAGAGGGGGGGAAGGCGAGAGGTGTAGATAAGAGGTGAGGCCATGGCAGCCCTCTGGTACTTCTCTATAAAGAAAACGTCAAAGTAGGAGATCGATGTACGGAGGGCTTATAAAGGCTGCAAATTGATATAAATGCAGGTCAATGGGCGAAGAAATGACATGGTGTGAAAATGCAAAAAGGGGAGCATATATTCTAGAATGGTAAAAGGGAGATTAAGAGAGGACTCAAAAGGGAAGTATTCGGGGAAGGAAAAGGGTGCGCTGAAGGTGGCATATGGGGTAGAGGTTATAGATGGCCAGGGTATTGGTTTGTATTTGGTACTTTGTAATTACGGGCACCCCATTTTTTTCACGGATCTTGAGGGGCGGAGGGGTGTTCCCAGTTACAAACGGTTTGGGACCATGCTCTAGAACACACTTTTTTCTTTAAAACCTATTAAATAGTCGCCAACTTGTCATGTGATTTAGCTACCATATACCTGTGCTTATCATACTGTGCTTTGAGAACTGGCTATATGGAATAAATCATAAGATCATGGAGTTATTTGATCTTGTTGCTGTGCTGCTTATAACATCTTCATGCTGGCCAGGCTATCTCCATATGCACAATTTCTCTCTTTTTTCTATCTACGTATTGTAACTATCCTTAGTTATATAACAGCAACAGGACAATTACCGGAGTCTTTTGGCAGCTTTAATAACGTTTCATAGTATTTTAAGAATTTTATGCTTTACAAATTAACATGCCTGGCACAGGTTTTTGAATATTTTTTTTTAAAAGTGCTGTCTTTTATAAGCTAACAAAATTCTGCGCGTGGCTGTCATAATATCTAGAAAACGACACTCGAACCGTTCGGGAGATGAAGCTCCTATCCAGAAAGATGTTGTATCAGTCTATTGGAACGTAGCGCTTGGTGATCTTTCCAGCCCAATCGTAGTAAGCGAGATGGAAGTAACTTAATTCAGCATTCCGCCCTATATCTCTCCTGAGTTTTTCCTTTCTGAAGACAGCATCTACAATCATCCAATTATTCTGTAGTACATCACGCGTAGGAATAATAGTAACAGAAATTGGGAGCCAGATAAGTAACATGTATCACAATCACGCGAGCTACTTAACTCGATTATTCAATGTTGTTAAAACCCCTTCGCTCCCCTATAAAACCAATTGCCACTTTTTAGATTTTTAATTCATTCCCTCTGTATCTCTAGGGGAGTGTGGGGGGTCAATACACTGGCCCGATCGTGTCAGTTAATAATTGAGATTTTTTGGAAAAATTCTTGTAAAAGTGAGCAAAAGGAGAAAAAGTTATATATATATAAAAAAAAAGCTATACTCGTATTTTCAGGGACGATTCCATGGAGGAGTCGATATTTTGTTTAGTGTAGGGCTTTTAGCGAAATTTCTGCTGACGTTAGTAGTAACGGAAAAAAAGGGAGTAGAGATGTTCTACTAAATCAATTTATTGAAACTTTTTTTAATTTGTTTAGGGTCCTAAAACTCTAACAGATAGGGAGTGGTCCTCTATTTTCATTTTTTGCTCCGACCCTAAGCGGTGAGTGATCTATGTCTTATCGCTAATATGCATACTAACTAGCGAGCTTGAGAAACAATACAAAGGGGTCTAGAGGATAGTCAACAATATGGTTCGACTCAATGGAATGGACAAATCGACACCTACAGATGACAATAATATAGAACATCAGATCTAGCCAGAATGTACACCTATATAGAAGCACCGCGAACTATTGATGGGAAGATTGGGGTAATTACTACCCGATTCGCGTTTCACACTGACGTTTTCCGGTTTGCGCGATTGTCCTGAATGACCGGGATTGGCGCGCGATCGATTGTGCGCATGGTCATGACGGAGAAATCGTGCGCGTCGCAAAACCCGTTGCACCATTTAGACAAAATGTCGCGTCCACTAAGATCCGCCTGTCACCATGTCTTGGCCGGTGTTTGGGCTGCCGCGCTCGGATAGCAGCATGCACTGGTCTGCGGAGACTACCTTATGATCGGCCGTGACCGTCACCGAGAGGCGCATCGCGCCGACCGGTGTGATCGCCATATTCGTCAATGAGTGTCGGTAACTATCTATTTGTGCAACTAGAAACGAGCTTCAGGACAGGGGTAGTGCAAATCCCAGAAGCTCCAGGAAAAGAACTATGTGGTGTCACAAGAGACGATATGACCCTTATATTGCCCGTATGCATTGCTATATTATAAGATGCATTAAATTTACCACCAAAGATACTAGTAAAGTTAGTAAAATGATTCTGCCTTCTAAGCATTGCCTCCAACTTCAGTAAAAAAAACTTTGCACTTATATGAATACGAAGTGGTCAAGCTAATAATGGAATCTGTTTATGAGGGCTCCAACTTCATCTTGCTGCAACCCGATTTGCTTCACTAGACCAAGCTCTACTAGAACTTTGCCGGCAAATATTGCCATAAGATCCTACTCAGACCATAGATTACTGGTCAAAGTTTTAGTTGCTAAACATTAAGAGCCTATTTATATCAGCCCTTTGGAACATAGCGGATCTTCTATCCTTATGCTATATGCAGACAACTTAGTCGTGAGCGGCAATTCAGGGAGCAAGATTGGACGAGGGAGGGACAAGGAGATTATTGCAAGGCCTGAATTTACACATGTGGGCAATTATTAATACGTCCCACTCGATCGCCCCAGGTGCGTTGTCATACAGATTTCAAAGCTGTCGGGATCCTTAGCTCGTGCTTCCAATGTTGCATGTTCTTCCACTGACGATCTCGTGCCTCTCGTGCACTACGACCATGCCTCGGATTTGTGTCGCAAGTCGTGCGGAGCTATAATCCTATGCGGGCGCCCAAACCCACTATGAGCGGACTAAAGTCGCAATGTGGTATCGGACCTTCAGGTCATGTGCCCGATATTATCCATCCTTACACTACCGCATGAAAATGTACAGAGACTGATAGTCTCTAGCGCTGGAGAGGGGAAGCGACACATCCAGGATATCGGACGCACGATCTTCATGAATCGCAGTAGAGTGCATTCCGGTCATACAATGCACTTTCGGGGATAGTGACAGGACAGGTAAGTAAATGTGGCCTAAAGTCTGATGCTGGATGATAAATCTGATGAAGTACAAACACTATCTCCAGTTAGCTATTTGATTAGGCAAAGATAGCAGAGAGTTCACAGTGCACAGGAGGGTACATTATTCATTATCTTAATTTTCTCCTTCTCTGGTGCTATGTCCGCTTTTCCAGCCAACAATTGACTCAGCAAATTTGGCAAAACAAAGATATTAGGTTCCTCACTTCATCATCATCACTGCAAGCTCTTTCTTTTTATTTCATTAAGATATAACAGTACTACAAATTATGGCTACATTACTAAACAATCACAAGATGATATGAACCATGTTAATAGATAACCCACAAAAAACCCACCTCTGTCCTTCCTCTGCAGAGAATTAAGGAAAAATTTAAAATGAATTAATATTAGATAACAATGCCCCCACAGTAGCCAACAGTCACAGTGCCCCACAATAGCCCATAATTCTGGGCCCCACTTAATTATGACGCGGCTGGGGTGTGACTACAGTAGTAATACCACTTTCTTTTTTGGTTCTCCGCTCCAACTTCTCTAAAGACAAAGTGTGGCTATGCTTTGTTTTAATGTAAGTGTGTAACTTTATATGTTTTCTATCTTATATACGTCATATACAGTAGGTGATTACTGAATTGTAATGGGTTCGTTTTGAACATCATGAAGCCAAACTGGCTAAAACATACCGATACAGATACACAGCATTTATAGATTCCAATCTCTCCCACCACAGCACCTCAAGATTAACTCTCGGGGACTCTAACAAACAATAAAAAAAAAACAAATTACAGCTAATCTTCATATAGAAACTCCAGTGGGAAGAATAAAGGACATTTTCTATTAACTCAAGCATAAACACCACAGTAGTGGATACATCAATAAACGGGGATTATTTTTTATACTTTACTGAGGCATGTGATAGAGGGGCCCCCAAATTCCAAAAAATTATATGATAGTAAAACAAGTAAAACAAAAAAAAAAAAAGCCATTTCAATAAGTTAATAAATGACTTCCGGCTAAAGTGCTTGATAACAAGCGATTATTATATTAGGTTAAAGACATAAATAAAACAAAAATAAGTAAAACCAATCAGCTCTAAGTTTCACCAAGTCCTCATAATTTCCAGGTGCCATAATATTTAACATGAAACAGGAATAAGATTTATCTCTGACACTCCTCCATCCCTCAGTGCTCTCGAGCACCTCTCCGTATGCGCCTATTACTCAGCAGATGAAGGATGCGAGTGAATCACATTTATATGCTGTTACCAAACACCACGGTCCCTCCATCAATTATCAGCAAACAATGGGCACATGAAACTCATCATTGTTAGCGGACCGATTAAAAGTCGAAGAACTTTTGTTTGTTAAAATGGTGGCGTTCTTCTATCTTTTCAAGATTTGGGAAAATAGTCTAGTTTATTAAAGCGTTTATGAGTTCTGTTCGGACTTTGCACTAAAAAGAACAAGCCAACTGCTTACCCATCTATTTATAAAGGGGCAGCACCAGTTTGTGTCGTGGCTATTTTTGTGTCCGACAAGACAGAAAAAATGTGCATGTAAGGGATAAGGTCTGCTTAGTCGGAGTTTGCGCCACAGTTATTTCTGACGTGCGCCACAATTCTAGCAGCATTAACAAGGTGCACCGAAAAAAAAATAATAGTGAACACTTCCGAGCAGTGCCAGTGGGGGTGTCAGGTCATGAAGACCGTGCTAAATGTTGATGCATTTACACATGCAAGTTTTGATAAATTTGGGGGCCTCTGTGTTTTTGTTATTTTTGTAATATTAATGGGGGATTTAACAATGGCAAAAAATGTGCAATTTGCGACATGGTCTTCATGAATGGGGGCACATGCTGCACGTGGCTAAAGTGCATAAATTGAGGTGATTTTTTCTGGGGGTTTGTCACATTTTTGTCGGACTTCCAACATGAATGAGTGGCGTGGTGGAATGTGGATCGAAATGCCGCTTCTGTGCACCACTATAGTGCGAGCCGCAACACATACTAGCACAGACACTCTCATAATACACGTGCAACCATTTTTTTGGGGGTAAATTGCATCATAAATGGGGGCACTTTTCGTACCCTGTCCTGTTGCATCGGCGATCCATAATCGTCCGACCAGGATTCGGAGCTACCGCGATTTATGCGTGCGGCCAATTTATGAATGTGGCGTCCCCGCTCAGGTCCGCCGGAGTTACCATCTTCTTCCGGTGTACGTGTAAGTGAGTGCTGATCATGCGACACATATAACAATTTGAATTTTTTAATCCGCAATTTGTCCACAGAATCAGTCTCGAGTTGTCCGCGCGGCCACACCCCTGCAGGAAATCTGGCGAACACCACAATAGATCGTGTGCAACACAATCCCCTGTGCCATTCGGCGCGCAGAACAGAAATAGTCGGGAAACCTAACCAGAATTGCGGTCCGCGGACCCTTACTAAATGTGAGACTCCACAGGTGTCTCACCAGTTCTGCCAGTTTTCAGGTGGAAAACATTAGATTTTTGCTGCGCCCCATTTATCAGGGATGATGAATTTGGTGCAGCATAAGAACTTTCATTCCTGCTTCAGACCTCTTTTAGTTGCTCTAAAGTGCACCGAATTTTGGGGGCTTGGAGATTTCTGCAAGCCACGCCCCTTTCTCTTTGAGGTGCCTCTTTTTACGATTAGCCATGTCCCCCTAGATGGACAAGATCGGAAAAAAGTGCCAAAAAAGTTAAAAGACTTGTTTTAAATCGGTGCATGGCAATTTAGAAAGTTTATTTTGGCACAAACCAACCAGAATTGTGGTACAAGTGCATAATAGATCCCCTCCAATTTCTGGTGTGGTGGGCACTCCGTACACGACTTATACACATCTTAAAAAATTTGTAAAATGTGTCAACCAAATTCTTAGTGTTTTGCTCATGCCTTTATGGGGCAGATTTACTTACCCGGCCCATTCGCGATCCAGCGGCGCGTTCTCTGCACAGGATTGGGTCCGTAGGGATTTATGAAGGTAGTTCCTCGCCGTCCACCAGGTGGCGCTATTGCGCTGAAAATATCTGAACGCGCCCAGAATACACCGAGCTGGACCAGGTGAGAGTAAGCGGTTTCCCAAGCGACAAATTTTCGGTTTTTAAAGCGGCGGTTTTTTCGAAACGTCGGGGTTCATTCGGCACGCCCCATGATTTCCGTCGCACGCATGCCGGCACCGATGCGCCGCAATCCGATCGCGTGCTGCCAAAATCCGGGGCAATTAGGTACCATCGGCGCAAATCGGAATATTCGCGGGGTAACATGTCGGGAAAACGCGAATCGGGCCTTTAGAAATGACCCCATTATGTTGATCTGAGGCGGGTTTTTACAATATCACTATTCGCCTTCAGTGATTTTGGTATGACTCACTACACCAGGGATTCACGAGTTCTAGAAAATAGTTAATATAGTTTACATGAATACAATATATATTATCATTGGCTTTCTTGATTAGTGTATAAGCTGCTTATCTCAGAAAAACAGAAGAAAAAACTTGTCATTTTGTCAATAATTCCATCTATAGGAATTTAATGAAAGGACAACATTTCACTTAAAGCGTATCTGACCTTTCAACTACCTTTGCATAAATCAATAGCAAATTGTGTTCTACAGGGACAATTTTTCTCAATATTTATGACATTATTCTGTATTTCTGAGCCACTTTTTCCCCTGCATGCTGTAGCGGAGGATACTCTTTTTACAACCAGACATAAAGGGAACCCACCACTCGTCTTTCTCAAAGCACAGTGTAGAAGTCGTAGGACACAGCCCAGCATTGTGGCTCAAAGGATAGAACTGTTGCCTCACGTTTTATTGGGGAGAAGTCTTTATGTTTTACACATGTCTTTTTGGGATTTGACTCCAGAACTCCAAACTTACTGATTGTAAATTAGATTGTGATTAGGGATGTCGAGGAGGAGTATCACGAATAAAAAACACCAACTCAACTTCTGACTTAAAGGACATCTACCACCAAAATGATGGTGGTAAACCAAGACACTGAAATGCTGGTCGAACGCTTCATCTCGCAGGATCTGGTCCTTCTTTAAACTTCCTATGTCCTTGTTTTTAGGAAAAATTGTTAGAAAATAAAGCTCCATTAACATCTATGTAGGTTGGAGCCCCTCAGGCTCATTTGCATAATGTTAAAAGCCTTATTTTTTTTCTTTCAAAAACCAGGGTATAAGAAGCTAAGAGAAGAGCAGATCCTTCTAGAGGGGGGACACACCAGTATAGCAGTAGCTTTGCTTGGTTTACCATCCTTCACCATGGGTGTAGATGTCCCTAACCCTTAAGGACGGAGGGTTTTTTCGGCTAATTTCTAGCTCTCCAACTTCACAAATCCATAACTTTTTTCATTTTATCTGTACAGGCTGTCGTGAGGGTTATTTTGTGGTAACAATTTACTTCCGTAATTTATTATTTTAACATGCCGTTGTACTGCGAGAGCTGAAAAAAAAAATTCCAAATGTGGAAAAATTGAAAAAAAGCGTCACGTTCTTGTGGGCTCAGTTTTTACGACTTTCACTCTTGCGCCTACAATAACACGCACTACTTATTCTGGGTTCGAGGTGGAATTGCGGGTGATACCAAATTTATATAGGTTTTATTGTGTTTTAATAAATTTTCAAAAATTAACGAATGTGTAAAAAAAAGAAAAAAAATTTTTGCCATCTTCTGACGCTAATAACTTTTTCATACTTTGCGGCGACGGAAATGTGTGAGGAGTCATTTTTTTGCGAAATGATGGCGACGTTTTCATTGCTACCCCATTTTGAGGTCTGTGCGACTTTTGGTCATTTTTATGTGATGAAAAAGGTGTTGAAAAATCGCATTTCGGACATTTGGGCGCCATTTCCCGCCTCGGAGGTCACCGCGGCCGTAAACGTTTTTTTATTGTGATAGATCGGGCATTTTGGGACGCGGCAGATACCTATATGTCTGTGATTTTACTGGATTTGTTAGTGTTTTTATTCCTTCTAGGGTAAAGGGGGTGATTTGAACTTTTAATATTTATTATTTTTTTAATTTTTAACTTTTTTTTTTCACTACTTTTTTAGACCATCAGGGTACATTAACCCTAGATATCAGATCGCTCCCTACCATATCTCAATACTACAGATATGCAATATATGCGTCGTTTTTCCGGTCTTACATTACAATGAGCCACTGGCCTCATTGTACCGAACCTGCATCAACCATGTAGCCTCGTGTAAGAGAAGACCGAGCTACCATGGTAACCGATCGCCGCCCCCCGATGACGTTCGGGGGCGTGGCGATCGAAAAAAAGATGGCGGCGCCCGCGCAAATGCAAAAACCCCCACCTCTGTATGAAGAGGACTCAGCCCGTGAGCCCTCTTCATACATCCCTTATACCTTTGCGCCGTAGAGCTACGGCGCAGAGCGTTAAGGGGTTAAGTCTGGGTTTAGTGAATCAAACCCACAATGTTTATCACTGACCCAAACATTACAGGTTTCTATGTTTTTTTAGGAATTTTAGTGCTCCTGACTGTCTTATTTTGTGGGTCCATTCAATGCATATTATATTCGAACAATCACCCTACTTTCTATAGAAATTAAAGGGGTATTCTAAGAATCAGCATAATTCATATACAAATGGTTACTCAAAATATAAGCTAATATGTATTTAGTTTTTATTAAAATTTTTGCTTCCCTTACCAGAAAATCCTGTGGACATACACTATAATGGAGAATAAAAATGCTACTGGTCCTTTAATCAGTCTGTTGCTTTCCTCTGTGCGGAGCAGAAACAGGATGGAAGATGGCCGCTGGTCACCTGTCCCCATCACGTGTCCTGCACCTGTCTGAGCAGGTCATGTGATCACTACTATGTTGGGCTGTACTTGGTTAGTTGCAGTGCATCCAGTACGGCCAGTATTGTGGTGAGACTCCATATTAGTGATGCAATGTGCAGTGATGACAGTTACACATCATTACTATGGTAACAGAGCAGGACAGTCTGTTACATCATGATTGGGAGCAGAGCATAAGAGAGAGGAGGAGTTACTGAGAACTAAAGTATCATGAAACTCGTAGTTTCCAGTGGCGGCCATCTTGGTAATAACTCCACACACTTTAGAAAGGCCATACATTTTGTAAATCATAAAATAAAACTATTTAGGCTCCATTTTGTGACTAATGACATTGAGTTTCGTTATATTCATTCATTTATATCATCATGGGTTTTTGTATGAGACGTTCATATTCCCTGAATACCCCTTTAAGTTAAAAAAAATATATATGAATAATGTTGAGTGGACCCGACTCCGAACTTCATTAGAATTTGCTGAAACTGATTACATGCATTAACAGCGAATGAGGTGGAGCCAAACTCAGGCCCACAGTACCCAAAACCAATTAAGTTTGTTACACACAAGAACTTTGGGGTCTGGGTCTATTCAACACTACCTATTAATCTGTCCAATGTCTCATAGATATTACAATATTATGTCAAAAAATAGGCAAAAAAATGCTAATCATGACACAAGCCTGGAGCTAATTCCATAACCGCAATAGTGATAGGAGACTTTTTCCCCTACAGGAAGTTGTCTGAGCTTTATAGGCACTAGTGGGGTATGTTCCACAATTAGGTGCGGCCCCCGCATTTGTTGCAAGATTCTGATTTGTTTTCTTGGATTGACATGACCCTAAAGCTTAGGATCTCACATTGACCTTCAAGCTTGAGCTTCACGTCCCACCAGTCTGGTGTCGCAATGAGTCCACAACCCACTATCAATGTACCAATGGTGTGTGGATAACACAGAATTACAGAGATGCTAGAATTTGGTTATCTTCATATATTAGGTATGTTAAAACTAATATAAACATGACAAAACCCCCATTTTATGGCCCAGGCAGTTATCCTGTGCTTTTAATTACTCTTGACTCCGAATTAATGACTTGCAACAAAATCCCCATCAGTTCGTAAAGTTCATCTGCAATGAAGAGAGAACAAAGCAGATATTGTAATAAACGTTTGCTCCTAAATGTTCTGGTGCCAGCTTCAAAATCCGCAATTCACCTGTTATAATCTGGAAACAAGAAGGAGCCAAGCCCAAACAAGAATATTCTGGAATTTTAAATATCACGTTGTAACCAAAACTTTGCATTAATTGAAGGATAATGTCCAGATCTCTTCTGAATCAATGAGACCTAGCGAGGGAATCGTTACCGGGCTGAGGAACATTCGAGTTTAGCTCTAATTCATTACCATAACGTTTACAGAGTAAAACACCAACTGCTAACACAAAAACCTCTTAAGTATTGGACTGTGCATGTCGAGGACGTGGCGGAGGAGGCAGTTAAAATAAAATGTCAGTCTTGTTTATTCACAAATTGTTACCGATATCCTCCCTGGAGGTGAAGCCGTCTAATTAGGTTGTTCTTTGGGAAGAAAAGATTGCACGGCTTTGCTGTTTTTCGAGAAAATTGTGTGAAGCCATTTTCCGAATACTTTGGAAACAGACAGATGAACCTTAGATGTAACTTGAGGCAGTTCAGAAATCTGCACTAATCTACATAATAGCGGACTTTTCCGAGTCCTGTTGTCGTGATTTCCACTGAGTTGCTGGAGGACTGCGGGGTTACCTTCGGGCTACTTGAAACTTTCTCTAATGAAGTGCTGGAGATGTGAGCTGAGAGATAGAGACAGTTCTCTCTCATTGTTTCCCACTTCAATGCACATTTTAATCAACTGTATAAAGCACTAACGCTACTGTGAAGCTAGACTAAACTTCTAAAGTACTTATTAGAGGTAAATAAATCTCAATTAAGAATATTTTTTAGGAAAAAAAAACTATGAATACTTTGTTGTCTATCTATCTATCCATGTATCTCATATCTATCTATCTATCTATCTATCTATCTAGCTATCTATCTATTTATCTATCTATCTATCTATCCATATCTATCTCTCTATCTCTCTATCTATCTATCTATATCTATCTATCTATCCATATCTATCTATCTATCTATCTATCTATCTATCTATCTATCTATCTATCTGTCCGTCCGTCCGTCCGTCCGTCCGTCCGTCCATCCATCCATCCATCTATCTATCTATCTATCTATCTATCTATCTATCTATCTATCTATCTATCTATCTCATATCTATCTATCTATCTATCTATCTATCTATCTATCTTATCATTTGAAGTATCCTTATTTTTAAACACTACAGCCACAAACTAAATTGTATTTCATCAATATTTTATGGAATAGAGCAAGTCAAAGTGTCAGTACAGGTGGTCCCCTACTTAAGGACACCTGACTTACAGACAACCCATAGTTACAGACAGACCCCTCTGACCTCTGGTGAAGCTTTCTTAATGCTTTACTATAGTCCCAGATTGCAATGATCAGCTGTAAGGTGTCTGTAATGAAGCTTTATTGATAATCCTTGGTCCCATTACAGCAAAAAACTCCAGTTGTCACTGGGGCAAAAATTTTTTTGTCTGGATCTACAATTATAAAATATACAGTTTCGACTTACATACAAATTCAACTTGAGAACAAACTTCCAGACCCTATCTTGTACGTAACCCGGGGACTGCCTGTACAGTATTTGTGAAGTGTAAAGAAAATGCTTGTGCAAAATGTAAAAATTGGAAACTGTGGGGTCCATCTAATAAAGCTAAAGCTGAGTGTAAGTGTGTGTATGTATATATGTATGTATGACCGCTAAAGGCATCTGCAGTGTCGCGTTTACAATCACAAAATTTTGCACACCCACTCTCTATGACTCTGGGAATGTCATAGACTAGGCTTTGAGCCGAAACGCTCACCCCACAATTTCCTAAATACAATTATTAACCACCGTATACAGTAGCCATTTTTCTGCTGCTACTGTGGCAGTTAGAAGCTGAGCTGTGATCAGATCATATTTTGCCACATGTCATTAATATGAGCTCTGAGCTTTGATTGGTTACTGTAGGCAATGAGTATAAGACAGCTTATGTGTGAGGTGATATGTATAGGGATACAGAGATGGGGGAGATTAACAAAAATGTCTGAGATAAAACTTTTCCAGTTGTGCATGAAAACCAATGAGAGATTAGCTAAAATTTTATAAGCAGCTGTGGCAAAATGAAACTTGGGCTCTGATTGGTTGCCATGGGCAACTAGAACATTTCTGCTAAATTTCTCCACAGACAAAGTGACAGTCAGAGACAAAGAAATTCAGAGACAGTCATAGACAACTACTGAGACAGTCAAAGAGAGTCACAGACAGAGACAGAACCACTCAGAGACAATAAGAGACAAAGATAGTCAGAGACAGAGACAGCGAGGGAAGGAGAAATTCAGAGACAGACGGAGATAGTGAGGGACAGACAGAGACAGTCAGAGACATAGACAGTCAGCGACAGACAGAGATAGTCAGATACAGACAGAGAAAGGCAGAGACAGTGAAGATTAGAGACAGCGGAGACAGAGACAGTCAGATCTCGGTCAGATCAGAGAAAGTTTGTCAACAGCAACAGATTCTCAATGAGATTTAGGTCCAAATTTTGATTGGGCTATTTTAAAAAAAATGACTATTTTTTTATTTAAACCATTGTGGCTATATGTTTAGGGTCTGGAGGAAGGTGAATCTATGTCCCAGTCGCAAGTCTTTTACAGCCAGGATATTTCCTCACCCCCACTAACATTGTATATAAAAATGAATCTGTCACCTGGAATGTTATTTGCTGGTGACAGGATCCAATAGATTATGCTATGCTGATTTCTGAATCATTTCAGTAGTTTTAACAGTTTATGACCTGGCTCCCATTGTATGCTGGGTCCTGGGGGCAGCTGCAGCATCTTATGTGCCTATTTGTCTATTTTGCCTCATGCATTCTTCCTCTACAACACATTATCCCCCTCCATTGGAGTTGAGAAGCTCAGCTTGCCTCATGGCTGGTGCACCCCTGGTTAAAGAGTTTTGCAATTTTACAATATCCTTTCTGTATCAATATCTCATAGTCTTCTAGATCTCTGCTTGCTGCTATTCTCTTGAAAGCTTCTATGTTTATATCCAATGGAGGAAAATCTGACCATGGTCACAGAGGTGCGCGTATCGTTATATATCACACATCCCTGATTACTCTCTCTGATACTCAGGAGCCTTGTACCTATATGACAATAGTCAAGATTTTTGGAACCTAATGCCATGATGTAGGACTACTTGACTTATTGAAAAGGCAAGCTACAGCCACAACGTAGAAGCGTGTGTTGGCACTGATGTGGAGCTGTCCATGTGTGTGGCTTCCTACACGGTAGAGCAAGTGATGGCAAGACAAATGACATGGTCAGCAGAAAATAACACACTACTGAAGAAGTGGGCAGAGTCTTCCTGAGGCTGGGGCTTACTCAGCTGTAGGGAACTGAACAAGAACCAGGTCCATTTTTAAGAAAATCTGAGACATATGAGAATTAAGCGGTATACTTTTTAGTAGAAGGCATAGTATGGAAGCACTGCAGGGAAGTAGAGGGCTTGATGGTAACTGTAACGAGTCTGAAATGTTGATCACTGGGGGTAGAAACGTTAACTCCTAAAACTAGCTCTGTGAAGTGACATGTAAAGTCACATGGAGTGCCTTGTCTGAAACTCTTGGCAACATGCCGTTTCCAGTCACCACATCCAAGCGATTGTTTTGTTAGGCGCCACATCCCTGCCAGCATCATTCCCGGATAGACGGACTCCATGCGGCCACTGCCTCTAACCTAGACTGGATATCACAGTACTTCATCTGCATCTCATAGCTGTTATCCTTTTGTCAGCACGGACGTAGGTTGCACTGGTCTATTATACCCCTGACGAGTCTACCTATGTAGGCGAAACATGACATGTTGGGTTTATGACCAGATGTGACCTTTAAACCTTAAACCTGCCTTTATTCTCACTGTTATCTACTATCTTTATCTATGAAGGGTCACTCCCTGCGCTATAGATAGGGGATATATTTTTGCATTTGATTTTCTTTATATCTATATTCACCACTACAAGACCTATACGTGGACCCTCTCACCACCCTCCTCTCCCTACCATCCTTATGATTAGGGACAGTGGGCCTATTGTAGGGTGAGGTTCCGGACGGGGTGACATCTAATTAGTGCTGCGTCCCGTCTTGAGGTCCTTAGAGTGGAATAGGTTTTCCGACCCCTTTCTAGGGCTTTATATGGTATCTTGAACTCTTGCACAACCAGAGTGGGCACCCACTCTATTCTGACATTCCAATGCGATGTGAAGATTGTATCGTCCAGTATCAGCTATGGCAATAATTTACTTTATTATTATGATTTAACTTTGCAAAAATAAAGGTTACTATATATATTTAGGTTAGGTAAATGGCTTTATTCTCCTAAAAATTCTTTTTTTATGTCTTCTGAAACTACCCCCATTAAAAAAATGAAAAAATCTTAGCAGTATATAATGTAGTTCCCGGTACACGTCAATTCAGCTTCAGTATGTGTCATATCAAGGCTACATAATGATGCATTCTCTAAAGCAGATGTGACTTCCCTGGAATAATTATGAGGTGAAATTTGAATCTTGTAGTCAGAGAGGTGTAAAGAAATGGAAAAAAGCTGTAAAAAAGCAGCAAAACTAAAGATAAAAAAAATCTAAGAAATGTCATATCCTTAGTTTCTCCGGATTGAAAAGCTCACCTGTTTTCAGTATGACAAGACTTCTCATTTGCGCTGTAAAGTGATGGAGCTGCTAGTGAAGAACTCTTAACCTTTTTATGTTCTGGAAACTTTCAAGTCAACCTCAAGTTATTTGACTGAGAAAAACTAGTGCAGAAAGCATAAAAAAAAGAAAAGACCTTTTTAAACAAAATGTAACATTCACATAATTGATTTCTTTTATTTCAATTGAATATTGGATATTGAGGTAACAGGGTAGCACTGGTCCACCAGACTACCAGGGCAGTCCAAGCTCTAAAGAAGTAATGGACACCAAATAGAGATAAGCGAACCCAACATTGGAGTCCGGGTTTGGCCAAGCAACACAGATATATTGCCGGATTGGTGGTCAAACAGCCAATCTGGCAAATTGACACCCCTAGCAACTATCCTGTATATTTGAGCACAGCATTACTAGTGCTCGTATCCTGAATATTTCAGCACAGTACTACTACTCATACCTTGCATATTTGATCACAACACAGTGCTACTACTCTTATCCTGTATGTAAGGGTGCAGCACAGTACTACTACTCTTATCCTGTATAAATGAGAGCATCACAATACTACTACTCGTATACTGAGTTGAGACCTGAGTGGGGAAGTGACACATCATGATATCGGGCGCATAATCTTAGTGAATAGCGGGCACAGGTTACATTATCGTCAGACAACGCACTTTCTAGGCAAAGGAATGTGCCCCATTGTGTCCATTTGTGCCGAATATTACTTATAGAATACTGTCATTACTAGGACGGGCAGACCAGTTTAGGAGCAACTTCAAAGCCCTGTAGGGTTTCAGGACTGAAAGGGATTCCTTACCCATTGCTAAACCACCGTGATAGAAGCTGATGTTACAGTTCAAATGGCCAACAAAGCACCAGCAAATCTTTGCCAGCAAATCTTCGGTTCGAAACCAGAACCCTGTGACAGTTGCAGTCAGGCTACTGCTCTCGGTAGTTATTACCTGTTTTAATTAATTAATTAAAACTTGGTGACGTCAGGAGCATTAGAGCATGCGCATCGCCAGCTCACATGGCGGCTGCACCTACTATCGCCGAAGTCTCTTGACGACGGTGGCGAATCTTCGGTGTTCTCCTTGTCAAAGTCTCGCAATAGCACGCACAGCGTCATGTGAGCCGGCGAGCACATGCTTCTATTGCTCTGAGGCCTGGGTGACGTCACGGCTTAGGAGCGAAGAAGGGAAGGTTGGGGGGACAAGCACTTGCATGCTCCCCTAGTATGCTAATGCCAAAGTGCTGTGATGTAGAGTCAAGCGCCGAGTGGGTTATTAGCAAAGATAAGAATCTATAGTTACAGGCGGTCCCCTACTTAAGAACACTCGACTTACATATGACCCATAGTTACAAACAGTCCACTGGATATTAGTAATTTATTGTACTTAGTTCAGGCTACAATGATGAGCTAACAGTTATCACAGGGGTCGGTAATGAAGCTTTAGTGTTGTTAATATGATTTTATGCAACCCAACATTTTTAAAATCCAATTGTCACAGAGACCAAAAAAGTTCATGGCTGGGATACAATGATAAAAATATACAGTTCCACTTACATACAAACTCAACTTAAGAACAACTACAGACCTATCTTTGTATGTAACCCGGGGACTGCCTGTATATCATCCATTTCATTATGTTTAACCAAAATCTGTGCCTGCACCAGCTCAGCTCCACTCAAGTGGCGATTAGTGTGGGTCAGACATGACCATTTCAAAGTGGTAGGTTTCCTTTAAGGTCCAAAAAAACCTGCAAACTGAGTGGTATCTGGCAGGAAGTTTTTGGTCACAAGGAACCCAACACAAATTCTGCTTATTCTATTCTATCTATTGAATTTAATTAATATTATTTTTTTTCCCATTTTGAAAATAAATTCCATGTCTGAAGTAAGCTCAGGGTTTTGAAATTCACTGCACGGTGTACATATTTCTCTAAAACAAAAACTTTCTCTTTTCACTAAAACTATAAAAGCTTCGGCAACAAAAGCAATTATTATGTACTTACAGAAACATAGTAACAAGAAACATAATTAATCAATTCATGTAAAAGGAAACAAAAGGGGAGGTTTTCAAAGGGCAGACTGGATGGCAGATAATTATAAGAACACCGATATAGATAAAAATTTGCTCCTACTAATGTTCAAATGAGATTTAAAGTTTTTCAGGCACACATTAAGGGAAAATGCTTATCTCATTTAGTTCTGATTCTGCAGTAAACCCTATACAGGCAGTCCCGGGTTACGTACAAGATGGTTCCATAGGTTTGTGTCTTAAGTTGAATTTGTATGTAAGTCGAAACTGTATATTTATAATTGTAAATAAGACCAAAATTTTTTTGCCCCAGTGACAATTGGAGTTTCAAAAATTTTTTGCTGTAAATTGGACCAAGAATTATCATAAAGCTTCATTACAGACAACTACAGTGATCGTTGCAGCCCGGGACTATAGTAACATCCAGAGAGACTTCACAGAGGTCACAGTTGGTCCGTCTTTAACTAGGGGGTCATCTATAAGTCAGGTGTCTTAAAGGTATATGTACAATCTGGTAAGCTCTCCTGCTCTACAACATACGCTGCGGATTGGAAACTATGCCAATATGCTCGGCTCCTGCTGCTCTTAGCATGCTGCCTGTAGATAGTACGCTATGTACAATCTACTCAGCTGCATACTGCCTCTATAATATACTACCTTGGAGATTGGATTTTTGATTGTCGCTCAGCAACTACAACAATCTTCTTACATTTTCTACATCTATAATCAACTTTTTTGCAGTTTAAATTTATTCAAAACATACTGGAATGATTGTGGTTTGTTGATGGTCAAGCTGGGATTTGTTCAGACATAGGAAGGAATTTATCAGGAGCTGGCACAGTTTACACCAGACTGTTGACCCCCCCCCCTCCCTGTGCCGGATATATTTATGGGTTCCAGATAAATTATACAGCCTTGGTCTTGCCTGGAGTAGAATTCCGTCTATAACATTAGCCAGGAATCGTCCCCTCACCATCACGGCCACTCCTCATAAAAATCCAATCTCCAGGTAGTATATGATAGAGCAGGCGGAGCTGAGCAAAGTGTACTATCCCAGGCAGTGCATGTATATAGTGGAGTAGAGAAACAAGCAGATTGTACATAGTGTACTATCCCAGGCAGATGTTAAATGTTGGTAGAAACAAGCAGATTGTACATAGGTACTATCCTCAGGCAGCAATGTTATATAGTGGATAGAAACAAGCAGATTGTACATAGCGTAATCATCCTCAGGGCAGCATGTTATATAGTGGTGAAAAACAAGCAGATATACATAGTGGCTATCCTCAGGCAGCATGTTATATATCTTAGTGGTAGAAAACAAGCAGATTGTACATAGTGTACTATCTGCAGGCAGCATGTTATATAGTGGTTAGAAAACAAGCGATTGTACATAGTTACTATCCTCAGGCAGGCATGTTATATAGTGGTAGAAACAAGCAGATTGTACATGTGAGCTATCCGCAGGCAGCATGTTATATGAGTGGTAGAAACAAGCAGATTGTACAAAGTGTACTATCAGCAGGCAGCATGTTATATAGTGTTAGAAACAAGCAGATTGTACATGTGTACTATCTGCAGGCAGCATGTTATATAGTGGTTAGAAGAAACAGCAGATTGTACATAGTGTACTAGCAGCAGGCAGCTGGTATATGTGGTAGAAACAAGCAGATTGACATAGTGTACTATCCCGGGCAGCATGTTATATAGTGTAGAAACAAGCAGATTGTACAAAGGGTACTATAGGCAGGCGGCATGTATTTGTGGTTAGAAACAAGCAGATTGTACATAGTGTATATTGCAGGTAGCATGTTATATAGTGGTCGAAACAAGCAGATTGTACATAGTGCACTATACGCAGGCAGCATGTTAATTAGTAGAAACAAGCAGATTGTACAAAGTGTTACGTATCGCAGGCAGGCGCATGGTATAATAGTGGTAGAAACAAGCAGATTGTACATAGTGTACTATCCACAGGCAGCCATGTTATAAGTGGTAGAAACAAGCAGATTGTACATAGTGTTACTATCTGCAGGCAGCATGTATATAGTGGTAGAAACAAGCAGATTGTACATAGTGTACTATCCGCAGGCAGCATGTTATAGGTGTGTAGAAACCAAGCAGATTGTACATAGTGTCATATCCGCAGGCAGCCATGTATATAGGGGTAGAAACAGCAGATTGTTACTATCCTCAGGCGTATGTTATATATCAAAATTGGGTGGTGGGGAGTCAGAATTCCTGTTAGTGTGGAGAATTGCAACTCTTGTATGCCTTATACACAAGAAGGAATGATAATGCCCCCCAAATGTCATTTGGAGACTTGCTATCTGTTTCTCCCAAAAAGATGAATTTTAATAAGATAAAAAGGTCATGATGCAAAAAACTTGGCAAAAATTTCAATAAGCCAACAATTAGTATAATAAAGAACATTAAAGATAATGACCTGCAGATCATGGTCCGAAAATTGTGTAACCACGATACTTAGCGCTGAGCTGAAAACATAGGAAGGGAGCAGCAACCTAAAAACTTTTCCAACTAGCGGTTAATGACTTTCAATAGTTTAAATCAAGAGTGAAATAGCTCATTAAAATAATGGAATACCCTGACAACTTGTGTAAAGCTAAACAGAAACATTCAAGCATAGCAAATTGCTCAGCTTGATGCATCCACAAGTCTTTTCTAGGTTCTTTAATATTGCACAAAAGTACAAGCTGGAAAGCTACACCACTGTACACCTACTTCAAGAAATAATGGAACAAATACATCTGTTACTTTTCTGGTACAGGTAGGGAAGGAAATCGGAGCTGAGATATCTCTCTGAGTGTGGGTGATGCCTCTAGAATGTGAAATGAACTTTGGAATGTCAGGTCTGCTGTAACCTCAGAACTGGCAAATCTGGGCTCTCGAGAGGTGATGAGTCTTTGGAACATTTCTTGCAAACTTCAGTTAAATCATACAACAACTTAAAAGAAGGTGATCGAGAACGATTCCCTTCATGTTTTATTTCTGTAAATGTTTTTTTCCTTTACCGGTGAAGAAGGCAAAACAATATGACCTCTAGGTTTAGGTAAAATAAGATTGTGTTAGTTAAGAAATGGAAAGTCACAAAACAAAAAAAAAAAAGACAAAAAGGAATAGTGTTGGAGAGGTCCACATGATGTCTCCATGACAACAAACAATGAGATATTTATTTTTATAAGCAAATATCACTTCCATACTAAAGATCTGTCCATGTTTACCCTTCCTCACTTGCCACATAAAGAAATATAGATCACATATATTGTTACCTCCTCTATGGCAGTTCGGGATGAGAAGACGGCAAAAGGTTAAAGGGAACCTATCACTAGGAGCCATTTTTTGGTCCCCTCCATGCCCCCATTGAGAATAGTGTGCTCATTGCCAAATAGTTTTATTGGTTTTTCATTTCAGTGGCCAGTAGGAAGTGAGGCATCATATGGCTCCCTGATGGAGAAAACGATGGTGGTTTCTAAATTTGGTGTTTTTTTTTGAGACATGGGGTTTTCTAAATTTGAAATCGATGCATGACAAAGCCGTTTCTCGCTTATTATGGTCCTATCATGGTTCCCTTGGACTTGGCATAGTATCCCTTATTTGGTCCCAGTATGATGATGAGTGATACTAAAAATGTTTTCAAGTGCGGACATAATCGACTGACATGTTGTAGTCATGCGGTTCCACAAAGTTCTTTCAGTCTACCCATCTAGAAGAGCGACATATCATAGCAAGCTACATCAATTGCAATAGTCATATGTTGTTTATTTAATCCTTGTGAATTTGTAAGCTTCAATATGTAGGCTGTACAGTGGTGCGCTAAAAAACCGCATCAGGGAGACCTTTCGGATGCCCAAAATGTGGATTGCGGTTAACATTCTCAATGGCCTCTAAACATTTCCAGGTAGTTCATGGAGGGGATTATAGATACCATTATGAGGAGTGATCGAATAAAAAAATGTTCAATAGAGAAACGTATGGATTTTTGCCTTGAAACCCGGATCCCAAAAGGGTTAAACAAACGACTAGATGTGAATGCCAGTTATAAAAATAACACTATTTGGTAATTATCTAACATAAATATTACATATGAATTGATAAGCCCTTGCATGTTCTCATTTTATTCTGAACATTTTATTTGACATATTCTTTATATCTTATGTCTATCTGCAATGTTATCTGAATTGCTTGAAAGCTATTGGTTGGATATAGCCGAATCTCATTAGGTGTCAACAGCTGGTAATTTAATGAGTAACAATATAACCTTAGGATCATTGCGGTTTTTGTTAGCCATGAATAAGGATGTAGCTTTCATCCGAAACGCGTAGGCTTGTATTTTGACTCAGTGCATCCGTGCTCTATTTTTATCTTTTGTATGATACAATTAAAGATTTCAATAATAATTTATATTTTTTTACCACAACAATTGGAGTTGAGCGCATTTCCCTTGAGCTGGTGTTTTGGACTTGCCATTGATACTAAAATATCTCCACCATGCTTCAATGAATAGTGCAACGCTGGTTAGCATCTCTTCCTTGATGTAGTTTTACAGTTTTCTCGCGTATTCCATGGGCTACGGACAGACAGACTTAATGGAACCTCAGGACTGTTGGTTCCCCAATCCAGACATCCGTGTTATCCTTGTGTGGATGACAACCTGTTTAGAGAGGTCACAACCTATCAAGGACGAATTCGACCTAAGCCAAATACAGGTCCCTGGAGATCTGCAGGTAAGTGTCCCAAATCCCCAGTTCATCTGTCCATGGCTGCCATAAAAATAAATTTTACTGGAGATGTGGTCCGATAAGACACCAATGACTCAACTGTAATGCTCCCCATAGCTGTGCCGTACTTAATGAAGTGTGCATGCAATGGAGTTACTACTGAGGCCTCTTTGAATACAAAAAGGAATTTTTGTGGGGGTAGGGGGATTCTGGTATGAAGGGGCAGCTTTGTAATTGAGGGGAAGTCAATAAAGTTATTGGGGCATACATATCATAGGTCGGGCGGCTTGCACGCCAGCGAATGATAGGCCCGATGCTGCATAGTCGCAGTGGGATTACATCAAAAATGCACATGTGAAAAGTAACGCCGCCGCCTCCCCCCCCTCACGCCCCTTCCCGCCCACTGTGGTGAAGGTGGCCAGGACTGGGCAAATCGTTGGCAAGTGCTAGCAAAGCTGACATGGCGCAGAGGTCCTGATACATTTGCCCCATTGTCTATAAATGAGGTGGTTTCACAGAATTTGCATACAAACATAAAAGCATCGTCTAGATTTGATTACATTTTGACGACCAATGTGAAAGTCATAAACACTAAATTAGCTGTTATTTTGTTCTGGCTCAGTCACAGATGCAAATACAAGTTTCTATTATCCTAAATACGCCCGGAGTTTCTATGCAAAAATTAAATAGTTCAAGGCATTAAGTTTGGCTAGGAAATCAAAGACCCCTGCAGCGCCACAACAACTAAATGTGAGTCACGGCTGCAGTAACCACACTGAACACGGAGCTGTAATTGCCTCTAAATTAACAAAGAAGTGCAATACGTTTCAATTGAAAGAGGGAAGTGGCTTCATTCCTGCTGTACCCGGCGATGCAAAGGCTTCCTTTTAACATGCTTTTAATTCTACAAGTTTTAAATGCTACCCTCCAACCGGGCATATTCATATTGTAAAGGTCCACTAAATCGTCCATCATTCGGCAAAACTATTCAGTTTAAATTCGGGGGAAAAAAACTCAACCTTTCATTTAATTTACTCTTATTATAGATTTTAGAAAGAAGAAAAATGATCTAACTATTCAATTTGGGGGAATAAAAGGAGTTAGATATTACTATTTGGTGGGTGTAATTATTAGCTTTCTGGCTGTTGCGTTTTGGAATAGAGAACGTATTGTGAGTTATTTCAGCTTTGTTCTCGAATAGGACCTTATTAAAGGTACGGTGTTATAAATCTTATGTGGCTCCGAATTGGAGCATAATGATTGTTGTTCTGATGATATTTCAAGTACCAAGGGTTTAAAATATATTATTGATCGCTCAAAGAATGCTGCCGAGAAAACTAGAAAAAATACAGCAAAAACAAGGAGAGACTGTGCACTCAAGCTCTAGGCTGTGCTTTTATTTTGTGTATTGCCTTCTTTAGTCTAAGTTATGCGCTAATAGTAGGCTCTTGGCTTCTTAAAACATACCCGAGTCATTATGAGCCAAGATGCAGAGCTGAATAATGTTTCCAAGATTATTGCTTAAATAGAAAAAGTACAAGTTTCGACTTTACGGGAGCGGAGTTTATCATTGTTGTTTTTTAGTATTCAGTTTATTATGCCTCTTACAAGAACTACTTTATTTGTAAAAATGGACTGCAATATCCATTTATTTGTTAATACCTACTCAATAATCATTCGGATGTTTCCGAGAGGGAACGGTAATTCGAACCACTTTCTCGTGAGATTTGCCAAGATAGGTACCTTAAAACATACTGAGAGAGTACTAATTATCTTTGACCAAATGTAGGATGAAATGAATGATAGTACTGTGCTAGGCAATATGTGAAGTAGTTTTTAGCATTTTGCCCAGATATACAAGAAGATCGGTAATACTGACTATTCCAATATTTTCAGTATGGGGGGAAGAACTGTGCCTATATTGAGAATTGAGTAGTAGTACTGGGCTGTTCTCAATTATGTAGTATACAAGTAGTAGTACGTGCGTGCTCAAAATATGCAGGAGAGATAGTAGTACTGTGCTGGGCTCAAATATGCAGGATACGAGTAGTAGTAGTGTGATTGATGCTCTCATTTATACAGGATAAGAGTAGTAGTACTGTGCTGCACCCTTACATACAGGATATGAGTAGTAGTACTGTGCTGTGCTAAACATGCAGCAACGAGTAGTAGTATGTGATGCTCTCATTTAACAGGAGAAGAGTAGTAGTACTGTGCTGCACCCTTACATACAGGATAAGAGTAGTAGCACTGTGCTGTGCTCAAATATGCAGGATATGAGTAGTAGTACTGTGCTGTGCTCACATATGCAGGATATGAGTAGTAGTACTGTGCTGTGCTGAAATATGCAGGATATGAGTAGTAGTACTGTGCTGTGCTCAAATATGCAGGATATGAGTAGTAGTACTGTGCTGTGCTCAAATATGCAGGATACGAGTAGTAGTAATGCTGTGTTCAAACATGCAGGATACGAGTAGTAGTATTGTGATGCTCTCATTTATACAGGATAAGAGTAGTAGTACTGTGCTGCACCCTTACATACAGGATATGAGTAGTAGTACTGTGCTGTGCTCAAACATGCAGCATACGAGTAGTAGTATTGTGATGCTCTCATTTATACAGGATAAGAGTAGTAGTACTGTGCTGCACCCTTACATACAGGATAAGAGTAGTAGCACTGTGCTGTGCTCAAATATGCAGGATATGAGTAGTAGTACTGTGCTGTGCTCACATATGCAGGATGAGTGTAGTACTGTGCTGTGTGAAATAGCAGGATATGAGTAGTAGTACTGTGCTGTGCTGAAATAGCAGGATATGAGTAGTAGTACTGTGCGTGCTCAAATATGCAGGATACGAGTAGTAGTAATTGCTGGTTCAAACATGCAGGACTACTACTCGTATCCTGCATGTTTGAACACAGCATTACTACTACTCGTATCCTGCATATTTGAGCCTGCCTGCAGTTAGTACACTATGTACAATCTGCTTGTTTCTACCACTTTATAACATTCTGCCTGCGGACAGTACTTTATGTACAATCTGCTTGTTTCTACCACTATATAACATTCTGCCTGTTGATAGTACACTATGTACAATTTGCTTGTTTCTACCACTATATAACATGTTGCCTGCAGATAGTACACTATGTACAAACTGCTTGTTTCTACCACTATATAACATTCTGCCTGCGGATAATACACTATGTACAATCTGCTTGTTTCTACCATTATATAACATTCTGCCTGCGGATAGTACACTATGTACAATCTGCTTGTTTATATCACTGTATAACATGCTGCCTGTGGATAGTACACTATGTACAATCTGCTTGTTTCTACCACTATATAACATTCTGCCTGAGGAAAGTACATTATGTACAATCTGCTTGTTTCTACCACTGTATAACATGCTGCCTGCAGATAGTACACTATGTACAATCTGCTTGTTTCTACCACTATATAACATGCTGCCTGCAGATAGTACACTATTTACAATCTGCTTGTTTCTACCACTATATAACATGCTGCCTGAGGATAGTACACTATGTACAATCTGCTTGTTTCTACCACTATATAACATGCTGCTTGCGGATAGTACACTATGTACAATCTGCTTGTTTCTACCACTATATAACATGCTTCCTGCGGATAGTACACTATGTACAATCTGCTTGTTTCTACCACTATATAACATGCTGCCTGCGGATAGTACACTATGTACAATCTGCTTGTTTCTACCACTATATAACATTCTGCCTGCGGATAGTACACTATGTACAATCTGCTTGTTTCTACCACTATATAACATTCTGCCTGAGGATAGTACACTATGTACAATCTGCTTGTTTCTACCACTATATAACATGCTGCCTGCGGATAGTACACTATGTACAATCTGCTTGTTTCTACCACTATATAACATTCTGCCTGTGGATAGTACACTATGTACAATCTGCTTGTTTCTACCACTATATAACAACTACTACTCGTATCCTGCATGTTTGAACACAGCATTACTACTACTCGTATCCTGCATATTTGAGCATGTTTGAACACAGCATTACTACTACTCGTATCCTGCATATTTGAGCACAGCACAGTCAATACTAGCTACGCATATCCTGCATATTTCAGCCCAGACAGTACTACTACTCATATCCTGCATATTTCAGCACAGCACAGTACTACTACTCAATCTCTGCATAGTGAGCACAGCACAGTACTACTACTTATCCTGCATATTGAGCACAGCACAGTGCTACTACTCTATCCTGTATGTAAGGGTGCAGCCACGTACTACTACTCTTATCCTGTATAAATGAGAGCATCACAATACTACTACTCGTATGCTGCATGTTTGAGCACAGCACAGTACTACTACTCATATCCTGTATGTAAGGGTGCAGCACAGTACTACTACTCTTATCCTGTATAAATGAGAGCATCACAATACTACTACTCGTATCCTGCATATTTGAGCACAGCACAGTACTACTACTCATATCCTGCATATTTGAGCACAGCACAGTACTACTACTTGTATACTACATAATTGAGAACAGCCCAGTACTACTACTCATATTCTGCATATATAGGCACAGTTCTTCCCCCATACTGAAAATATTGGAATAGCTCAGTATTACCTCTCTTGTATATCTGGGCAAAATGCTAAAACTACTTCACATATTGCCTTAGCACAGTACTATTCATTTCATCCTACATATTTTGGTCAAAGATAATTAGTACTCCTATCCAAGGTATGTTTTAAGGTACCTAATCTTGCAAATTCGAGAAAGTGGTTCGAATTACCGTTCCCTCTCGGAAACATCCGAATGATTATTGAGTAGGTATTAACAAATAAATGGATATTGCAGTCCATTTTTACAAATAAAGTAGTTCTTGTAAGAGGCATAATAAACTGAATACTAAAAAACAACAATGAATAAACTCCGCTCCCGTAAAGTCAAAACTTGTACTTTTCTATTTAAGCAATAATCTTGGAAACATTATTCAGCTCTTGCATCTTGGCTCATAATGACTCGGGTATGTTATAAGAAGCCAAAGCCTACTATTAGGTGCTTAGGATCTTGGAAAATAAGGCAATAACAGCAAAATCTAAAAGCACAGCCTAGAGCTTGAGTGCACAGCCATCTCCTTGTTTTTGCTGGTATTTTGTTCTAGTTTTCTCGCAGAAGTCTTTTTGGGCGATCAATAATATATTTTAAACCCTTGAGTACTTGAAATATCATGCAGAACAACAAATCATTATGCTCCAATTCGGAGCCAACATAAGATTTATAACACCGTACCTTTAATTAAAGGTCTCCTATTCGAGAACAAAGGCTGAAATAACTCACAATACGTTCTCTTATTCCAAAACAGTAACAGCCAGAAAGCTAATAATTACCCACCAAATAGTAAATATCTAACTCCTTTTATTCCCCCAAATTTGAATAAGTTAGATAGCATTTTCTTCTTTTCTAAAATCTATAATTAAGAGTAAATTAAATGAAAGGTTGAGTTTTTTTCCCCCGAAATTTAACTGAATAGTTTGCAGAATGATGGACGATTTAGTGGACCTATTACAATATGAATATGCCGGTTGGAGGTAGCATTTAAAACTTGTAGAATTAAAAGCATGTTAAAAGGAAGCCTTTGCATCGCCGGGTAACAGCAGGAATGAAAGCCACTTCCCTCTTTCAATGTGAAACGTATTGCACTTCTTTGTTAATTTAGAGGCAATTAAAGCTCCGGCTGCAGTGTGGTTACTGCAGCCGTGACTCACATTTTAGTTGTTGTGGCGCTGCAGGGGTCTTTGATTTCCTAGCCAAACTTAATGCCTTGAACTATTTAATTTTTGCATAGAAAACTCTGGGCGTATTTAGGATAATAGAAAACTTGTATTTGCATCTGTGACTGAAGCCAGAAGCAAAATAACAGCTAATTTAGTGTTTATGACTTTCACATTGGTCGTCAAAATGTATATCAAATCTAGACGATGCTTTTATGTTTGTATGCAAATACTGTGAAACCACCTCATTTATAAGACAATGGGGCAAATGTATCAGGACCTCTGCGCCATGTCAGCTTATTGCTAGCACTTGCAACGATTTTGCCCAGTCTGCCACCTTCACCACAGTGGGCGGGAAGGGGCGTGAGGGGGGGGGAGGCGCGGCGTTACTTTTCACATGTGCATTTTTGATGTATCCCACTGCGACTATGCAGCAGCGGGCCTATCATTCGCTGGCGTGCAAGCGCCGACCTATGATATGTATGCCCCAATAACTTTATTTGACTCCCCTCAATTATACAAAGCTGCCCCTTCATACACAGAATCCCCCTACCCAACCAAAAATTCCTTTTTTGTATTCAAAGATGCCTCAGTAGTAACTCCATTGCATGCACAGCTTCATTAAAGTACGGCACAGCTATGGGGAGCATTACAGTTGAGTCATTGGTGTCTTATCGGACACATCTCTCAGTAAAATTATTTATTTTTTATGGCAGCCATGGACAGATGAACCTTGGGGATTTGGGACACTTAACTGCAGATCTCCAGGGACCTGTATTTGGCTTAGTGTCCGAAATTCGCCTTGATAGGTTGTGACCTCCTGAAACAGGTTGTCATCCACACAAGGATAGCACGGATGTCTGGATTGGGGAACCAACAGTCCTGAGGTTCCATTTAAGTCTGTGCTGCCGTAGACCCATGGAATAGCGCAAGAAACTGTAAAACTACATCAAAGGAGAGATGCTACCAGCGTTGCACTATGTCATTGAAGCATGGTGGAGAATTTTTAGTATCAATGCAAGTCCAAAACACCAGCTCAAGGGAAATGCGCTCAACTCCAATTGTTGTGGTAAAAAATATAAATTATTTATTGAAATCTTTAATTGTATCATACAAAAGATAAAAACATAGGCACGGATGGCACTGAGTCAAAAATACAAGCCTACGCGTTTCGGATGAAAGCTACATCCTTATTCATGGCTAACAAAAACCGCAATGATCCTAAGGTTATATTGTTACTCATTAAATTACCAGCTGGTTGACACCTAATGAGATTCGAGCTATATCCAACCAATACGCTTTCAAGCAATTCAGATAACATTGCAGATAGACATAAGATATAAAGAATATGTCAAATAAAATGTATCAGATAAAATGAGAACATGCAAGGCTTATCAATTCATATGTAATATTTATGTTAGATAATTACCAAATAGTGTTTTATTTTTATAACTGGCATATCACATCTAGTCGTTTGTTTAACCCTTTTGGGATCCGGGTTTCAAGGCAAAAAATCCAATACGTTTCTCTATTGAACATTTTTTTCTTTCGATCACCTCCTCATAATGGGTGATCTATAATCCCCTCCATGAACTAACTGGAAATGTTTAGAGGCCATTGAGATGTTAACCGCATCCACATTTTGGGCATCCGAAAGGTCTCCTGATGCGGTTTTTTAGCGCACCACTAGTACAGCCTACATATTGAAGCTTACAAAATTCACAAGTGATTAAATAAACAACATATGACGTATTGCAATTGATGTAGCTTGCTATGATATGTCGCTCTTCTAGATGGGTAGACTGAAAAGACTTTTGTGGAACCGCATGACTACAACATGTGCAGCGATTATGTCCGCACTTGAAAACATTTTTAGTATCACTCATCATCATACTGGGACCAAGAATAAGAGGGATACTATGCCAAGGACCAGAGGGAACCATGATGAGGACCAATAATAAGCGGAGAAACGGCTTTGTCATGCATCGATTTCAAATTTAGAAAAACTCCCATGTCTGCAAAAACCACCAAATTTAGAAAAACCACCATCGTTTTCTCCATCAGGGAGCCATATGTATGCCTCACTTCCTACTGGCCACTGAAATGAAAAACCAATGAAAACTATTTGGCAATGTGCACACTATTCTCAATGGGGGTATGGAGGGGAGCCAAAAAATGGCTCCTAGTGACAGGTTCCCTTTAACCTTTGCCGTCTTCTCATCCCAGAACTGCCAATAGAAGGAGTAACAATATATGTGATCTATATTTCTTTATGTGGAAAGTGAGGAAGGGTAAAAGTGGACAGATCTTTAGTATGGAAGTGGATATTTGCTATAAAAAATAAAATATCTACATTGTTTTGTTGTCAATGAGAAGACTTCATGTTGGACCTCCAACACTATTCCTTTTTGGTCATTTTTTTTTTTGTTTTGTGACTTTTCATTTTCTTAACTTAACACAATCTTATTTTTACCTAAACCTAGAGGTCAATATTGTTTTGCCTTCTTCACCGGTAAAGGAAAACCATTTAACAGGAAATAAAACATGAGAGGGAATCGTTCTCGGATCACCTTTCTTTTAAGTTGTTTATGATTTAAACTGAAGTTGCAAGAAAATGTTCCATAAAGGACTCATCACTCTCGAGAAGCCTCAGATTTGACAGTTCTTGAGGTTACGCAGACCATTACATTCCAAAGTTCATTTCACATTCTAGAGGCATCACCCACAGGAGCTCAGGAGAGATATCTCAGCTCCGATTTTCTTCCCTACCTGTACCAGGAAAAGTAACAGATGTTATTTGTTCCATTATTTTCTTGAAGTAGGTGGAACAGTGGTGTAAAGCTTTCCAGCTTGTTACTTTTGTGCAATATTAAAGAACCTAAGAAAAGACATTGTGGATGCATCAAGCTGAGCAGATTTGCTATGCTTGAATGTTTTCTGTTTAGCTTTACACAAGTTGTCAGGGATATTCCCTATTATTTTAATGAGCTATTTCACTCTTGATTTAAACTTTGAAAGTCATTAACCCGCTAGTTGGAAAAGTTTTTAGGTTGCTGCTCCCTTCCTACGATTTCAGCTTAGCGCTAAGTATCGTTGGTTAACACAATTTTCGGACCATTATTCTGTAGGTCATTTATCTTTAATGTTCTTTATTATACTAATTGTTGGCTTATTGAAATTTGCCAAGTTTTTTGCATCATGAACTTTTTATCTTATTAAAATTTATCTGTTTGGGAGAAACAGATAGCAAGTCTCTCAAAGGACATTTGGGGGGCATTTATCATTCCTTCTTGTGTATAAGGCATAAAAGAGTTGCAATTCTTCCACACTAACAGAAATTGTGACTCCTCCACCACCAACATTGATCTATAACATGGTGCCTGAGGATAGTACACTATGTACAATCTGCTTGTTTCTACCACTTTATAACATGCTGCCTGCGGATAGTATACTTTGTACAATCTGCTTGTTTCTACCATTATATAACATGCTGCCTGCGGAGAGTACACTATGTACAATCTGCTTGTTTCTACCACTTTATAACATGCTGCCTGTGGATAGTACACTATGTACAATCTGCTTGTTTCTACCACTATATAACATGCTGCCTGTGGATAGTACACTATGTACAATCTGCTTGTTTCTACCACTATATAACATGCTGCCTGTGGATAGTACACTATGTACAATCTGCGTTTTTCTACCACTTTATAACATGCTGCCTGTGGATAGTAAACTATGTACAATCTGCTTGTTTCTACCACTATATAACATGCTGCCTGCGGATAGTACACTTTGTACAATCTGCTTGTTTCTACCATTATATAACATGCTGCCTGCGGATAGTACACTATGTACAATCTGATTGTTTCTACCACTATATAACATGCTGCCTGCGGATAGTACACTATGTACAATCTGCTTGTTTCTACCATTATATAACATGCTGCCTGCGGATAGTACACTATGTACAATCTGCTTGTTTCTACCACTATATAACATGCTGCCTGCGGATAGTACACTATGTACAATCTGCTTGTTTCTACCACTATATAACATGCTGCCTGAGGATAGTACACTATGTACAATCTGCTTGTTTCTACCACTATATAACATTCTGCCTGCGGATAGTACACTATGTATAATCTGCTTGTTTCTACCACTATATAACATGCTGCCTGAGGATAGTACACTATGTACAATCTGCTTGTTTCTACCACTATATAACATGCTGGCTGCAGATAGAACATGATGTACAATCTGCTGAGCTCCTCCTGCTCTTTAATATACTACCTGGAGATTGGATTTTTATGAAGAGTGGCCATGATGGAGATGGGATTATTCCTGGCTCAGATTCCTGGCTAACGTCATAGAGGAATACGACTCCAGGCAAGACCAAGCATGTATAAGTTATCCGGAAACCATAAATATATCCCGTGCTTGGGGGGGGGGGGGATGGTTCAGCAAGAAACTGTGCCAGCTCCTGATAAATTCCTTCCTATGTCTGAACAAATCAATCAATAAATTTTAAAAATATAGAGATGTAGTTGTAGTTGCTGAGTGAGCAGCATAAAAAAAAAACAATCTACAGGTAGTATATTATAGAGCAGGAGGAGCTGAGCAGATTGTACACAGTGTTCTATCTGCAGGCAGCATGTTATTGAGCAGGAGGAGCTTAGCAGTGAAGACAATTAATATAAGGCGGTCCCCTAGTTAAGAACACCCGACTTACAGACAACCCCTAGTTACAGATGGATGCCTCTGCCCACTGTTACCTTTGATGAAGCTCTCTGGATGCTCTAGTTTAGTCCCAGGCTGCACTGATCATCTGTAAAGTGTCTGTAATGAAGTTTTATTGATAATCCTTGGTCCAAGTACAGCAAAAAATTTTGAAACTCCAATCGTAAGTGGGGCCAAAAAATTTTTTTGTCTGGATTTACAATTATAAAATATACAGTTTCGACTTACATACAAATTCAACTTAAGAACAAACCTATGGAACCTATCTTGTACGTAACCCGGGACTGCCTGTATAGGATTTTACTGCAGAATCAGAACTAATGTAGATAAGCATTTTCCCTTGTGCATGAAAAACTTTTAATCTCATTTGAACATTAGTAGGAGCACATTTTTATCTATATCGGTGTTCTTTATAACTTATCTGCACAGCCAGTCTGCCCTTTGAAAACCTCCCCTGTTGTGTTTCCTTTCACATGAATTTGATTAATTATGTTTCTTGTTAATATGTTTCTGTAAGTACATAATAATTGCTTTTGTTGCCGAAGCTTTTATAGTTTTAGTGAAAAGAGAAAGTTTTTGTTTTTAGAGAAATATTACAACGTGATATGAATTTTCAAAACTGCCTGAGCTTACTTTCAGACCATGGAATTTATTTTCAAAATGGGAAAAAATAATAATAATAATTAATTAAATTCAATAGAATAGAATAGAATAGCAGGATTTAGTGTTCTGTTCCCTGTGACCAAAAAACTTCCTGCCAGATACCACTCAGTTTGCAGGTTTTTTGGACTTAAAGGAAACCTACCACTTTGAAATGGTCATTCTGACCCACACTAACCTGCACATAAGTGGAGCTGAGCTGGTGCAGGCACATATTTTGGTTAAACAAATAACAAAATGGATGGATTATAACTATAGATTTTTTAGAACTAATGCTAATAACTGCTTGACTCTACATCACAGCGCTTTGGCATTAGCATACTAGGGGAGGCAGTGCCGTCCCCACCTCCCCCCACCCTCCCTTCTGCACTTCTGAGAGCCAATGAAGTTGCCCAGCCCTCAGGAGCATTAGAGCATGTGCATCGCCGGCTCACATGGCAGCTGTGCGTGCTATTGCGAGACTTTGACAAGGAGAACACCAAAGACACGCCACAGTCGTCATGAGACTTCGGCGATAGTAGGTGCAGCCTCCATGTGAGCCGGCGATGCGCACGCTCTAATGCTCCTGAGGGCTCAGTGACTTCACCGAGTTTTAATTAATTAACTAAAACAGGATATAACTACCGAAGAGCAGAGCCTGACTGCAATGTTCACAGGGTCGGGTTTCCGAACCAGAAGATTTGCTGGCAAAGATTTGCTGGTGCTTTGTTGGGGCCATTTGAACGGTAACATCAGCTTCTATCACGGGTGTTAGCAATGTGGGTAAGGAATCCGTTTCAGTCCTGAAACCCAAACAGGGCTTTGAAGTTTGCTCCTAAACTGGTCTGCCCGTCCCTAGTAATGACAGGTATTCTATAAGTAATATTCAGCACAAATGGACACAATGGGGCACATTTACTCGCCCAGAAAGTGCGTTGTCTGACGATAATGTACTGTGCCACGATTCACTAAGATCATGCGCCGGATATCATGAATGTGTCGCTTCCCCACTCAGGTCCGACTCAGTTAAATCCTGCACTCAGTCCGAGTGAGGCAGATTGTCCATCAGCACACGCCCCAATTTGTGTCACATGGACAAAAAACAATCGCCTGTGCCAAAATCCCAGCACTTGCTTAATACCTGTGCAAGCCGTGTAATCCCCATTTCCAACTAAAATGAGCAGCGCAACCCTTAGTAAATGAGTCCCAATGTACAAATTGGCAAAAAATAAGCATGGAAAAAAAATGCTTTGTCCTGAGGATTAAAACCGGATGTGTCTTCAGTCGCCTTAAGTACAACTTTTATGTTTCTAACGGTTCTTATGTATCAGTGTGATATATATTTATTTGGGAGAGAAGGAAACATTAATATTTCCCAGCTTTAAAAGAACTTAAAGAATTCTCGCTTCATAGCTCGACAAACCTGTCCTCGGGGGGGGGTTGCAGTCTCCATTAATTGTAGCCTTCGTAAATGGCTGCCGGTAGGGAGTTAGGAGATTAATAAGATGATTTTTGGTGAGTAATTACCGAGTCGTGAAAGTTTAACTAGATAATCAATAAAAATCTCTGTGTACACACAAGTCAGGACCTTTATTAAAAGTATCATTACAGATCTGAAGCCGTGTTCTGAGATTATGATACAAGTTGACATCATCTTATTACTGGAGATCTCATGTGGTAGATACCGATGCTGTTTGCTGAAATGTTTCAGTATATAATGTTGCAGTTCACAAGGACCGTAAATTTAAAAAAAAAAAAAAAACATGAGTGGACAGAGCACTCCCTAAATTGTAAGCACCTGACCAGCATCTGAAATTCATGGAAGGTTTATTCACCACCACACCTACGTATATTTCGGCAACACTTTTATCCTTTTATAATCAATTACCCAGTACAGTATATAAAACTAGTTCATTAATTTATTAACCAATCAATTATGCAAATTCATAGTATAAAATACATTTGATTGTTTTCCCTTGTTGTATAGGAGACCTCTCTCTGTCACTGATGGCTGAGAGAACTCTCCAAGTGCTTTCTGTTGTGTTAGTAGATACACAGGAAGTGTTGTGTGGTAGGGACCAAGCATGGTGCTAATAGGTAGGTGGTCATAAACCCCTGGCCACCAATGCACTTTTACCTTTTTGTGTTTCAGCTTTTTATTACCTACCTACAAAAATGTATAACTATTTCATTTTTCCTGTCCTGTATGAGGACTTGCTTTCTGTATAATAAAAACCCACTTCCTAGTTTCAGTAATAAAACATTGATGCTGTTGTGAGAGATATCATATTTCTACTCATTCGCCATCTTGTTCAACCAGATGCCATCTTGTTCACTGTTAGCCATCTCATGATTCAGACACTATCTTGTGTAATCTGTTTAGTGATAGTATTTGTCCTTGCTGCTGTTTTCCTTGTTCTCTGCAGCGCCTGAAGGTCATGTTTTGACTAGTGGGAGAGTGATAAGACCCTTTTTCCCTTGAGAATAGGTTTGTTAGCAGAAATAATGCATAGATTTTATTTGGAAAAACATTTAAGGGGGGTTTCTAGGAGTTGCTGAAAGTATATTCAAGCTAACCTATAGCATTTCTGCATTTTATCAACTTTTTATGCCTTTGCAAAGCATTTCTGTTTCCTATACACACGGCTACGCGCCTTGAATAAAGTATAATTTGAGTGCAGCTTATGACCTGTGTGTGTCTTTTCTGTTCTACTCTGTCATCTGGGTACCGGCAGCCATCTTATCCTCCCTTGTAATGTTTAATTTGGAGATCAACATACAGCGGCAGAAGAAGGCTTGTTGGAGCCCTGGATAAAATCTCTAACACTGTGTACTAGGAAGCTAGAAAATTCCAAAGGTTATTTCTGTTTTTACAGCTTTCACTGTGCGCTCCAAAAGACACCTACCATTTTTTCTTAGCGTTGGTACAATCACAGGGATGCCAAATTTATATAAATTTCATTATATTTGAAAAATATTTTGTACAGAAAAATTATGTTTTCAATGCTACCATTTTGTGGATTGTATGTCCTTTTGATCACTTTTTATCATTTTATTTATGTTAAATGCGAGAAAATTGTGATTTTTTTTTGGACATTATTTTCCATTACAGCAATCATTTGTGTGGATGATTATTATCATATTTTGATAGATCTAGTTCCTTCAGCGTAACTTAGTGGGTTGGATCATTCATGCCATTTACTTCCATACTACTGTATATCAGTATATAGTAAAAGTTCTGCAGATTTTTATTGATCTGCCACAGACACACTGTTACAGATCTGTCAGTCCTTGTGAGATTGCAGAGTTTTATGCCAATAGAACAACAATCTAACCGATGATGCCTCAGTACCTCATTTTTAGAGAACGAGAATATTCTACAATGTCTGTATATCTATTCCAGAAGGAACAGACTCCCAACTGTAGACAGCGCTGTATAGACCTGTTTGGGTCTCTTTAGTACAGTGTAGGGAACTGGTTTGGCTGAGTGAGAGGCTTGTGACTAGGACTATAAAGGTAGCCTAAATTGACAGTCTCCATAAGGAGAACTCTTGATCTACTGTATATTTTAGATTTAACTATACATTAACACTGCTGATAGATATGCCTACTTTTGAACCCAGACCGTAAGAAATCTAGTGACATCCATGTATATCAACATACCCAGATACTGGCCTCTATTCATCATAAGTAAGAGCCAATTGACTCCCTTGTTCGGCTGTAAATTGAAGAGAAGGTGGTAAGGTTATGAATTAGGTCTATCAAGACACTACATTTGCATAAGTCACTTACAGAATACATACTTAATGCTGGAGAGTGATGTGTCAATGACCTACTGATCTTAGAAAGGCATAATGATTCTTTAATGGGCACTCACTTTACTACATTAAAATGAAAATTTATATTAATATTAGACTTCCAGTAAGATTTGTCTGAGAATATAGAATACTGTACTCTACCTACCTTCATAAAATGGTTCGTAATCATAACAACCCACATGACATAGTAAATGGATATGGAAAGAGTAAAACAAAGGCACAAACATACTGAATACTACAATAGCATATAAAGATACTGTCATTATTGTTTCATGATTGTTTCATCTTAGTATTGTGCCGGTCTCGGCATAGGCTCATCCAGAGTCTGCCCTTTACTATGATGGGGCTTCCTGTAGCTCTTATATCTAATAGTGCAATGTACAACACTATGCGAATGTTTAATGTCTCCCCGTTTCTTTCTTTCCTCTCTTGCAGTATGCTGCTTCACTGAAACATAAAAAGTTTTGGATGCAAATAGTGTCGGACTGGCCCACCGGAGTACCAGAGGATCCTTTGGTGAGTCCAGTGTCTAACTTAATACTGGACCCCAAAGGACCAGGAGAGGACATCCCTATTTAGATGTTATTTCCAAAGGATAGTGGGACTATAGAATAATTTTGAAGGACATGTACCATCAGGATTATGGATTATAAACCAAGCACTCTTGGTTGGTTGCTGGTGTCTGCCCCCTTTGTCAGGACCAACTATATATCTGCCACAGAGCTCAGTGACTTAGCGCTCATGCCTCTAGGGGGGTCTTTCCCCCACGATCCGATCGGGACCCCAAAGATGCCTGCAAGAATTGCCAGTAAGATGGCGTCTGTGACGTCATCTTTCAGACACAGTGCCAGCCTATGCAAAGCATAGGCTGACTCTGCTAATAACCTGCAATAAATAAGTATCAGATGATTGCTGTTCATATACCATGGTGGAAAAAGTGAAAAAGTAAAAAAATATGTTATTCAATAAAAAATAAAGTAATAAATCAATAAAAATGCCCATAAGCCCCATAACATATAAAGAGACATATAACCCCCAAAAAAGTCTAAATCATAACAAAACCCCCACATATATAGTATCACCGCGTCCGTACCAACCCGGACTTAACAACCAATGTGGCATAACAACCAATGTTTTGCCACTTGGAAGACGGCAATGCAAAAATGATAGATTTTTCCCCACATTACGGTTTTATATGACAAATTTAGTAAAATGTAAGAAAATATATTCAAGTCTGGTATCCCCGTAATCGTATCGACCCACAGAATAAAGATAACATGATTATTAGGCTAAACGGTGAACACAAAAAAAAAGTAAAAAAATGCAGTACAGAATTGATGCTTTTCTACTCCTGCCCTCAAAAACGAGTTCCTAAATTTTCAACAATAGGTGATACCAACCCCAAAATGGCAACCCTGGAAAAAGCATCTCATCCCGCAAAAAAAATGCCATCACATGGCCCCAATAACGAAAATGTTATAGCCTACAAAAGGAGGCAAGGAGAAAACTAAAATCCTGGCAGCTGCAGGGTGCTTCTTCCCTACTGTGCCTCGCCCATAAAACAAGTAATGTCCACATGTGGGGGGGGGGTCTCTGTACTTTGGAGAAATTGCAGAACAAATTGTATGGTGGGTTTTCTCTTTTTATCTTTTGGAAATGTGTAAATTTTAGGGCTCAATTAACGTATAACCAGCACAATTTGACCATTCTAAATTTAACCTCCATTTTGATTCAATTACAAGAAGATCTCAAGGGGTTAACGATCTTCCTAAAAGCTGTTTCTGATAGTTTGAGGGGTGCAGATTTGAAAATGGGTTGATTATATAGGGGGATTTGATGCTAAATATGTAAAATTGCATTCAAAACTGTATTTATCCGCAAAAGAGTAAATTCTGAAAATACAGAAAATCGCTATTCGATTTGTAAGCCACGCCACATCAAAATAAAAAAAACAGACATTTCAAAAATTATGAAAATGTAAAGTAGACATATGGGAAATGTAATTCAGCAACTAATTTAGGTGGTAAATCTATCTACCTGAAAATGTAATGATTTTGAATTTCAAAAAATTCCACATTTTTTCTTTTTTTGGAAAATAAATGCAAAACTTATCAGTCAAAATTTTCCACGGAAATAAAGTACAACATGTGGGGAAAAAACTATCTCAGAATCGCTTTGATAAGTAATAGTGTTCAAAAGTTACAACCATATAAAGCGAAGCAAGTCAGAATTCAAAAAATGGGGCTCAGCCTTAAGCTGTAAAATGGCTGCGCCCTTAAGGGGTTAAGATTTTTATGCCTTTGTTTTTACGAAAAAAGGCTTCAAAATGAGCCTGAGGAGCTCCATGCTCAATAGAAGTTAATAGAGCCTGGAGCCCCTCAGGGTCATTTTTCATAGTTTTTAAAGCATATTTTCTTAAGAATCAAGGGCATAAGAAGTTAAAAGAAGAGCCTATCCGGATAAAGGGGGCGTACACCAGCAGGTACGTGTATTCCGTTTATAATCTATGATCCTGATGGTAGATTTCCTTTAAGGACAGTGGGAGTACAGAAGACAGAAGCCTTGTTTTCAATCGTTAACAGGGATATATTATGTGACTTTTGCTGCCCTATCTGAGAGAAAGATATGATGGTGGGAGGGAAACAGAATTTTATGACCTATAGATTTATGATATTTGGAGCAGGAATTTTACATGTAAAAACCAGAGTAAGTGCAAGCAGGACTCCGTGAGGGGACAGGAATAGTCCAGATTAGTGATGAGTGGACCCGTTAAAATGAGAGTTTGGCCAAATTCAACCGAACACAATTATGAAAAAGTGTGGTTTTGGTACCAATTGTGGGTTTTAACTCTTCAAATGCCTCTAGCAACTTTGAAATTTCCCATAAGCACAGGCTAGGATAAATCTTCAGGTGGCACTGAGCACTGTCATGTTAGATAGTTTTGTCATTCCCGATGATGTCATCTGAGAATGTTGATCCTCCCCAAAATGGTGGTACCCTGTTCTGCCAGTAGATTAGTGCCAGGGAATGCGGCCATAGGTAATTTGCAAGGAGCATTTAAAGAGTTAATGCTCACAATTGGTGCCAGCACCGATCGTGGACAATTTTTGAATCAAACCCACAAAGTTCGGTATAAACCAGAACTTTGTGTTTCAGGTCTACTTAACACTTGCCCAGATTATCCCACCAACATACAATGATTGACAAATCTCTCTATACACAGTCCGATATAGGTAGAGCTGTCAGTCATCTTGTGAAGAGGTAGGGTAACAAGGACTCTCACCGTATTCCCTAGGAGTCTTGTCAAGCTTTATTCTGCTCCAAATATCATAAATCTATACATTATATCTATAAATCTTGATCTCAGATAGAAAAACAGAATTCACATGTCTTCATAAGGAGTCTACCTTCAGCATCAAAATCAACTCATAAGTAACTTATTTTGTTGAGCAATTTTTCAGCTTTTCAGACATAACTTTCCAGCTATCCATCACTTTAGAAACAAAAAAATGTCTTAGCTTCTCAGTGGATCGGAGTTGATGCAATGATTTGCATTGTCCTTTCGATGTTTCTTAGAAGCACTGGCCCTTTACACAATAGTTGGACAGCGTAGAAAGAAAAAATTGGGTGCCCTAATTTGTGTGGCCCCACCCTTGGTGCACGGAGAAGCTCATTTGCCTACAGATGAAAACTGAATTTTCTCTACTTAAAAACGGTAAATATGTGTCTGAAAAGCATGTAAAATGCCCCATACAATACTGATTTTGCTTGTGCTGGGATTTTTGGGCTGGTAGATTCCATTTAATCCTTATTGGTGGATGGACAATCATAAGAAATTACAGGATCCACTTCACTATGCAGATCATTTTTGCTCTACCAAGCTAATATGCATACTAGTAGAAAATATCATTTTTTAATTTACAGCCAACATTTTGACAAGTGCCACTAACCTTCAATGTCAGAGCAGAATAAGAATATCTCTCATCTTCGTCATTCTTCAGTTGCCCTGTAATTATATACACGTATTATTTTATGCCTTGTACGGGCTCAAGAATGTATATTGATTGTTATCTGAGTGTTTGTGTTCCCTGCAGACTGCAATCTTCAAGGCTCATGGAAAGTTACAATCCTAAAGGTTATAATCTTCAGCAAAACAGACAATTACAAAAGACTAAGCACAAAGTAAAAACTTAAATGAATGGACCAATCAATAAAACCACAATAAGTGAGCTGCTAAAACCTCCAAAAAAAGCACAATATTATATCAAAGAAGGATTAAAATACCAAACAAGCCATTTACAGTTATTTTACAGAATCTTAAGCACAATTTTTGAAATTTATACCAAGTAATTTTTAATCCTTTGGCATGTTATAAATGCATTTCAATATTGAACAAGAATTCCTATTATTTGTCCTATTATCTGACCTTATTATTTGACCTCCAGTGAGTAGGTATGTACTGTATGTTGTAAGAGGAGCCAACAAGCTTCATTTCCTCTTCCTTTTCTTCTCCTCTGGGTTGCTAAATTTGTATGATGCCTTAACACATCATTACATGACCAGCCATTTTTGCAAGATAAGGTCTTCATTGTGTGGGTAATGGCCTTCAAACCTCCATTAAATTTACTATATTTGAATTTCTGGTGCACCAACGCTCAAAGACACCCCTAAGGCACAAATCCCTCCAGTAACAATACCTTTGATCAGTTCCCTTAATAATGTCTTCAGTTTCACCCATGTGGTGGCTAATGTTTGATTACACAGATTGAAGGGGGCAGTGCAGTTATTACAATCCAAGGACATAAGAACAACCCTCCATATGGGATTGAACTGGAAAGGGTCCAGAGGGTCCATATAGTAGAACTGGAAAGGGTCCAGAGTAGAGCAATCAAGATTATTAGGGAAATGAGGTGGCTAGAATAAAATGATAGATTACTAAACTTGGGGTTATTCAGCTTAGAAAGCTGAGGGGAGACAATGTACAAATATCAGAATGGTCAGTACAAGGATCTCTCCAAAGACATTTTTACACTTAGGTCTGTGATCAGGACAACAGGGCATCCTCTACACCTAGAGGAGAGGCGATTCTACCATCACCATAGACAAAGGCCATCCTCTATACTTAGAGGAGAGGTGGTTCTACCATCACCATAGACAGGGGGCATCCTCTACACCTAGAGGAGAGGTGGTTCTACCATCACCATAGACTCTACACTTAGAGGAGAGGTGGTTCTACCATCACCATAGACAGGGGGCATCCTCTACACCTAGGGGAGAGGAGATTCTACCATCACCATAGACAGGGGGCATCCTCTACACCTTGAGGAGAGGCTGTTCTACCATCACCATAGACAGGAGGCATCCTCTACACCTAGAGGATAGGAGGTTCTACCATCACCGTAGACAGGGGCATCCTCTACACCTAGAGGAGAGGCGGTTCTACATCACCATAGACAGGGGGCATCCTCTACACTTAGAGGAGAGGCGGTTCTATTATCACCATAGACACGGTGCATCCTATACACCTAGAGGAGAGGTGGTTCTACATCACCATAGACAGGAGCATCCTATACACCTACAGTAAAGGTGGTTCTACCATCATGATAGACAGGGGCATCCTCTACACCTAGAGGAGAGGTGGTTCCACCATCACCATAGGCAGGGGCATCCTCTACACCTAGAGGAGAGGCGGTTCTACCATCACTATAGACAGAGGCATCCTATACACCTAGAGGAGAGGTGGTTCTACCATCACCATAGACAGGGGGCATCCTATACACCTAGAGGAGAGGTGGTTCTATCATCACCATAGACACGGTGCATCCTGTATGCCTAGGGGAGAGGGGATTCTACCATTACCATGAACAAGGGGCATTCTTTACACCTAGAGGAGAGACGGTTTTACCATCACCATAGACAGGGGGCATCCTCTACACCTAGAGGAGAGGATGTTCTACCATCACCATAGACAGGAGGCATCCTCTACACGTAGAGGATAGGAGGTTCTACCATCACCGTAGACAGGGGCATCCTCTACACCTAGAGGAGAGGAGGCTCTACCATAACCATAGACAGGGGTCATCCTCTACACCTAGAGGAGAGGTGGCTATACCATCACCATAGACAGGGGGCATCCTCTACACCTAGAGGAGAGGTGGCTCTACCATCACCATAGACAGGGGTCATCCTCTACACCTAGAGGAGAGGTGGTTCTATCATGACCATAGACAGGGGGCATTCTCTAAACCTAGAGGAGAGGAGTTTCTACCACCCCTATAGAGGGGAATTCTTGACAGTGTAAGTACTGAGACTATGGAACTATGGAGGGGTTATGGACCTGTAAAGGGGATTTTATGGAACAGATGGTGCTTACAGGCTTTTTGGGCCTCTTCCTGGAGGCCAGGAATGGTATCAATCAACTGTCTTTGAATCCTCATTCCCACCACCCTGTCCCTCTGTTTATAGCCCTGACCAGGAGAATTGAGGTTTCTTTGACCACCAAGGTCAATGAGTGAAATGATGTCAGCGTTATTGTCAGCCATCTTGTGACCTCCGGAGCCAGTGATCTAAAGCAGTGGTCTCAGTATCCTGAGTATGGGATTTCTATGGTAAATCTGCATGTTTCTCTATGCTTTGTCTTACAATTAGTGTTACATTAATAAAGAAACCTGGCATGCAGGCTTATTGTGTCCAGTGCTGAGCTCATTGTTACGCGCTTCACTCATGGTGGCGAGAAGCGCTTGTCTTAGACGTTGTAATATTTGCATTACTATGGTGTATTTTTATTCATTTTACATTGTTATTCTCCTACATGGACATCTCCCCACAACACAATCCCTCCCGGTACTTCATATATAGACACGTTAAATTCTTCTTTAAGGACATCACTCCCTATTCCATCCTTGAAGGCAAAGCTGAAGCTATGAACAAGCTTTTTACTTTAATGCCTAGAAATGTGAACCAGAATTATTCAACTCAATTCTCTAAGTGATGCTCATAAATATATTTCTTAAGGCTATTATATTTCTAAACACTATATACCTTGAGGGCTTTCTGACACACAGGAAAGGCAGGGAGATGACAGCTCGGCAAGTAGAAATTGATAGATTTCTTTGTAATGCTGCATTGTGTAACTTCATCCTAACTCCTGCAATTTCCAAAATGAATTCTTATGGGGATAAATAGGGGCAAAGTAGCTTGACAAATTGCAGATGGCATATGTTCAAAGCCCCACATTATCAATTGAACAGAAAACTGCTGACACTTCACCTTGATTTATGCATTATTCAGTCATAGCGTTAGTGTCCCATCCATGATACACCGTAGAGTCTGTCATTTCTTTTAATAAACTGAATACTAGTTGTGCTTAAAGGATAATGGTAATAGAGAATGAAGTTTAGACAACAGCCCTCTGGTGTTTCTGCTACCTAGAAATGGGACTTTTTTCCCCCTCAAGCCAGGGAGATTCATCACTCGTTTTACTTGCTCTCTCACTGTCCCTCTTTCAATCCCATGGCCCTTATACAAGAACATATGGTCCTTCTTTCTTCTCCAGAACTACTTTTATTTTCCAGCTTCCCAGGGGTGTCAGCCATAAGGCGAGTTGAGCCTCTCCCCTCAGGCAGCACCCCCTGCTGCAAGGATCAGGGGAGCTGTCTCTTAAAAGAAATCTACAATTTGATTTCCTGAATTGTGAACCAAACATACCTTGAGAATGCTGTAGCTACACTGATGCAGAATCATGTCTTGTTTAATCTCTGTGTGGTTTTGCTTAAAAAAGAATTATACAATTATGATAATTAAGCTCTGTCGCTTCTGTGCCTGTCTCAGAGCTTATCCTATCACAGTACTGACAATCACTGTGCTGTACCTGAGAGGCTGAAGTAATCAATCGCTGCACCATCCCCCACCTGCTGTGTATGAGTGATCCAGCTCAGGTTGATTAGTCCTGTCTGGACAGTTCAGAAAACTCTGTGTAATGTGCTTTGTCAATGGCAGGCTGAAGCAATCCTGCTTTCCCAAGATCTTCAATGTTATAATTGTTTTTCAGCAAAATCCCTCAGACGAGGGATTAAACAAGTTATGTTTCTGCATCAGTGTAGCCAAATCATTCTCAAGGTATGTTTGGTTCATAAAGAATGAAATTAAATGGTATATTTCCTTTAGCAATCAATGTAAATATGTGTGTAAGACACTACATGGAGTATTTACCTACTTAAACAAAAAAAATGTATATTTCTACTCCATGGGGTGGAGTGGGGCGCTAGTCTATAGCTCACCTCAGGCAGCAGAGAGTTTATGTTCACCCCTGCAGCTCTTTCTACTTTGGCAAATAAAGCGGGACTAGAATAAGCCACCTTGATTGATATAGCCAAAGGGGGAAAGATGAGAGAAGAAGCCGGGCAGTGGGAGAGTAGCAAGAGGCATTTTTATTGACCTGGAGCTGGAGACCTGAGGTTTTCTTCTAATGACAACCTAGTCACTGTAGTCCATTTTGCATATTTCCAAAGTGAGGTTTTGGTATGGAAGGAGCAACTGGAAAATAAAAATAAAAGTATGGCTGGACATAGTCCTACATAGCAGTTAATTCAGGTTGGTAAATCGTGGTTACAAGTCAATAGTTTTTAAACTAGTTGTGATCTAAGGTAGGAAGTGGGTTAATAAGAACACAGCTAGTCAGCTAGTGGACTATGGCAGTAGACAGGTTTGATAGGAACATCCCTGATGGGCAGGAGTGTGAGTTCAAAGATGCCTATATGAAAACCTACAGCTTACCACGTTTTCTCTCAAACCCGGACCTAAACATTCCGATTCATCCGAACTCGGATCTCTGATGGGTCAGCTCATCAGTATTCATCATTTATTTTTATGATGAAAATGAAAATAAATATTTCCATAAGTGCAAAAGGGCGCAGGTATTACACAATGCCGATATCAAGAAATGTCTTGTTTTATGGAGAATTCTTAATATAAAGATTTCATTTTACTAAACATTCTGTGGTATTATTCAATCTTTCTCTGCAAGCTCTTACTTTGGGTATTGAGATGTCGTCCTTCACACTTTGCTTTACATTTGTCCCTGTGATGTGCAATATTGCGGTAAACACGAGGGATTGAGTGTACCGCTTAGAGATTACATCCATTTTTTTTATACTGCTGTTGATTGAAATTTGTGTTTTTAGAAATGAAATGCCTATAGAATATTAATGCTCAAAGTTTAAGGGAAAGTTTTCTGCAAGGAAATCAAAACGTGCAGATACACTTTAGAACATGTAGAAATATTTTGGTATAATGTAAAAACTATTGAAATATTCTACATGTGTCCACATGTAACATTTAAAAAAAATAATTAAATTGTAAGAAAAAAATAGAAAAAAATGAAAGCAAATAAAAAATAAATGAAACCTACCATCACAATCCATCATGATAAACCAGGGACACTTACTCATAGATCTAGGCACTGTGACTGTGACTAATGGGGCAAATTTACTTACGTGGTCCTGACGCGATCCCCAATTCTGACGGTCCGTCGCGATTCACGAAGCTCGCGTGCCCAATATCCAGCGGGTGTTGCTTCCCAGCCGGGGTATGCCGGAGTTCACCTTCTTCTTCCCGGTGCTTGTAAGTGTGTGTCTTGCGAGACAATTTGAAATCCTGTGCATTGTCTGAATCTGTCGGGTTGTCTGACGGCCTGCCCTCCGATTTGTGTCGCGTGCAAGCCGGCGCTGATGCGCCAAAATCCAATCGTGTGTTAAATGGGCTCCGTGGACCATTAGTAAATGAGCCCCAATTCCGGCTTGAGAAAGCGTTACCGAGCGTGAAATGACCCATTGCTGAAGCTTTCTCCCCATGCATGTATATTCGTTTGTAATAAAGGACATTTGTTTTTCTATTGAGTAGATGAGTGCTGCCACTTTCTCTTCTACACTCATTAAGGATCACTATGCTGCCTGACTGAGCACAACCACGAGTCCATTTCCGTGTACCATGGTCCCCGATTTTACGGATTGATTGGCTGTGCCATGAACAGAGGACTTGCTCCCGTATAGGATAGTGCCCGCAGACCTCTCTTCACTATACAGTTATTTCACTTAACTTTTTTTTAGTAATGTTTAAAAAAAATGGACCAAATAAGCACAAGGTCTAATTCACGTGAACCATACAAATTATCAATACTGGCAGGACACTGAGTAATATACACCAAAGTATCACTCTACCAAAAACAAATGACCAAGCCAGTTTATAGCAATAACTATACTAGTCTGTGACCCTAATCTCGGGCCTGCATGTTTCAGCGTTTTTGTTTTTTCACGCATAGATTCCTTTATTCCACATGTTTGGCACCGTACCGCTGCCGGACCATTGCCGTCTATGGGGACGTATGGGCGGCCGCAAATTTGCCATCCCCACAGACGGCCGTCTGACTGTACCCTTAGTGTCAAGGATATGCTCACCTAGTCATGTTGATCAAATATGGCACAACCAAATTAAAAAGGGGGTGGTCTTTGAGCAAGAACCGAGTATGGCCCCCATTGATAAGGTTGTATAGAGATTCATAGAGGATGGACAAATAAAAGTGGTATTTTTATTGCATATCATGTCATCAGCAGAGATGAGTATATCCATGGTTTCAGCTCAGGTTCAGTGTTCGGGTGTGGCCTCGTGACCCGGTCGTACTGACTGATTGGGGGTGGAATAGCCAATCTTGCAAATTGCTGGCCCTTGGTACTTACCATGGCCATGATTGGCCAGGAGGTGTCCGAACAATGTCCAAATCTGAACTAAATCTAAAAATTTGCTCATCTCTCCTCATGAGATAAATCAATTTTTCTGGGTACTAATATGGTTCCTACACTATGATTGTCAATAAGTCATAAATGTAAACCCATAGGGATTTCATTTGGCATCATATCAGATTTGTACACAACATTTTGTAGTGTACATTAACCCTTTCTTTACCATTTTTTTTTTAAGAACCTGGAAAATCCCATTGATAAGCAACACAGTTCCATGTCCTGTAAATTTCTAGAGTTTAGAATAAGAAGAATAAGTAGCCAATATTGAGGAAGCTAAATTTAGTCTTCAACATCCTACAGCAAACGTCTGAAAAATGAGGATGCCACTTTTGTGCTCATTCAGGACCGGAAAGCATTCACTGGTGAATTATCTTAATTAAAAAAAAGTAATTATTTTAGGATTATTTTCTTATTTTTAAATTTCCCAGTAAAGTGATCTCCCATTAATCACACGTTCCCTTCTAATCTCTGTATTTATCTAACAAAAATATTTGTCACACGCCGCTATGCCGTACATATTACAATGTTCCTGCTCGTTCCCTTAGTCCCCGAGTCTAATTTGCAGACAGTTTTATTATTATTATTTTACAGTGCATTGATATTATCTGGGGGATGTCAGAAGCCGTGAGGGTGAATACATTATTGGCCCAATGTAAAATGAAGAATAGAAAGTTCTGAGTTTTTATTCTTGGATTGTGTCCACATCACCCAGACTTAGACATTCAATACTAAAAAAAAATTCTGTACATTGTTAGAAGGCGATTAACATCAGGAGTTGTTGTGTATATTTCATATTTTTAAGCTACTTTTTTTGACAATAAAAAATGTATCCATAATAGTCATCATCCTTTCCATCATTGGTTGGTGACTGGTTCATTCTGCATTATTTATTTTATTATTTGATCCCTTATTAAGAATGGTTGGATCATTGTACAAGCACTGCCAACTCCTGTGTCACCCCTTTATCCTCATAGAGGATGAGCTCTTGTGAGTGACCATTGTACAAGCACTGTCACGTTCTGTCACCCTTTCATCCTCATAGATTGTAAGCTCTTGTGACCAATGTACAGGCACTGTTTCCTCATGTGTCACCCCCTCATCCTCATAGACTGTAAGCTCTTGTGACCATTGTGAAAGCGCTGTCCCATCCTGTGTCACCACTTCATTGTCATAGACTGTAAGCACCGTCTACAAGCACTGTCCCCTCATGTGTCACCCCTTCATTCTCATAGATTGTAAGCTCTTGTGACCATTGTACAAGCACTGTCCCCTCATGTGTCACCCCTTCATCCTCATAGATTGTAAGCTCTTGTGACCATTGTACAAGCACTGTCCCCTCATGTGTCACTCCTTCATCCTCATAGATTGTAAGCTCTTGTGACCATTGTACAAGCACTGTCCCCTCATGTGTCACTCGATCATCCTCATAGACTGTAAGCTCTTGTGACCATTGTACAAACACTGCACTGTCACCTACTGTGTCATCCATTCCTTCTAATAGACTATAAGCTCTTGTGACCATTGTACAAGCACCATCCCCTCATGTGTCCTCTTCCTCCTCATAGATTGTAGGGTCTTGTGAGTAGGACCCTCACTTCCGTTGTATCTTCTGACAATGTTATTGCGCTTTAATGTCCTGATTTATTTGTATATGTTCCCCATGATCTAGATATTATCTACCTCTCTCTCGTTTTCTCTCTCTCTCTTATATTATATTATTACATTATTATTATTATTATATGCTTAAAACATAATCTTTATGTATGAAAAAAATTCTTATTTATTTATTTCAATTCAAATACAAAATTGAATACTGTAACTCACCTCCCCTTCGAAACGCTAAGAGCATAGGTGCACTAATCAGTACGGCCACTACACTGTGGATGGAGCTATTTTCCAGCACCATTTGTTGTGTGTCTTCAGCTGATCATGACAAAGACAAAGATCAGATGTGTTATCGATATCTTAATCCTTAAAGCAAACATTTTTTTTTTGCAACCAGAAACTAAAAATCCAATCACATAAGAAAATATGTAACTAATCAGTAATTATGTTACATGGTTTTCAATTAGTGCCATTAGGAAGGATAGGTAGGAAGGTCTGGCAATTACTGGAGACTAAAATAGCGCAAAGTTATTACTGAATCCTATTATCATCGTGCATATTGTTAGGTCCAGGGGCCAAATAATTACTTCAAAGACATTTACCATCATCCAATAATTACTGCACAGCACAGGGGGTAAATGTGTTGTTATATATAGTATAAACAGCTACAATGATATATACAGATCTACAATCCAAGAGACTTTAATGCCATTTGGAATACATTAAGACATATCACACATCATTCCTCAACCCTGAGTCTACAAAATGTCTAGTCCATGCCCTCATCATCTCCTGCTTGGACTACTGCAATATTCTTTCCTGTAGTCTCCCAGCTCCCCAAACCCCATCCAATCTATTATTAACTCTGATGCCTACCTAATCCTAATCCTGCCTAACCATGACAAGGCCTACCACAGCCTGCCCCCTCCATATATCTCTGACCTAATCAGTCATTATCATTCCACACATAGGGAGACATTAATCAGTGCGTCTACACCAGTTTTCATGGAAGGGATGTGGAAGGGCGTGGATGCCAGTGGAATAGGCTGGTACGGGGCATTCCTGCATTGTACCTGTGCAAACATTTGTTAGTAGGTTTTTAAGCAAAACTACACCAAGTCAGGTCTTGCATAGTTTTACCCAGTGGCGCCGCCGCTGGAAGGATACATCAATAGGTCTAAACTTCTTGGGGGGCATGGGGGACTTGGCCTTTATCATACACCAACACTCGGCTATAATCTCCAATCCTTACAAGACCTTCTGCTTCACTCTATTTCCATCTGCACTTCTCCCAACCATCTCCAGGACTTCTGACATGCATCTTCCATAGTCTGGACCTCTCTACCGAAATGTGTTAGACAGTCCCTACCTTCCAACCGCAACTCGAAAACTCACCTATTTAGAATTTCCTACATTACACAATGATCCCACTGCTGTGCTCCTTCACTTCATGTCTCCCTATATCCTCCTGCATATATCCTCCCTATATATACTCCTTCTGGACCACCATCCAGCTCCGGGGTTTGACACTGCAACTCCACCGTAACACCCCACCCCCCCTCCTGCTTGTGCACACGTCCTTTTGGCGCCTGGCTCAAGAATTCCCCTAACTTTTTTACCTTAATCCCTATATCCTCCTGTAAACCCCTTATCAAGTGTAAAACACACTGGAATCAATATAAATAATAATAATAATAATAATAATAATAATAATAGGTTGTAATACAATTGTTTTGGCTACAGTTTTTTCTCATCCAATAGAATCTGGCAACTTGTGGACTTTAGTGCATACTGCTCCTGGATTACACATACACCTCACAGAAATTGATGGCACCGTGTATCAGCAACTGGCATGAAACTTTTGTCTATTTTGACACAGTAGTACAACCCATTGGGAAAAACGATTCTTGAATCTTGAAATGGTACATGGACTTTTTTGGTTTGAACTTACTCCCGGTTGGATACTACAGCCATCACTCATAGCAGAGCAGAGGTGTGACTGTAAGGTACTTCAGCGTTACCTCTTCAGGATGAAAGTTATCTTCAAGTAGAAGGTCATTTACTAAGGGCCGAATTACCCGAATTTTTCTGTTTTGCGCCGATTTTCCCTGTATTGCCCCGGGATTTTGGCGCACACGATCGGATTGTGGCGCATCGGCGCTGGCATGCACACGACGAAAATCGGGGGCGTGGCCAAACGAAAACCCAACGGATTCGGAAAAACCGCTGCATTTGTTTTGGCTACAGTTTTTTCTCATCCAATAGAATTTGGCAACTTGTGGACTTTAGAGCATTCTGCTCCTGGATTACACATACACCTCACAGAAATTGATGGCACCATGTATCAGCAACTGGCATGAAACTTTTGTCTATTTTGACCTAGTAGTACAACCCATTGGGAAAAACGATTCTTGAATCTTGAAATGTTACATGGACTTTTTTGGTTTGAACTTACTCCCGGTTGGATACTACAGCCATCACTCATAGCAGAGCAGAGGTGTGACTGTAAGGTGTGTACTTCAGCGTTACCTCTTCAGGATGAAAGTTATCTGCAAGTAGAACCTGCAGAGCTTTAGCCTTATTAAGACTATGGGGGTCATTTACTAAGGGCCGAATTACCCGAATTTTTCTGATTTGCGCCGATTTTCCCTGTATTGCCCCGGGATTTTGGCGCACACGATCGGATTGTGGTGCATTGGCGCTGGCATGCACACAACGAAAATCGGGGGGCGTGGCCAAACGAAAACCCAACGGATTTGGAAAAAACGCCGCATTTTTTTAAAAAAAGTGTCGCGGGACTCGCGCTTACCTTCACCAGGAATAGGCCGGAGAACTTCAGTGCATTCCGGCGGGCCTCGGCGGACTTCAGCGCAGCAGCGCCACCTGGTGGACGTCGGAGAAACTACCTTAGATAATCCCAGCCGGACCTGAATCCACCGCAGAGAACGCGTAGCTGGATTGCGAATGGACCGGGTAAGTAAATCTGCCCCTACATGTCCTATTTCATAGTAATGTTGTTTCTAATACATTCACAAGATATGATTGGTACAAAGTCTTACGATGGTCTACAGAAAGGTTAGAACCTCTTGCTGAAGCTTGAGGAAGGCAACTCTTTGGAGGAAGAGGGGTACCAGCAAGCCACCTAGACATATTTAGATGCAGAGTAAAAGCAGTGAACATAATTTTTCTTCAGTTGAAGGAAAGCCTACTTACTGATCGTAGAGCATGTACAATGCATTGCTTCCCAGGAGAAATGTATTCTTATCAAATGAAAAAGATGAGAAATTGGACATGATTTTCAGGGTAAGAACCTGCAGCGGGAGTGAAATACCTGATCCAATCTGTTCTTCGTATACCACTGACAAGATTGGATGGAGGAGCTACATGACTGTGTCTCACTGACATCTCTGCTGCTCACTATTTATAAAAAGTGGCTGAATGTGCTCAGCACGTAAGAATTTCAAAAATAATACATATATGTTCCTGCTGAGACCAGCTTCTCCTCCAACTAAAACACAAAATGTGCTGCTGGGCATTAATGAACTTGAATCAATATCCCACCCTTGTAGGTGACACATTGTGGAGGAGAAGTTTTTGACCCTTGCTCAGCAGGACACTTCTAGTGGAGATATAATTGGACGTTTTCTACTCCCTGCTCCCACATAGGGTCATAAGGAGTTATACATGATTTTTCTGACTGTAATAATCACTCACTACGTTTCGTATATAAAAAGATGATTGGAGCAAACTGTTCCTAAGGATTTAATAACTGAAGGAGAAGACTAGTTTTCTTTTACTCAGGGAGAGTTAGTCCTAATAAACCACTATCATTATGTTGTCAAGCAGCTGAACAGATTCTCGATCATGTATTTATCATGGCCCAGCTTGGTAGCATCACCCAGAAAATCACCTTTGAAGTGAGATGTTGGAAGTTGGTTGTATAAAGTCAGGGAGGTGGAGAGTTCAACACTGAAGTCAAGCTCTCCCTGCCTCTGAACACCTCCACCTTTGTGTTTGACATGTGCCAAACTTCATGAGCTCTGGTTTCCTTGATTGCAGGATCATCAATTACAGTGAAGAGGGCGTTCTAAGGCAGGGAAAGCTTGACTTCATAAAACCAAGTAACATCTCACTTCAAAGTTGATTTTCTGGATGATGCAACCGCACTAGACCATGAAAGAAACATCAACTAGAAGCTGCTCAACTGCTTAACAACATACTATAGGGGTTTATTAGGCCAATTTCTGATGACAGGTTCCCTTTAAGGATTATCCCTGGCTGAATAGAGATGAGCACACCCACACTTCAGGTGGCCCAGCACAATCAAGACATATTGCCTGATGGGCTGCATCCCTGACAATTCGGCAATATGTTCTGGTTGAGGGAAGCGCACCCAAACCCTAGACCCAAAATTAAAGTTTGGATCCACTTTTCTTATCTACTTAGTTGTAAGGGTGTCGCTAGCAGGAGTAGTACTAACTAACATGAAGCTATGATTCTTTGATGGTTTCCATAATATACTGCACTATTTCTGCATTGCAGTATACTTTAATGTCAGCGATACGTTGGTATTCAGCCATCAGCCATCTTGATTTTAGTAGGACCAAAGACAAGAAATTATAGACACGGTGTCCATTTTTTTAGTTACAGACTTCCATCCATGGCAACTTAAATTGGTTTGCCCATGAAAATTCTCAAATTATAACCCCCTAGTGATGTTTACACAATAAAGATCATTTTTAGCCCCTTACTTTACAATTTCACTCAGTTTTATTGATTTTTTATCTCCAAAACTCAGTGATGGTCAGTGTATAAAAACAAGAGTGTGGGCAGGGATAGTCCAAGCAGACACCTCTGTACTGTGAGATGCTGACAATGTGCTTAGATTATCAGCGTCCAGGGTTTATCTACACTTTCATCTTCTAAACATTCACTAATATCTGACACATGGAAAAAGCGAGATGTGACAGATCAGAGATGGATATTATACACAATGACACCCTGCTGACTTAACTATAACACACACTCTCAGCAAAACTATATCTCAGCTATAACACACACAGTCAACTCTGTATATGTCTCCATTTATGAAGACCTAGTCTTGCCTGTAGCTTGTAGAGTAAGTTTGTGCATGTTGCAGCTTGCCCACACAAAGTGATTGTGTGTATCTGTGTGTGAGCTTGTCTTGTAATAAAGGGGGGAAGGGTCGAGATCACACTGCATCGTGCAGACAAGAGAAGCTATTCATGAGAAGAATCTTCCCTGCCTGACCTTAGTCAGAAGATTTACAGTCAGATCCCAGGGCAACCAAAATTGTATACACCAGAACTGATACAGACATATTGGAATATAATCTATGAAAAACTGTATTTTTGTTAATAACAGTGAATCAGACAATGTGTTATTTTGTTATACTGGGTATATTTAAGAATTGTTTCTATTGTTGTGTGAGGTGTATGTTAAGATTATTGTGGCATATGAGGTATAACCATCTTCATGTAAAGTCTTATGGTTTTAGTAAGGCAGAGATGGAAGACAGGGATATGAAATTAGGTTTAGGTTTTACTAGTTTAATTGTCTGTAATATAAACATCAAGTTACAATTGTATTGCATCTTTTCTGTTCTTAAAATTCAATAAGATTTTCTGGGACCAAAATATTGATGAATTATCCTAACAAAAATAAGTCAACATTATCAGATTCATGGAGTCCAACCTGTGGCCCTACTGCTTGGACCAGCAACAGCGATCTGGTAATTGCTACTTTTGCTTTACAGATCTAAAATTATTTGAAGCTCAGTCACATTCATAGAATGGATGCACGTGTACTATGTGGATTATGCTTTAGGAAGAAGCAAAGCAGATAAAATGCTTAACCAAACACAACCCTCTCTTCAAACAGAGTGTACAATTTATCCTGCAGAACAGAATTGGTTGTTCACCTTGAATTAGAGAGAGAGTTTAGGGTCCACATTAGTAGACTTTAGAATTAGAATTTAGAATTGAGGACCATTCAGGACCACGTTATCTTTAACCCCCCTAATTCTTCAATTCCACGCAAAAATCAGTGGAAAGGGAAGGAGTTTGAATAAATCAGAGATGAAGAAAGAATTCTGCTGCTCCATAAAATGTTTGGAGAACCCACCACTGGATCGCGACTGGACCGGGTAAGTAAATGTGCCCCATTGTGTCTCACTGCACGAGACCTGAGCAGAACACCATGCCACAAAATATAGAGCAGGTTGTATTTCTGGCCAGATTTGCGGCGCAGCCTATGTAGATGAAAGGGGTGAGGAGCGCTCCTCTCACCAATGGGCCACAAACTTTTCCATGTTTGTGGCCCATTGTCATATCCACTTAACAGTGCTAATTATGAAGCATGAAAAGAAGAAAACTGGTCATGACCCTGTCCCGTTGAACCAAGATGTCATTTAGCATAATTTTAAAAAACTGTATTTTCTGTAAAATAACATATAACTAGGAAACTGGAAAGAGGTACTAAAATATTTACCCAGTAACTTACATAATGTTTGATTTTTAACTGTGGGGTGCATTTAGGAGATTATTTTTAAGCAATTTACAGACTCCTATGAAGGCGTCTCAAGACTCTATAGGACTAAGTAGTCTCACACTCCTCCTCATCCGAGCAAATAAAGCCAGTAAGCTGACCCACTTGTAAGGGAGAGCAGCAACACATTAATGTTCTAAACAGGGGAATGTCTGCTGCTTGACCATGCATTAAATAGTCCTCTCTCCGCTAGCGGCTCACTTAAAGTGCTAAAGAAAATCCTCCATTTATTAATAAACTCCAATGTCTGTGTTACATTTCATAGCAGCTGACAAAAGGGTTTTTTGGTGAGGTCTTTGCCGCTGAAAACACTTTGGAAATAAATTGAGAACTAACATATTCTGATTTGTGTTTATCGTCTCAGTGCGCAGAACTGTGCAGTTATTGGAATGTGACACCCCGCGATTGTCTCTCTCAACGTGTAAGACATCATTACTCCGAGACTTGCATGCTCTGACAAATTGCTACCAGCATACAGATCAACACATTCATAATACATCCCGCTCTGTAATTGTTCGGATTAGCTCTATTTTTCTTATCTAATGACGCCGTTGATGAAAGTCGTCCTAATGAACCGAAGATTTTTTTTTTTAACTCCGTCCTTGAAGCGACATCACTCATGGAGGAGTTTTTGCATTATCTAATTTTAAAGCAATTGTCGTAACGAGAGAGAAGGAACGCAACCAAATGACGACCTAGAACGGAGCGAGTATATAAAAGGTATATACAAAGTATAAAAGCTGGAAAAAAAAAGAGCAAAATAAATTAGCAAAAATGTTCTATTTTCCGCTGCCACTAGAGCAAAGACGCTAGATTGATGTAATATAGTAACAGCTGCCTGGATGAAGTGTGTAATCAGATTTTATTACCTTTGCAGTTGGAATAAAATTTATAAAAAAAAAGTAAAATCAAGCTTATTATGTGCATCCACCGGCGTGAAGACGCATTACGGAATGATCTTAGATAACCGTTTGAGTTGCGCCAGACGTTCGCTTCTTGGGTAAGTTTTGTTCTTAATGAAAATAGAATATGCATGAACGTATATGGCGGCGATAGATTTCATAAATTTGACAATTGACACTGAGTTATTGCCTAATAGAAATCCAACCCCTACTGAATTTTCCCACTTCGGTCTTTGCTATGGATATGTGTGCCACTAAGAGCTAAACACAACGGTAGCAAGTCCCCCTGCTAATTCCTCACAAAATGGTAAAAGATGCAAATTAAAATAAAAAAAGTAGAACGTTATTGTAGCCCTAAGAAGGGCTGTTGGGTTCTTTGAGAATCACTCCTGCCTAACAGTAAGCTAATAGAACACCCTAACGCTTTCCCTGACCAGCAGCAGCTCTCTCCCTAGCGGCATCCAGACACAGAATGATCCGAGCAGCGCGGGCAGCGGCTAGTCTATCCCAGGGTCACCTGATCTGGCCAGCCAACCACTGCTATCGACGTGTAAGGGTACCACGTCATGCTGGGTGGAGTGCAGAGTCTCCTGGCTTGTGATTGGCTCTGTTTCTGGCCGCCAAAAAGCAAAACGGCGGGAGCTGCCATTTTCTCGAGCGGGCGAAGTATTCGTCCGAGCAACGAGCGGTTTCGAGTACGCTAATGCTCGACCGAGCATCAAGCTCGGACGAGCATGTTCGCTCATCTCTAGTCTTATATTATATTTTCTCCAAAAATGGTGGCTCATTGCTCTCTATTTTGCTCAGTGCTCAATATGTACTTACAATAGTACATAACTAATGAAAATAATTATTAGACTTAGTTAATTAAACTCAAAACATTGCAGCCATGGCAGTTTCATCCCAGTCAGAATTTCTCAAATTTCTAATTGTCAGAAAGCTATGACTGACATCATGACCACAGCCCATGCCGGCTAATTATAGGAAATCTAGTATTGAGCCAAGGCCATAAGTGTGTGTCTGTTGCCTAAAATTTACGCACCAAGGAGATTATACTTCTCGTAATGGAGCTTTTAGATATTCAAAATGAAAAGAAATATCCAAGTATTTTGTGAACATGTGGTAATTACACAGCTATTTATGTTGTGAAGAATGGAAAGTAATTGCACATAAAATTACTAGGAAAAATTCCTGGAAATCTCTGCAGAATTTATCATAAAGTGATTACCGTGAAATTACCGAATAAACGATGTGATCACGTTTTTTTTTAGGGGTTATTGTAAAGGAACATCTTAGAATAAAGTATAATAGTGTTTTATAAAGCATCGCTGTGTGCAATTGTGGAGGGTTTGTTTAGAACAACTAAGTGTTGGGTCATGGTAAAGAGAACAATTTCTTCTAATGATGTTTGTAATGGAACATGACCATGATATATATGAGTGACACTAAGGAACTGTCAGTTTATACCTGATACTGTAGCACAATGGAGAAACAAGCTAAAAGATATTCAATGGTATGTGGGTCCAATCCATTATTATATATGTTACCATTCTTGGTTCCTTAATATTATGAAAATACTTAATTTTACCAGTTCCAAGGTTGACTGTTGACTTTATGTAAGTCGGGTCAATCCAGACCTTACTGTTCAAGGACATGCCCATACGTCCTGCAGAGTTAGGGATGTGTGCTACACAGGACTTGGTAATACAGTTGTCTACCGAGAGGGTAGACCATGGAAATTCACAAAAGTGACCATTGCATCTAAGGTATCATCGATACCCCCACAAACTAAGATCTAATTCCATCTTATACCCCTCCATCAAGAGAATGGGACCCCCACGGTTCGGTAAATTAATATGCTGTTCTCAGTGGTAGGTGGAGCAACAGGCAGAGTATGTATTCGGCCATTCTATACAGTGCCCACCCAACATGCCGCTCCATCATTTTGTGAGAACACTATACATATTCTCCAGACCATGGGGGTCCTATTCTTGTTATCAGTGGGTATCCCAGCAGTCCTATCCTGTGGAGATATATTCTAAACTTGGGAAACCCCTTTAAAGGTTATCTCGTCTATCATTTAGGCAGTATACATGAATGTTCCCCATAATGTTTTCCAATGCCCTAACATTTATTAGTGGCAGAATGAACATCAATATAAAAAATAGACACTAAAAAACAATTGACAGAATTGGGGGTCATGTATCAATAATTTCTTAGAGTAGAAAAAGGCATAAAACCATTGGTTTACATCTCTTTCCCTTCCGTTGTTTTCCTCAAAATGGAAAGTATATTGAAGGCAGGAAAATATGGGGCCATTGGTATTTCTTTTATCCCCTCACAGAACAACAATAGTATGAAAGTTAATTAAAATCTGCTCCATCTCCCCACTATGTATATAATATAACCTGTAAACATACATAATGAATAATGTATTTTCTGAGATTTTAAGTTTTAACTTATTCCCAGGTTTAACGGTTATCACAATAAAATATTCAAAATATTTGTTAAAGTATCTTTCAATGTACCAACCCATTTTATTATACCGCACATTTCTTTGTTGTTTTTGTCTCATTTTATTTAAGTCTTCAGTGTTTCTTTGTTGTGAATTTCATTACACATTTACATTGTTAATCTACCTTTGTCTCAAAGTACCCTAGCCGCTTCCTGATTTCAATACCCATTCACCGCTCAACACAAATATTTCCCTAACATTTCTATTTCTGTTAAACAGATAAAAACAAAAGACAGAATTTAATTTACATTCTTGGTGAATTACCACAGTTATCACAATTTAATTGCTTTCTGTCTGAATTCCTCAGCACTTTCTTCATCACATGAGATTATTAGGATTGAAGGTTCTAGACTCTTTTCAGTTCTCATTACACGGCCTCTTCCTTTGTTTAGGAACGGTCCATTGACTGGTTGCATAATTTCTCTGCGAAATGAAAATAAAAAGTTTGTTTGGTGAGATATTGGAGAGAACTTTTATTATTCGGGGCAATATAATACGGTAATGTAGGGTAGTGTCCTCTAGCATTGCTTTAGCCAAATTTTGGCAATTTTAATTGTATAAACCACTAGAAAATATTTATATAAAATGGTTCTGAGGCATTTAAACAGTACAAAAAACCATTTAGCAACATCCATGGCACTTTTCTGAAACATGTGGCTTGGCATAACGAGTTATATCTAGGGATGGGTTGATCTGGGTTTGGGTTCTTCAACTATGGCTAAAGTTTGGTTGGGTTACCCAAATTCCTACGTTCCGTGCTTTCATCCCTTGTAATGTCTTTTCAAAGCATCTATCCTAAGAAAATGTCCCTTTGCATGTGCCACCAGTATCTCCGGTGTCATTTAAAGGGTCCACTGTCAACACTAAATGCAGGTGTTACCATTGGCTGTTTGAAAACGGCTCAGCCCCTGACCCTCTTCAATCATATTTAAATCAAAGTGAGCCTGGATCTGAAAATCTGAATGATGTCTTGGGCCCCCAATCTTACAAAGTTTGGCAAGGATTTGAACTTCAAAGTTAAGGCCGTTGCCAAACACTAGCCCTTACAGCTATTCTACAACAGCTCCTAGCTGACAAAAATCCTCTTCTCCCCACAGCACCTCTGTGGATCCCGGCCGGGGAGGCAGATGCACATCTATGCGATCTATGCTAAACCATATTCCCTGCCTGCTGACGTCATAGTTTGTGTGCTGGCAGAACGCTTAGACCTGCATCTGCCGGCCTGGCTGGGAACCTGAAAAAGGTGCTGTTGGGAGAAAAAGGTGCTGGGGTTCAGCGTCGGAGGGTGGGTACTAATTTTTTTTTTATGGTGCACTCTGCTGTCTTTATGCTTATGGGGGCACTCTGCTGGACAGAATATTAATGGGGATCCTTTGTTGGACATTTTTTCATTTTAGGGGCTGCTGTGGATATTTCATTAATGAAGGATGACTTCTGGACATTTTATTGATGAGGGGAGACTACTGAACATTTTATTGATGAGGGGAGACTACTGGACATTTTATTGATGAGGGGAGACTACTGGACATTTAATTAGAGAGTAGCTGCTGCATTTCCCGACATAGGCTTATATTCGAGTCAATACTAGTCAAAATTATTTATCATACTCTGGTCGGTTTATACTTGAGTATGTATATATACGGTAGTATAGTTTCTGTATCCAGACATTCTCTATCTTATGTATATCCGCCACATATGGGAAGTAATTGTCAGCTTTTAGCAAGTCATTTTCACTTTAATGAAACATGTTTATTAGGTCTATGTCACCTCAGCACGATTTCTCACAATTTTTTCTAACGGTTCCAAGACATTGTTAAACATATTGTGCTGACTTTTCTCAGTCTGTCAATGTGCACAGTGCACAGAAAAGAGCATGAAGAAAGGAATTCAGTGTTAAAAAGTCCCATAATTCTGTAATTCTCTAGTTAGAACCTGTAGTATTGGTAATAAAACATGCCCGTGATAGGCTTATTCAAGTAAAGTGGTTCCACAGGGCCTATTATACTGCAGCTTATTCTAAGATAATGGTTAAACTGTTTACTGAAACATGTACCTAATTCGATGACAATAGGGGTGATTTCTTTGATATTGTCTGGTCATGTTTTGTACTACACGACTTTTGGAAATAAATTCATGATTATGTAGTGGAGAAAGTGTCTCCCATAAATTTGTTCCCCAGGAGAGAGTTTGCTGGTTTGATTAACTGCAGTAGCTCCTAGCAAGTATGAGAGGTGGCTTCTACCTGTTTTACTCCTTATTTACTCTTTACTCCTTATTAGGAAGCCCACAAATGTTCTTTCATTATGTGGATGTATAAAATGACCTATGAATCTAGAGGTCCCACAGCCTATTTTATACTAAATTGAGGCAGTGGCTCTGACAGAACCTGATACTCCTCATCGGTTCTTCCTATCAACACTGGTATGAAAGGCTTTAATGCACATTAATTTGCCTGAAGATCAACTCAACTGATTTGCATAACTGATTTATTTTTTCTAAAAACAGGATTGTAGTCTACCCTGGAAATTTATTTCTCTGTCAACAGCAGAATTCTGGGGTAATTTGCATCTGAAATAAATTGTATGCCACTTTTATTAAGGGTTTTATAACCCAACATTAGCAGTTTTCTAACTTGTCCAAAAAAAGGTGGCATAGCCTTGGCATAAGGGTGTGTGGCCTAGTCTGGGCATCAAGATATTCAGTCAGTGATCCAGAAAATTCAGTTGAAAACTAGACTAACTAATAGTTGGTCCAAAGTACAACTCCCCAGTCATAAAATACTCAAGATACATCATCCAGCATGACTATGACTATCATATGACTATGGTGTCTATTGGTGTAATATATTGTATTGGAGAGTTTTTGTACTGTTTTATACTATTTTCTTTTCAAATGCAAAATAAAAGTTTACATATATATAACTTTTAACATTGTCACTATCCAAAAACCATAGAACATACATACATAGACCAAGTTCTCCTCTAAGAACTAGGCTTCATACACACAATTATAATAATAATAATAATAATAATAATAATTCTTTATTTATATAGCGCACACAGATTACGCAGCGCTGCACAAGCATGTCAAATTGGTCCCTGTCCCCATGGGGCTCACAATCTAAAAAACCTAACAGTATGTTTTTGAGTGTTGGAGGAAACCGGAGTACCCGGAGGAAACCCACGCAAACACGGAGAGAACATACTAACTCTTTGCAGATGTAGACCTAGGTGGGATACGAACCCAGGTCCCCAGTGCTGCAAGGCAGAAGTGCTACCCACTCAGCCACCGTGTATTGGGAAGAATTTATTAATGTGCCACTTGTTCCAACAGTGAGGACAACCGTAGTCTAGTGCTGCACCAAGTTGATCATTGTGATGAATTCTTACACAGTTTAAGACTGTTTGGTTTTATTTTAGACCTTCTTTTCGGTGCACTAAACTGTGTACCGTAATGTGTTGCACTGGCTAGTTTTTTGACACACAGACTATTTATGCGCAACCATGCTCCCCTTTACTGTAGTCCACATCTCCTTTGTCAGACAAGTAAGAGATGGGGAAAAATAATCTAAAAGCCTTTGTTGTAAGTCTTTTCAAAGTGGCTTCTTAAATTCTCCCCTATGTGTCTTCCCGGAGAGGTAGCCACACAATTGACTTACTCAAGGCCCCTATTCTTTCTATCGAGCTTGGTCACGGCAAGGTGCATGTACTGTGTATCATCACGCAAAGAATGTGCCCCCCCCCCAAAAAAAAAGATGGGGCAGATCAGTTCCGGCCCATGTTTGCGATGCAGCCAGTCATTTCCTTTGAACATCAGTGCTTTGCAGGCCATCACATTGGTGGGTGAGTGCACTGATCACTACTAGTAGACTAACCTACAGGTTCTGTAAGTAAACTGGGTAAACTAATTTTCATTTGGAAAAATTGAAAACAAGCATAGGCCATGTCTATTTTTTAGTATTACATGTATGTAGACTGTGGTTTAGAAGTGTCCTGCTTGGCCATCTAAGAGAAAGGGGGTTTTGAAAGGGAATCTACCAAATGTAATCTTAATCCACCATGTTATATCCAGGCACCTTGCCTGTGGTTATCTACTTATATTTGTTATCTGTGGCCTCTGCCTTCTAAAATTATCTTTTAAAATTATTTTAATGAGTCTGAAGGGTTCTGGGGGTATTATGGAAGCCCTCCATGATCTGGCTTTACAGGCAGTTTTTACACTGTGCAGCAGCATATCTCAGTCTTCCCCTCCCCCTCCTGCATGTCCTGTAATCTCTGCAGCAATGAGCACACGGTGGAGGGGGATAGTGCTCCTTCAGAATGTAACTGCCTGTGAAGTTAAAGCACAGAGTGGTTCTGATATTACACCCATAGCTTTATTGTCCCATTAGCATAATTGTAAAAGTTGATGTTAGAAGGTGGTAGGCCATGGATAACACATATAAGAAGATTACCAAAGTCTCAGGGGCTGATTTAGACTGCCATGGGCCCTGGGCTGTATAAATATTATAGCCCCTACAACTTGAAAATCACTTCCTACATATGGTACTAGGATCAAGCTTCTTGGGGAATGGAGGATGTGTCCCTTCTGCCTGCTTTTAATCTGAAGTTTCAGGACCTGCAATGGCTCTTGTGTACATGTGTATTTCAAGCAGGAACAGATGTATTAGGGTTTCCGAGGTGAAGTTCCTTCTCAGTATAACATTTGGTGGGTGGTTTAGGTGGCCATGGGCCCCCTATAAGGCTTGGGCACCAGACTACCGCCTATATTATAATCCACTGCTGACAATCACAGTACCTGTATCCATGAGCATCCATGTTCCCTGTGGTTTTTCTCTGCTTGATTTTGATGGTAGACTATTTTTAAACACCACCAAAGCATATTTATTTTTTTACTATATATTTTTTATTTCTGCTGTAGTTTTATTGAACTGCTAAGGGCTATTAGTTCATACTATTAAAAAAAACTGAATAATAACATTAGTAATAAAAATATAAATTCTAACAATTATGATATGAAAAATAACATCAATAATAACTATAATCAATCGTTATAACCCAAAATGTCAAAGCAAAATGAGAAGAAATGAAACAACAATAGGCTTCTCGGTGATGCCATTGACTGCAATGTATATTTCCTGCATTTCCAGTAGAGAATTTATAAACCTTGCACTCAAGGCAAAATGAGAAGAAACTATGGCAATATTTTTTGCTGTTTTCAGTGAAATTGATATATTTTATCCCACACAGACGCTGACACATGCTGCAAGTACTGTACTAGTATGGTTTCAATTTTTAAACACCTTGTAGATATGAACCTGCTGTGACAAATGGTCTGGACACAATGGAGGAAAACATGAAGGTTTATTTGCGGCAGTGACCTGTCTCATCTGTTAAATGTTGACAATATTTCTTGTGGAGCGCTTTTGTTATCGAGCACCCTAAAAGCAAGCAGGACTGAAAGGATCGATGAATTAAAATGTTGTTTATAAAAATCCAGAGCCAAATCTACGGCGGTGTGAGTCCTGCTGATAGACCCGCTCTATTTTTCTCTATCATTTCAACAGGGCTTTACATTCGTGAAGGTCTAACAATTTACTGATGGGTCATTTGGCAACATTGTAACTGCGGTAGAGAAAAGAAAGAGTTCTGCACTCAAAAGAGGAATCTTGTCACTTCATAAGCCTTCATTCCTCTGTGAAATGTTTCACATTTTAACCTTAACGTGCACCTTGGAGTCAAAAACTTCAAGGATGTTCTAGTCTATCAGACCCATTCAACAGGGCGCTCTACACTAGACTCAATGAAGTAAAAACATAATAAATAATGTAATACTGTGGAGTGAAGAGAGTTTTTTGCCAACTTAATGTAAAATTTAAGGAGTTGTCCGAGTGATTAAAAATTATACGTGGTCAGGAGAGGGCTGCATACCTCAACGGTCGCTGACATCTCACTGGTCTGGACCCTGTTTGTTTACAGAGGCTAGAAAACTCAGCTGACTTCAGTTTACAGGCATCCGAGTCGGCCCGCCAGTTCCACCTGTCCCCATATCTGAGTGCATTATACAGCACTGGGAATTGGAACGGTTAGGTGTGGACGGCCACCTCTGCCGGCCAGAAGCCGACTCAGCTCCGAGAGACGGCAGCGTGGGACACTATGGACTGCGGAGGAAAGTTAATGTTCCTAACCCATTTCCAGGACTTTTGTGCACACATTACTTTACTACAAGAAACTACAAGAATACTGGGCACTAGGCACAAGATGCTCACTAGGCCCAGAACGCTCATCTATGCACCCCACAAAACTAGAGGGGTAGAGATTATTTTACACTTCTCCTTACAAGATGACTTACACGAGGAATGAGGCTCAGGACAATTTCCATCAATAATTCTTGCGCACTCAACCAATCATTGGGCCCCTTGACCCAACTGTTCCTGTCAAAACATTCCGTCATGTTAAAAAAATCAGTCCTGCATAATAAATTTTACTTGCACTGCCCTGTCTCCTTGTTCCCGATTGACAGGTCTCACTGATAGGACATGCTGCGGTGTGGAACATTGACGGGGAGCTTTCTGTTAAATCTCAGCACTAGTGGAATAGCTATCATAACGTCCATTTCCGTGTTTCTACAAAAAAATTCTTATGTATTTAGGATGTAATGGATTAAGGCAGCTCTGCAAAGAGACAAGATGGTGGACGCTTACTTCCCACTGTAAAATCTATTTATTTCTATCTTTCCACTTACAATTAGGACCAAACTTCACACTCGCATCCAGTATACCATGTGGTACCTAAATATTAACCTATATCTCCACATACTTTTGCAGTGACATGATGTGCCATTGTCCACTACTCAACTTACTGATTTGGTGGAATGCACCATGTCTGGAGTTAGAAGACGCAAACTCTCCTTCCCCTTCCTTTCACCACTCACACTTCCTATGTTAATCTTCTTGGGTTTTTTTCCCCCATCTTTTTTATATATTTTATAAACCCACAAACCGGTTGTCCAGCAATTGTATGACCAATCTGATCGTGGAAAATAAACAAAACTAACTCTTTTCTTTCATGGTTTTGTATCATCGCCCTATTGTATACAGTATATGTATGCACTGCATAACTGATCTACCCCTACTTTCCTTACCCCATCCTCCCTCTTTCCTGATTTGTTTGTTAATTGATTTGGTGACATTTCTTCCTGTTTGCAAAATTCAATAAAAACATGCTTTTCCTCTTTGCCTCCCTTATTTCAATGTAAGAGTTACCAGAAGGATGTACACCAATCATGGCTTTAAGGCCACATTCAGAAGTCTGTGTGATCCCTGGGCGGGAAATCAGGTGGAGCACAAACCCGGGAGGAGGAGGATTGAGCGCTCCTCACCCCTCCCCTCATCATAGAAAGACCATGTGCTCAACCCATTGTGACTGGGTTCCACAGACCTAAACGGGGCCATAATCAGGCCAAAAACTGTGCTGCCAGATGATGGCCCCCATTATGGTTGTGTGAATAATCAATAAGAATGAGGAAAGCATCCAAGGTATCAGAGGTGGCAGATCATATAAGCTGTATATGTGGGGGAAAGCCCATACAAGGCCGGATGTAGATGAATCATTCAGGATTGGTAGTTTTGTAGACAAAAATAGAACATCAACATGAGCAAAACAATCAAACATTTTTCCAAAAAAATGGGAAATGAAGCTTGGGGCCGTTAGGAGCAGAAAGTGGTAAGGGAAGTAGAGATTGGTGGGGGTTGCCAATAAATGTCAACCAGCCAGATATTAGAATATAGCAATGTCTCAAGATAAAGTACTTCAAGCTTCAGGTCTTAGTCTCACTGACGCAGATTATTTCATTGAAGCCTTAGCTGCACAACAATAGGAAAATATCTATAAAAGAAAGGAGTACAAAACACCATTCTGTCTATGTCTCGTAATAAGTGCTGTTCTAACAAGTAAGAAAATGGGTTTTAGTTTAACATCAACTTCCTATGAAGTCTATCATCATCAAATAAAACTGAAGTGTCATCCACAGCTTCTTGAGTCCCTCACGCTGGAATAAGCCATATATCATAATGAACTGCATGAGTACATACATTCTGCCTACGTGACATGTGATTGACAGCTGAATCCAACTCATAAATCACAGTAGATACAGTCTGTATCCTTTCCACCAGACGAATACAGGGGAATCCATACACGTTACACTATGTTTATAGACAACTTGTTTATCGCATGATGTTTACATAGGAATGGAGGGTAACAAGACTTGAAATTGGATAGTATCCACCTTCTGATAAGCTTTGTTCTGTGTTCTGCACATTCACTACATAGCAGGCATTAGATGACATCTACTGTATGACATACTCTGGAATATAGTGTTTCTTGAGGATCATTTCAAAGAGTATTTTGTCATTAAAGGAAACCTATCATGACTACGTGAGACAATATCCGGCAACAGCTCCCCATGTACAATGGCTTGGTGCCGCTAAAAGCTCTATATGAGTGATGTCTATGGATTCATTAGATAAATAAATGTTGATACTTACCTAGATATGATTCATATTATATCTGGTGCTAACAGCAGTATATACATCCCCCATTGACTGGAAATGGGCACATGGCGGGGTACAGAGCGGTACGGTGCAGCACTTTTCCCGTAATACAGCCCGGTGCGCCATACATTGCTAAGGAGATGGACGTGGACGATCAGCATTCAACCCCTCCTCCTGTCCTGTGCGCCGACAGGCCAGGGAAACATTAAATTTTACCAGGCATAGACAAGTGGCTATATTGACAGATATAGCTGGATCTGTTAACAGGATACACGATATCACAAAACAGAAGTAATTGGCTACTGGAAGCATAACTGTGATTACTGGCTACTGGGGTCATTATTATGACTACTGTTGGCATCATTGCGACTAATGGCCTTTGGGGGCATTACTGTGGCTAATGGCTACTGGGGGCATCACTGTGACTAATATTTACTGGAGGTATTATTGTGGCTTCGGGAAGTAAATTGTAAATTGTAAATAGTCATTGTAAATACTGGGAGCAGGCACTGTGACCACTGGCTACTGGGTGCAATATTGTGGCCAAAGGAGTCATCACTGTCACTAATGCCTACTGGGGGCATCAAAATATATGTTACACAGGAATTAGTGTTGAGCAGACCTGAACCCCTTGGGTATGTACCAAGGTTTTTGGATACACAACCCCAAAGATAAGAAACCCTCCCCCCCCCCCCAATGTTAAAGCCCATGATCAGTGCCGGCTTAGAACACAGGCGTTAACTATCGTAGCATTTTAACAGCACCGATTGCAGGTGTTATTGGTAAAGTTTGGGGTCCGGGTTGAGATTTTTAAAATGTAAAAAAATTTTTAAATCACATACATATCAAATACGTCTAAACATGTCCAATCACACATATCAGAACGACGATCAGAAAAATGTCCCTTTTAGTAGGAATAAAAGAAATGAAAATGGAGTTGCCTTTCAACGTATTTTCCTTTTCTATGTGAGAAACATTTTGCTTTTCCAAAGGGTTCGCATCAATATTTTACAAACTTTGCAATACTTTATGTAAGAATAAAAACCTCAATATTCATGTACACAGAACATGGCTAGAAATTTGTTCCCTTTTAAGCTACAATCTATTTAGAATCCAATACCAAGGCAAGATAACTTCATATCTGTGTGGCTCCTCCATACACAAGTGGGGATTTTTAATAACAACGTATACATTTTTTATATCTCATGATGTCACATCCAAAACCTATGACCTCGGGGGTCACAGCAGACATTAATGTGCGGCTAAATTCTCTTAATTGCAGTCAATCGTAGTCTTCTGCAGGTGTTGACATGAGGTCCCTGTTAATATTTGTAAGGTATTTTCTTTTCTCGGAACTTTTCCGCACATCCTATTTTGTGGTTGTCAGAGCAAAATTACATTTCCAGAAGACAGCCAAGAACAATGGAGGAAATGTTGTGTGCAAAATCTTTCTGGATCACAGCATGCATCGCTAAAACACCGAGATTTTATATTTCCGAGTCTAGGAGGCACAGAGCGAAAGAAGATTCAACATCATTTCTTAAGACAACATAAAACAAACCCTTCATCTCTAAGTCACTGTCCACCCCCCAAAAAACCTAATTTTCTTTCCATGCAAGAATAAGTCACTGTTTTATTCGCTCTGCGTTGCCGAGGAGGAGAGTGAATTTTACTTCTTGAACAAATAGAAAGTCGGTAAGAAATAAGAAAGGTATAAATTACAAGACGTTGACATAGCAACATAACATTTTGTCAGGCTGAGAAGAACGCTGGGGAATGTTTTTTTTGTCTATTTATTTATTTATTTTACTTTTTGTTGGTTTTTGTGTTTTTTTTTTTCCAATAGACTTGTGTATAGAAAGCTAAGTAACCCTTTTACAGATTCAACAAAGAGACCGTGTCTTGTGTGCAATCCCCTACAGGACAAACAGATCCAAATTCTGTTTGAATTCTTGTTTACTACCAACAAAGTATAGGCAAGGCTTCTTATCAGTTTACAAGCTGTGATAGACATTGATCTCAGCCTTCCTATGTCAAGATAAGGAAGGTCAGGTTTTTTTTTTCACCATGAGGAAAGTAAATTGAGGTGAAAGTCATTATTAACCTTTTCCGAGCACTTCATTTTAGAACAGCGTTTTAAATATTTATCTGGGTTTATTTTTTTTCTTTTGTACTGATAAGTTGTGTAAAGATAATGAAGATTGGAGGAGGAAATCAGGTAAGAAATGCAGATAATTGTAACTGTGTCTTAATGAGAAAACTTTTTAAAATGTAAGGGACATGTAATTTAATTGCTGCCATTGCCAGGATTAGGTTCCATTCATCCTTAAAGGGGTATTCTAATTTTTTGGTGTAGGTGCATAATCTCTATAAGTTGGAAGTCTGACCATGGAACCGTAATGATCAGTATAGAAAGCAGTAACTCTAGTGAGTACTGCTTCTAGTTTAACCACCTTTTTGCTGCTTTATGCTGATAAATAGTTGGGCTATATGCAGAGGGTTCTTGAGCTCCATACACAGTGGGTGTCAGCTGTATTACACAGCTAACACCTGATGGTAACTGCGGTGGTAAGTTTTGACAGCTATCACGAAAGTCAACCTATCAGGTGCCATGGTCAAATCCAATAGCGACACCTTGGGCGACAACATTTTGGATGGCTGATTGATGCCACCCATAATATCATCAAAAGGGTGCCAATTAGTTGCCATATTAAAGGCTCCCATAGCTGTCATTAGGCATTCTGTATTGCAGTCTGCCATGGGAAGGCTATGTATGTAATGTCAGCAGAGGCCATTGGAGGCAATGAGGGATACATCTGCTGCTACTGATGCCACCTTCACACTATATCATTGTGCCACTCTGCGGGCTGCTGCTGCTGCTACTACTGATGCCACCAACGCACTATATTATTGTGCCAATCTGCAGGCTCCTGCTGCTACTGATGCCAACTTCACACTATATCATTGTGCCACTCTGTGGGCTCCTCCTGCTGCTGCTGCTACTGATACCACCTTCACACTATATCATTGTGCCACTCTGCGGGCTTCTGCTGCTGCTGCTGCTACTACTGATGCCACCAACGCACTATATCATTGTGCCACTCTGCAGGCTCCTGCTGCTTCCGATGCCACCTTCACACTATATAATTGTGCCACTCTGCGGGCTTTTGCTGCTACTGATGCCAACTTCACACTATTTCATTGTGCCACTCTGCGGGCTCCTGCTGCTGCTGCTGCTTTTGATGCCACCAACACACTATATCATTGTGCCACTCAGTGTAAAAAGAGTGAACTCTTTGATGTTATAGTGGGCTCTTGGCCCTCAGCTCAGTCCTTTCGAGCTAGCACAGACGTTACCTTGTCAGGCTGCGTTCCCGCTTTGCTTATTTGGGGAAGTTGGCCCCTGTAAGTGCACATGGAAGTGAAAAGTGAAGAGATTCTAAGAGCCGCGGCTGTCATGTGCGTGTCATACTAAAACACAGCATTGTTTGAAGACCAAACCACGCTCCCTATGCATATTTAAGCATAGCACAATGTTCTACAACACCCTACAGGCTCTCTGCAGCCAGGAAATGCCTGTTTTTAAACGTGACTCGTTTTGATTCGATTCCGGTCGAATCGAATTCTTTCTAAAAATTCGGCGAATCGGGTTGAAACGAATTTTAACAAATTCGCCCATCTCTAGTTAAAATGCCTTTATATTTTATTAGGTTTACACACACAACAGCTGTTTCTCAGATTTTCAAGGAGATTTCAGAATTTACTTTTTTGGGGATCATTTTTGTTTTTAATGAGCTTTGAAATAAATTATATATATATATATAATTTTTTTTTTTCAAAACTGCACCCCTTTTGCACGTTTTATTGCATTTTTTTGTGGAAAGAGATAGGTAAAAATTTGGTTGAATCTTCTCAATTTTTTTTTTGTTTAATTGTATGTGTTGTTACGGATATGGTGGTATCAAAACATGTGGGGTTTGTATAGCGATTTTTCCTTTTTTTTCAATATATCTCATATATAGAAGGGGCTTTGTGGCATTTTTTTTTTTATCTATTTTTTATTTTAGAAATTTTTTATGTTATTGGTCCCATTATGGGACATGAACAAGCAATCAACTCATGTTACCCTGCCATTCATTAGCATAGCAGGGTATTTTCATAGCTGTCAGCCTATTCAAACAAATAGGTTGACACAGGCACAGTAATATCCTGCCTGTGCCAGAATCTTACAAACTCTGACTGTGGACAGCACTAGGATCATAGATCAGACTCTGGGGTAGCCATAGCAATAATTGGCTCCCCCGAAAATGGCTTTCCCATACCAAGCAGTTTAGATGATGTGGTTGCACGGACTATGGCTATTATATGCAATAGACACCCCACAGCTACCACTTCCAGTTCAGCTCCAGTGATGAACCAGCATCAGCTCTGTAATGTACATGTACTGCATGGAGCATCTATTAGCAGTGCTATTGGGTTAAAGAACAAAAAAATAAGCAAAAAAATTCATCCAAATCTAATCTTTATTATAATACCAGAAAAAGATTTAAAGAGGACCTGTCACCCAAACTTTCGACACTACTAAAAGTAAGCAGCTCCTAGTGCTTGAACAAATGGCGCAGTGTTAGAGTGATAGCGTTACCGGAAACCTCTGGTAACGCTATCAAACACTGCGGCGGGGTACAATGTAATCATCATACCGCTCGCAAAACGGTCAGATGTATTCATGAGGGGCCGGTCCGAGGCGCTGCCTCTTCGCTGGACCGCCTTGCACGCTCCATAAGCCGGCAGTGACTGCGGCAGTCGTCTCCCCTAGCCACGCCCCAACCCCGTCTCCTCATGAATACGTCGGACAGCTTTGCGAGCTGCCCGACAATTACACTGTACCCCGCCGCAGTGTTAGAGTTACAGGAGGTTTCCGGTAACACTATCACTCTAACACTGCGGCGTTTGATCAAGCAATAGGAGCTGCTTACTTTAGTAAGCAGCTCCTAGTGCCAAAATTTTGGGTGACAGGTTCTCTTAAAAAAAAAAAAGGACAATATCCACAGCAATATGGCAATCAGACAAGAAAGGTGACTATTAGAGATGAGCGAGGACTAAAATGCTTGAGTGCTCATTACTAGAGTCGAACTTTTTCCGATGCTCGAGTGCTCATTTTCGAATAACGAACCCCATTGAAGTCAATGGGAGACTCGAGCATTTTTCAAGGGGACCAAGGCTCTGCACAGGGAAGCTTGGCCAAACACCTGGAAACCTCAGAAAAGGATGGAAACACCACGGAAATGGACAGGAAACAGCAGGGGCAGCATGCATGGATGCCTCTGAGGCTGCTTAAACGCACCATTATGCCAAAATGATGGGCAACAACATGGCGAATGAGTGACCGAATGAGGCTAGATAGCATCTAAAACATCCAATAATTTACCCTGACACTATAGGGGACGGCATGCAGAGGCAGCGGCAGCAGCGAAATTATGAAATAATATCGGTAAATGATGAAAGATTGGCGATATATTTTGTGGATAACACAGCAGGGTGGCGACAAAGTTAACATGTTTGATGTGGAAGCCGTGAAAACAGCCCAAAATTCTGCCTGACACAGCTCGTTTGCTAAGGGGACGATGTATGGAGGCAGCTATGTGGACGACTTTTGTGACGTGTGGAGGTAGCAACGGAGACAACATATGGAGGCAGCTATAAAGACGACGTGTGGTGGAGACTGCTTTGGAGACAATAAAATTTGGATAGTGCCTGTATGTGGCAGTCCAAAAAAGTTTTCAAACCAGAGGAGCGGGTGGGTGGCCCTCAAGAAAAATTTAATACATAGAGTACCTGTATGTGGCACTCCCAAAAATTGTTTAAAACAAAGGACCGGGTAGGTGGCCCTCCAGAAAAATTTAATACATAGAGTACTATAGCTAGAGCCAGTTGGCCCTGGCAAAAAATATCCAGTTTCCTCTGCTTTAGTGTACAAAGAGGAGGAGAAGGAGGAGAATAAGGAGGAGGAGTGCATACATTATTCAGGTTGAGCTGCTTTTACCTGGTAGAGAATGGAAATCCTGAGAAATCCTGTCTTTATTCATCTTGATAAGCGTCAGCCTGTCAGCGCTGTCAGTCGACAGGCATGAACGCTTATCGGTGATGATGCCACTAGCTGCACTGAAAACCCGCTCTGACAACACGCTAGCGGCAGGGCAGGCAAGAACCTCCAAGGTGTACAGTGCCAGTTCAGGCCACATGTCCAGCTTTGAAACCCAGTAGTTGTAGGGAGCTGTGTGATCATTTAGGACGATAGTATGGTCAGCTACATACTCCCTCACCATCTTTCTGTAAAGATCAGCCCTACTCTGCCGAGACTGGGGACAGGTGACAGTGTCTTGCTGGGGTGACATAAAACTGCCAAAGGCCTTGTAAAGCATACCCCTGCCAGTGCTGGACAAGCTGCCTGCTCGCCTACTCTCCCTCCCCCATTGAAGTCAATGGGAGACTCGAGCATTTTTCAAGGGGACCAAGGCTCTGCACAGGGAAGCTTGGCCAAACACCTGGGAACCTCAGAAAAGGATGGAAACACCACGGAAATGGACAGGAAACAGCAGGGGCAGCATGCATGGATGCCTCTGAGGCTGCCTAATCGCACCATTATGCCAAAATTATGGGCAACAGCATGGCCATGACAGAGTGACAGAATGAAGCTAGATAGCATCTAAAACATCCAATAATTTACCCTGACACTATAGGGGACGGCATGCAGAGGCAGCGGCAGCAGGCTAGAGAGTGTCATGGCGACATACCCTAAATGGACTCAGGCTTCAAACCAATGGGTGGCAGAGAGGAACCAAAGGAGGTGAGCAAGAAGCGCTCAAATAATATCGGTACATGATAAAAGTTTGCCAGTATATTTTGTGGATTACACAGCAGGGTGGCGACAAAGTTAACATGGAAGCCATGAAAACAACCCAAAATTCTGCCTGACACAGCTCGTTTGATAAGGGGACCATGTATGTCACTAAGCGCAAAACACAGTGGTCGCAAGTCTCACTCCAAATTGCTGTCAATTTGCTAGTAGATGCACTGCAGCAACTACAGCCACCAGCAGATCAACCAGAAATCAAATATATATAACGCTACTGTAGGCGTAAGTAAGCCGTTTGGATTCTCCTATGGCTATTTTCTAGCCAAGTATGAAAGCACACTACTATGCCAGATGAGATGACGCTGAGTTATGAAAAAA